>CM076572.1:1458650006-1459289459 GCA_034641835.2 Pinus albicaulis | reverse complement strand
TGCTTAATAACCACCCATGGCTTAAGAAGTCCACACCATTCACTTAGAAATTCTGAACATCACAATATATATACTTACAATTTCACTTATAACAGCCCCAGTGCCTTGAGATGCTATCTTTTACTCTTAAAATGTGGGAAAAAAAGATTATAACTTAACAAGGAGGTAGCACCTTCACTAAGAACTGATTATTTTATTAAACCTATCATTAAGGAGTGGAAAGATGGAACCTTAAAAAGTTTGCTTTAGATGTTTCTTCCCACGTCAGTCTTGTTGTTGAGTGTGAACTTCATCCATGATTTTTGTTGAAGTTTTATCAGATTTTATCTCTTTATGATCATGTTTTATCCATGTCGGTTGACATCAGAACAATTTTTGGCATGCAAGTAAACTTTGAGAAAGCAACCCCTGATTCATCCTGAAGTCAAAGTCTTTCTGCATATACATCAAAAAATGTTAGGACATGCTAGTGAAAAGTTGGAAGCTACTAATTAAATATTGTCTGTTTTCTTTTCGTTTATTTTTTTATCACGAGAATTGATAAATAACTACTGTCATTTTTCTTTCTATTTCTTTCTTTTTTCTTTTTTCTTTTCTTTTTTTTCAGTATTAGGAGAATTTCTTTCTTTTTCCTTTTTTTTCAGCATTAGGAGAATTTCTTTCTTTTTCCTTTATTTTTTATTTTTTGGGTATTAGGAGAATTCCTAAACTTACTACCCGTCTCTGAGGAGGCCCAGGGTCATTTCTGAGGGACTGACCCTATACTCCTGAACCTAATGCATTATGCAACTGCCCACAGACATGATAGGTGTGTTAACTGAGTTTCAAACCTGGGTGGGCCTCAATATTACTCAGCAAAAACTTTCTTCCTTGAACTAATCTGGGGGAGGTCCAGGATAAACCTTTGTGGCTGCCTTATAACACCAAGAGTATATCCAACAACCTGTAAACCAGATATACCAGATATTATGATTTAGCAAGAGCCTTATAACACCAAGAGTATATCCAGCAACCTGTAAGCCAGATATAAGCCAGATATACTGGATCTTATGATTTAGCAAGAGCAGATACTCTAGGAAATGGGGAGTCTAATCCTTGAGGTGAGATCATAGCAGGCAATATACTCAATGGGATTTGAACCGCGGTCTCGTTAGTTTCACCCAATGAGGCCATATACTCAATTGGATTTGAACCGCAGTCTCGTTAGTTTCACCCAGTGAAACTTACTGTTAATCCACATATCACTGTATAATTAACTATTCTCTATTACTTGAAACATTTATAAAACTTTAAAGTCCCTAGCTGATTGGATTGCTCTAACACTAAGCTGCTTTCACTTTCATGAGGTGGGTTAACTGAGTTTCAAACCTGGGTGGGGCCTCAATATTGGTCAACAAACACTTTCCAATGCAGGTCGTCCACCGTTTGAACTAGCACAATAGGCTAATAACAATTGTTTGTTACTTGAAACATTTCCGAAACTTTTAAGTCCTTGGTTGGTTGGATTACTCAAACACTGAGCCACTTTCCCCATGCAAACACTTTCCAATGTGGGTCGTCCACCGTTTGGTCTAGCAAAATAGGCTAATTAACAATTTCTGTTACTTGAAATATTTCTGAAACTTTAAAGTCCTTGGCTGGTTGGATTTCTCTAACACTGAGCCACTTGCCCCTTCATGAGGGACGCCCTTAAGGGTTCAACATAGATGTGTGTATTCCCATTTCCAACACCCTCGTCAGGCCACACTTTGGCTAAGGTCCCCTGCCTAACCTCAAGCAAAAATAGCTCTATCCCCATCTTGAAAATTATACATACTAACATTTACCCCAGATTTTCCCTTGGCCAATGTGCTGTTGTACTACTGAGCTACATGCCCCTTCATTGTGGGAATCATTAATGGTTCGACCTAGATGTACGGATTGCTATCTCCAACAAAGAAAACACCTAATTTGGAAGTAAAGCATCAAAACTGAATGAAAGAGAATGTATAATGAACAAAGTTTTTATGCCAACATTCTACCATATTCCAAAGTTGTCATGTTTGACTTCTAAGTCATTTATATATATTTTAATAATTTCTTTACGTTTAATTGAGTATAATTGTAGCCAAATTCATTTCATATTTAATCATCCCTGAATTAGGTGTGCTCCTGCTCCTAAGTCATGACTTTTGGACCTGTGTGTGGAAGTGCTCGTTGCTCTGTTTCCAAAGGTTTTGAAAGTGGTCATTTTAGAAGTCATCCCTATTTCCAAATGTTGTCCTTACCATGTTTCAGGCAACTAAGACTTCAAAATATTGTGCTCTTTGGTTGAATCGAAAATTTTATTTTCATATTAAAGACTGGGAATCCAAAAGGAAAAAGTGGTTCCATTTAAAGATATGTGCAACCTAAATTATCCAAATTCTTTTTATTACAGTCCATCCATCTATTTCATTGCATCATTCCTAGTCCTTTAGTATTTAATTATAACTCTATAAAATCAAGATGGTCATCCATATTCAAAGGCTTCTGCTTTTCTTTGCGTTATCTTCTAATAAGGATTTTTATTTCCAAGTAATTCAACTACCAAAGGTAGTACATGTGACTAGAGAAGTAATTCAACTACTAGTTATTCTCCTACATATTACATGCTTTGATAGATTACATCAAAAGTATTACCAATACAATAACATTGATTGTTGTATGTGGACATTTTTATTCAGGATGGTCCATTACATAATCAAGATGAGGAGCTGTATCATGCAGTTGCACTTTCTCTTTCTGAACATCTAACCAAACCAGATGGTATATAATGGAAATTTCTATTTTTTACAGTTACTTTTAGTTTAATTATATCATTTAGCTCGATGCTTTTCATATATTCAACTAAACCCTTGTTTCTTAACAAGACTTTGTCATTTCCTTGTTTTAGTGAAACTGTTTATGGTTTGATACTCTCATACAACTTTTATCAAGTAACATGCACCCTCATTAGAAAAAATAAGAGAATTTTTCTTGCCATGACTATCTTTCTTTGTTATTATTCACTTAATAAAGTATTTTAGCTAAGAAACTAGTTTCAAGGTTACGGCATAACTTGTCATATAAATTGAACAGAATTTATATCCAAATTGTTAACTTGTAAACTACTTAGTTGGTTTTAGGCTTTCCATTTAAAATCTACTTCAGTTTGAACCTTTAACGAGTTGTTCCTTAGACTTGAATATTAAGAGATTTTGGTGTAAGGATTAAAAATTAGCCCATAAGGCCTCTCAATTATTCATTTATTTTATCTAATATAACATTTACTATTAAATTAGAACCACTCGACACAAATACGTCATAGATCAAGATCATACTTTGTAGAGTGTCTTAGAATAAAAATAGGAGCAAGGACACTAAGTTCTTTCAGTTTTCCTGGTTCTTATTCCTTTGGTGTATCTTTGCACCTTTAGGGGCAATTTCTAGTTTAAAGTCTAATTCTTTAAAGGGTGCTAGCTCAATGGAAGAGCACCTGCTTTACAAGCAGGAGGTTCGTGGTTCAATTCCATCGTGCCCTGATATTCATATATAGGGAATGACGAAGATCAATTTTTGGTGACGGATGCTCTTTTGACCATCACCAATGAGCTTATGGTGACATTTTTCGACCCTCACCAAAATATGAAATGGTGATGGTCAACAAACGCCACCATATATACGCATCAATAGTGACGACCATTAAAGGTCCGTCACCATAAATCGTTGTTGTTTATATGAAATGGTGAGGGTCACTATTTGTCATTATAGTCATTATTCGTGACAGACCTTGATGTTACCAATGCGTTTATGGTGACAGTCAATGAATGTCGCCATATATATGCACCAATAGTGACGGCCATGAAAGGTCCATCACAAAAATCCATTGTTGTTCATATGAAATGGTGACAGTCACTATCCGTCATTATAATCAATATTCGTGATGGACCTTGAATGTCACCATAGCACATACTTTCGGCGACGCCACCTTTGGTGACGTTCAATTTTTTGGTGACGGAGGCTATTTTCCGTCACCATTGCTCATATGAAATGGTGACGATAACTATCTGTCACTATAAATCATTATTGGTGACGGACCTTGAATGTCACCACAACACTTATAATTTCGTCGACGCCACCTTTGGTGACGTTCAGTTTTTTGGTGACGGAAGCTATTGTCCGTCACCATTGCTCATATGAAATGGTGACAGTCCCTATTCATCACTATAAATCATTATTGGTGACGGACCTTGAATGTCACCACAACATCTATACTTTTTGTGATGCCACCTTTGGTGACGTTCAGTTTTTGGTGACGAAGGCTCTTTTGACCCTCACCAATGAGCTTATGGTGACCATTTTCGCCCCTCACCAATGTGCTTTTTCTTGTAGTGTTTGGAGGTTAAGGTTTTCCAACAAACACCTATACTATTGGTCTGTTCGGCAATGACCTAATTTTTAAGGACAAGGTCTCGCCTTAAGTAGTATGGGAGGGTGTTGGAACTAGGTTTCTGCACCCTGGGAGAGAGTAGGTAATTAGGGAAGACCTTCGTTGGACTATCAGGCCTACACAGAACTGATCTATTACTAGGATTGTAATAGTATAATCAACATATAGCCATAAAAAAGCTACTACCATTAGCAGATTAGATCAATATAGTCACATCCACGTGCGCATCAGCAATTACCATCACATAACATTATAATCGCATCTAATTCATAGATCACAGATACATTCGCAACATAAATCAATAACATAGATGCACTTCAATAATAAACACGCTCAGTCTAGATATCACAAGATACTTTAAATATATTTTTCATTCATTAGTAGCTAAAAACTCAATTACAACCCAAGACACAGCCCACGCACATAGCCAGCGGGGTCCGCACACAATAGGACTGAGGATCTCCACATGCACATCCAGTAGGAGTCCTTACCCAAAATAACCCAAGATATATCTCAACATTTTTTACCTAACATAAATATTACTTCTTCTTACCTAATAGACCCAATTATCTATCTATTTATATCATCATAGCCTTTGTTATCCGATAGTTTGCAAACCATGGTTTTCGGACCCCAGGTCTACCATTTAACCCATTACAAAACATTAGGGGCCTTAACCCACCCCAAAACCCCTACGCAATACAAAATTATATAAAAAACGTATCTTAGGGAACCCTATTCCAACATATTCATAGATAAAACCACTTACCCACCAAATCTCGTTGTTGTAATCCTACCACCCAGTCCCAAAAAACATCGGAATAAAAAATGAGTTTCTGATAATACATATCAACCTTAACTTCCTTCTTTTTTGACGAATGATGGAAAAAAAAATTCTTTGGATTACCACATTGGGGCTCAATAACGAGTGGGAAGACCGAAACATTTGAATCCATGTGTATAGTTGCATGTACAGGAGATGTCCCAAAGGGATAGACACCCGACTTGGGGTAGCCATGACTCTTCACCTAAATAGTTACATATACCAACGCATCAAGTAATGGCACATCACCACCCCAATTTCCTTCAGTATCAAGTGACATCCTACAGATATATTTAAAGGCCAGTTATAAAACGGACAAAACTGACACTCTGCAATCCCACCTATATGCTCACCAAAGTAAAGAACATTACTAAAAATTACCTTTTGTAGAAGTGTCTAAAAAAACCTTGATAAAATATGTAGACAAGGTATATTAATGTCACTTATCAATTATTGACACCACTCGATGTAGGTTGTCACTAGCTCAATCCAGTAGGAAAACCCTTCAAATAAAATAGACTGACCAATCTCCATCGAAAATAAACATCCCCCCAATCCAACTAATGACCCCAAGAGACTCCTTTGTGATCAAATTCAAAATTGAAATATGTTACCAACTCCACCAATCAAAATTAAAGCACTTACATAGCAGTAAAGATCCTCAGAAATCCTCCTATCGACCAATCCCAACCCAGAGAGGAGTAGGACAACCCATAGGAGAAAAGGTTCAGAAGAAATACCATGTAAAACAACTAGCGAGTGTGTCTCAGATAGAACATAGAGAAGAACAACAGGTAGAAGCTAAGATGCTCGAAAATCCCTTCATTTACCATTCCCAAACTAGAGAAGGAGCAGCAAGATCCACAGGAGCAAAGGTTCAGAAGAAAGACAATGTAAGAAACCATCTAGTGCGTCTTAGATAGACCACAAAGTTTAGCAACAACTAGAGTGGAAATAATTCTTTATTAGTGTACCTTGAAGCAAAAGAACCAGTACAGATCCCTAATATCATTCAGAATCAGGATAAAAATTGAATCTATCTCAGATAAGTATTCTTAGAGGAATTGCTTGTCCAAACAACACCATTAATTTCTCCAGAAAATTCTACATTTAATCCATCTACCTCCACACTCACAACCAAGATTACCTCCTTTATGAATTTTGTGACTAATGCTTCCACAATCCTATATTATGTCCTCGACATCTGCTTCTTGCAAAAGTTTTCGTAAATATTTTGAAGTAGGCATATTGTCACACCTCCTCATTCAATTTTTTTTTTCTTAAGTATTAAGCATATACATATCAATATATAATACCACCTTGTTCTTTCTAGATCGAAATTCCACTAACCCACTTTCCCATCTATAGATATATCCATAGATACCAAGCCATAATTATTACTAAGCAATCATTATGCTTCAAGCCTTATACTTCATACTTCATTTACTCACTTTGATAACATAAATGATGTGTCCCATAATTTCACTTATTAACCTATCAAATTTTTCACTTTTATGTCAACCCTATGTATACACTCTTACATTCAAGTTGAAGATTCTTGTAATTGGTGTCATGGCACTAAGACCATTCCACATCCTATATAATATTATTGTTAATATGTGGGACTTGGTAATTCGTCTCATGGACGTAAATTATAATGTCATTCCCTTACTAGACTCTAACTTCTCGTTTGGCTTTAACATTAGCTCAACGATATGGAGAGTAACATTAATTCCAAATTTTTATGTGTACCATGGCAGATCCACACGGTACGTGTAGCATTGATGAACTGGAGAATACTCCTCCTCGAGCCTCCCACGACAGCTTGGGTTTAATCCCAGACAAGACGTTCTCGTGCCTTGAGACCACTTTGCTTATCTGTCTGTGCACTCCATCGTGCGATCAGATTTAGGGTTTCTAACTCAGGGATTTTTGTTGTCGATCCTTGTGACGATAGCCCGATGGTTGACAAGTGTAGCGTCTGAGACGTTTAGGGTTTGTCACCTGCATTTTCTATTAACCTCTTTTAATTTCTTGTTCATTCTTCTCCAAAGTCTTCTCTCTTCCAGGCATCGTTGCAAGAGGCTCGATCCAAATGAATTTCAGCGTTTTTCTATTTAGACGCAAGGCGTTTTGATGCAGGAGCATCAAGCACCTAGCCAGCAATGTGACATCTTGGTCACATGTTGTGGCTAGTTAGAATAAATTAGACTTAGAAATAGTTTAAATAATATATTTTATTAAATTTGTTATTTATTTTAGGAGAATTGTTAGTTTGTTTTATATTTAATTAAATATGGCATAATAATAGAGGTTGTTTCTTTCCCTGCGTGGAATAGAACCAAAATAGGGATAAATGCTAAATAATAGGGAGGTATTAGTTTGTTGAGAAACTCTAGAAGAAATCTATTCTGAGAAGAATAGTTTCTCATAATTGTATAAATTAGAGAAGCTGGAGGTGTGTATGTGAGAAATCTGAATTATATATTGAAATTGCAGAGGGGCAGCTAATGCCTATTCGCCCATGCAATATTCTATCAATTAGCAGTTTAGCTCACTCATTCATTTTTGTACAAGATCTATTTTTGTATGTATATGTACGTAACTGACAGTGCAGGTAGCCAGCGCCAGGATGGAAGTATAACAACATTTTTTTTCCTGAGGTTACAAATTGTGGTATTGGTGGATGGGGCTATAGTCACTGGAAGGAGCGCTGGAGGGGAACAAAGCTCTGCGTAGGCCACGAACTTCTTCAAGAGGAGAGCGCAGTGTGAACTTGGTTCACACGTTAGAAACTTCAGCTACGGTGGACCGTGGTGCTGAGATGAGCAGCGTTGAAGATATCAGACAGCATATTGACCAATTTAAAACGGTGGAATGAACTGTCGAATGTAGCAGAGGTAACATGTGGTTTCTGATGCGTGAATGATTGGTATGTTGATAATAAATCGAGTAGAATGTGTGCCATTGTTATGAATGTTGAACACCGATATATGGTGTGATGGTTAACACGATTATTGCTGTGGTAATCAAGTGAAGTTTGTCATCGATGTTGCTGTGTGGGAAATGTAAAAATCGATAAATATATAGCCATCGACTTTCCTGTAAGAGTCGATATGAAATTGGACTCTGTGTTGTGAAGATCGATTTGAACATTTGGGTGTTTGTTGTGATATGTAACGCTGAAATTATGAGTGATGCCATTGACATCTCATGATGTAAGCTATTGCCATCGATATTTCAATAATGACTGTGTTTTCACTGTGTGCTGCATAAACTTCAATCGAATTCAAATTAATATCAAGTCCACACACTGTTTGGTTGCGTTGGGGGATCATGGCGGTATTGAATTCTATGAGCACGAATTCAAGGTATCTGTGGGGTGACTATTCTTGGACAGATTTGAGTTTTAAACATTAAGCTGCTAATACAATTTGTTCAGAGGCATATATTTTAGTTATTTGTATTTCATGGCGGTGGCTCATGTCATTAGAAAAAAGATAATGTGTGTCTAAAATATATTTGGGATTGTGGGAAATTAATTTGACATTTTCATTAAAGGGTGAATGAAGAAGAAGTCAATCAAATTCAAGCATAAACTTGGCCTTAGTAAAATTACACATTTTAATACAATGAATTGATTGGTAGGAATCGTGTGTTGTTTATTCCTACATCATTTTTGGTATCATATCTTGTTAAGCTGTTTTGAAGTATTGCAGAAATGACACCTAGAAGAGGAGCTGGGATAGGTCGAGGGAGACCTGCAGCAAATGCAATTTTTCTAGATGAGATCCGGAATTTACACACAAGAATGGCTACCATGGAAACTACTCAATGGAGAGTAGTGGATGGTGCAGTTGACAGTGCCGATGAAGAAGAGACCACTGATGAAGAAGTGGAGGAAGAGAATGAAGCAGCTAAGGTCATGAAGATGCTAGTCAAAGCCAGCAGTCAACCAAGAATAGAAGTACCTTATTATGACGGAAGTCTTAGTGTGGAGGTGCTAATGGACTGGATCAGTTCATTAGATAAGTACTTTGACTATGAAGAGTTCGATGACAAGAAGAAAGTAAAGTTTGCAGCCACGAGATTGAAAGGCCATGCAGTTTTATGGTGGGACGAATTGCAGCTATCAAGGGAGCGAAAAGGGAAGCCCAAAATCAAGCAATGGGACAGGATGGTAAGTACGTTGAAGGGTAAGTTTTTGCCGAAGGATTACCAATTAAATTTGTTTAGACAATTGTAGAACTTAAAGCAGAAAGGGATGACAATCAAGGAATATACTGAAGAATTTTATAATCTGAGTATTAGATCTGGCCATGTTGTGATGATCTGAAAGGTGGCTAGATATATAAATGGTTTTAAGTGCAGAAATACGGGATGAGATCAACAATGGTTGGAAATCGATTGAAGATGCCTATCAAGCAGCCTTGAGGGCGGAGGAAAAACTGTTGCGCAAACAAAACCAGAGGAATAGAGGTAAGAATCCAGCAAAAGAAGGAGGGACATTTGAATCCAAAATTCAACACTCTCAGAATGAGGCAGGAAGTACGAGCAATAGAGCACCACAAAGAGGAGATTATGGCCGCGGAAGGTTCATGCCCAGAGGCAGAGGGCGAGGAAGAGATGTACGATGTTACATATGTGGTGAATGGGGACATATGCAATGGGATTGACCTCATCAGAGATCAGCAAACCAGTGCAACGTGAATGTTGCTGAAGCCAAGGAGGAGATTCCTCAACCTGAAGCTAAAGAGGAAACACCAGAAGCCAGAGAATCCTTGTTGTTGAAAAGGGTATTACTTGAAGAAGCTAAGGAAGCCAAAGAACCAGTTCAAAGAAAGACTCTATTCAAAGCTGTATGTAAGTCCAAGGGTAAGTGTTGAAAATTACTAATCGATAGCGATAGTACTAATAATATTGTCTCTACATAAATGGTAGACAAATTTAAATTGGAAAGAACAGTACACCCCACTCCTTATAAAGTATCGTGGATTCAGAAAGGCCATCAAATTTTTGTAACTGAACAATGTCAAGTTGAATTTCAGATTGGTACTTATAAGGATGTTATTTTATGTGATATAATGTCGATGGATGTATGTCACATATTGCTTGGAAGGCCCTGGCATTTTGACCAAAAATCCATACATGATGGTCGAAGAAACACTTATACTCTTGAGAAAGACGGGAACAAGCATACACTACTACCGTCGAAAGCTAAAGCTGATGAAGAAGCACCTGGAAACATCATTATGTTGATGAATGAGAAGTTCTTGTTGCAAGAAGATGAGAAGGGTAAGAAGATGCATTTTGCTAGTGTTGGAAAACCCAAGGTAATTTTATCTTCTACAAATTTAGAAGATTTACCTGAATAAATTCAAAATTTATTGAATGATTGTGCTAATATTGTTATGGATGAATTTTTTCCCATCAGGAGTATTAGTCACCATATTGATCTAATACCTGGATCCAGTTTACCGAATAAAGTAGCCTACAGGTTAATGCAGGAAAATGTCGAAGCTGGAAGACAAGTGCAAGAGTTGATGGATAAATGGCTAATCAGTGGAAGCCTTAATCCATGTGTTGTGCCGACCGTACTCAACCCGAAGAAAGAAGTTGAATGGTGCATGAGTAAAGATTCTAGAGCCTTATATAAAATCACCATCAGGTTTATGAATGAAGTTTTGGAGGAATATGCAGTCTCTAAAGAAGAGTTGAAATTGGATCCAAAGAAAATCGAAGTAGTTGTGAATTGGCTAACTCCTAGAAGCATATTTGAGGGAGATGTCAAAAGCAGATGGCAGGAATACAGTAGCAAAGACAAGCAACGAGCAGATATGAAGAAGTGGAAAAATGAATTCCAAACAGGTGATTTAGTCATGTATTGCAGATTGGTAGCTATACTAAAATCCAGAAGAAGAACCACAAGGAGACGCCATAACAGACGAAAGCCCAAAGCAGGAAAAAGGAAAAAGAGAGTGCTAAAGAAAACCAGGAGTCAAACTTATTATCATTATTTGATCAAGTGGAAAGGACAACCAGCAGAAGACGCTAGTTGGATGACTACAGCAAAGCTGCAGAAGTTGCTAATCGATCCTAAAGAGTTGCATGATCACTTTCTTCCTCGAGAGTCTGATGCAGGAGCATCAAGCACCTAGCCAGCAATGTGACATCTTGCTCACATGTTGTGGCTAGTTAGAAATAAAATAAACTTAGAAATAGTTTAAATAATATATTTTATTAAATCTGTTATTTATTTTTAGAGAATTTTTAGTTTTTTTTTAATTTAATTAGATTTGGCATAATAATAAAAATTGGTTTCTTTCCCTGCGTGGAATAGAACCAAAATAGGGATAAATGCTAAATAATAAGGAGGTATTAGTTTGTTGAGAAACTCTAGAAGAAATCTATTCTGAGAAGAATAGTTTCTCATATTTTGTATAAATTAGAGAGGCTGGAGGTGTGAAGAAAGTGTGTGTGTATGTGAGAGAATCTGAATGATGTATTGAAATTGCAGAGGGGAAGCTAATGCCTATTCGCCCATGCAATATTCTGTCAATTGGAATTTTAGCTCATTCATTTATTTTTTGTATAAGATTGGATTTCTGTGTGTATTCTATATGTATCTGACATATTGCAGGTAGAAGGCACAGGAAGGAAATTGTGACAGCGTTCGTGTGGGGATTACAAATCGTGGCCTTGTTGTAGATACATGGGCGTAAATCCACAGTCCGTAGTAACTTGAAGGAGCGCACTGCATGAGTAAAAACTCTGCGTGAGTGTGGTTCACACGTTAACTATAAAAATATACAGCTGCGTTTTATTGCAAAGCTTGTGTTGGCAAGGTTTAATCTGCGTTGAAGGGCGTTAAGACCAACATTAAAGTGGTGGCACAAATTGCCAGAGTCAGCGTGCCTGTAGGTAACACATATTTCCAAGTTTGAGATCGATTGCTTGCTAAGTCTGATTGTAAGAGTCGATGCCAGAGAAAATCGATGCAAATTTCCAAATAGCTCTCGTTTTGATTGTTGTACAGTCAACAAATCAATGACTTCAGGTTTTGTTTTATTGTATATTCAAACAAATCTATTTTATATTAGCGTGGAAGTGTTGTGAATGATTTTATAAAACCGTGAAGTTATCTCTGCATAGATAGAAGTGCTACTTGGTTATGATAGGTTTTGAATCCTTGGAGTTCACATAAATCACTATTTTCATTGAGTTAGAAACCGTTTCAGTAATCATTGTGTTTTCCTTGGAACGCTGCACAAAATTTAATTCAAATTTGAATTGATCTACACGCTGTTTGGCTATGTTGTGGGCATGGCTGTGTTAAAATATTTGAGTGTGAATTCAAGGTGTTTGGTGGGCGATTATTCTTGGACAGATTTGAGTTTGTAAATATTTAAGCTGCTAAACAACTTGATTGAGGCATATATGTTAGCCAATTATATTTCATGGTGGTGGGAAGTCAGCATTAAAAGCACAAGAAGTATGGGGCTTCATGCCATTTGAACTCAGAAAATGTGTGCCCAAAAACCATTTTGGGATTTGGGGAATTAATTTGACATTGTCGCTAAAGGGTGAATGAAAAGTCAATCAAATTCAAGCATAAACTTGGCCTTAGTAAAATTACACATTTTACTACAATGAATTGATTGGTAGGAATCGTGTGTTGTTTATTCCTACATCATTTATGGTATTAGAGCTTGTTAAGCTGTTTTGAAGTATTGCAGAAATGCCGCCCAGAAGAGGAGCTGGGATAGGTCGAGGGAGACCTACAGCAAATGCAATTTTGCTAGATGAGATTCGGCATTTACGCACAAGAATGGCTACCATGGAAAATACTCAACGGAGAGTAGCGGATGGTGCAGTTGACAGTGCCGATGAAGAAGAGACCACTGATGAAGAAGTGGAGGAAGAGAATGAAGCAGCTAAGGTCATGAAGATGCTAGTCAAAGCCAGAAGTCGACCAAGAATAGAAGTACCTTATTATGACGGAAGTCTTAGTGTGGAGGTGCTAATGGACTGGATCAGTTCATTAGATAAGTACTTCGACTATGAAGAAGTCGATGACAAGAAGAAAGTAAAGTTTGCAGCCACGAGATTGAAAGGCCATGCAATTTTATGGTGGGACGAATTGCAGCTATCAAGGGAGCGAAAAGGGAAGCCCAAAATCAAGGAATGGGACAGGATGGTAAGTAAGCTGAAGGGTAAGTTTTTGTCGAAGGATTACTAATTAAATTTGTTTAGACAATTGCAGAACTTAAAGCAGAAAGGGATGACAATTAAGGAATATACTGAAGAATTTTATAAGCTGAGTATTAGATCTGGCCATGTTGAAGATGATCTAGAAAAGGTAGCTAGATATATAAATGGTTTAAGGTATGAAATACAGGATGAGATCAGCTTATTTAATTTGAAGTCGATTGAAGATGCCTATCAAGCAGCCTTGAGGGCAGAGGAAAAACTGTTGCGCAAACAAAACCAGAGGAATAGAGGTAAGAATCCGGCGAAAGAAGGGGGGGCATTTGAATTCAAAATTCAACACTCTCAGAATGAGGCAGGGAGTGCGAGCAATAGAGCACCACAAAGAGGAGATTTTGGCCACGGAAGGTTCGTTCCTAGAGGCAGAGGGCGAGGAAGAGATGTACGGTGCTATATATGTGGTGAATGGGGACATATACAATGGGATTGTCCTCATCAGAGATCAGCAAACTAGCGCAACGTGAATGTTGCTGAAGCCAAGGAGGAGACTCCTCAACCTGAAGCTAAAGAGGAACCACCAGAAGCCGGAGAGTCCCTGTTACTAAAGAGGGTATTACTGGAAGAAGCTAAGGAAGCCAAAGAACCAATTCAAAGAAAGACTTTATTCAGAACTGTATGTAAGTCCAAGGGTAAGTGTTGCAAATTGGTAATTGATAGTGGTAGCACTGACAACCTTGTTTCTACAGAGATGGTGGATAAGTTGAAGTTGGAGAGAACAGTACACCCCACTCCTTATAAAGTATCGTGGCTTCAGAAAGGCCATCAAATTTTTGTAACTGAACAATGTCCAGTTGAATTTCAGATTGGTACTTATAAGGATGTCATTTTATGTGATATAATGCCGATGGATGTATGTCACATATTACTAGGGAGGCCTTGGCAGTTTGATCGAAATGCCATACATGATGGCAGAAGAAATACTTATACTTTGGAGAAAGATGGGAATAAGCATACACTACTGCCATTGAAAGCTGAAGCTGATGTAGAAGCACCTAGAAACAGTGTTACGTTGATGAATGAGAAGATCCTATTGCAGGAAGATGAGAAGGGTAAGGAGATGCATTTTTCTAATGTTGGAAAACCCAAGGTAATTTTAACTTCTACAAATTTAGAAGATTTACCTCAAGCAATTCAGAATTTATTGAATGATTGTGCTGATATTGTTGTGGATGAGTTGTTACCCATCAGGAGTATTAGTCACCATAATGATCTAATACCTGGAGTCAGTTTGTCGAATAAAGTAGCCTACAGGGTAATGCAGGAAAATGCCAAAGCTAGAAGACAAGTGCAATAGTTGATGGATAAATGGCTAATTAGTGGAAGCCTTAATCCATGTGTTGTGCCAACAGTACTCATTCCGAAGAAATAAGTTGAATGGCGCATGAGTAAAAATTCTCAAGCCTTATATAAAATCACCATCAGGTTGATGAATGAAGGTTTGGAGGAATATGCAGTCTCTAAAGAAAAGTTTAAATTGAATCCGAAGAAAATCCAAGTATTTGTGGAATGGCTAACTCCTAAAAGCATATTTGAGGGAGATGTCAAAAGCAGATGGCAGGAATGCAGTAGCAAAGAGAAGCAGGAAGCAGATATGAAGATGCGGAAAAAGGAATTCCAAGTAGGTTACTTAGTCATGTATTGCAGAATGGTACCTATACTAAAATCCAGAAGAAGAACCACAAAGAGACGCCATAATAGATGAAAGCCCAAAGAAGGAAAAAGGAAAAAGAGAGTGCTAAAGAGAACCAGGAGTCAGACGCATTATCAGTATTTGGTCAAGTGGAAAGAGCAACCAGTAGAAGAGGCCAGCAGAGCTACAGAGATTGGGGATCAACTCCAAACTACTACAAGATCAGTTTTCTTCCCCGGGAGTCTGATGCAGGAGCATCAAGCACCTAGCCAGCAATGTGACATCTTGGTCACATGTTGTGGCTAGTTAGAATAAATTAGACTTAGAAATTATTTAAATAATATATTTATTTAAATTTGTTATTTATTTTTAGGGAATTGTTAGTTTGTTTTTCTATTTAATTAGATTAGGCATAATAATAGAATTGGTTTCTTTCCCTGCATGGAATAGAACCAAAATAGGGATAAATGCTAAATAATAGGGAGGTATTAGTTTGTTGAGAAACTCTAGAAGAAATCTATTCTGAGACGAATAGTTTCTCATATTTTGTATAAATTAGAGAGGCTGGAGGTGTGAAGAAAGTGTGTGTGTATGTGAGAGAATCTGAATGATGTATTGAAATTGCAAAGGGGCAGCTAATGCCTATTCGCTCATGCAATATTCTGTCAATTGGAATTTTAGCTCGTTCATTTATTTTCTGTATAAGATTGGATTTCTGTGTGTATTATATATGTATTTGACATATTGCAGGTAGAAGGCGCAGGAAGAAAATTGTGACAGTGTTCGTGTGGGGATTACAAATCGTGGCCTTGTTGTAGATACAGGGGCGTAAATCGACAGTCCGTAGTAACTTGAAGGAGTGCATTGCATGAGTAAAAACTCTGCGTGAGTGTGGTTCACACGTTAACCATAAAAATCTACAACTGCGTTTTATTGCAAAGCCTGTGTTGGCAAGGTTTAATCTGCGTTGAAGGGCGTTAAGACCAACGTTAAAGTGGTGGCACAAATTGCCAGAGTTAGCGTGCTTGTACGTAACACATATTTCCAAGTTTGAGATCGATTGCTTGCTAAGTCTGATTGTAAGAGTCGATGCCAGAGAATCGATGCAAATTTCCAAATAGATCTCGTTTTGATTGCTGTACAGTCAACAAATCAACGACTTCAGGTTTTGTTTTATTGTATATTCAAAAAAATCTATTTTATATTAGCGTGGAAGTGTTGTGAATGATTTTATAAAACCGTGAAGTTATCTATGCACAGATAGAAGTGCTACTTGGTTATGATAGGTTTTGAAACCTTGGAGTTCACATAAATCACTATTTTCATTGACTTAGAAACCGTTTCAGTAATGACTATGTTTTCCTTGGAATGCTGCACAAACTTTAATTCGAATTTGAATTGATCTACACGCAGTTTGGCTATGTTGTGGGCATGGCTGTGTTAAAATATTTGAGTGTGAATTCAAGGTGTTTGGTGGGCGATTATTCTTGGACAGATTTGAGTTTGTAAATATTTAAGCTGCTAAACAACTTGATTGAGGCATATATGTTAGCCAATTATATTTCATGGTGGTGGGAAGTCAGCATTAAAAGCACAAGAAGTATGGGGCTTCATGCCATTTTAACTCAGAAAATGTGTGCCCAAAAACCGTTTTGGGATTTGGGGAATTAATTTGACATTGTCGCTAAAGGGTGAAAGAAAAGTCAATCAAATTCAAGCATAAACTTGGCCTTAGTAAAATTACACATTTTACTACAATGAATTGATTGGTAGGAATCGTGTGTTGTTTATTCCTACATCATTTTTGGTATCAGAGCTTGTTAAGCTGTTTTGAAGTATTGCAGAAATGCCGCCCAGAAGAGGAGCTGGGATAGGTCGAGGGAGACCTGCAGCAAATGCAACTTTGCTAGATGAGATCCGGCATTTACGCACAAGAATGGCTACCATGGAAACTACTCAACGGAGAGCAGCGGATGGTGCAGTTGACAGTGCCGATGAAGAAGAGACCACTGACGAAGAAGTGGAGGAAGAGATTGAAGCAGCTAAGGTCATGAAGATGCTAGTCAAAGCCAGCAGTCGACCAAGAATAGAAGTACCTTATTATGATGGAAGTCTTAGTGTGGAGGTGCTAATGGACTGGATCAGTTCATTAGATAAGTACTTCGACTATGAAGAGGTCGATGACAAGAAGAAAGTAAAGTTTGTAGCCACGAGATTGAAAGGCCATGCAGTTTTATGGTGGGACGAATTGCAGCTATCAAGGGAGCGAAAAGTGAAGCCCAAAATCAAGCAATGGGACAGGATGGTAAGTAAGCTGAAGGGTAAGTTTTTTTCGAAGGATTACCAATTAAATTTGTTTAGACAATTGCAGAACTTAAAGTAGAAAGGGATGACAATCAAGGAATATACTGAAGAATTTTATAAGCTGAGTATTAGATCTAGCCATGTTGAAGATGATCTAGAAAAGGTAGCTAGATATATAAATGGTTTAAGGTATGAAATACAAGATGAGATCAGCTTATTGAATTTGAAGTCGATTGAAGATGCCTATCAAGCAGCCTTGAGGGCAGAGGAAAAATTGTTGCGCAAACAAAACCAGAGGAATAGAGGTAAGAATCCAGCAAAAGAAGGGGGGACATTTGAATCCAAAATTCAACACTCTCAGAATGAGGTAGGGAGTGCGAGAAATAGAGCACCACAAAGAGGAGATTCTGGCCGCGGAAGGTTCGTGCCTAGAGGCAGAGGGCGAGGAAGAGATGTACGGTGCTATATATGTGGTGAATGGGGACATATACAATGGGATTGTCCTCATCAGAGATTAGCAAACCAGCGCAACGTGAATGTTGCTGAAGCCAAGGAGGATATTCCTCAACCTGAAGCTAAAGAGGAACCACCAGAAGCCGGAGAGTCCCTGTTACTAAAGAGGGTATTACTGGAAGAAGCTAAGGAAGCCAAAGAACCAATTCAAAGAAAGACTTTATTCAGAACTGTATGTAAGTCCAAGGGTAAGTGTTGCAAATTGGTAATTGATAGCGGTAGCACTGACAACCTTGTTTCTACAGAGATGGTGGATAAGTTGAAGTTGGAGAGAACAGTACACCCCACTCCTTTTAAAGTATCGTGGCTTCAGAAAGGCCATCAATTTTTTGTAACTGAACAATGTCCAGTTGAATTTCAGATTGGTACTTATAAGGATGTCATTTTATGTGATATAATGCTGATGGATGTATGTCACATATTACTAGGGAGGCCTTGGCAGTTTGATCAAAATGCCATATATGATGGCAGAAGAAATACTTATACTTTGGAGAAAGATGGGAATAAGCATACACTACTTCCATTGAAAGTTGAAGCTGATGTAGAAGCACCTAGAAATAGTGTTACGTTGATGAATGAGAAGATCCTATTGCAGGAAGATGAGAAGGGTAAGGAGATGCATTTTACTAATGTTGGAAAACCCAAGGTAATTTTAACTTCTACAAATTTAGAAGATTTACCTGAAGCAATTCAGAATTTATTGAATGATTGTGCTGATATTGTTGTGGATGAGTTGCTACCCATCAGGAGTATTAGTCACCATAATGATCTAATACCTGGAGTCAGTTTGTCGAATAAAGTAGCCTATAGGGTAATGCAGGAAAATGCCAAAGCTAGAAGACAAGTGCAAGAGTTGATGGATAAATGGCTAATCAGTGGAAGCCTTAATCCATGTGCTGTGCCAACAGTACTCATTCCGAAGAAATAAGTTGAATGGCGCATGAGTAAAAATTCTCAAGCCTTATATAAAATCACCATCAGGTTGATGAATGAAGGTTTGGAGGAATATGCAGTCTCTAAAGAAAAGTTGAAATTGAATCTGAAGAAAATCCAAGTATTTGTGAAATGGCTAACTCCTAAAAGCATATTTGAGGGAGATGTCAAAAGCAGATGGCAGGAATGCAGTAGCAAAGACAAGCAGCGAGAAGATATGAAGAGGCGGAAAAAGGAATTCCAAGCAGGTGACTTAGTCATGTATTGCAGAATGGTACCTATACTAAAAGCCAGAAGAAGAACCAAAAAGAGACGCCATAACAGATGAAAGCCCAAAGAAGGAAAAAGGAAAAAGAGAGTGCTAAAGAGAACCAGGAGTCCGACTCATTATCAGTATTTGATCAAGTGGAAAGAGCAACTAGTAGAAGAGGCCAGCAGAGCTACAGATATTGGGGATCAACTCCAAACTACTACAAGATCAGTTTTCTTCCCCGGGAGTCTGATGCAAGAGCATCAAGCACCTAGCCAACAATGTGACATCTTGGTCACATGTTGTGGCTAGTTAGAATAAATTAGACTTAGAAATGATTTAAATAATATATTTATTTAAATTTGTTATTTATTTTTAGGGAATTGTTAGTTTGTTTTTCTATTTAATTAGATTAGGCATAATAATAGAATTGGTTTCTTTCCCTCCGTGGAATAGAACCAAAATAGGGATAAATGCTAAATAATAGGGAGGTATTAGTTTGTTGAGAAACTCTAGAAGAAATCTATTCTGAGAAGAATAGTTTCTCATATTTTGTATAAATTAGAGAGACTGGAGGTGTGAAGAAAGTGTGTGTGTATGTGAGAGAATCTGAATGATGTATTGAAATTGCAGAGGGGAAGCTAATGCCTATTCGCCCATGCAATATTCTGTCAATTGGAATTTTAGCTCGTTCATTTATTTTCTGTATAGGATTGGATTTCTGTGTGTATTCTATATGTATCTGACATATTGCAGGTAGAAGGCGCAGGAAGGAAATTGTGACAGCGTTCGTGTGGGGATTACAAATCGTGGCCTTGTTGTAGATACAGGGGCGTAAATCCACAGTTCGTAGTAACTTGAAGGAGCGCACTACATGAGTAAAAACTCTGCGTGAGTGTGATTCACACGTTAACTATAAAAATCTACAGCTGCATTTTATTGCAAAGCCTATGTTGGCAAGGTTTAATCTACGTTGAAGGGCATTAAGACCAGCGTTAAAGTGGTGGCACAAATTTCCAGAGTCAGAGTGCTTGTAGGTAACACATATTTGCAAGTTTGAGATCGATTGCTTGCTAAGTCTGATTGTAAGAGTCGATGCCAGAGAAAATCGATGCAAATTTCCAAATAGCTCTCGTTTTGATTGTTGTACAGTCAACAAATCAATGACTTCAGGTTTTGTTTTATTGTATATTCAAACAAATCTATTTTATATTAGCGTGGAAGTGTTGTGAATGATTTTATAAAACCGTGAAGTTATCTATGCGCAAATAGAAGTGCTACTTGGTTATGATAGGTTTTGAAACCTTGGAGTTCACATAAATCACTATTTTCATTGACTTAGAAACTATTTCAGTAATGACTGTGTTTTCCTTGGAATGCTACACAAACTTTAATTCAAATTTGAATTGATCTACACGCTGTTTTGCTATGTTGTGGGCATGGTTGTGTTAAAATATTTGAGTGTGAATTCAAGGTGTTTGGTGGGCGATTATTCTTGGACAGATTTGAGTTTGTAAATATTTAAGATGCTAAACAACTTGATTGAGGCATATATGTTAGCCAATTATATTTCATAGTGGTGGGAAGTCAGAATTAAAAGCACAAGAAGTATGGGGCTTCATGCCATTTGAACTCAGAAAATGTGTGCCCAAAAACCATTTTGGTATTTGGGGAATTAATTTGACATTGTCGCTAAAGGGTGAATGAAAAGTCAATCAAATTCAAGCATAAACTTGGCCTTAGTAAAATTACACATTTTACTACAAGGAATTGATTGGTAGGAATCGTGTGTTGTTTATTCCTACATCAGAGGCCGAGGATGACGATCCCAGGCCTAATCAATACAAAGAATGGGACATATAGGGTTAATTTCCACATTTTAACCAATTGTTTCATCAGCATTGGTTACACAGCAAAGCCCTCCAGCGCAAGGCACCTGTGCATAAAGAATGAGTGAAGATCAAAGAAACAGAGATTAAAGGCCTAAATTGATGATTAAAGGTTAAAAACACAGTTAAAAACAGATGAAACAGAAGTTTAAAGAAGTTCGAAAGTGTTAAAAGCGGCATGATGAGTTATGAAAGCTAAAGCAGAATTAGGCCATAAACACAGTGTAGATGATTAAATTAAGGAAAGTTAGGCTAAAAATCCACGGATACATCAAAAGGAAGCAGTTATTCACTCAGAATATCTAAAAGCCACATGTAGCCTACTTTCTCCCTGCAAAGACAAATTGGCAGTTATTACACAGTCTAAAAGATATTTTAATCTGTTAGGATAGTTATTGTAAAGATAAGAATAAGCCTCGAAAGTCAATCTTTTCTCCTATCCTTCTATCATAATTTAAGACAGAGTTATTGAAACAGAGAAGTAGTTGCAACTCATTCCTACCTTAGCCCTTGCGTGCTTTTCAAGGCCAGGAATGCATTTACTATATAATTAATAACATTTTGAACCCTAAAAAGAGTTCCACCTCTTCATTCTTCTATAAATACTCTATGAGGAGCTCTTTGTTAGGGGTTGGTTGTTGGCATTCGAACTATTTGAAGTTGTACATAGTCTGGCTGAAGATTAAAGAAGAAATTGAATTATTGGAAGATTGATGATGTTTTGACATGTTTAGTTAATGAGAAGGCTCTATCATTGGATCCTTAAGCATGGTTGTTGGTGATTTATTCTAATATGTTAATTGTTATTTCCTGTTTTCCATTTTGTTGCATCATTCTATACTTACAGTAGAGTAAAAATTTTAGGCTAAGAAATGTCTCCTAGAAACACCTTAGACCTATTTGCTCTTCACTGTCTTTATGTTTTCATCTGCTAAGGCATTCTAGAGAATTCTTAATTTATCTCTTGAACCCTTATGCTTGTTTATTTCAGAAATATTTCAAACAGTTGGTCGCAAGAATGATTTATGGTTTTCCCTGCTTACTTGCTGCCACTTGAAAATTGTTTCTAAAGTCTCACTTTAAAGTACCATTATTTACAGTCTACCAAAGAAGTCTGTTTTGATCATACCCTTTGTTCTTGTTGAGATAATTGTTTTGAAGGTCTTTATAATTGTAATTAGAAATGTTTAGGCGTTCCCTCTTCTATGAATGTAGTTATTTGTGAATCTTATATGTTTTCTAAATCCTTGCTAGTGAAATCTTTGGATGAAATAGAGCATTCCTCGACTCCTAGATTTCACTTGAAAAGTTTGTCTTGAAATTTTTATTTGCTGAAGTTTGGTTTGTAGAATTTATGGTTAGCCCTGTCTATTGAATGCCTCTTCATGTTCAGATAATGTTTTAATTCCCTTTGTTGAGAAGTACATATAATTAAGGATTCTTAAAATTCCCTTAGTTCTACTTCTCCTTCTAATTCCTTAATGTCCATTTCATTTCATCCACCAAACCTAAGATCCATTGGCCAAGTTAGATTTGCCCTTTGATAGTTAAAAATTTTTGTGATCAAACTGAAAATTTCATACAAAACCTTGAAAAATTTGATGAAAACTTAGAGAATTGGCATTCTGAAGATTTATTAGAAGAATTCCATATATTTCATTCTCAAGGTAGCAATCATAACATCCTAAAGAAGTTAATAGAGGAAAACCCACAAGATCTCTCTGATCCTAACTTATGATCTCCTAGATCCTAACTTTTCTTTTTATATTAATAAATAGCGTAGTCTAAAGAGCCCGCGTTTTGACCCAAATTCCGGCCACGATTTTCAGAAAATCCGGCAAAGATTTGCCCAGAAACTTGTTTATAGTTGTTAAACATTAGTATTTTGAGTGCCCCAGGGGTTTTTGATAGTGCTGAATCCATTTCCACTATCAAAAATGGATTCCAAGCACTGCAAATACATGATTTTTGCAAATTTAGTTGACCGAATTCCGACGGATTTCTGCCGTCCGGGCCAAAACGCGGGCTCGGTAGACAACTCCTTAATAAATTGTCTGAAGTGGCCGCGTTGGCTCAGGTCGTGGACTGTTTCCCTCTTTGAGCATTTTAACCACGTGATTATACTGGTGTACTAATTTGTGATCTATTTGTGAGTGGTGAACTTTGGCTCTTGATCTAAGGAACTTACCCTATAAATTCCTACACAAAATTGCATCGCAGGAGGAGCCAACTCAACAACAACGTGCTCCAAATGTAATATGTAATCATTGAATTTTTCGATCATTAGGTACAATAAATAAAAAATTTAGCATTAAATATTAATTTTCAAGTATTTTCTTGCATAAAAGAAAATAAAATGGAACCCATTCAGCGCATAAAACAGGACGACAAGGAAGAAAATGGTTGATATCTAAGTTTGTGAGTAATTGTTACTTCCTTATAACAACTTAACTAGATTTCATTTTTTATTTTTTTATTTGTTTTACAAAAATCATCATTGAATGTCTTCAAATAGGTGCTAACATACAAAGAAGAACCATCATACGATTGATTGAAATTGGGTTAAATATGGGTTGTGAGTATATGTTGGCATATCAGAAATTAATTGTGGAATTTCTAAGCATCTATCGATCTTGTTTTACTTAGCTTCGTATATAATTAATAGAACAAAAAAATCTTTTATATTAAATATATGATTTGTTATGGGGTATAAAAATTGCAGGAAACAAAGTATGAAACTGTGCCAACAGATGAAATTTTGAAAGATGGCATGGTACATGGTTTTGAAAGAATGTGTATAGTTTAAGAGTCAATTGTTGCTATGGTATGTCATTTCTTTTCAATTTACATTGATGTATATTATTTAATATTGCAATTTTCATTATTCTCACCAATGTATATACACTCATTACAATTTATTTTTATGTTTGTAGATGGAAGGTGAAGAAGAAGAAAACAATCAACACCGTGAACAAAACATTCCTGAAAATAACCCAAGTCATGGAAGTAGCTCTAGCAATGACAACGGTTCCAGTGAAGAGTGATGATCACTATGTTTGGATATTAAAGCAAGGCGTTGTATTTTTTGAAATATTTGTATGTGAAATCAGACATTTTGTTTAATGTAATGGACATAATGTCCCAATGGAAAGACGAAGGGATACCAATAACTGTCCCATTTTATATGACAAAGACTATCTTATATATATATATAATAAAATATGTTTTAATTTATTCTATTGTGTTCTCCATTGTCGCTATTGCGTTCTCCATTGTCGTTCTCAAATGCACTAACAAAAATTTAATTCATATGAATATTGTTATAAGATATATGTGTGTCGACTTTTGATGAATAATAAATTTTTAAAAACCACAATAATTATGATATGATACAAAAAATTAATCCAAACATCACATTCAAATGCATTAATAAAAATTCAACTAATATCAATATTGTTACAAGATGTGTCGACTTTTGATGAATAATGAATTTAGAAAAATCACATTACTTGCACTGTCACAGGCTGATGTTTCTAAAAAATACAAAATGAACACCAGTATGTGTCAATTACTATACACCGGTGCATTTGTATGTTGCAGTGCACCGGTGCGTTTCTATGACTTATGGGCACTGCCCAAATAGAAAAACCAATTAAAAATATCAGTGTGTTTGTGCGATACTATGCACCGGTGTGTTTATGTGAGACTACACATTTGTACAATGTATGGGCACCACACAAATACTAATACCAATTATAAATATCAGTGCGTTTGTCTGATACGGTGCACTGGTGTGTTTCTATAAGTCTACGTACCAGTGCGTTGAGACGACCTATGGGCACTGCACAAATCCCAAGACCAATTAGAACGACCCCATGTGTTGTATCACCAACACTACACCCGGTGCGGTTTTATACCTTGACGGCCTGGTGCAGGAACCTTTGACCACCCCGGGGCCACCATCTAGATGACACGCACCAGTGCGTTGAAACCTTAGTAGCGCACCGATGAAAAAAACATCCTTAATAACCTTCAGCCACCCAATTTTTTTAGTTGTGTTGAATTTCCTTTAAAATCTCTACCAAAACCTCCGTAACCATAAACGGATGTTGTAGAAAATGTTTTTTTAACTATTTTGGCCAATTTATAACACTAAAAACCTCCTTTATAACCTCCGCTAGAGGGTATTTTCCTTTTAGTGACTCGTATTTGGGTTGGGTAATCCTTTTGTCTTACAATTAATTGAACCTCACTGAAATTCTTCAACTGGTATTAGGTATTATCTTTAAGTCAAATGTTGCCAAGTCATTTACAATATCATTATGTGTTCAAGAGAAAGTTCAACTTCAATTCATTATTCATTGAAAATATTTGTATCCATTTGCATTTAACATCCTTGAGTTAATCCTTGCAAAATATTTCTTCGAAAATTGACATAATGGTTTTGTGTCATATGCCCTCTTGCGATAAATCACTTCCTATCGACTTTAGCTTATTATCTAGGAAGTTTATCTAGAAATCTTATCAGTACCTTGAAATATGCATGCCTTAATGGCACATTTCTTGCCTTTGATGATATGTTTTCATTATTGACCTTCGATCGTATTATCAATACTCCACCATATCTCTGAAGGCTGAGAAGGAGACCAGAAAAGGTAACCACAAACCACTTTTACCTAGTAGATAACCCTAATAGGCTGGAGAGGGTTCTCTTCGTGAGATCACAACCAATTTGACTGGAAAATGAAGATTTTAGACTAGGTATAATAGGCTCTAGGGTTTGATTTATTTGGATTTGGTGTTGGATGGTTAATTAGGTCTAGGAAAAACTAGGTCAGGGCACTGAAAATCAGACTTGCGGGGATGTGATGGGGCAAGGTAGGCACACACTTTAGCACTTTAAGGTATCTTGGTGAATTTAATAGATTGATATGGTTTCAAAATGAGCATAGAAATTATGAATTCATTTATATCATACGAAAGTGAACATAATTGTGATAACTTCTCCAAAACAGAGCATCAAAATAATGAATTCTACTTATCAACTTAGAAATCAATCACATAAGACATGGAAATGAAATATGGAAGGAAAAATACTTTCAAACATATGAAAACATAAGGATAAACACTGCTAAAACACATACCACATGAATCCCACCACAATAGCTGCAAACTGTGTCTATTAGTTCATGCCAAAATAACTGAATACATTAGTGTTCCAAAAACTTAATTCAATAGCATCAAACCCTTCCAATGGAAAATAAAATGAAACATATAGACCAAAACAGAATTATCTTAGTCTCAGGGGTCAAATCCATGACTTGTGGATTTGTTCCCCAAAATCCTCAATTGGAATCCTAATGACTAGGGAGATCAACAAACTTTCCCTTTTTTTGGTGAAACTGATTCACTTGACCCAGAAATACAAATTTTACTTGATGTATCTATCTTTAGTAACTATGATAGACATAATTACATTTGATTTAAAAATTTACATCAGTAAAATTTCATGAAATTCATCAACCAACTGAGAAAAACTCAAAATTATGAAGATGACAGACAATCTGGAAAAAGCGTAGTGTGAGTGAAAAAAGCGCAGTGTGCCCCTAAGAAAAGCACAGCGTGACCTTCAAGCTGACTTTTGACTGCCTTTATGAAGTCCAAATTGAGCTCAAGATAGCTCATTGGAAATTTTTTCCTTTCTAGTTGTCCAAATGTTCTCAAGCACTGAAAATGATGGAGTTAAGCCCCTCAAAAGTCAATTCCCCCAAGACTAATCAAAAAGCTCAGCGTGTGGTTGAAAACACTGGCATAAAGGTGTTTCTTATGATGTTTTTTAAGCTCAATTTTTTAATTTTCTGGAGTCAAAATTTGATGTAGAGACAATTATCTATCCATCAAAAGTGAGTTTGCATCATTTAGAGGCCTCCAGAAAAAGCCCAATGTGGCCCACACTGCGCTTTTTGCAGTCTTATTGTCCACAAATGCTTGACCACTAGCAACCTTCAGAAATCCTTCAGAACTGGTTTTATGCCTATAGGAGATAAAAAGAAAATTCAGTGTACAAAGCACAATGAGCTGAGGAAAAGCACAGTGAGCTGAGGAAAAGCATAGCGCCTTAAGGAAAAGCACATTGTACTCCACAGAAAAGTGAAGCGCTGCACCAGAAACTCGATTTTTTGAAGTAAGAATTTGATTTTTTACTTGGGAAAGTTGAGCAATCGATGTTGAAGAATAAGAATGAATGTCTTTTGGTCTCTTAAGGCCTTTTAAACTTGGATTGAAATCATCAAATGTTCATGAACCCACATTTTCCTTTTCAAAATCAACCTTTCATTTGATTTTTCTTTTAACCTTGAACTTGATCATTTGAACTTTGAACTTTTGGTGGCTTTGGAACATTAAACTTTTGTAGCTACTTGGAACTCTAAAGTACTTATTACAAATTAAGAACATAAAATTACATTTTTTCTTTGAAATCAAATTTCTTGATGAAATTACTTATTGTAACTCCACTTGCTGGACTTTATACATGGAATGGTGATTTGATGACCTTGGAACGATAAAGACCTAATAGATACATTAAACTGAATGAAATAATGGTGATGATGACTGAAATAATGATGACAATATATGAATGATGATACACTCAACTGAGTGATGATATGGACCAGCATGTGAAAATTTTTGGAAGGAGTGGAAAATATTCCTAGACCTAATACCCAGTGATCACATTTTTGCTTGAAGACCTAATGAAATGATTTTTTTTTTACTATGATACCCTAACAGGACATAATAAGAGCCTTTTTAATCACTGGTGATAGGCTGTATAGACTGACACTAACAGATCGAATAAATATATGAGTATTAAGCTCCAAATCATTCATTCACATTTCATAGATTGTACTGAGGTACTTTGAGAGCCATTGTCACTATTGGTGGTTTATCTCACACTTGTTAACATCTTTCATCATTGACCAGTAATGAAGTAGTTTCTACCATGTTCGACTTTGAAACAATCAATCACATGGTTAGATTCGTACTAGTTCAAGAAGTGGAAATCAAGACCCTGGATCTAGTTTCAACCATCTAGGGTGCAAGGAGTTATGTATTCATGTTTCAGTAGACTAATTCATAACAGATGGTTGTGTCCATATTGTGTCTACTATTGATGTAATTCTATGTCACTTCTATACCAGGACATATAGTTAGTTTTTCTCTGAGTATGTGAATGCCCACCTTAGTGATGATTATATATTTGTATTGAAATTTTTCATAGTTTTTCAGCCGATGTCTCCAATCCAATCCTTGGTATGATAAAGCACTTCACTCTCTTGAAATATTTTCTCAGACTTCACACTTTAGGGGGGAATCTATTACACATCATTTTTTCACCATGACATTTGACGGTCAATATGTATCTATCACCATCCATACTCATGCTTCCTTAGAATTCAAACATCTATATTCCTTAACCAAGTCTTGGAAATTGGGAAAATAGCTCTTAAATGCTCTTAAAGATGGCCTGCGCACTTTTCCGGTCACTTCCAGCACATGCGCGTATATTTCTAAGCTTAGCTGCGGAATTCTGTGCTCTGTTTTCTGTTAAAACCTGCACACCCTATTTAAAATAAATTAAACACGAAAAGTAACTTCTAGAATCATATTTGGATGCATATTCTTCCAACTAAAAGCCTCTTGAGTCACACCAGTTCAAGCTATATCCCTCCAATCATGGAACTTATCCCCTTGGATCAAGGAACCCTAATCCCCTCATTTGAGGATCACACACCTCTATTGGTGGATCTGAAACCTCCTAAATCTCTCCATTAAATTGAGTTGAAACTTCAGGGTTAGGGGGTTCACTTATGATAATCTTATGCTAATCATTCTAGAGTGGAAATCTTGTTAAACCAGGGATGAAGATTGGAAAGGAATACAGGAGGAATTTGTACAACATCAATGCTCAGTTGTAAGACTGCTCTTTATATTCTTGATAATATATTTGGATAATTTTTCTCATTGTGTTGTTTTTATATTTATTAAAACAATGAAAATTCTTAATCTTCTTTATCATTAATTTAAGCTGGTATTTGGATTATTACATATTGTAGGTGCCTTTTATTCTTTGCATGTTTGTGATTGTGTGTTCTTCTTAGCATTGAAGGACTTCTTCGGGACAAAAATCAATGTATTTATCAAACATCTTGTTGAAAGGTAAGCGGATTATCCTCTCTTTTATATCTTTGATAATCTGAATGCTAATAGCTTATGGAAAGAGATATTCATATGTCTGTTTGTTACTAGTTAATTATTGGGATACTAGCGAGATCGCTCTTGTTCGAAAGAGGGATTTATCTGGGTAACAGTGACCAAGTAATATAGGTTCCTAGATTTATTATCCTGAAATCACAACACTTGGTTATTTTTCACTAAAGGGTTTAAGAATAAAGAGTTGAACATTGGTCAAATGCATAAAGTGATATTGATGTAGCTATAGTTAATGGCGACTGCCGAGGCTAGGAGACTGAGATAATAAGGACCACGATCTGAAGAGGAAAATAATATATCTATATCCTTAGAAGGGGGATCCTTTCTTGATCTTAGAATTGGTACAACAAATAAAACACATGAAAGTAGTACCATACTATGATGTTGAGAGTTTTGATGGCATGATGCAAATATTTCTTCTTGAGCCCTGTGTGACTTAAAGAGCAACAATGGAGAGCCATGTTGATTGAAATTTAATGAATGGACTCCTTGAGTGTGTGGGTAGTATGGAAAGCCTTACAAGAGGACGCATTGAGGAACTTTGAAGTACACAAGTGCACCATGTTAGAGGACCACAAGCTTTATACGTGATGCAAAGAGAAGTTCATGCTCTATCCACGTGTATTATAGTGGAACAAAATAGAGGATTGCAATAGTGCCATGTGGGGGAATGCAACATTTTAGTGAGATGCAGAGAGAGCTCTGAGAGATTTTGCACTGCTATGTAATATCAAGAGTGTCCTTGTTGTTGAAAAACGCCAAGAGTGCATGTGGAACTACTAGGGGCTAAGTGCGAATATGTTGAATGCACGAGGATCGAGATTTGAATTTGTGTTGCTACAAAATGAGTAAATTGAGTAAAAGATGAAGTGGTGGATGAGTTGAGTAAAGAAAAGGCTATTGAGGAGAATAGAGAGCTAATGAGTTGCGGAAAGAGGGTCAAAAATTGGTGATGAGTAGAGAATAAATTCTGGTATAGTGAGTGTCATTTCAGAGGTCCAAGGATTGAAGAATATAGATTTGAAATCAAGCCAAGTGGGTAAAATTACATAGAGCATATATTCCTCTATTCAGTATAGGTTAGAGCTTGAAAAATAGGGAGTTGGAGCTTCCATCTAGTGGGTGTCTGAGGAGAGCTTGGAGGTTGGTGCGTCTTGCAAGTGGATGTTTGCATAAATCCATGAAGTTGGTGGTTCATGGTAAATTGATCAGGTATTTGTAAAGAAATGAGCTGAGGCTTCATGCTAGTGGGTGCTAACAAACAATCTAAGGGAGTTGGTGTTGCCTATGAGTGGTGGCTCACAAAAAATTGATATAATAGACTGAGAGCTCATATTTACATCATAAACCAAATATTGAAGGTTTTTCCTTTTGGAGTTTTCTTGTTAAATCATTAGTGTTCCATGTGGTTGTTGCTCAAGATATTTTTGTGTATGTTTATGTGGTGAATTCATTTTTTACACATGTTATGATGGTATTTTCACACATGAATGATTGAAAAAATTAAAAGGAAATATTAATTGACATTAAGAGTAAAATTATCTTTAATAGTGATTCACCCTCCCTCTTAGTATTGAATATTATTTCCAACACAAATGTCTTTTATAGTGAAAATAAATGGGTTCCCTCTACACACTTGGTAGATTACAAATTAAAATGAATATAAGTTGGTTTAACTATAAACTATATATTGTTTACCTCTTAACTAAGAAGTATGACTTTTTAAAAATCGAAGTAAAGAGACTTTTGATACGGAAAGCCTAAATCCATCTTAACTCCAGATCTATCAAGCGTTGAGAGGGATCAAATATCTCGAGGTGAAAACCTCTTTTTTGAGTGCAAAACTTGAAGAAAATTTTGCACCTCGAGAGATTTGATCCCTCTCTGTGCTTGATAGATCCGGAGTTAATATGCATCTAGGTTAGTTTAAGTCATGTGTAGCCAAGGAAAATCTATCAAAGATATGAATTTTTTTATAAATAATATGTAAATATATCTAATATTAATATAATCATTTTAAATATGCTAACTATGTGTAAGATTAACCTCATCATTTTAATTTTAAATTTGCTTAGTTACCTTAGTTTTTTGAGATGATAAATATTGTTAATAAATTTTAATGATGAAAAAAGATGAAATACAAATTGAAAATAATAGTGTTGAATTATATGAAATGTCAATAATAAGAATGTTGTCAATTGCGAATAGTATTCATTGTGATCTGTTACCACCCTAGTAATTCTCAGGTTGTGGGATGGGGATTTTTGGTAGTTAATAACACTAGGGGTAACCAAGAACCGCTTTGGGAATTCAGTATCTAGCCTTCTTGAGCTCCGGAGAGGGATCTCTCCTTATGATTTAGCTTTGTTTTGGTATAAGATTTTAGGTTAGCTATGAGTGAAAAGTAGGGCTTGTTTGAAAGATTGGTGGGAATAAAGAGATTTCAAGGTAAACCAGAAGGATCTACCAGAACATTGGGCAATGGAGTCAACTCTCTAGGCAGGCAGAACTAAGAAATAAGGCTTAGAGATGCAAATGTGCTAAGGGCAAGATAGGTGACCTTCTAAGGCTTTGTATAGGCTTGATTTGATGGAGTGGGCGGAATCTGAGCAAAAGGGCACTTAAGAATCCTTAAGCTACAGATAAGAAGATTGAAGGAGGGGATCAAACTGGGACCTAGAGCAATTAAGAATTCTATGGTCCGGTTATCAAGTAGAAAACATCAAAATGCCAACAAGTTTAAAATAGGGAGCTTGCTATCACTAATCCTGTTTAATTTCTCCTTAATTGATCATTACAGAATAGAAACACATAATATGAATGAATGTAAACTTTAAAATAAATACACTGAAAACAAGAAAAAACGAGACTTATCTTGTCACCACGAGAATCCTTAGCTATGATGTCTCTAATCTCGTTTCCAGTCTGTTGCTATGCTAATTGATTCAATTTGTCCAGCAAAAAGACTATAGTTGTCTTGAGAAATTTTATTCCACACTGAATACTTCGAATTATGAAGTATTTATACACAAAAACAGTTTACAAAATATCTCAGAAATTGAGATAATGTTTTAAAGAAAAATAGAAAAAAGAGCATAAGAAGAGAGACAACAGCAAAACAGTTTGCAAGCTGTCCTCTTTTACAAGGAAAAATAGAACTGTTTATTCTAATTTAAAAGGACTTTTGATGTGCTATGAACACTGCTGGCATTATGTGCATCTTATCGTGGAAAGTGGTTGAAGAAATTTCCTTCCTTTGACTTTAACGTTGATACTCTTTATTCATCTGATTTTAGTTGTCTTACTATCGTAATTAAAAAGTAACCAATAGTAACATTATTTTCACTGATATTCTTTAACCTACTGATACACTTTAACCCTGTACTTTTTACCTTTGAGGTAACAGTAAAATATGACCTTTCATACTGATTTTTTCTGCATCTTTTATTTGTTGAATTCACATCGAATCTGTGAATTCTTTCCATTTCTGGGTTGTTGGGATCCTTATGCTTCTCAGCCTCCTGTAACTTTCATCAGACTCTATATACTTGGCAAAGTTAGGCTTCATTGTGAACATATACTTTATTTCATTTTCCAAAAAGAACAGATTTTCAAAATATTGAAGTAATATTTTGCCACTTGGAGATCCTAGAGGCAAAGGATTTTTGGCTTGTTCTTTAGCATAATTTCTGATCTTCTGGTCATAGTCCTTCTGTGCAATCAATTTATCATTCAGTGCATGAATATCTGGAAGTCCTGCTTCAACTAGCAAGTAATACTTAGTTTTGAATTTGCTAATTGATACATTCATATTGTCACACTTTTCTTCCAGATTGTTCATGATGTTTCTTTTTGTAAGGACTTTATTGATTTCTAAAAAAACTTTTGTCCTGTCTGGAATCTTCAATTCAGCCAATTCTTCTCTATTTTTGATGTTCAAAAATGTGATAATCTGAAATGCCTGTTGTGGTTTGTTGCCAAGCTCCTTCTTTGTTCTATCAATTTCTGCCAAGGCAGCATGCAACAGATCTTTTTGTTCATATATAATTTGAATGGAAGGCCATTGTGAATGAATGCCTTCAGTTATTTTTTACCATAAATGATTCTTTATATAGGCAACCTGTTCAGTAAGGTTCACCTACTGTTGAAGAATTTTTACCTGCTCTTGTAACATGTCTACCCTCTGTTCATGCCCTTTGGAAGTAATTAAGGCATCCCTTTTTGATGTTTCTAGATTTTTCATGGTGCCTTTTAAGCTGAATATTTCTTTTTTTTTAATAGAAATATCTTCCATGGCTCTCACTAGTGCAGCCTTGTCCTCTACTGTGTTTACCTATGAGGTAGATGAAGAAGAGGTAGAAATATCACAAGAAGTAATTGGCATTGTAGTTGCCAATACTCCTTATGGTGCTAAGTGTTCTTCCAATGTAGATGGGACAGCTGTACTTACAGTAGGGATTACTATAGGAATGTGAACCTATTGAGTTTTCTTTAGGTTTTCATTTTCTCTTATGGAAGCTTCCATTTGACTTTCCATTTCTTTTATTTGGGCAGTCATCTTAAGAACAAGTTGTTTGAGTTCATCATTTTCAGTTTTCTGCTGAAGGATTTCCTTTTCTTGAGGATTTTCACTTTGGGGCAACTTTAGCTGTTTTCTGAGGGCAACTATATCCTCATTTTTCTGTTTAATCAAAGCCTTTGCAATTTCCATGTTAGCAGGATCAGCTCCTGCTTCAATCACCAAATATTCTAATGCTTTGATCTTCAAATTGTTGGCATATAGTGAGACTTTGTCCAATTTCATTTGATTATGAAGGTTGAGCATTGTTTTCTCAATCCTAATAGATTTCATAGTCTTACTGACAATTTTAGAATATAGCATTTCAGTATCGCTCCTATGAAATTCTATTTGGTCCAATTCATGGATAGCATCTGCATCAACTTCAAGATCTGTTTTTGAATAATCTGCTACTGATTTTGGATCAGCCACTATAGGTTTCAAAAATGACGAAGAATAATCAAAAGCTGAAAGAAGTCTGTTCTTGTTTCCAAGCTTTTCCTTAAGGAATCTAGAATATGCTTGATTCTTTATTTCTTCATTCTTCTCTTTAATCTGTTTGAACCTGATTTGAATTTATGACTCTGTGTTGTCAGGTTCCTTAGAAGAAGAAGGCATATCAACATTTGTTTGATTATCCACCATGACTGTATCCTTTTGTTGTGTTCCAATTTTGACATTTTGAAGCTCTTTAAGTGTTTCAGTCATTATTCTTGTAGCTTCATCATCAGTTTCATTATCTTCAATATTAACAACTTTATTCCTTTCTTCATCTGTCAATTTACTTTTCTTGCTGTAAGGAATTCTGAATCTTTTATCCTGAATAGTTTTAGCTATGAAACTATCTCCTTCTCTACTCCTTTTATGTACACTTTCAGTTTATTTTCTCACTATAGCCACCTGTGTTGGTTCAACCTATTTATCCTTTCCATTGTTTCCTAGTATGCATTGTGAATCATGATCCAATAGAGTATTTGGCTCCCATTCTAGCTTATTTGCATATTTTTCAATTAGGGGCTTGGAATCATGCAAAAAAGCAGGTAATTTTCATTTCAATATGTTTTGATTTAGAATACCCTGAGGGTCATAATTCCACATAAAGCTGCATGGGAATTTATACTCCTTTAACTTGGTATTAATTTCATTTGCTGCTTCTCTGTTATTCACAATGAAGGGCCCAATTTGATTCTTCAACTTGAACTGGGTCTTTTTCCTAGAAGCTATGAAATTAACTTCATCTACATTTAATAATTGCCTCAAACAATCTAAAGCAAATATCCTTGTTGTCACAAATCTGGGCAATTTATATGGGGCCAAGAGTACACCATATACTCTGATCTCTGTATAGATTTTGTACAAATACCAATCCCCTATTCTACAGCTCTCAGACAGTTTTAAGATTCTTTTTTTTTCTTCATTAATCCTTGGGGTTTGCTCTTTATTAATTAGATTTATAGCAGGCATTAAAAACAAGTCATTAAAATCTGAATAGTTGTACTCCCTGTTCCATTTTCTCAAAATTGAAGACCAAAACACCACTGAAAGCACATTTCCTTCTGGATCTATCTTTTGAAATTCAATAGGAAATTTGTCTGCTTGATGATACAAAAAGATATGAAGTAGATATGATGTATATCTAAAAACTCCTTCTTCTGGCAATCTAGACAGCTGGTAGTGTATGCTTTCTGCAATGAATTTAGCAAAATTGTACACTATGGAAGGAGACTGGCCAGGACTAAGAGTTGACAAAAAACCTAAGATAGCCACATCAGTGAATTCATCACTGATGTATCCTAGTATGAATGATAGAATTGAGACAATTTTCCTAGTTTCATCTGGGAAATCAAAGGTATCAACTGGAGGATTAAGCTTGGGGATATCAACTTGCTTTGGACAAAAAGTCTGAAAGATTTTGAATCTAGTATTGGAGTCAAGGTCTAGATACAGTTGGGTTAAATCCTCTATTGATAAGGAAGCATCATTGGGGTCAGGATTCAGTTGCAGCATGGAAGTTATTGAATCTTCATTGACGTAAAACAGGACCTCTCTATCTTTGTTTACAATGCATCTTTGGTCTGGAAGATAATAGATTTGACATAATATGACAAAATTAGGGACTGAATGAGTGAGAGGGTCAATGTATTTTGGCAAATTGGACTCCCAGACTGGAATATCTTTGTCACCTTTTTCTACAGATTTTCCAAGGCACCAATTATAAACATCAAGCAAGTTAAATTCTATAGTAGGGTCCAGGATTCTATAATCAAGGTCAACTAAGGGACTATTCTCTAGGGAAGTGACTGGAGGCTGGACTAGCCTGACCACCTTTGTGGAATCAGCAGTGAGTGCAGGGGTTAGTTTGTCAATTTTGGAAGACTCAGGCTAAGGGAATTTTGCAGAGGCTTTCTTTTGAGGCTTTGGACCTCCATTTTTAGGGGTTACTTGTTTCTTTGTCATTTTTAAACTGAACAAAGCAAGATTAGATGTTTTGCTAAGTTCTTTTATTAGAAACAAGGGCTCCTTGGTGAATTTTACTGGTAAAATAGGGTTTCTGAGCAGGGTTTTCGATAAAACAAGGGTTTTAATGCTCAAAACGTATGTTATGATCAATTTCAATAGTGAAAAAGACCAGGGTTTGGGAAAAAACTACAAGAAATGGAAATTAGGGATTCTGGAGAAATTTTGACAGAGTTTCCCCTGTAATATGGATGTTTTTCTGCAATTTTATATGTGTAATTCAAGTATTTACAGGTAATAGCAGGAATTTTGAAGTTCAGTGGGTAATTTTTGATGAGAAGTACCTGAAACCAGTATAATTGGGGTTTGAAAATGTTAAGCAGTTGTGCTAGATCTTCAATTTCTGCTGAACTGGTCTCTTGGAGGGTAATGTAGTACTTTGTGGTCGAATTGCAGGGAAATTTGGCTTCGAAAATGGTGCTGGATGGTTAAAAACGAGTAAAAAGGCTCTGCGCTGGCTCTCATAGGTTAAATGGTGCACTTTCGAAGGTAATAGCTCTGCAAAGGTTTTCACGGTATAAAGCGTAAAAAGGTGAAAATTCATTGAAAACTATGAGTTTTTATGAATTAACCATGGTGGAAACCATAGTCGAATTACATTAACTCACGATTAAATGGGAGTGGTTTTTTGGAATACCGCCAGTGGTATTCGCGCGGCTCAATTGTAGTAAGTGGTAATACCCTTTTCGAGTGCAATGCAATCAAATCTCGACACGTCAACGCCGGGTGGTTTGAAAAAACCACCCATTTCGCGCAACTTTTACAAAACTTTCATCGTTTACTTTGCGGACGCGAAAACGATTTATCGCCGTCGGATCTGGCTTCGGGAAGCAAACGATTAGGATTAAAAGGGGAGGTGTGGGGAAAATTCATTTATCGGGTGCAATACAGGCCGTAGATCTTGGGAGTAAAATAAAGATCAACCGTTATAATTTAATCACGATGGGGAGGGATGGAGTAGTAATAGTCTATCACGTTGACTTACAACCATTCGATCAAAAGGATAGATGGGATCGGAGGGCTGACATTCATCCTGAGGGAAATAGGCCTTTTAATGAGTTTTATGTAAAAAACTAGCTTTCTCCAATGGAAAGGGTGATCGGAGAGTTTAATCAAGATTTTATCTAAGGTTTAGGGGGTCGAGGAAAGATATACAAGGGATATGGTTTTTAGAAGTTTAGTTTAAATTAAACTTTGATATATTTTTTGTTTAAAACATACATGAAACATGTTTTACAAGGTTTTTCATATCTTTTTATTTATATGGTTAATTAAATCGAGAGGACTTAATTACCATAGGGGCGGGATTACATATAAGGATAAACTTAGCCAAAGGGGTTATAAGGGGGGGTTTTATTTAAACATGTGAGAATAAATAACTTTGGCTTAAGTTATAATAAATGGGTTTTTGGGATTTATTTATAAAAAGGAGTTATATAATAGGAAAAGGTTAGTTGTATAGGGAGTTAATATATAAGTTAAAGTTAGTATGAAAATAGGACATGGCATACTCAAAACACATATTCATAACAAGTAAAGTGAATTACAAGATAATTTTCATTGATCTAATCACTTAGCTCATGATATAATGTTATTTTGAGGGTTTATTGCGTTGAAATGATGTAGGAAGTTAGTTAAATAGGAATTACAAACTCCTTTAAGTAAAAATGAGATTTTACTTAGGATTTTTCAAGGGAATGAGTGCATGAATGGTAAATGATGTGATTAAGGGATTAATATAGACATTTCACACTTTTAACTAATCAGTCATAGAGCCTTGGGTCTGGTCCCAACGAAAGTCAAGGAAATGCCTTGAGCCTTTCTGACTGATAGTTTAGAATGTTTCATGACTATGGGAAGGGGAAGTTAGTTATTCTGAAACCCATGATGAATGATATTTACAATTAGATTTTTCACCTTCTTCTACCTACCCATCTTACCATGCTAACATTTTTTCTTCTTTTGTAGTAAGGTGCATTTAAGCTAGCAACCTTCACAGCATTTATTCTTTCTGAAAGCAAGTAAACTATCTAACTCTACACTTATTTCATCCATAAATCCAGATTAAACTGTTGGATTCACTTTATTTCTCTACCTAACTACTGAATTGTTAGAATTAAATCTAACAACTCATTATTCTCTATCTACAACAAGTGAAATTGAAACATGACAAGTTAAGATTAAACTGTTTAACTCATCATGGATTATGGCATTTATTGACACTCTGCCATAATCAACTGCAAAAGGTAAAAAGTAGTGGCATTTAGACTTGCATACTTTCATTTTTTATTCATCTTTTTCTTTTGGGGTTTCTTATTTTTTCTAAGTCCTTTGATTGTTCTTTTAGGACTTTTTTTACCCTCTTTTTTATTTTTTTATTTTTTTGAATTTTTTATTTTTTACAAAATATGTGAATACAACTTGCAAAAGGAAAAGTATGAATAGATTTACAAAATTACCAATAGTCAAGTCAAAATTATGACCCCTATATTATAGGTTGCTAACGTGATCAATCTCAAACTATTTTCTTCTACCATTCTTATTGTCACCTTTGTTAGATTTGTCATATTTTCATATTGTAAACCATTTAAATATTTAGCTCGAGTTGTTGTAGTAAACAACATACATTGTCTCTCTTGCTCTCCAATATTAATATTAATAGGTTTAATTACTATAACAAAAAAATCAATGTACATTGTCAATAATTTTTTGTGCTTACACTGAAATCAATGCACATTATTAATCCAATCATTTTAAAATTAATGTACCATCATACATCTAATTACATCAAATCAGAAATCAACATCTACATTAAAATCAATGCATCTAATGAAAGCGATCAAATAATATTAGAAAACAACTTCTACACTGAAATCAATGCATCTAACACAAGAATCAAATAGGATTAGAAATCAACATTTACACTCAAATCAATGCATCTAGTTCAAGTAAGAAAATGTTACTAGAAACCAACATCTACAATGAAATAAATGCATTTAATGCAAGCAATAAAATAGTATTAGAAATCACCATCTACACTGAAATCAATGCATTTAGTGCAAGCAATAAAATTGGATTAGAAATCACCTACACTGAAATCAATGCATCTAGTGCAAGAAATCTGAATTATAATTAGAAATGAACATCTACATTGAAATCAATGCAGTCGGTGCAAGCAATCAAATAGGATTATAAATTACCATCTACATTGAAATCAATGCATTTAGTGCGAGCAATCAAATAGGATTAGAAATCATCTACATTGAAATCAATGCATCTAGTGCAATCAAATATCATTAGAAATCAATATCTACACAAAAATCAATGCATCTAGTGCAAACAATTAAATAGGATTATAAATCACCATCTACACTGAAATCAATGCATCTAGTGCAAGCAATCAAATAGGATTATAAACCATCTTCTACACTGAAATGAATGCATCTAGTGCAATAAATATTCCTTCCTCTCTCCCCACTCCATCTATATCTCTATCTCCCTCCATCTCTCCTTGTTTGTAATTATCTCAACTCCCCCCTCCACCCCTCCCCCCGCCTGCCCATACACACAAACTCTCTCTCACACCATATCTATCAATCTCTATGTCCCTCTCTCCCTCTCTCCCTCTCTCTCTTCTTGCCTCTCTTCACCTTCCATCTATATCTCTATCTTCCCCTTCTCTCCCTCTCCCCTGCTTCTATTTCTCTTTCCTCCTGATGTCCTCTCTCCCTCTCTCTCCATCTTCCTTATCACTTCCTCTCTCTCTTTACCTTTTTATCTCTATGTGTTTCTTCTTACCTCCCTCTCTCTCCCCCTCCAACTTCATATATCTTTCCCTCCCTCTGTCCACTCTCTCACATCCTCTCTCTTTGTTCATCACTCTCCCATTCTCCCCCACTAGTCCCTCTTTCTTTCTCTCCAACTCTGTTACTATATCCCTCCCTCTCGCCTTCTCTCCCCCATTCTCTCCATATCTCCTTCTTTGTCTCTTTATCTCACCCCGAACATACACACTCTCTCTCCATCTATCCCTTGTCACTCCCTCTCTCTCTTCACTTCTCACTCTCTATGTCTTTCTTATTCCCTCCCTCTCTCCCCCTCCAAATCCATCTCTCTATCCATCCCTCTCTCCTCCTATCTCCCAGTCTCTCTCCTCCTATCTTTCAAGTCCTCTCTTTCGTTCTTCGTCTCTCTCCATTTCTCTCCTATGCCCCTCTCTCTCCGTCCATCACTCTCCTCCTCTCTCTCATCCTTCCTCTCTCTCCATTTCTCTTCCCCCATCTCTCTCTCTCTCTCTCTCTCTCTCTCTCCTTCTTTGTCTCTTTATGTCACCCCTAAACATACACACTCTCTCTCCATCTCTTCCTTGTCTCTACTTCTCTCTCTCCACTTCTCCTCTCTATGTATTTCTTCTTGCCTCCCTCTCTTCCCCACCAACTCCATCTCTCTCTCTCTCACTCTCTCCTCCTCTCTCTCAAGTCCTCTCTCTCGTCCTTCCCCTCTCTCCCTCTCTCTCTCTTTGTCCTCCAATCCTCTCATTATCTTCGTCCCTCTCTCCTTCTCTCTCCTCCCCCTCCATCTTTGTGTCTCCCTCTCCCTCTCTTACCCTTCTCTACCTCTCTCACTCCTCTCCGTCTCTCTCTCTCTTCATTTATCCTCTCCCTTGTCCTTCAATTTATCTTTATCTCTCCCTTCTCACTCCCCATCACTCTACCTCTATCACTCTATGCCTTTGTTCTACCCTCCCATATATATCTAGAGTTAATATATATCATGATATATTAATATATATTATAATATAACAAATTTAATAGTATATTAATTCAAAGTTATTAAATTTAATAATATTACTATTATAATATATTAATATGAATATTAGATTTAATAATAATAATAATAATAATAATAATAATAATAATAATCTTTTGATATTAATATTAGGGTTAATAATGTTTTTTTTTTGCATGGTATTAATAATAATTTTGCCCATAGGCTTCACCTAAATAAAACCTCTTTTCTGAGTGTTCATAAATATAAAGATGAGTATTGAGTAAATATAAAAAGATGTTTTATTTTTTACCATACCTCTAGTTTATTTATATTTATATTTATTTACCATGACTCTTTTATTTACCATGGTATTTGGCATATATACTTGGTATGTACTTAGATATTGATTTCTAATCATATTTTTATATTATTATGTATTTACCATACCTCTTTATACCTCTTTTATATTTATTTATTTACCATATCTCTTTTATAAATAAGGTATTTGGTTCATAGTATTTAGCCCATGCTATTAATAATAGTTTGTCCCATGGTATTTGGCCCATAGACTTCACCTAAATATAACCTCCTTTTTGAGTTTTGGTAGATATAAAGAGGTTTATGGAGTAAATATAAAAAGATGTTTTATTTATTTACCATACCTCTAATATATTTTTATTTTTATTTATTTACCATACCTCTAATATATTTATATTTATATTTATTTATCATACCTCTGGATTAAGTATAAAAAGAGGTTTTATTTATTTACCATACCTCCCATATATTTATATTTTTATTTATTTACCATACCTCTAGTCTATTTATATTTTTATTTATTTGAAAATAAATCTAGTGAATGTGAATAATAATGATTGAAATATGTTGGGTTAATAGATTTGTAACTAGATAAATATCTTTTTTGATTAATCACAACATTAAGATTTGGTTCATCCTCAAGACAATTATAATTGTTTATTTATATAATTATATAATGGTTTTTATAAGCAGCTTTACAATGGGCCTGTCAGCATAACAAAAATAAATTTAAAAATTTATACTGAGTGAGAAATAATATTCATTAAATTGATACATTATGAGAAATGATAATCATTTCAGTTAACTTTAATTGAGTTCCACTTTCGCTACCTTACCTTGCTGAGAAGAATGTGGACTAAGCAATAAGAATGTTACGTTTCCATTTACTTTATTTACGGAAAATCGTGAAAGCCAACACAGCGACCCCCACAGAGAATAAGGATTATTACTTCCTTTTGCTTTTAGCTTTGGCCGTGCACATGGACATGGAATTTGTGAGTTGCACTACTCATTAAGTATGGAATATAGAATAAATTTTATCACTTTTCACTTTTGCTTTCAAACTATGGAATTCGTGACCGGCAAACAACTCGATTGAACGTATGGAATATAGAATAAATTTGATCATTTTTCACTTTTGCTTTAAAACTATGGCATTCGTGACTGACAAACAACTGGATTGAACGTGTCTATATAGCTCTTAATAATCGGTACTCATAAAAGATTGCAGTGAGTGAATTCATAAAATTCTACTCTCCAAATTTCAGTCTGTCGACTCTCATCGTTCTTTGCTTTTCCTACTCTCATCCTCAGCCTCCAGCGTAACCTTGTTCCACCAACAATGACAAACAGAAGCAACTGCTGTTGCTGTTTTTCTTGCTTTTCACGGAGAAACACCTCTCCGCCCTCCGCCCCTGCAGATGTTGATACAACCGCTGCTTCTCCAACAGTTGCAACACGGTCTGATCCTCAAATTCCCCCATCAACGTCAACATCGACTGATGCCCGAGGCAAAACTATTCCAACAGTTGCAACACGGCCTGATGCTCAAATCCCCCCATCAATGTCCACATCGACTGATGCCCGAGGCAAAACTATTGAGCCGTCCCTTTCTTCTCCTTCTGCAGATCAAGACTCCTCCTCTTCTGCCGTCGTAATGGTGGTGCCTCCTCCATCATTTGAAGCCTCTTCATCTTCCACCGTTGCAGAAACTGCTACGTCCTCCTCTACTCAAGCTACTCAACCTGGAGAAGGCCGCTCCTCTGTTCTTCAAGAGACGACATCCTCTTCCTCTATTACCAACATAGATAAAGATGCTGCTGCGCCCCAAGGAGACACTGAGGAAGTGGATCTTGACGGCCTTATTGACAACATTTCCCAACAGTTGCAACTCATCCAGGTAAACTTCATCGCTATCATTGATATCGATAATGTGATTTTGTATGCACAGATTGAAAACAAAAACAAACGACAGAATGAATGAAATTTTGTTTCATTATGTTCCAGGAAAGGAAAGGGAAAAAACCGCCACAAACAAAGGGGGTTCAACAATATTGGCCCACTTCTTCAAAAACATTCTTCAAATTGAAAGATTTCCTATCCGAGGGAATCAATATCATTGTGCGTAATAAACTTAGACCTTCATAATTTGACAATGTTTGATTTATAAACCGTTTTATTCGACGATTGTGTGCATCCCCTAAATTCTTGTTTATGTTTATTTGATCATATTTCAGAAAGATGTTATTCCCGGGGACGCGGTCAAGACAGCTGTTAACGGTGTCCTCCAGGGAATGGGAGCGGCACAATTGGTTGGTGCAGGTCTCTTTGTACTGGGAAATATAGTGGAGAGGTTTGAAGAAGTTAATGCCAACGAAGGTGAGTGCCTGCGTCTTCTGAAGGAAATGCTATTTCTGGCCAAAGTTGTGAAGCATTTTAAAGAAAGCCCTCAAAGAATGTACAATGTAATCAAAGAGGCGACCGAATTGATATTGGAAGGCTGCACCATGTGCGGTTCTCAAATTGGGTCGTCAAAATTTTCCAAGTGAGTCATCAACACTCTAATCTTATTTCTTTGTGTGACTCACTATTTATTGATATGCACATAGTGGAGAGGCCCCTTTATTATAGCCCCCACAACTCTGTTACTAAAGCAAACAATTAATAACAACTATGTTACTCTGTAATAAACTGTCTAAAAGTGGAAATGGAGCAGGTACTGCAGCTCTAAAAGAAGTTTTCTTACCAAATTCATACATCACATATAATAAATTAAAGAGATAAGGAGTAATGAAAGATTTTAACATGTTTTGAAAGATTTTTAACAAGTTTATCTCAGTAGTAGTAGGAGTTTAAGGAAAGTGCCATTCAACCCACAGCGTAAGAATCGTTTATTCAATTTGGACCAGGAATTGGATACATCACAAAAAGAAACAGACTTTTTCTGTTCAGAAATAGAGGCTCTCTCTGTTCTGCTTTTGCCTTTCTTGTAATTAGTTTAATTTTTTGTTCATAGGAAAAAAACATTGTCTTTTAATTGTAATTAGTGTAATTTTTTGTTCATAGGAAAAAAACATTGTCTTTTCATTTATATAAAAAGAGTGTACAAAACATTTTCTTTTTATTTATATAAAAAGAGAGTGCAAAACCATGGGTCTGTCTCTTTGCTTTCAATCAATTCTCATATGAATCTTAAGTCAGATTCCTTATATTTCCTTTGTTTTTCCCCATCTATTCCCTTCTATCCTCTATTAAAAAGGTAATGATCCTAAATACATTTATAAACGTTTAATGGCCCCTATAGATTGTCCATAGACCCAAACTGTTATAGCATATGTTCTAATCATTGTTACCCAAAAACTATGCAAAAGCTGCAAAGTATAACTTACGAAGCTCCTTGGTGATACTTTGCTTGGATAGGAGATTTGCAGTTTGATTTTGTTCCCTATAAATATGACCAAATTCAATATGTTGAAAAGTACTTATGTTGGAAAGTCCAAGATATCCTTGAACCCGATATGTCTTTTGTTTGTGCATCTTTTAGTCGGCCCAACGTCCACAAAAAATGCCACTGTTTGATCACATAATCCTAAACCACTACTATTTTCTAGTAAAAAACAAGAGCATTTATGCTCTGCTAGAAGGACAATATAATGTAAAATGGTAGTGATTGGTGTCGTTACTTAGAGTTGAATGAGTAATAAAAGAAAGATTTCAGAGTCGGACGATGTCTATTTGGAGCAATTTTTAATGCATCCAGAACCATGTCTCATACTACCACAATGTATGGGAAGCATAGTAGCAACTAATCAACATCTTCACAACCCCTCATGCACATAAGGTATATACCAGAACAAATAAAGCCTAGGAGTTGAAGGTTCATCTAGGTGAGCACACAGTTGTGAAGTGCCAATCAACAGAAACATTTGAGATTCTGTGGGATATCCCATTTCCATGCAACCTAGAACCATAAGAAGTAATCAAATTCCTTCTCTGCAATAGGAAATCTGTGATAAATTCCCTTCACCATTGGCTGACCTTTCTTTATTATTCCATCCCAAACCATCTTGTTAGCTTGTTTTGTGATGGATATACTAGTGATACACAAATGAGTGAGATAGATCTCACATTCAATTGCTATATTTCCTGGAAACCCCAACTCTTCTACCTTGATCCAAGACTGCCAATTGATGTTTTTATAGTGAAAATAATGGATCTGATTTAGCTGGAATATGCCTTTATTGTGTAAAAAGTCAAGCAGAGGCACCAGTAAAGAGTGGTTACATGTGAAGCCCATAATTGCATCTAAACCAATCTCAATCACAGTCCCATCCCCTACGTCCCAACATAGGTAACTCAACAGCCACTGTACTTTTTTCATAATGCTACTCCATACATAGGATGAATTAGATTTCCTCCTGGCTCCATTCCTAATACAAGTTGAGAACAATTGCACATACATATATTTTCCTTTGACAATTTGCAGCCAAATATTGTTACCAGACATAGCCCTCCACATATGTTTGATAATCAACGCCCTATTAAAAGTATGAGAATGTATGATCCCCCAACCACCCTCCACAATCGACCTGACAAGTTCTTTCCACCTTACCAAGTACATCTTTCCCATATGGTTGTGACTAGACCGCAAAAACATAGCTATAATAGAATCTATCCCATGAATAATATCTATTGGTAATAAGAACAAATGCATCCAGTATACAAAAATATTTTGCAGCACCGATTTTAACAACGTCAAATGACCTCCATAGATAACCACCTATGTTTCTAGCTGACCAATTTTTTATCAAATATGACAGCCAACCATTCCTAATCCTTAATGTAGTACTTATTAGGTTTTAATCTAAAACCTAGGTACATGAACCCTTCATCGAAATGTATGGAGGAAAAATCAAAGAGATTACAAATATCCCTGATGGCCGAGTCATGTATGTCACCATGAACTAGAATGAGCTTAGTTTTTCTCATACATAACCCCGAAGCCTCACCAAATGTCTTAATAATATTGTGTATTTGAGACCATTTATCAAGATACGCCACACCCCTAAAATAATAATTCATCCATGAACATCAAATGAGTGATATCATTGTGTTTGGCAACTCTTATTCCAGAAATCTAATCCATGCTTCTCGCATCCCCCATCATGCGACTCAAAAAATCTATAACAAGGAGAAGAGGAGGGGAGATGGGGAACATCCCTGTCTCAAACCCCTAAAATCCCTGAAGAACTTGGTGAGTAAGCCATTAATGATCATTGCAAAATTAGCAGTTTTGATGCATGCCAAAATCCATTTAATTTTTTACAGGTTAATGACCACCATGTGCAGAACCAACCTCAGAAATTCCCAATAGACACAATTATAGGCTTTGATCAAATATACTTTTAGCATACATGCCTTAATCTTTAAAGCCTTCTATCATAATATAAAACTAAACAAAAAATCTTGAGAAATTCATTCCGAACACTGCAATTTATACAGTAAATGAGCTAGAGAATCAATAGTGAGTCTGTCGACTACCATGTATTTCTTCTTGAATCCTATCGACTATTGATTATGAACCATGTACTGTCAACTAGGAAATGGTAATTGTCGGCATCGTGATCAATATTCTGACACCTTCCCCTAGTCAGGACCCACATGTTAACTTGCTTGTTGGTCTAAGTCTCACCTAGGCTTCCAACATAATTTGGATTTTCTACAATAGACAACTTACTTCTACAAATTTTAAATTTAGCCTTTCCCATAGGCTTAGTGAATATGTCAGCTACATTTTCATTTGTATTACAATATGATAAGTCAATTTCTTTTTATTGCACTTTTTCTCTTACAAAATGATGTTGTGTATCTATATTATTTGTCCTTGCATGCTATTTAGGATTGTTTACCAATTTGATAGTGCTATGATTTTCACATCTAATTACTGTACGTGCATGTTATGTTTCTCCAACATCTTCAAGTATCCTTCTAGGCCATATTGCTTCGCAGGTAGCATTGCTTAATGATTTATACTCAGCTTCAGTGGATGACAAGGAAACAATTGGTTGTTTCTTACTGACCTCCATGACATTGCTCCCGAATCTATATTGAACACGTATCTAGTAGTAGAATTCATGTCATCTAGATTTCCAACCTATCATAATCAAAATAACCTTTCAAGTCAACATCAAATTAATCAGTATACATTAAGTGTTCCTTTCAAATATTGAACGACTTTATTTGTTGCTTTCACAAGGCTTAGCCATGAACTAACTATGTATGCTGATAGAATATGCTATATCTAGCCTAGTAATGTTGAGGTAGTTTAGACTTCCCACCAATTAACGATACAAGGTTCCATTCACCTCTTTGATTCCATCATCACTGTACAATTTAGCATTCTATTCTAATGGAGTACATATTGACTTGCATTCAATCATATTGAAACTTTTAAGGATTTCCCTTATATATTTTCTTTGTGTGATTAGTGTCTTACGAGACTCCCTCCAAACTTCAAGACCTAAACAATAATGAAATTCACCAAGGTACTTCATCTCAAATACCTGTGAGAATTTTAATTTTTTCAATTAACTTGGATACATTGCTTATTATGATAATACCATCAGCATATACAGATATCAAAGCAACATTCCCATCTTCATTTTTCTTGACGTACAAGTTAGGATCATTTTTGCTTCTCATAGAAGAAAGAATTAATTTTCACATACCAAGGTCTTAGTGCTTGTTTCAAACCACATAAATATTTATTTAACTACAGACCAAATGCTCTTGTCCCTGTTTTACAAACCCTTTAGGCTAAACCAAATAAACTTATTTTAAATCACCATTCAAAAATGTAGATTTGATGTGTAACTAATGCATTTTCCAATTATGTTTTGTAGCTAATGCAATCATGATTCAAAATGTGTTCAACTTAGCTACAAATGAAAAAGTATCTTCATAATCAATTCCCGCTTTTTGTGAATAACCTTTTGCAACCAATATAACCTTATACTTCTCAATACTTCCATAAACATTAAAAATAGATTTATACAACCATTTTCATCCCATGGGAACTTTATTTTTAGGCAATTATGTTAATTTCCATGTGTCATTCTTCATTATAGAGTTATATTATTTATTCATTGCATATATCCTTTCTTCATATTCCTTAGCTTCCTCATAGCTTGAAGGTTCTACAACATTCATAACAAGAGACATTAATGCATAATCTTTATAGCTTATAGGTACCTCAGCTTGACGTGATGGCCTTCTTGGAGTTTTATTTCTTTTATCTTTCTTTTCTGCTTTTGTGGAGTCTCCTCTACTCTTCTTGAAATTTCATGACTACTTGATGCTCCTTGCTCTTGTACCTGTACCTATTATTGTGCTTGTTCTTCTTCTTGTTCCTCTTCAATGCTATTATCTGTTGAGAATGCAGCAAGATGATGGAGCTTAGTGAAATGAAGTTGCCTTCACTAAGTGGGCCCGCAGGCAAATTCTGGCGCAAAGTCTATTTTTAGACTATGTCTATTTTTAGACATACGGAGCATAATTTGGGAATTCCGGGGCTTGGAGATTCTGAAGTATGCGACATGTTGGTAAAAATAGATGAGACCCCCTTATTTTTAGGACCCGGCTATTTTAGACTGATCTCCTAAAATATGGAAGTCAAATATTATTTACCCTTAATAATATTTTGACTATAAACAGCAGTTTACTCTCTTGGCGCACTTCAGTTTGAGTCATGGAGGTGGCTCATGAAACTGACACAAGGAATCACGTGGTTCCTAGGGTTTGATGGCATCTTGCATGGTTGGCTTCAGTTAGACTTCAGTGGCAGGAGTTTTGGAGGAGTTAACGGGACAGGATAGTGGAGTTGTGTTCGTTTGTTTTAGTTGAACTAGTTGGGATTAGTTAACTAACTAATCAACTAGATATGAGTGGAGTAAATTAAATAATATTTAATTTACTAAATATTAACTCATTAGTCAACTCAAGAACACTTCAGTTCACTACAGTGCATGATCAGTTCAGTGGAGACCAGTGGAAGAGGTAGATGAAAGGGTGAGTAAAGCTATCAGTTGGAGGATCAGTTTTGCATGGGATTTGCATTACACTTGGAGGAATTGTCCATGAAAATTGCACAGTCAACCCAAGGGGATTCGAACCTTGGATATCTTCATATACAGGCCATGATTGCGCAATAGAGGCAAGGCAATTGGCAGGGAGTTTTGAACCAGTGACTTGTTCAAAACTAAGCTAGATTGTGTGTGACTTTATGAGAAAGTACTGAGTACTTGTGAGGAGTATTGTACTTGTTTTGTTACATGATTTCTCCATTATAATATACACAATAGCTGCGGGGTTTTCAGCTATAGGCTTTCCCCATACATACTGAATTAATGTGTGATTGATTTGATGTGAAGATCGCTTCTATTATTTCCGCATGTGACAATTAATTGTAGATGAGATTATGTGTTATGCATGCAATTCGAAATTGATGTGTAATCGGGTTAATCTCCATTGAATAAGTGATTTATTCAGCTAATTTCTACATGGTATCAGAGCAAGATTAATTGTCGAGATCTAGTACGGTGATTGCAAACTTATTTCCTCGGACAGAGTCTGCATACGGGCCAGGAAGCCTCCGGATTCATCTTTCTTCGGAAAGTGAAAGGTCTGGTAAAAGCCCCTTGCAGTCAATCTCTGATTTGGAAATAATTTGTTTTCAAGTGTAGATCGGAAGCGATAGAGCTTGGAGTTTGGAATTCGAATTTTGCAGCAGTTTGTTTTTCTTGATGCCGGTGTTGAAAGATGTCTTCTTTCAACGGTTTGCGACTCGAATATGCTCTTGAAGGCAGTTCGAATTACATTGCATGGAAGGATCGCATGGAAGCAGTGTTAGAAGATAATGGTCTGAAGGAGTTCGTGGATACGGATGTCCCAAAGCCCACTGATGCAGCTTTGGTCGATGCATGGCAAAAGAAGATCGCGAAATGTCGAAGGATCCTGTTGGAGGGCGTCAAGGATCATATTGTATCCAGCCTGCATGGAAAGACTACTCCATATTTAATGTGGAAAGCTTTGACGGATCTATTCCAGAGTAAGAGTGACCAAAGGAAGCTGGCACTCAAAGATAAGCTCAGGAACATCAAAATGGAGAAGGGCGACAGTATCGCCAAATACCTCACGAAGTTCACTCAATGCAGAGATGAACTGGGAAGTGTGGGAGTTACTGTCGATGAAGAGGATATGGTCGACCTGGTTCTCCTTGGTCTTCCGAAGGCTTGGCACTCATATCAAGATAGTGTCAATGGTCGGGAGAAGCTGCCGGGATGGGAGCGCCTTTGGGCGGATCTCATGCAGGAGGAGATAAGGAGGACTACTCGAGATGGATCTTCATCAAAGGGAGCCGATGAAGAAAACTGCGCTTTGGTGTCCAAAGCAAAGAAGGGGAAGGGTAAGAAAACCTCCCATTCTGGTGCTAAGGGCAAGAAGCAGGATATGGCGAAAGTGAAGTGTTTTCACTGCCATGATCACGGACATTATGCTACCAATTGTCCAAAGAAGAAGAAGAACAAGCAAGCGAGAAGATCTGCAGATGGAGAAGCTTTGGCTTCACAGTTCAAGCTTGACTTTTCACTGATTGCATGCTTGGTTTCAAGTGTGATGGGATCGGTGTGGTTCTTGGACAGCGGTGCGTCATTTCATATGACGGGAGATCGGGAGTTGTTCTCAGATCAGGAGAACAAATATTTGGGTGTGCACATCGAGATGGGCGATGATGGTAGATACAGTGCGACTGGTATCGGTACCTTATCCTTTCAGAGGGAGTCTGGTAAACCCTTTGTCTTAAAGGATGTCATGCATGTACCTGGATTGAAGAAGAACCCGATTTCAGTAGCGATGTTGGAGGATAAGGGTTATGATGTGGTCTTCAGCGAAGGAAAAGCTTTCCTGCGCAGTAAGACTACTGGAGAGACCCGGAAGATAGGGGTTCGAACTCAGAACCTTTATCAGTTGCAGGTAGATGACCGCGCAGCTATGGCATGCAAGGCTGGAGATGTGGTGAGCCGGGATGATGAGGGCGAACTATGGCACAGGAGATTGGGCCATCTTCACCATGGAGCTTTGAAGATTCTGCAGCAGATTTCTACTGGACTTCCTAAGGGCACCCTTGCGCAGTCAGATTAGTGCAAGGGGTGTACTTTAGGGAAGTATGTGAAAGCCACCTTTCACGAGAAGGATAGTCGTGCCACGACGATCCTTGAGAGAGTTCACACAGACGTGTGTGGTCCTTTCTCAGTTGCTTCAACAGCAAAGCACAGGTATTATGTGATCTTTGTTGATGATTTCTCTCGAAAGTGCCGGATCTTCTTCATGCAGAAGAAGAGCGATACATTCGCGAAGTTCTGTGAGTTTAAAGCACTGGTCGAGAAGGAGTCGGGGAAGAAGGTGATTGCTCTAAGGAGTGATAACGGTGGTGAATTCATCTCGGCTGAATTCAAGGAGTTCTGCAGCGCAGAAGGGATTCGGGGAGAGCTCATCGCACCCCATAACCCACAGCAGAACGGGGTGGCTGAGCGGAAGAACAGAACGATCGTGGGTGCTGCACGGGCGATGTTGCATGATCAGGGCCTACCCCTTCACTTGTGGGCCGAGGCATGCAATACAGCAGTGTATGTGCAGAACCGTTGTCCTCACAAGGTTCTTGGCATGAGTACACCAGAGGAGGCTTATTCTGGCAAGAGGCCCGATATTTCCCATTTGCGGATTTTCGGATCTCCTGTCTACATGCATGTGACGAAGGATGCAAGAAGGAAGCTGGATCCAACTGCTGAAGTTGGAATATTTGTGGGGTACACCGATACACCTCATAACTATCGAGTGTATGTGCCAGACAGTCGCAAGACTGTTGTGCGACGGGATATAAAATTTCAGGAGGAGAAAGCCATGCAGTGTTCGCTTGAGAGGGAGCTACACTTGCATGCAGATGAGGAGCTGTTAGTTCCTAAGGAGGAGCTTCCGGATGTGGATCAGCCACAAGAGGAGGTTCAGGAGGTGGAAGAAACCACCCATGCAGCGCCAACCATCAGAGGGCGCATGCGCACTACAAAAGCTGAGCGACTGGCTCGGGATGCAGAGAAGGTTGTAGGACCACCTACAGCACAACGCAGACAGAGACAGTCACCGGATCGGTACACTGGATACATGGCTCTTGTGAGTCAATGTGTTGTGACGGAGCCATCCTCTTTTGAGGAAGCCGTGGAGGAACCCGCATGGGTTGATGCCATGATCGAAGAATATGATTCGATCATCAGGAACAGTGCATGGGAGATTGTCCCAAGACCTGTTGGGAAATCAGTTGTAGGTTCGCGATGGATCTACAAAGTGAAGCAGGCGGCTGACGGGAGTGTGGAGAAGTACAAGGCGAGATTTGTCGCCCGTGGCTTCTCACAGATCAAGGGGATTGACTATGAGGAGACTTTTGCACCTGTCGCAAGGTACTCTTCCATACGGATGATCCTTGCTCTCTCAGCGCAGATGGGGTGGCACATTCATCAGATGGATGTGAAGACTGCGTTCCTCAATGGAGTTATTGAGGAAGAAGTGTACATAGAGCAGCCTGAAGGTTTTGAGATCTTCAGCAGCGAGTCGCATGTGTGCCGACTCAAGAGAGCACTGTACGGGCTGAAGCAAGCACCTCGTGCTTGGTACACTCGGATAGACAGCTACTTCACCGGGCTTGGATTCTCCAAGAGTGAGGCGGATCCAAACCTGTACCAGATTGTGGTGGAGGGGAAGCTGTTGATCATCGTACCGTATGTAGATGATCTGATTTTGACTGGCGATGAGCAGTTGATACTTTCATGCAAGGAGGATCTTGCACGAGAGTTTGAGATGAAGGACTTGGGCATCCTTCATTATTTCCCGGGATTGGAGATTTGGCAGCGCAACGGAGGACTGTTTGTTTCTCAGGGCAAGTATGCTCGGGAGATTCTGGAGAGGTTCAACATGCAAGGCTGCAAGCCTGTTGACACTCCTCTTCCCGGTGGTTGGAGGAAGGAGGATGCTACTTCAGCGGAGGTAGTGGATGCCACTGTCTATCGACAGTTGGTGGGGTCGCTTATGTATCTGGTCAATACACGACCCGATATATGCTATGCAGTTAACCAGCTTTCGCAAGCTATGGTTAAGCCTACCAAGCTCTTTTGGAAGGAAGGCAAGCATGTATTGCGCTATATTAGAGGCACATCAGGATATGGTCTATGGTACAGACAGGAGGATGGAGCGAAGCTTTCTGGCTTCACTGATGCAGATTGGGCAGGGAGTCCAACGGACCGGAAGAGCACTTCCGGAGGAGTTTTCAGCATTGGGTCGACAGCAGTTTCCTGGTACAGCAGGAAGCAGAGATCCGTGGCACTCAGTTCAGCAGAGGCCGAGTACATGGCAGCTAGCTTGGCTGCATGCGAGGCTATTTGGATGAGGAAGATCCTCACTGGATTGTTCAGGTTGCATTTGGAGCCTATAGTGATCTACTGTGATAACCAGAGTTGCATCAAGCTCTCGGCTAATCCAGTATTTCATGATAGGTCCAAACACATCGACATCAGGTACCATCATATCAGAGATTGTGTTCAGCGGAGAATCATGATGCTTTCATATGTTCCCACGGAGGATCAGGATGCCGACATCCTGACGAAGGCGCTCACCAGGAGCAAGTTCGAATTCCACAGAGGCAGGATAGGGATTGCAGATAATCCATATCTTGCTGAGAGGGAGTGTTGAGAATGCAGCAAGATGATGGAGCTTAGTGAAATGAAGTCGCCTTCACTAAGTGGGCCCGCAGGCAAATTCTGGCGCAAAGTCTATTTTTAGACTATGTCTATTTTTAGACATACGTAGCATAATTTGGGAATTCTACTTGGAGATTCTTGATGGATGCGACATGTCGGTAAAAATAGATGAGACCCTATTTTTTAGGACCCAGGCTATTTTTAGACTGATCTCCTAAAAATATGGAAGTCAAATATTATTTACCCTTAATAATATTTTGAATATAAATGCTAGCTTACTTTCGAGCACTACTGAAATACTCAGGTGGCTCTGCGTAAATGAAAGAAGGAATAACGTGGTTCCTAGGGTTTGATGGCATCTTGCATGGTTGATTTCAGTTAGACTTCAGTGGCAGAAGTTTTGGAGGAGTTAACGGGACAGATAGTGAAGTCGTGTTCTGTTTGTTTTAGTTGAACTAGTTGAGATTAGTTAACTAGCTAATCAACTAGATATGAGTGGAGTGAATTAAATATTATTTAATTCACTAAATATTAACTCATTAGTCAACTCAGGAACACTTCAGTTCACTACAGTGCATGATCAGTTCAGTGGAGACCAGTGGAAGAGGTAGATGAAAGGGTGAGTAAAGCTATCAATTGGAGGATCAGTTTTGCATGGGATTTGCATTACACTTGGAGGAATTGTCCATGACAATTGCGCAGTCAAGCCAAGGGGATTCGAACCTTGGATCTCTTCATATACATGCCATGATTGCGCAATAGAGGCAAGGCAATTGGCGGGGAGTTTTGAACCAGTGACTTGTTCAAAACTAAGCTAGATTGTGTGTGACTTTATGAGAAAGTACTGAGTACTTGTAAGGAGTATTGTACTTGTTTGGTTACATGATTTCTCCATTATAATATACACAATAGCTGCGGGGTTTTCAGCTATAGGCTTTCCCCATACATACTGAGTTAATGTGTGATTGATTTGATGTGAAGATCGCTTCTATTATTTCCGCATGTGACAATTAATTGTAGATGAGATTATGTGTTATGCATGCAATTCGAAATTGATGTGTAATCGGGTTAATCTCCATTGAATAAGTGATTTATTCAGCTAATTTCTACATTATCTACTCTAACATAATCATCAGTATCATGCCATACACCAGTATTATTCATTTTATCACCTTCATCTACATTTTCATGAAACACCACATCTGTACTTGCAAGCAATCTATGATAGCTGGATAAAATAACTTATATTTTTTTTATCATCATAATAACCAATAAATATGCACTTGATCGACTTTGCATCAAGAATTTTTCTTTCATATTTTGAGATATGAGCAAATGACTTGCAACCAAAAACCCTTAAATGACTCACTTTTGGGTTATACCCATAAAATGCTTCAAAAGTTTTTTTAAGCTCCAAGTTTTTGATTGGATCCCTATTTTTGAAACAAATAGAAGTATTGATGGATACAACCCAAAAACCATTAGAAATATTTTCACCTTGAAGCATATTGCGTGCACATTCTTCTCGTGTTCTATTTTTTCTCTCAATAACTCTATTTTGCTGAGGTGTATGTGCCACTGTAAGTTGATATAGAATCCCATTGATTTTACAATATTAATTGAATTCTCTTTATTTATATTCTCCCCCTTGATCATATGTAATAATTTTGATGCACTTGCCAGAATTTTGAAGCACTTGTCAGTTTGTTTTTCCACCATGCTCTTGAATTCTTTAAAGTACTCATAAACATCACTCTTCTTTCTTATGAAATAGACCTGTTTATACCTAGATCTATCATCAACAAAAATAAGAAAATACCATGCTGCACCAAGATATCTAGTTGGCATAGGTCCACATACATTAGTATGAATTAATTCAATTATTTCCCTCTGTCTTTTCTCTTTATGTATAGGAAATTCCTCCCTATGCTTCTTTCCAGGTACACATGCCTCACATTCAACATGATCATTCTTCATAAAAAGAAGTCCTTCAACCATTGTGTTCTTTTTAAGTAACATTAAATCATTTTGGTTTAGACGCCCATACCTTTGATACCATAATTATATTGTTGACATTGTTGTAGATGTCAACGCTTGATGACATGTCCTGGTCACATCCAACTTATACAACCCTCCAACTCTGGTACATGTGGTAATAACATTGTTATGATCTTGAATTTCTTTGACAACACACTATGATTTATCAAATTCCACCTTCAAATCTTAGTCAACAACAGTAGAAACATAATTTTTTTTTTGATACGAGGAACATACATCACATTAAGGATCTGTCTCTCTTGTCCATTAGTAAAATTCACACCTATTACTCCATAACCTTGAACTTTAAGTGATATGCTATCTCCTAGATAAACATATCTTCCGTCAATGTTCTCATAATATTCATCAAACCAATGCTTATTACAAGACATGTGAAGTGATGCACTAGAACCAATGAACCAAACATTCACATCATCAATTTTTGCAAACAATGCAACATCAAAAACAAAAAATGAAAGATTTTAAACCATCACTGATTGAGGTGTCTTTGTCCACAAAATTTCCATTATGCCTTTTGTTTCTTTTTCTAGACTCATTCTATTTCATTTTATAGCAATATTTATAGTGATGAAAAGGTTTGCCACAATATTAACAATCATCATTTCTCTTATTATGAGTTGGAAATTTAGATTGTTTCATACCTGTATGTTTTACTTGAAACTTGCATCATTTCTTCTTGTCCCATGGCTTGCCTATGTATGGTTGTTTACCTTTCAATGCTTACCAATGCGAAATCTGAACTATTGGAGCCCAAATTAAATTTCTTCATCTTCTCCTCCTCTTCTAGAATAATTCTTGTCAATTCATCAAATGTAGGGTGCTTCTCTCTAGCTGAAATACTTGAAACAAAATTTTATAATCTTGCACTAAGCCATTTAACCATGTCAGTCCTAGACAACTTTTCACTGACATCTCCTAACTTATCACATAGATCTTTGAAATGGAAAATGAAATTTCTTATATTTCATTTGCTTCCATTTTTATAGACAAAAGCTTAGTCTTCAAAAATAAAATCCGATTTGTATTTCTTGTTTCATACAAACTCTTGAGCACATCCCACATTTCTTTGCACATCTTGCAATCTTTGAAGTGAGGAATAATGTTGTCCTTTACGAACATACACACAACACCTTTTCTTTCATCTCCCATTTCTCCCAATCCAAAGCAAAAGTTGCAATAGTGGGTTTGGGCTCATCCCCACGCACAATTGACCACAAAGTATATCCCTTGAGAATTTTCAACAACTTAAATTTCCAATTCACATTTTCCTCCATCAAATTTGGTGGACTCACTCAAATAAATATTAGCCAAGAAATTTGACATTACTTCATAAGAGAAATAAAATAAAATAAAATAAAAAATAAAAATCCAATTATAAAATCTTAAAAAATACTCCTTTTAAGTGGTAAAAGGATGAAAATATTTAAAAATACCTTATATCTACTTTTCACACCATGCACCAATAGCCTCCTTTTTTTTTTCAATTTTTTTCTTAAAAACAAGTTTTTATTCCTTTTTTCTCCTTTTTAGCCAAAAACAAATTTAGTTTTCATAAAAACACAAGCTCTGGACTTAATTAAAAATAAAATCGAATGAGCTCCAAGGTGAAAAAAAAAACCATCTTTGAAGAATGATAAAAACAACAAATACGGCTGCACTCAAATCACAAAGGCGACTGCTCAATAAATGTTCAATCAATTATTTGTAGAAAACAACTCCTTAACCATGGCAACGACTCTGCAAAATTCTCCCAAACAGCAACATCTTATAAATCACAAAACTCATATGCAATAACTCTGGCACTCTTACACAAACTACACAACAATTCCCAACTAAGTGTTGATTTTGTAGCAACTGGTTACAACTGCAGACAACTGCAACCCTCTTACAACTCCAGACAACTGCAACACTCCTACCAAAATGAGAGGAGAAAACTGAACACAAAAGCTTGAGAACTTCATTCCAAACGCCGCAATTTATACACTGAATGAGCCGTAATATCAATAGTGAGTCCGTCGAGTGTCATTTATTTGTCACTAACTCCCACTGACTTAATTATGAACCATCTACCGCCAACTAGGGAAACAATCATCGTCGGCGTCGTGATTAATATTTTGACACCTTCATGGAGCGTAAGACCTCCTGAGCTATAGAAATACCATCCTAAATCTGTATGCCTTCCAGGAACCCAAAAGGTTCAGGAGAGATGTGCTTTAACATGGTTGGTTTGAGCCTACAAGCGATTAATTTTGAGATCATTTAATATAGAGTTGCAGAAAGAGATTGGTCTATAGTCTACAAAGGTCCTTGGATTCTCTCTTAGAGATTAAGGAAATAAATATGGCACTGATGGCCCAGAGATGAACCTTGAATCTTCTGCAACCGCCACCCAAGTCTTTTTTGTATTAAGTTATTTGTTCTCATTGTCATTTTCCAAATTGTAATTCGCTCAGTTAGACCTTTGATCCTAATTTTGAATAAGTTTATATATATATATATATAAAAGGAAGGTACATTCTATATCCTAGTAGTATGAGATAGATGTAGAGATGTCTAATATTTTCAATACTTATCTTAAAAAAATAATATCTATTTTAATTTTTTTTTTAAAATAATATACATATTTTATTAGTGTTAAGTAAAATTATTCGAAAATTTCAATAATCTTTATTTGAAAATTTTAATAATCTTATTTTTATTGTTCTCCCTCTTTTTGTTGTTGATATTACAAAGGTAAGAATACTTCACTCTCACTTTGAACCATAAATAAAATAATTAGATATTCATATGAAATAACATATATATATATATATATATATATATATATATATATATATATTTGAATATTGGATTTAACTTTAATTCAATTATATATATATAGATAGACAAAGTAATGTGTGTGGGGAAGAGAATAAAATATTTCAATACAAGTAATTAAAAGGAAAAAAATACCAATTACTTCCAAATAAAAGAGAGATGTGTAATCCATTCAATTTTTCATATAAAATTCTTAATAAATATTATTTCTAACAATAAAATTCAATGTGGGTCATAAATAAAATGTTTCAATGTCTATGTAAAATAAATGAATTAAATATATATGATATAAACAAATAAAATATTAATATAATATAATATAATATAATATAATATAATATTTCAACATATTATATCTATTTGAAAAAATAAATTAAATATATATTATACTTTTAAGTATGAGGGGTTTCCGCAGTGCATTATATTATATATCATTTTTGGGATTCAACTGCGTTAATTTAGTCATTCATCTATGACCATTTCCATGAGAGGTAGTCGTAACTGACTAATTTCTCATGATTTTTGAATAGTCCACTTAACACTCATTGCATCGAGTGATGCTCACAGGGGTGAAGAAGTGGGATTGAAACTAGTAAAATGAATCACATAGCGTCAATCATCACTTCCAGAGGGATTGAAACTCCACAGTTAAGCACGCTTGAGTCAGAGGAGTTTTGGGATGGGTGACCTCCCAGGTAGTCATGGTTACCGAGTGCAAGCCCCGGAAGTGATGATTAACGCTATGTGATTCATTTCACTAGTTTCAATCCCACTTCTTCACCCCTGTGAGCATCACCCGATGCAATGAGTGTTAAGTGGACTATTCAAAAATCATGAGAAATTAGTCAATTACGACTACCTCTCATGGAAATGGTCATAGATGAATGACTAAATTAACGTAGTTGAATCCCAAAAATGATATATAATATATTATATTGTTTGTTAACACTGAAAAAACAAAAGTTATGATTATCAAATCCAAGAAGGACACTTACGCGTTTATGTATGACAATAGTAACTTGGAGGAAGTGTCTTCTTACAAGTACCTAGGAATTGAAATTCATCATAAGCTCAATTGGAACAATAGCATTCAGAAAAGGATTAATGGGGGGTGGAAAGCTTATTTTGGTCTTGAAAATAATTGTAAAATGACAAACCTCTTAATGTGGGATAGAAAGAAGTTTCTCTTTGAAACTTTAGTCACTCCTGTTATCTTATATGGATGTGAGGTTTGGGGTTGCAACATCTCTAGAGAATCCTGGAGAAAGATTGAGCAAATCCAGAAGCGTTTTATAACGTATAACCGTAAAATTAAAAGAAATACACCCTATCCTATTCTCCTTATAGAAGTGGGTCTTTCCCCTATCGAGAGCCTAGCTATGACTAGGCTTCTGTTGTACAAGCACAAGCTCAATAGCATAGGAGACCATAGACTTCCTAAGCTAGCCTTAAATTCTAGCCAAAACCACCTAAGGCTTAAACAAGGTTGGTATAAAGACACTAGGGCCTTGTTAAACCATTGGGAGATCGACGTGAATATTGCATTGCAAAACATTAATAACATTAAAAAAAATTGTTACTTCTAAGTTCAAAGAAAAAAAGTGGTGTGAGAAAGATCTAGGAGCTAAAAGAAAATTAAGATATTATAAGGAGGTCATCAACCCCACCTTAGAAGATCAAAAGTATCTCTCTTTTTTAACTAGCTCAAAGAAGAAAATTAATATAGCCAAGATTAGAACGAACTCTCATTAGCTCCATAGTGAAACAGGTCATTGGACAGTTCCTAAAACACCATGGATGGAAAGGATCTGCCATCTATGTGAGAATATGAACATCGAGGATGAAAATCACTTTCACTTAGAGTGCCCCACGTACAACCACATTAGAGCTCAATTTCATAATCTTTGTTGCAATACTGACCTTCCTAGCCTTTTAAGATATCAAAATTATAGTGAGCTCAGGAGACTTCTCTCCATGCTTTTTGAGCATAGGAATAAAATCTTAAATCAAACTAAATAACTCTTTTCTTTAGGTCCGATAGACCAAAGATTAGTCTCAGTGGACGTTAACCATCATCATTATCATCATCATAAAACAATGGTAAAAAATAAATTCTTATTGCTAAGGTATTTTTTTAAAGCATTTTTACTCTTATAAATTACTCTTTTTCAAGTATTTATTTTTAATCAATTTTGTATGAAATATTACAAAGATTTGTTAGAATTGTAAATTTAAATTATGTAATCTACACAATTAAAGTACCAAAAAGAATGTTTGAGACTTGTATATGCATATATATATATATGAATATGACATCAAATATTCTTAGTTACAATTTTGTTTTTCAAATTTTACATTCTAAAAAAGATTTGTAATTAAAAATATTGATTATTGTCAAAATGAAATAAATATATAGTTAAAATTGCTAATTAATAATAAAAATAATGTGTATGATATTTTTTTTATATAACTAAATAAAGATTGTACGATAGTTTGTATTTGCCTTTCAAAGCCTAGTAATGATTGAGTGAAGATTGTGAATTGGAAATTTATTTTAAAAAATATTAATTTAAATTTAATAAAATAATTATTAAGAAAATAATTTTTAAATTTAAATTATGTAATATTAGAATAAGTTTTAATTATTTTATTAAATCGAAAAATTAAATAAAGAAACTAAAAATAATTAAAAATGAAAAAACAAATTTATTAATATTAAAACTTTAAAATATAAAAGGGTGAACAAACTCAAACATTACTCATTATTAAAATTTAAGTGTCGTCATCTAAAGTCCACTTCAATGCTCCATAATTGTCCATGCTCAATACGTAGAAATCCGTGTTTTAATGGACTTTCATTGACTTATTACAGGTTCTTCAAAGCTCCAGTAAACAAGGAAGATCTGGATAATTTTAGACAAGAGATAGATCGCATGTACAGGCAAATTAATACCCAGATGGGTATTTGTATTTTAGATGCCACTGCCCGTGAAAAAGCCCCTATCTCCAGAAGATATCCCGATCATGCAGGTGAATATATGATTGAAATAATTTATTTAATTTAAATTCGTTCTTCACACAAACATGGATCTGATGATTAATGCCGTTGAAACAGTTGGAATAGAGGAATCGGTAAAAGAAATTACTGATCTTTTGGAATGGACAAGTGACAAAAATGCTATTGCAATTATGCTGCATGGATTCGGAGGAATAGGTAAGACCACCCTTGCAGATGCCGTCTTTTCCCTGGTTGACATTCAAGGATGTAAATACTCTGCAGTTCGACTATTCCAAAATGTGGATTCAACTCCAAACATAATAGAGTTGCAGAGATTGATCTTACAAGATTTGATGGCACCTGGGGAGGCGGTTCCAGATATTAGAAAACACGAAGATGGACAGCGAGAGCTGGCTCTGATATTAGAGAAAGTGACGGCTTTTATTTACATTGACAATGTGTTGCGGCAAGATGAGCTTGGGCAGCTTTTGCCCAAAAATATGAATAAAGCCAAGAAGGTCAGGCTGCTTCTCACAGCACGTGACCAAGATGTCCGTACAGCGGTAAAAGTAAAAACCATAGTTTATCCTATGAAAGGCCTTCCTGATCCAGAAGCTATGAACGTTCTGTGGAGAGAAATCTATGATGATGAGACAGAGGACAAGGTGGAACAACTAAATGCTATCCAATTAAAGAAGATAGTACAGTCATACGGTGGGATTCCAAAACTTTTGGAAGTGGTAGGAAGATACATACGTGGACAAGAGGATAAGCATGAAGCTTATAGAATATTTATGGAAGCTGAGAAAGAAAAATGGGATAGTGAAGTTGGAAAAATAGGGCCCTATCTCTTTGCATATGACCATCTTCCTGAGATGAGCAAAGATCCATTTTTGGACATTTGCTCATTTTTCAAAGGATGGGATTGGGATACTGTGGAACATATTGTGGGACGTATTGAATTGAAAACACTGGAAAGTAGAGCGCTTGTCACCAAAGGCACAAATGGTGTTGTAGCTGTACACGATGTCATTTTGTCAATCGGTCTCGAAAAGACAAAGGGAGTGAGATTCACATTCACCAGTGGAAAGCAACTTCAGGAGCTTCTCAATGAGAAGGTATCAAATCATGAAATTAATTTTATTCCACTCAATTCTGTATTGATTATGATAACCACTCAATTCTGTTTAATAATTTCATGCAGGAAATTCCAGAGATCAAAGGTATATGGCTGAGTGAAAATAATAAGGATATATTAGATATACCAGCATCAAAATTGGAGTTAATGTGCAGATCGATAAGAGTTCTTGCATTGGGGAACTTGATAAAAGTACAGGGCAAATGTAATAAAACATTTAAAAAGTTGGTTTTTCTACAAGCTGCAGTTCCCCATCTTCCCTTTGATGTGTCCCAGTCAAAGGGATTGAAATATTTGAACTACGAACCAAGGGATTTGAATTTCCACGAGGCAAGTCTCTTTCAAATATTTAGTCCAATATCTTTCTCCTCAATTTTGTATAAAAAATGTGACATAGTTTTATTTATTTTAATGATTCAATTTCATTATTGTTGTCACAAATAATTTGCAGATTCCCTCGAGTGTTACCTGCATCGAGTTTGATGGAAGGTCACAGTCCCATGCTTTCGAAATCTCTTCTGGCGATCTTCGGCATCTCGGAAATTTGCAAATACTAAGATTGATTCACTTTGTAGGGTTGAAAAAACTGCCTGAAGAGCTGGGTGATCAACTGAATGGTTTGCGGAAGCTCACACTTTCATATTGCTCTTCTGTAGAGGAATTACCAGGGTCAATATCGAAGCTTCAATATTTAAGAGTAATCATAATGGAGTACTGTTCAAGTTTAAGGCAATTGCCTGAAGATTTTGGATCGTTGATTTCTCTACAAACACTCAATTTGCAGGGTTGCGAGAATCTAAAAGTTCTTCCTAGAAATTTTGAGAAACTCACAGCATTGAAATTATTGGATCTATCCAATTGCAAAAGGCTAGTAGATCTCCCTGATGGCTTAGGAAACTTAACATCACTTGCTGAATTAGATTTGAAGGGATGCAGCCAATTAACAAGTATTCCAGAAAGCATTGGCCAGCTGAAGTCGTTGGCCTCGTCAGTGGATATGTCAGGCTGTTCAAGTTTAAAAGAACTACCTAATGGGTTCTGCAACCTCTCCTTTATCACATATCTTTCACTGAACCAGTGTAGCAATTTAGAGAAGCTTCCAGACAGATTTGGGGAATTAGTAAATTTAAGGAAGCTGGATTTAAGAGAGTGCGAAAAACTTGAAGATTTGTGTAACGACTTCCACTGCCTCGACTCCTTGGAATCTCTATTCTTGAGCGGGTGCCATTGTTTGAAAGCTCTCCCTGAATGTTTTCAGCGTCTTGCCTCCTTGCGAATATTAAGTCTATCTGATTGCCTCTTGTTGGAAGGGAAAGAGATGGACAAGGTGGTGAAGATAAAAACATTACAGTTCGTAAACATCCAGCAAAGCGAAATGTTGGTGAAGAGATGGGGAGAAATTCAAAGAGAAGACAATGCATTATGGTCTTTTACAGTGTTTACAGGACAGGTCAACATAACAATATCCATCCATCCATATTTATATACCGAACATTGTGTTATTGCATGTATTTTATGTGAACTTTTAAAATGAATTAATAGATTGTGTATCTTTTTTCTTTGTACTGATTTCAGATTTCTGTTCAGGATTTGTCCGAGGACCGGAAGGCGACTCTAGAAAAGGAGTTGTTATCAGAATTGAACAGCCTTCTCAGTAATGGAGAAGGAGAGCCATTCCATCTGTCTGACCATCTTTCTGCAGACTCCCTCTTTCTTGTCATCTTTGATTGGCATTACGATTTTGATAATGATTTCCCGTGGCCTTTATTTGAAGAAACGATAGATGAAATACAAACAAAATTTGAAATAATTTATATGGGCCACCGTTTTAATGAGTTGCCTTTGAAAGTCAAGGGCAAAATTGTGGGCCATAGGGAGTTCGACATTCGCAGTGTTAATGTGATGACGAAGCTGCGCTCTACATTAGATGTTGCAGATCAAAAGCGTCAAAGAGTAGATCCAGAGCCGAACTGTTATTTTGGGATGATAACGAAGATGGCGGGAGACGAGAAGGGTGCTAAAGATTATCGTCCTTGCTGGAAACGGTTGACAAGCCGTGAAGTGGAGGAATTTTTGTTGAGTAACTGTAGAAGTTACCAGAGGTTGAAGCAACTTGAAGCAAGAAGTGGAGATCAGAGTAATATAGAGTTGTTAAGAGAATTGTTTCCAACTGGAAAGGGGGAAACCGCTCACATCTTTCGAAAGATCAATTATGCATCACAGAAGGTATTAAGTTCTGACTTCTGTTATATTTCCTTTTTACCATATTACATAACAAATTTCGCGTCACATTTATTGACTCTACTTTATTGACTCTAATTGTAGGCTTCAATTGAAACCTGCGGAGTGGAAGAATTGAAAGGAAAAAGGATTTTGTTAGACATCAGGCCTATTCACATGTGTTGTGATATTCGTATGGGGTCTTTGATCCAACTGTATAACACAATGAAAGAGGCATTTAATTTAGAAGTTATATCAATTCCACTTGTGCAGCCAAATACAAATATAAAATTGGAGATGTTTGAGCAGTTTTCAGGAGATGCTCCGTGGTTGGTCCTTGAAGATCCATGGATGTTAAGAAGAGTAGTCAAGTATTTCCTCATTAAAGGGTGTCTACCGGACCAAGGATATTATTTATGGGGAAAGGAGTTTCCTATAATGTATATGAGTATAATCACGGTAATAGAACCAAATGGGAAAGTATTTACAGCCGATAAACCTGTACTGCCTTTGCTAGATACGTGGGGGCCAAAGGCTTATCCGTTTACCGGGGAGAGAATTAAAGAATTAGAGGAGGAAGAATGGTCTCAAATGGAGACTACGTCTACTCTGGAGCTTCTTTTAAACAATCAAGAAAGCCTCTGGCATAAGGTGAGTAGTACATCATTGTTTATTTAAAGTTTGATAGATTAAAGGTTGTTTTTGTTATATATATATATATATATATATTTTGAAGATGATAAATTAAAGATTAGTATTTAATTTATATATTTTTTTAATATTGTTATTAAAAATTATAAGTTAAAAAAATTTAAATAGATGATTTATTATTGTTTTAAAATTATTATTTTTTCTTTATCTTGAAAGGTAAAAGAGATATTGCTTCAACAAAAAATGATATGCTTATTTGGTGGAGATGGCTCTCAACAAGAAATATCTATGAAGGAGTTTACATTTTTCTTAAGGAATGTATTAATAGAGTTCGCTGATAACATTCATATAATTTACATCATCGGATTTGACTTCAAAGACATAGAAATATTAAGGCTCACAGATGCCACTTCTATTGGTTATTGTCCACTATCAAAGCCTCATATGCCAAAAGCTGAGATGGAGGAGATGCCTTTGTTAAATTTATTGGAACATGAAGCCATAAGATTTTGGACACACTTTTATTCTTTAAGAGAAATTGTGTCTAAAAGAGATGACAATGCCAAACTGAAAAAACTCTTTGGCTCTATTGGTTATCACAAGCCATGGATGATATTAATAGATAAAGATGGGGAAATAATTACAGAAAATGGGCAAGATATGGTTTCCCTATACACAGAGAGTATGGAAGAGAAAGCCAAAAGATTGATGCAAATCTTGATCAAGGGCTCCAAGGAGGACAAACAACAAGCATTGTTTGAATTAGAGCAAAGATGATGTATTTAATGCCATGTATTAATACAAAAGAAATACATTTTATTTATTATTTTCCATATGTTTTCTCATTTTTATTTCACTGTAATAATGTTTTTTTTCATTATTAATTTTTATTGTTGATTCAAAGATACTTTGTCTTCAAAATACCAATTAATCCCAAATTTATGGGTTTTCTTAATATTTTTATTAAAAACAATAAGATAAAAAATTTAAATAGATGATTCATTTTTGTTTTAAGATTAATTTTTTCTTTATTTTGAAAGGTAAAATAGGTATTTCTTCAAAAAAAAATGATATGTTTATTTGGTGGAGATGGCTCTAAAAATGGAACATCTATGAAAGAGTTTACATTTTTCTTAAAAAACATATTAATAGAGTTTATTGATAAAATTAATGTAATTTATATCAATGGATATTTGACTACAAAGAGAGAAATATCAAAGCTCATAGATACCACTTATGTTCGTCATTACCAACTACAAAATCCTTATATGCAAAAAGATGAAGGAGATGCCTTTGTTAAATTTATTGGAACATGAGGTTATAATATTTTGGACACACGCTCTTCTTTAAAAGAAGAGGCCTATGAAAGAGAGGACAATACCAAACTGAAAAAAACTCTTAGACTATATTGATTATGATATTTCAAGGATGATATTAATAGATAAATATGGGGAAGTAATTATAGAAAATGGACAAGATATTGTTCCACTATAAAGTGTATGGAAGATAAAGCAAAGGGATTGATGCAAATCTTGATCAAAGGTTCCAAGGAGGACAAACAACAAGCATTGCTTGACTTAGAACAAAGATGATGTATTTTATACCATGTATTATAAAGAAATCACATTTTATTTATTATTTTCAATATGTTTTTCCACTTGTTCTTTCTTATTATTATTTTTTCTTGTCAAATCAAGCATGAGTTGTCTTGAATTGTGGCTAGTTTAAAAGAATAAAATATTCATACTCAAACACAATATTTCTTTGAAATAAGAGGTAAATTCATTCAAACAAAACCAAATACCCATTACTCTTAAACTAGTTTTGATCATGCATAAGATTAGAATAAATTATATAATACGATTATTTTACCAATTAGATATTTTACATGAGTCATTAATCTAGTTATATTTAGGAAAAAGAAAGGAAAATTTAAAGTACATATTGATTTCCATATTTTTAACTAGTTGTATGTGAAAGCAAATTAACCTTTTCCCAATATGGATCACCTAAAGAAATACAGGTTCTAAGATGTTATCTATTTGGATGTATTTTCCAAGTAAAATTAACTATTGGTTTCTCATGAAGGATGTGCAAATTGACCTTCACTACTTCCTAGGGAGTCTTTTCTTATACTAAATTCCTACACCAAAATATGTTTTATGTATTTCTAATTTTGACTACCACCATAAATTAATATGAGGCTATCCCGACATCCCCCAACCAATGGTTCTCCTTTTACTCAAAGGGGTGAATATTGAATGGACTAAACCATATTATACCACCATCATAACCTTGAAGTGAAAAACTATGAAAGGACCAATTTTAGTGTATCATCTCTAGATAATTGAATCTATTATTGCTATTGGAATATATTAACCCAATGGTATGCTAACAACATTCATAATTATATTTTAATAGGAGGCTTAAAGTAATTTAAAGGAACCATAAAACAATTCAAAAGGACCTATGTGCAATTTATAAATTTCTCAATTTCCTCTTCGAACCCAAATTTTCAATTTTGTGCTGATCATTGAGAATCAAACTATATTTCCATCTGAGCCTTCTTATTTAGGGAACTTAGCAATTAAAAAAAAAACTTATGGAAAAATGAATTGAATAATATTATCAAACTAATAAAGAGGTATGTCTTTATGAATGACAACTCTGTCATCACCTTAGGCTAGACAAAATAGGTTTTATATGTTTTTTTTATACATAATTATTCAAAATTTACACACAAAATGGCTTGAATTGACTCAAAGATGTTTATTAATTATCAACTAATGGAACTTCTTCAAAACTGTATTCTATAAAGGTTTGGACATTATCACATTGTTATCTTCTCTTATAAATCAATATTACAACGGTAATATATAAGTTTGATAATAGAATGTGAATACGATTGATTTTTCCTAATCAATTCATTGAAGTTTTGAAAAAAGCACATAAGATTGGTAGCCAGTGTGTCTTTCTACAAACTACATATGGTGACTTATTCTGTTCAATTATATAAATACTTGGGTAGTGTTGTAACATTATTAGGTTTTGATAAGTTAGCATATTAGTTTAAAAAATAAAAATAAAATAAAATGTTAAGTTAGGATATGGATGAAAAAAGAAAATAAAAAATGTTAGGACAATTATGTATTTTATACATCCATGTCAAATAAAATGTTAGAGTTTGTTGCCTTAAAGAATGAAGGCAAAGAAAACAAAATGTTAGGGAAGCAAATAAAAAAAAATTAAATATAAATGCTTTAGTCTTGAAAAATAAATTTCATGGCCACCTATTTAAATGCGACATTTTCCAAAAGTGTAAAATTAATTAGTGTTGATTAAATTATGGAAAAATGAGTTTAATTTTTCATTAATCATCTAACAAAGAAATATTATATGGCACATTATTCTTTTAAACATAAGTCGCAAGACGACAAAAGGTCTTATCGCGCTCACTAATTAGACCGCAATTTGCAACGATAGATATTTCTCTCACTCGAGATCAACGATGGAGGGTTGACTTCGCACCCCCCCCGGGACCGTTCCTCATTAACATGGGGGGGGGGGGGGGGGGGGCTGGGGCGCGGTCCAAAAAGTGGTTTTAATGGCCGTCACCGCTTCATATGTGTCACCACCATATGATTTCACAACTTCTCTACTCAAAACCACAAAACGTTAGGTACCCCCTTCAAAATCATCTAGCGGTAAACTTTTGCAACATTTCTCTTTTCCCATGCCTTAACCGTTGTCCATTCCGCCAATTAAATCCTTTCACGTCATGTGACCATTCTCCACCTGCGCATCCGCTCCCTAACTGTTTTTACCCACTCCACTTGCTCATTAAAAGTCTGCTCCCAAGCCGTTAAACCGCTACGGTCATAATCAAACCATTAGCACATTCATAACCTATAAAACAGATTGTAGCCTACCTTTTACCAGTTTACCTCATTTTCGTTTTTGATTACAGGCCACTATCTTCGCACACTATTCCTTGTCAGTAGATCATTCTGTCACTACTTTTTACTGTCACCCAACCATCATAGTCTCCCCATTCATTCCTCCTCTCTATTTAAAAAATGGCCCCGAAGGAAAAATCCAAGAAACAGGTTGCTCAAGAGGCAAAATCTAAAATATAGGTTGCAGAAGAGACAAAATCCACTAAAAAAGTTGCAGAGGAAAGCTCTGCTCCCACATCTCAACTCAACCTGGACTTAATTCCTCTCGTAGATGCCTTCTTCAAGATCGTGGACACCCAGTGTGAATTCGATTTTTATGAATTGCGCTTATGGCTCAAGCAGAAACACACTGATAAACATGACCTCATTAGGTTTTGGGAATCATTGTTACCCCTTTTCTCTTTTCCAAAAACCCATCAGTTTCTGACCTCATCTACTGGTGCCAAGCCCAATATGATCCTATAAAAAGAGCAGTGGTGGCTCAGAATTGAAACATTCTGATCACCATCTCTGCTGAAAAAATTAATCAAATGCTTTTTATCCCTCAATCTGATTCTTTGAGTCATTTTTCACTATCTTCACTTATGGATCTCTATCATAAGTTGACTTTCCCACATGGAGCCTAGATTTTCAAAATTTTCTTGCTTGAGGACGCTGAATTGCCTAAAAATAATCCACCATACTCATCCTCCATCTTTCCTGAGGCTTCTAGACACTGTATTTCCCTTCTCTCTTACCTATTAGGCTACTCAGATGACTAGACAACTGATGGACCCATCATGGGGTTCCTTTCTATTTTTAGCAAGGATCAACAACCATTGTTCATGTATAATTACAGCCAATTCTTGGCTGAAAATATACATGAACAATTCATGAATTTCACAACTCAGGGTGTGTTTAGTTACACTTTTGTAATTATACACACATTTATTTTTCAACAGGGAGATCTTCTGCCTATCCATCTCAACAAACAGGATGAACAAGGAGTGAATCAATCAGTGATTCACTGGACTGAACTAGTGAGGACTATATCAACAAAAACAACATTTTCAGAGTTTATAGATTCTTTCATACACCCAGTAATGCAGCTGCTTACCAGTCAGACAGAACCAAGAATTAGAGAAGAAATCAAAAGGATTTTACATTTGAGTGAGAAAGCTAAAATAAGGGTTTGGTATTTATGTTAAAATTATATAGAAATTAGAGTATATGGATGTGAACTCCCACCATACAAGCTCTCCAAATATGTTCCTATGAGAATATTTTCTTTAGAGTACATTCGACAGATGATAAATATGGATGACCTGCACTTTGTGTCAGGGAAAAGGAAAGCACAATTCAAGCTCAAAGCAAGTATTGGATCTTTCATTTGCAATACCAGATCAGATGGTGTTGAAGCTGATACACAGTTGAAAAAAATGGGTTTCCAACCAAGTTTCACCTGGTCTTATGACCCACATGGTATCATTTCTGCTCTGAGAGTTGAACTAAAAACAACTTCATATAATCATACCTCCAGACCAGAAATAGAAAAATTTATGAATCAGGACCAATGCATTGAGGGAAGACTTCAAGAGGCATATGAATAGGTTTTGTCAACTTCTAATGTGCAGACCCTAGTCTTTAAGAGCAAGGAACAGAAAAGGGTGAGAGAAGAGCCTCCACCTGCTAAAGAGATCGTGAAGGAATTCATTTTGCAACAAAAGAAGCCGAAGATTGGCTCAACTATACTTACAGAAGGAGGACAACCAAAGGTAATTGATCTTGGAGATACTCAAGTTTCTACATCAGCAAATGTCTCAGTAATTCCTCCATCATCATCACCAGCTAGAGAACCTATAGAAATCATCTAGCACTCAGAAGCCAGTTCTTCTAATGAAAAAAACATCATCTCTAGGTTCCTCGACATCAAACAAAAGAATGAAGCTTTAAATTCTAATGTGTACCACCATTTTTGGAAACAAACATAAACTTCCCAGCACAGGCTTCTTACTTCCTTTGACAGTGAGAAAGGAAGAATACAAATGGCCTTTTTACAGCCAACAATTCCTTTTCCTAAGTCTCATTCAGAATATAAAAAGGCTTTGTTCTCATTCGATGCAAGTCATATCCATCACATTGATCAGATGGACATGCACAGGCAATCTGGTGAAATTCTCTTTTCAACTATGACAACTACAACTACGTCACTCTCCAAACTCAAAACTGCATTGTCAAACGTTCAATCCCAGCTGAAGATTGAAAATCTGTCTTCATTGGCCAAAGATAACAGACTTAAATCTTTGGAGGATCTTGTAGTCAAGGTTGGATATGATCCAAAGGACTGCAAAGAAGTTGAATAAATCATTAAGAACAAAAATGCAGACATCTCTAATTTGTGCAAACAACTGAAATTTCCTTCAACTGAAGATCCACAGACAAAATAAATTGCATAAAATGAATATAACAAGGAGGAAATGCTTGAATTGATCATTGAGAAAAACATACAAATAAGGAAAATGGAGGAACCGATTGAAGAGTTGTTAAAAGAGAAACAAACAGCACAGGTGAATATTGCTCTAATCACAACAGTTCCAATATCTTCTACATGTATAGAACCTTCATCATCATTGACAACAACTGATACAACAAAGTTAACACAGGATTTGGCCATTTAGAAAAATCAAAATGAGAAGTTGCAGCAGAGATTTCAGATTCTGGAATCACAAAAAATCAGGAATGACACTCTATACATGGAAGAGATGCAAAAGTCCCACAAGTTGGGAATTAGGGTTAAAGAATTGGAAAGTGAATCCTTAATAGCAAAGACATTGGCTGAAGCCAAGGAAAACATTTGGGAAGACATCAACAAATCCATGATAGAGGTATGGCCATCCATACAGATAATTTTTGAACAACAAGAGCTCATTACCAAGTGCAAAGCAGGCATAGAAGAACATAAAGAAATTCTAAAGAAAAATCCAAGTGAAGCTACTGATATGATAAAGGTGTTAAACTCAAAGAAAAAAGAAGAATTGGAAGAGATAAACATACTTGACAGAACTGCAACAATCTTAGAAATTAAGAAAGTCTTACAAAAGAGGAATTTAATCAACAAACTGAAAACAAAATGTGAAGCTCTGGATACTTTTATCCAACGATTCCATGAAAAGTTTAATGTTTTGAATCATAAAGGACTACCACGATTGGTAGGTCTAGATGAAAAATTTATTAAACTAGAGGATTATTGTAAGAAACTATATACTATTGCAATGGATAAGTCTAAATTTGCAGGTATCAAGAGACAGATTACACGGAAGGAATTTTTAGAGGCTTCGTAGTTTGATTTGATCGTTCAACATCAAATCAAACATTTTTTCATTCACAAGCCTACTTTCGAGAGATACACAGAGGTGGATGAAACCTTTAGAAAGATGATGAATGTAGAAATCCCAGAGAAGAAAAGTGAGATAAATTTTATGAATCTATTGAGTAAAATTTTGATATTAACAGCATGCCAGCATAGCAGATTTTCTAGATGATTGCCTCTTGTTGGAAGGGAAAGAGATGGACAAGGTGGTGAAGATAAAAACATTACACTTCGTAGGGATCGAGCAAAGTGAAATGTTGGTGAAGAGATGGGGAGAAATTCAAAGAGAAGACAATGCATTATGGTATTTTACGATGTTTACAGGACAAGTCAACATAACATCCATCCATCCATATTTATATATCGACGATTGTCTTATTGCATGTATTTTATGTGAACTTTTAAAATGAATATGGATTGTGTATCTTTTTTACTTTGTACTGATTTCAAATTTCTGTTCAAGATTTTTCCAAGGACCGGAAGGCGACTATATAAAAGGAGTTGTTATCATAATTCGAAAACCTTCTCAGTAATGGAGAAGGAGAGTCATTCCATCTGTCTCACCATCTTTCTGCAGACTCCCTCTTTCTTCTCATCTTTGATGGCCATAACTATTTTGATAATGATTTCCTATGGCCTTTATTTGAAGAAACGATAGATGAAATACAAACAAAATTTGAAATAATTTATATGGGCCTCCATTTTAATGAGTTGTGTTAGTATGAATCTTTCGTCGTAAAAGACCACTTTAGCTACGCATAACAAATAGCCCTAACATCAATTATGGCTGCCAATATCTTTAAGTCTGCAGTTAGTTGATCCAAATAATGCTGCACAAGTCCAGATCTAAGCATAAAAGACATTAAGCAGTAAAAATAAAATGTGGCTCCATGCATCCAATAGACAAGACAAGAACAATGTATTTGAAAGAATTTTTATATTATATTAAAAAGGGGCACCTGAGAGGAAAACAAGAAAGGTGTTTTCCAGTTCTCCTCAATGGGATGGGTTCTTGACAGTCCTCAGCATTTCAGATCTAAAATTTCTCTCTCTTGTAGGTGTAGAAAACCTAGACAAACCTAGAACTCAATGGGAGCTCACAAGGCAAAAATGGAGAAAATGTGACCAAGTGTATAGATCCAGAGTGATCTAATGCAATGGAAGATGACTAATGAATGGGGAAAACCCTTCTATTTATAACAAAATATTAGGATGATCTAGAACTTGGTGCATGAATAAAATATTATTAATCAAATTATAGAATTAGCCTTTAGGAATATTTTATTATATTTGTTGGAGGGAAAAGGTTTTTTGACTTGGGTCAATTCCTTTATTTATAAATAATAAATAAATAAATGATTTATTTACTATTTTAAGGAAATGGTGTGAATATAATTAAATAAATAATGATTTATTTAATTATTTGTAAATGATTTAGTCAAATTTAACTAGGAATATTATTTAAATAGGATTTAAATAACTTATTCCTAGGAAATAATCAAATAAATAAGGATTTATTTAATTGATTTCCTTGTTTTGGGTTAAATATGACCAGGAAATATAAACAAATATAGATTTGTTTATTATTTCCTTTTGGGGTTTCCGGTTTAGACCATAAACAACTTAATAAAGGTGTTTTACTAAGTTATTTCACATAGTGAAAGCGATTTTACTTAGGGTAAAATTGGTCTTACATGGTGTACTTGGGTTCATCTAATGATAGTAGGTTAGATGACCAAAAAATGGTGTAACAAGTTGCCTTTGAAAGTCAAGGGTAAAATTGTGGGCCATAGGGACATTCACACTGCTGATGCGTTAACGAAGTTGTTCTCTATATTAGATGTTGCAGATCAAGAGCGGCTAGATCCAGATCCAGGTCCGAACTGTTATTTTGAGATGAGAATGAAGAAGGTAGGAGATGAGAAGGGTGCTAAAGATTATGGTCGTTGTTGGAAACAATTGACAAGGCGTGAAGTGGAGGAATTTTGTTGAGTAACTGTAGAAGTTACCAGAGGTTTAAGGAACTTGAAGCAAGAAGTGGAGAGAGTAATATGGAGTTGTTACGAGAATTGTTTCCAACTAGAAAGGGGGAAACCGCTCACATCTTTAGAAATAATTATGCATCACATGAGGTATTAAGTTTTTCTAACTTTTGTTATATTTATTTTTTAAAATAGAATTTACATAACAAATTTCGCGTCACATTATTAATTCCACTTTATTGACTCTAATTGTAGCCTTCAATTGAAACCTGCGGAGTGGAAGAATAGAAAGGAAAAAGGATTTTGTTAGACATCAGGCCTCTTGAAATTTGTTATGATATTCATCTGGGGTCTTTGATCCAACTGTAAAACACAATGGAAGAGGCATTTAATTTAGAAGTTATATCAATTCCACTTGTGCAACCAAATACAAATATAAAATTGGAGATGCTTGAGAAGTTTTCAGGAGATGCTCTGTGGTTGGTCCTTCAAAATCCATGGATGTTAAGAAGAGTAGTCAAGTGTTTCCTCATTAAAGGGTGTCTACCAGACCAAGGATATTATTTATGGGCAAAGGAGTTTCACATAATGTATAAGAGTATAATCACGATTATAGAGGAAGATGGGAAAGTATTTACAGCTGATAAACCTGTACTTCCTTTGCTAGATAGGTGGGGGCCAAAGGCTTACCCTTGTACTCTAGAGAAAATTAAAGAATTAGAGGAGGAAGAGTGGTCTCAAGCGGAGATTATGTCTACTTCAGAGTTTCTTTCCTACAATCAAGAAACCGTCTGGCATAAGGTGAGTACTAGTCCGTCATTGTTTATTTAAAGTTTAATAGATTCAAGGTTATTTTTGTTATATATATATTTTTGGGAAGATAAAAATGAAATACTAATATTAGTATTTAATTTATATTTATATTTGTTTTTTTTAAATATGTTATTAAAAACAATAAGTTAAAAAAATATTAAATAGAGGATTTATTTTGTTTTAAGATTAAATTATTTTCTTATTTTTTTCAAAGGTAAAAGTGGTATTGCTTCAACAAAAAATGATATGTTTATTTGGTGGAGATGGCTCTCAAGAAGGAATATCTATGAAGGAGTTTACATTTTTCTTAAGGAATGTATTAATAGAGTTTGTTGATAACAATCATATAATTTATATCACTGGATTTGATTTCAAAGACATAAAAATATCAAAGCTCACAGATGCCACTTATGTTGGTTATTCTCCACTATCAAATCCTCATATGCCAAAATTTGAGATGGAGGAGATGTCATTGTTAAATTTATTGGAACATGAGGCTATAAGATATTGGACACACTTTTATTCTTTACAAGAAATGGTGTCTAAAAGAGATGACAATTCCAAGCTGAAAAGGCTCTTTGACTCTATTGATTATCACATTCCATGGATGATATTAATAGATAAAGATGGGGAAATAATTACAGAAAATGGGAAAGATATGGTTTCCCTATACACAAAGTGTATGGAAGAGAAAGCCAAGAGATTGATGCAAATCTTGATGAAGAGCTCCAAGGAGGATAGACAATGAGCATTGTTTGAGTTAGAACAAAGATGATGTATTTAATGATATGTATTAATATAAAGGAATTACATTTTATTTATTATTTTCAATACGTTTTCTCATTTTTATTTCACTATAATAATGTTCTTTCTTTACAATAATGTTATTTCTTATTATTATTTTTTATGGTTAAATCAAGGATGTGTTTTCTTTCTTGATTTGTGGTGAGTTTAAAAGTATAAGAGAATCATAATCAAAAGCATTATTTCTTCGAAATAAGAGGTAAATCATTCAAGCAAAACCAAATACCCATTGCTCCCAAACTAATTTTGATCATGCAATAGATTTGAATAAATCACATAATATGACTATTGCACTCGTTAGATATTTTACATGGGTCATTAATCTAGTTATATTTAGGAAAAAAATGGAAAATTTAGAGTACATATTGATTTCCATATTTTTAAATAGATTTATTGAATGGAAATTAACATTTTCCCAGTATGGATCACTTAAAGAATCATAGGTTCTAAGATGTTATCTATTTGGATGAATTATCCAAGTAAAATTAACTATTGGTTTTTCATGAAAGATATACAAATTCCCCTTCACTACTACTTGGGGAGCCTTTGCTTATACCAAATTCCTACACTTACATATGTTTTATATATATTTTACTTTTTCGTGATACATAGACTACCACCATAAGTTAATATGATGATATCTCCACATCCCCCAACCAATGGTTCTCCTATTACTTAAAGGGGAGAAGATTGAATGGACTAAACCATATTATACCCCCATTGAAACTTTGAAGTGAAAAACTAGGAAAGGGACAATTTTTGTCTGCCTTGCGTGGAATATGATCTTTCATCTCTAGATAAATGAACCCAATATTCTATTGGAATATATTAACACAATTATATGCTAACAACATTGCTAATATTATGTTAGTAGGAAGCTAAATGAAATTAAAGGAACCATGATAAAATTCAGAAAGATGTGTGTGCCATTTAGAAAGTTCTCTATTTCCTCTTTGAACCCAAATTTTCATTTTTTTGTTGGCACTTTTCATGGTTGAATTGAAATATGCTTGCTTTCATTTTCACTAATCAATAAAATATTCACTATAGTTGGCCTCATTTGGAGGCAATTTCATAATCCATGGCCTTGATTTTCATGATATCCTAAGTTCATAATGCTAAGTTGAAGATTGATCTAGGTTGTACAAGGAATGAAATGAAAGGTTGTAAGTTTTTGTAGATGTTCTATGCTTGATGAAACTTTAATTTTTATCCCAATATGAGTCAGCAATCACATAAACAAGAAAGTAAAATGATGATAGAACATACCAGTAGATCGACAGAAGACAAGCCAAAATATATATAAGTGTGTTGGTGAGTTACAGCGGTCAACAGGATGCTTTAACCAGCAAGTTTCAATACGATCAGCCAACCAAAAGTGTCACACAACCCTCTAGGACAACCAGATGAGTAAACCCCAAAAGTCAACGAAAGCCAACATTGTCAGTCAACGATAAATGCAAACAGCAGCAACAGCAAATTCAACGTCCAGCCTCGGGATTTGTGCCAAAAAAAGTAGACTAAAGAAATCAAAGTTTTGGGAGAGTTTCGGGTCAATTTGACCAAGCTTTGACCAAAGTCAATGTTGGTCAATTTCTACGCTGGAAACCCTAGACAGACTGAAACCCTAGATGCTACTTTTTCCCACGTGTGAGTGAAGAAGAGACTCCAATAGATGCTTGAACCAATCATATGAGGAGAGAGGATGTGATGTGATGGATGAGTGAAAATGTCCTCCAATGTTGACCAATTTATATCCATTAATGAGGGTGTGTGACACAACTGCTGGGGCTTTAAGCCTACATTTCATTTCAGGTTGACCTGCACATATTTTGAATAAATTCAAAATAAATGTTCTGCTTATCGGATCAAGATGATCTTTAGATCGATCTTGCACCTCTTCGAAAGAGGAGTCCAATAAAAATATTGGCATCTTCATCTAAGCATCAGAACATGGAGTTTGGACCTAGTTGTCCAAAATTAACACTTCCTCTCAACTAGGGAGAACTCCATCCACCTGTGCAATCCAAACATTGTGTGTCATCTCACCATAACTTACTTTGTTGGCTTCTTTATCTCAGAACAAAGGTGGGTCAGTCACAAATACATCATTCCCGACTGACAAATTCAGCCTAGAGGTCTGAAACCTCTATAGGACTTAGAGAGTCTCATCCCAACCCAAAGTTGGTTTATCTGACCCGAAGTCAGTAGCAAGTCTGAAACCTCACTAGACTTGATCCCAAATCAAGTGGTTGGACATGTTCCATCCTAGATAGAGAGTACGACAATCTCTGATGCGTCCATCAGTATTTGCTACTAGTCTCTAGCTTTTCCCACCTCACTGGACAAATGAGAGGTACTTCCCATGAGCCCTGGACTCAATGGGTAGGATGCATACGGGGTACAGATCATGAGAGGTGAACCAACTCAAGCATCAAAATGGTGGGGCAGAAGCACTGCAAGGTTTGGCAAGCCTAGCCCCGTGTGTGCTTATAGCTCCGAGTAACTATCCCCAAATCCCCCTAGAGCTCCCAGAGCTCATCGTCCAACAGGACCCTTAGAATAGGGTCGTTCCACGATACCAAGATTCTCATGGAAGGTTAGGAACTTGACCTTCCTCAGGGTCTTTGAGAGAATATCCGCGACCTTCTCATCAGTTCCTATATGATCAAGCCTTACGGTGCCTCGCTGTACCATATCCCAGATAAAGTGGTACCTGATATCAATATGCTTGAATCGATCATGGAACACGAGATTCTCGGACAATCGAATCCCACTTTGGTTTTCATAGAGTATCACGGTGGTATCTAGCACATGCCCGAATAGCTCACTGAAGAGCTTTCACAAACAAACTACTTCACAATAGGCCATACTCGCTACAATGTATTCGGCCTCTGTGGTGCTCAAATCCACCGACTTCTGCTTCCCGCTCATCCATGATATCGAGGCAGAACCATGTGTGAAGCAACATCCCAATGTGCTCTTACAATCCACCACACTTACAGCCCAATCAGCATCAGTATATCCATGGAGTGTCATGCTCCCAGCAGTGTATCTCAGCCCATGGTTTATTGTGCCTCGAAGATATCTCAACAAATTCTTGGCACCAACCCAATGAAAGTGATGAGGCTCAACCATATGTTGACTCAAAGTGTTCACTGCAAAACATACGTCTGGACGGGTGTTCACTAAGAACATCAGGGCCCCTATGAGTTGACGATACTTCGTAGGATTCGCTAGCATGGGTCCAACAGCTCCGCCACTCAACTTATTAAAGTTGAGCTCCATCGGTGTTGACACAGACTTACAATCCACCATTCCAAATATTTCCAAAAGTTTCACAATATATTTTCTTTGAGAAAGGAAAATATCGCCAGGTCTCTGCCAAACCTCTAGGCCTAGGAAGTAGTGCATCAATCCTAGGTCCTTCTTCTCGAACTCAGCAACGAGCTCCCTCTTTGTTAGACGGATAAATCATTCTTGCGGACAAGAAGGATCTCCCTAGTATTTCAAGGATAGCTAGAAACAAGCAGGGCAATTTGTAAACTATTTTCTCTAGATTACATATGATTAAGAGTTTTCTATGATGAAGAAAGGACCTACCTATGATCCAATTCTAGTTGATTTCTTCTTTCCCGTTGCTCCAAGAAGTCAGCTTTTAAGATCTGCAAACAAAGACATAGAAGAGGATCAGTAGCACCTGCAACATATACTATTCAAAAATCACAAATCTATCTTAATGATCAAGGAATTTAAGAAATAAGTCATTCAAGTAAACACATAAACAAATTATTGAGAAAACAAGATCCGATTGTATTATCTTTAAATAAAATAAATAATCTTACAACTGCGTTCGCCTTGATGTCATACAGGTCCTTCCGGGGGTCCGGAACAAGCGTTTTCCTTACGTCTAACAAGCCCTTCCACTCTTCGAACTAGCCTAACTATGAGTATGTAATCGTTCTCGCAGCTAGCAAAGAGTATGTTTCTTCAGAAATTCCCTTCTCTATCGTAGCTACCAAGTACAAAGCAAGTACTAAGTGTATACAAAATGCATAGAAACGTTTTACGTATGTGAGCATGTACCCTTGAGACTGAACCAAAGTTTCAATTTATAGGAGAAGGAAAGTGGTTACAGCTCCAAAATGGAAGGGATAGAGTCCCCTTATCAAGGGATTAAGTTCCAAATCCAAGGAATAGGCTCCTTTAATGAAGGAATGAATGTTAATGATAATGGAGGGAGTAAGGCTTCGACTAGATAACCCATTCTAGAAGCTTCCAACTGGGAGAATATTCGACCAGCTGGGCTTCTAGAATTTACTTTCACCTTCATTTTACCATTTATAGAGGTTCACATTTTTAATGAAAAAAACGTGCGGTTGGCTCCACAATTTCTGGAGCAAAAGAGTGCAGTGCCGTAGGTAAGACTAAGGAAAAGTGCGGTACAAGTATTTTTATGATTTTTACAAGCTTTTCTCAAAATTCAGAACTTGGTTTAGGAACTTTAAGGTTGTAGACTTCTAAGGGAGAATTATATAGGTATTGATGAACCCATATAGACATTAAAATGTCATGGTGACAAAATAATGTATAACAAATTGCCCCCTAAAGCACGAGATCTGAGATAATTCGAAGAGTGAAGTGCTTTATCATTCCAGGGATTAGCTTGTGGACACCAGTTGGAACCTGTAAAAACATTCAATGCAAACATATATGTATATATATATCATCGCTGAGGTAGGCATTCCCATACTCAGAGCAAAAACTAACTAACTCAAATCTTAACGAAAATGTTCTGGTCTAAAAATGATTCCAATATTACATCAATAGTAGACACAGTATGGACGCAGCCATCTGTCATGAATAGTCTACTGCATAATGAATAATAAAATTCCTCGTAGCCTGGATGGTGGAAACTAGATCTAGGGTCTTGATTTCCGCTACCCGAACTAGTACGATTCTATCCATGCGATTGATTATGTCGAAGTCGAACATGGTAGAAACCACTTGATTACCAATCAATGATGTGAATTGTTAACAAGTGTGAGAGAAACCACCAATAATGACAATGGCTCTCAAATTACTCAGTACAATCCATGAAGTGTGAATAAATGATTTGAAGTCGAACACTTCACGGAATCATTCGATCGAAGATCAATGATGCAATCTGTCATCGAAGGTGAGAAATCAACCATTAGGATATGCAAATTTCAAGGTACTGAAGGATTCTAGATCAACTTGCTAGATGATATGTTGTCGTCGATAGAAAGTGATCGGTCATAGGAAAGCCCACGACACGAAACCATTAGATCAAGTTTTGTAGAAATATTTTGCAAGGACTGACTTAGGGATGGTCAATGCGAATGGAGACACATGTTTGCAGATGAATGGTTTGTTTAAATTGTACTCTTGAACACATAACGACACTACAGATGGTTTGGTGACAATTGACCTAAAGCTAATACCCAGAAACCAGCTGAAGACTTTCAATGTGGTTTGATTAACTGAGAGGCAAAGGATTTTCCCAACCCAGGTGGAAGTGTGACAAAAAGCATCATGTTCAAGAGTGGTATATTGCTTTTAAACAAAGTATGACAACTGGATCCATTTTCTCTCTTTCCCCCACCATTTATGGCAAGTACCTCTTTATTTTTGACAAGCTTGAGGAGGATAACATTTGCTTGTTATATAAGCTCATCCTTAGGATGAGTCCAACTTAGTTTAAAAATCAAACCCTAAGAAGGAGTTGTTCATTCCTATTTGTAATTTACAGGTCCTTTACTATTTAAATTTTAACGAGTCCAGTATAGGAGCAACTCGGTGTTTTCCAATTTTAGGGAGTTAGAAGAAAAACTTAAGGAAACTCCGTGGGTGTACTTTTTCGTAAATTTAGTCTCTCAAGCTCGAAAAATGATAAAATAATACAGGAGAGAACTCTATTAACCATGATTAGTCAATGTATACCTTTTTCGTAAATAGTCCATTTCAGTCCGGAAAAGGGGTAAACTTATACTGAAGGGACGACTGTTCATTTTCTTTAACGAGTTCGAATAGTCAAGTACTCGACAATCTTTTCATATTTAAAGAGTCTGAAAAGGGCTTAAAAGAGAACTCAAATTTTCGTTTTTTCATAATTTTTTACCGAGTTCGAAAAAGGGATAAAAAGTGTACTCCTTTGTCAAAAACAATCATTTTACCCAAAAAATCCTGTATTCTGCACAAAAAACTAAAAAAATTAAACATACCTGTTTATGATTAATAAAAATAATTCAAAAAAAAACTTTTAAAAGTGAAAAGCAAACAAAATTATATTTCATTTATTCAAAAAATCTTATAAAAAGGAGTTTTTCTAAATCAATTTTACCAGTTGATTCCAGAGTGAAATTTGAGAGCTTTTGGTGAAAAATGTTCCAGAGGAGATTACAGAAAATTCGCCTGTCAGAATTGAAAATTGTCAGCTTCAGGTAATCCACATCATCCTCGCCTTCATTTTTGTCCGTTCATTTTCTTAATTTAGGGTTTAAATTGATTTTTAAGGAGAAAAATGTGTTCAAAAATTCACTCACGAGGGTCCACAGGTAATACATATGACACCTGCGGACCCCGAAAAATTTTCAAAGAGAAAATTGTCGTGGTTCCACACTTTATGCATAAAACGCGTGCGGATCCACACACTGTTTTTGTGCACAAAGTGCATAGGCGTCGTAAAGAAAATAAATTGATTATTTTCTCCAAAATAAACCAAATTTCTTCACTCAAATTCTTCCTAATCTTTCAATATTTTCATTGCAGGATAACTACAATGCTTGAGTGGAGAGAACGTGAAAATGAAGAGGTTGACGAGGCTGCCATGGTACATCCGCCCACATTACGCGTATTGAGGGAATGCGGTTTGTATAAATTCTGGGCTATTCAGGGCACGAGGACCCAATTAGATTTACTTACCTGGTTAGTAAACAAATGGGATGTTCAAGAACAATGCTTCATAATTGGGGATCACTAGCTCGAAATTGAGCTGGAAGACATATATTTTCTCACTGGTTTATCAAAGAGAGGTGAACCAATTTCTTTGTTTGGGGCTAGGGCAGGTGGCCAATCTGTCACTAGCCTTCAGCAAGAGTTTTGCAATGAGGAGGCAGATGCCAAAGATAAATGGATTGATATAAAAGAAATCATCCGTCTTGAACTTAAAGTGGTTGCATTTACTATAACCCGGTTGTGTGGGAGCACGGCTCCGCATGTTGCTACTAGGTCCTAGATGCAGACTGCTGTCGATTGTTTCAGAGGCACCATTTTCAATTGGTGTGAGGCAGTATTGGCCAATGTAAAAGGCCAATTAAACAGAGCAAAGAGAGCAAAGTTGAAAAATTTTGGGTATGGAGCTATTGTTGTCACATTTGCTTTAGAGAGAATTCCTTCACTTGCCCCACAGCTCATCTTAGTTGATCATGGTAGAGTCAAAGTGCCTCGGATGGTCCGATGGGTTGCACTAATGGCCCGTCATAGTTAAGGTGGCGAGATTTTTCATTTTACCCTAGCTTATTTCCATTGGTTAGAGAACCAAATCTTTGCCATAGAAGATTTCCCATATGCCGGGATAGACTTTCGTGGCAATCGAGAGATGTCTCTTCCTCTAGGAACACAAGGGGATGACTCAGGTATGAAACATTTTGACATGTTCTAAATTCTAATAATTATTTGTTTTTGTTTAAATCATCCAATACTAATGACAAAAAATTTAAAATGCAGATGTTGGTCCATGCAGGCTAGCCACGCTCCATCGTTTTGATAGGAAGCAAAGAGAGCCCATCGCACCACCACAGGATCAGGCAACTGAGATTCTAACTGACTTGGAACACAACTTAGAGCGGTTGACTTTTGATATCCCAGATACTTCGATAGACGATGTCCCTCTCCGTCTCCAGAGACATGTCATTGGTGTTCCTGGTCAGTTCAGGAGATTCCTGAACAAAGTAGCACGAGTTGTCATGTACTATCATGATCATCACCACGGATAGTGGATGATTGTGCAGACTATGACATTTTGTTTTTTGTATCACTATTTTTGTCGATTATAAGGTGTTTTAAACCTATAATCGAGGACGATGTAATATTTTTGAAAACATTACTCTACTCTATGATATTTCTACTATTTCCAGTTATCTGTTCAACATATTTATCGAATGTTGTTTTGAATTACTGATTTTAATGTTGCAAATGTCTGTTTATAACACTAGTAGCTAATGCATCAGCTAATGTCTTTAAATTTCTCAGAATGTGTTGATATTCAATGTAATCAAATTCTCGTTCCAAGAGACGTACATTCAAAAATAATCTCAACAATACTGGGTTTTTAATTGCGTATACTCGATTTAAGTGTAAAACAATGAGTTCAGAATCTAACCTAATGATCAAACATCGAATTCCAAATGAAATGGATTCAGATAATAACTCAATCACTGCGCTATATTCTGCAATATTATTCGTTGTTTGACCGAGGCTTACCCCATGCATAGATATTAACTCATCAGTGGGTGAATAAATAACCCAAGCTGTGGAAGAAATGTTCCGTGTACTATGACAAGCACCATCAACAAAACCAATATACGTTTGAAAGGATGTTGACATCTACAATATCAAGAGTAATCCAGATAAGTAGGGATAAAAACAAACTTAAACTAGACACACTCTTCTTATCTAAGGCAACTAGCTACGAAAAGAACTAATATATAAAAAAGATCTCCACACAAGATTTAAGCATAATATCTCTTCAGATAAAGCCCATTTCTGGGTTTGTCTAAAGAGACCCCGTCATAATTAGTCAATTCATAGGCCCCTTTTGCCAGCACTCGCTTGACAATATAAGGACCATGACACATGGGTTCGAATTTCCCAGCTCCTAGCTTATCATTAGCTTGGTCATATACCAATACTAGGTCACCCTCTGAAAAAACACGAGGTGTAACATTCCTATCATACTGAGCTTTCATTCGTTTTTCATGAGCCTCAGTAGCTAATGCAGTAGTGCGTCGAGTCTCATCTAATTGAGCTAAGTATAAAAAGCATTTTTCCTCTTCAGAGGTAGCTGGTAATAATTCTATGGCTAATTTGAGTGATGGTATTTCACATTCAATCGGTAACATAGCTTCTAAACCATAAACTAGCTGAAAAGGAGTGAATCCTATTGCAGTTTTTGCTGAGGTTTGATATGCCCAAAGTGCTGAGAAAATCATAGTATTCCAATTCAATTTATGAATTTTGATTATCCTTTAAATCATAGTAGTTAAGACTTTATTTACAGCTTCAACTTGACCATTAGCCTGCGGATAATATGGTGTAGAACTATCATGGCGCAGGCTAAGGTAGTCGAAAAGTTCGGTCATCATAATGTTTCGAAAATGGCTCCCATGATCAGTAATGATAGCTTAGGGTACACCAAATTGAGCAATCACGTGATTGAATACAAAAGTAGCTGCAGTTTTTCCATCTGCCACAAATGTAGGCATTGCCTCGGCCCATTTGGTAAAATAATCCACTGCAATAATAATGTACCCATGCCCCCAGGCTAAGTGAGGGTTACATGTAATGAAGTCAATGCCCCATTTTGAAAAAGGACCAACAACAATGATTGGGTGAAGAGGAATTGGTGGTGCACACATCTTACGATCAAAGATTTGACAATTGTGGCATTTTTGGATGGCGAGAATGCAATCTTTAAATAACGAAGGCCAAAAATAACCAGTGTGCAATATCTTTTGGGCTGTGGCATACCCAGACATATGACCGCCACATGCTCCAGAGTGACAGTCATTTAATACCTTTTCAGCCTCTTCGTGTGTTAAACATCATCAAAAAACATAATCCGCACCACGACGATAAAGCGTGTCGCTAACAATATGGTATTGCTGAGACTGGTAACGGATCTTTCGTCGTTGTGAATGTGAGAGTTCAGGCCAAAAAGTTTGGGTTTGGAGATAAATGATGATATCTCCATACCATGAATCAAGGGTACTGATAAAAAACAAAGATTCATCAGTGATCGGATGTTTTACCACATTTTTCGTCTCAGTATTTGGGAAGTCATACATCAGTTCGACGAACACTAGTGATTTCTTTGATTTAGATTTTTCAAATTCTAAATCAAACTCTTGAAGGATTACGATCCATTTAGAGTATTTTCCCCCTAGTAATTGTTTGGTCAAAATATACATCATAGGGTTGCAATCAGAGATCATTGTTGTTTTTTGTAACAAGATGTAATGACGAAATCGTTGGACAACTTGAACTGCTGCCAAGGCCAATTTCTCCACATGTGAGTATTTGATTTCAGTCGGATTTAAATTACTACTGAGATAGTAAATCACATGTTCATTGTGAAATTCATCTTCCTGAACTAATACCATTCCAATCGTGGAATTAGAGGCTGCTAAGTATAAAAAGTCATCTAGGTTGTAATTGGGTGGATGCAATAACGATGCATGGGTCAACGCGTGTTTTAGAGCATCAAAAGATCTATCAGTGATCTCGTCCCAAGTGAAAAGAATATTATGTTTCAACAACCTTGTAAAACCTTTAGTTAACTCGGCATAGTTAGGAATGAATCTAACCAGAAAGTTTGCTTTCCCTTAAAAACTTTGGAGTTGGTGAAGTGTAGAAGGAGGAGGTAAATTACTAATAGCCTCAACCTTCGAAGGATCAACACAAATGCCTTGTTTTGAAATGATAAATCCTAGTAATCGACCTGATTGTACACAAAAAACAGATTTGTGTGGATTAAGGCGAATCTTATAGTACCTACATCTCAGAAAAATTGCTTGTAAGTGGGTTGGATGATCTTCTATGTGTAAGGAATGAGCAGGTAGATCATCAAGATAAGGTTACACGATGTGTTTAATGTCATGGAAAGCATAAGACATAGCCCTTTGAAAAGTTGCCCCAGCATTCTTAAGTGCAAATGGTAATTTACGGTAAGCGAAAGTTCCCCATGGAAAAATGAATGTTGTCTTTGGTTGATCAACAGGGAGTATGTTTATTTGATTATAACCAGAAAACCCATCCATAAACGAAAATATTTCACTTCCGGCACAATCGTCAATGATTTGATCGATATAAGGGGTTGGGTAATTGTCTTTTAGAAAAGCTCGATTTATATCCCTATAATCGATACATACTCTAATCGTTCCTTGTTTTTTATAAACAGGAACAATATTAGATACCCAATCTGTTAAAGGGATTGGATAAATGAATCCTGCGTGAAGTAATTTTTCAACTTCAGCTTTGATTGCAGCAACTTTTTGTGGATGTATCTGACATAATTTTTGTCTAATAGGTTTAGCATCCGGGTATGTTTTGATTTCATGAACAACAATTTTAGGATCGATTCCTAGAATTTCTTCATAAGACCAGGAAAAAATGTCACAAAATTCTTGAAATAGGGCTTTGTATATATCAATTTCATCTTTTGTACAAGAAGCACCTATATGAATGTTTTCAACAATTCCTAGTTTTACCGATATGTCAATAGGAGCTATGGAAGAAATATTCCCCAAATTCACTTCAGAGTTTTAATGTGTACTTGATATCAGAGTTTAGAGAAAGTGACGGCTTTTATTTACATTGACAATGTGTTGCGGCAAGATGAGCTTGGGCAGCTTTTGCCCAAAAATATGAATAAAGCCAAGAAGGTCAGGCTGCTTCTCACAGCACGTGACATAGATGTCCGTACAGCGGTAAAAGTAAAAACCATAGTTTATCCAATGAAAGGCCTTCCTGACACAGAAGCTATGAAGCTTCTGGGGAGAGAAATCTATGATGATGAGACAGAGGACAAGGAGGAACAAATAAATGCTATCCAATTAAAGAAGATAGTACAGTCATACGGTGGGATTCCAAAACTTTTGGAAGTGGTAGGAGGATTCATACGTGGACAAGAGGATAAGCAAGAAGCTTATAGAATATTGATGGAAGCTGAGAAAGAAAAATTCGATAGTGAAGTTGGAAAAATAGGGTCCTATCTCTTTGCATATAACCATCTTCCTGAGATAAGCAAAGATCCATTTTTGGACATTTGCTCATTTTTCAAAGGAGGGGATTGGGATATTGTGGAACTTATTGTGGGACAGATTGAATTGAAAATGCTGGAAAGTAGAGCACTTGTCACCAAAGGCAAAGATGGTGTTGTAGCTGTACACGATGTCATTTTGTCAATCGGTCTACGAAAGACAGAGGGAGTGAGATTCACATTCACCAGTGGAAAGCAACTTAAGGAGCTTCTAAATGAGAAGGTATCAAATCATTAAATTAATTTTATTCCACTCAATTCTGTATTGATTATGATAACCACTCAATTCTGTTTAATAATATCATGCAGGAAATTCCAGAGATCAAAGGTATACGGCTGAGTGAAAAAAATAAGGATATATTAGATATACCAGCATCAAAATTGGAGTTAATGTGCAGTTCGATAAGAGTTCTTGCATTGGGGAACTTGATAAAAGTACAGGGCAAATGTAATAAAACATTTAAAAAGTTGGTTTTTCTACAAGCTGCAGTTCCCCATCTTCCCTTTGATGTGTCCCAGTCAAAGGGATTGAAATATTTGGAGTACGAACCAAGGGATTTGAATTTCCACGAGGCAAGTCTCTTTCAAATATTTAGTCCAATATCTTTCTCCTCAATTTTGTATAAAAAATGAATTCGTGTGTGACATAGTTTTATTTATTTTAATGTTTCAATTTCATTATTGTTGTCACAAATAATTTGCAGATTCCCTCTAGTGTTACCTGCATCGAGTTTGATGGAAGCTCACAGTCCCATGCTTTCGAAATCTCTTCTGGCGATCTTCAGCATCTCGGGAATTTGCGGATACTAAGATTGATCCACTTTGTAGGGTTGAAAAAACTGCCTGAAGAGCTGAGTGATCAACTGAATGGTTTGCGGGAGCTCACACTTTCATATTGCTCTTCTGTAGAGGAATTACCAGGGTCAGTATCGAAGCTTCAATATTTAAGAGAAATCAGAATGGAGTACTGTTCAAGTTTAAGGAAATTGCCTGAAGATTTTGGATCGTTGATTTCTCTGCAAAAACTCATTTTGCAGGGTTGCAAGAATCTAAAAGTGCTTCCGGGTAATTTTGAGAAACTCACAGCATTGAAATTATTGGATCTATCCAATTGCGAAAGGCTAGTAGATCTCCCTCATGACTTAGGAAACTTAACAGCACTTGCTGAATTAGATTTGAAGGGATGTAGCCAGTTAACAAGTATTCCAGAAAGCATTGGCCAGCTGAAGTCGTTGGCCTCGTCAGTGGATATGTCAGGCTGTTCAAGTTTAAAAGAACTACCTAATGGGTTCTGCAACCTCTCCTTTATCACACATCTTTCATTGGCCGAGTGTAGCAATTTAGAGAAGCTTCCAGACAGATTTGGGGAATTAGTAAATTTATGGAGCCTGGATTTAAACGGGTGCAAAAAACTTGAAGATTTGTGTAACGACTTCCACTGCCTCGAATCCTTGGAAGTTCTATACTTGAGCAGGTGCCACAGTTTGAAAGCACTCCCTGAATGTTTTCAGTGTCTTGCCTCATTGCGAATATTATATCTAGCAGATTGCCTCTTGTTGGAAGGGAAAGAGATGGACAAGGTGGTGAAGATAAAAACATTACAGTCGGTAATGATCGAGCAAAGCGAAAGGTTGGTGAAGAGATGGGGAGAAATTCAAAGAGAAGACAATGCATTATGGTCTTTTACAGTGTTTACAGGACAGGTCAACATAACAATATCCATCCATCCATATTTATATACCGATCATCGTGTTATTGCATGTATTTTATGTGAACTTTTAAAATGAATATAGATTGTGTATCTTTTTTAATTTGTACTGATTTCAGATATCTGTTCAGGATTTGTCCGAGGACCGTAAGGCGACTGTAGAAAAGGAGTTGTTATCAGATTTCGACAGCCTTCTCAGTAATGGAGAAGGAGAGCCATTCCATCTGTCTGCCCATCTTTCTGCAGACTCCCTCTTTCTTGTCATCTGTGATTGGCATTACGATTTTGATAATGATTTCCCGTGGCCTTTATTTGAAGAAACGATAGATGAAATACAAACAAAATTTGAAATAATTTATACGGGCCGCCGTTTTAATGAGTTGCCTTTGAAAGTGAAGGGCAAAATTGTGGGCCATAGGGAGTGGGACATTCGCAGTGCTGATGTGTTGACGAAGCTGCGCTCTATATTACATGTTGCAGATGAGGAGCGGCTAAGAGATCCAGATCCGAACTGGTATTTTGAGATGAGAACGAAGATGGCGGGAGACGAGAAGGGTGCTAAAGATTATCGTCCTTGCTGGAAATGGTTGACAACCCGTGAAGTGGAGGAATTTGTGTTGAGTAACTGTAAAAGTTACGAGAGGTTGAAGGAAGTTGAAGCAAGAAGTGGAGATCAGAGTAATATAGAGTTGTTAAGAGAATTGTTTCCAACTGGAAAGGGGGAAACCGCTCACATCTTTCGAAAGATCAATTATGCATCACCGAAGGTATTAAGTTCTGACTTCTGTTATATTTCCTTTTTACCATATTTCTACCATATTTTTACCATATTTTTACCATATTTCGCGTCACATTATTGACTCTACTTTATTGACTCTAATTGTAGGCTTCAATTGAAACCTGCGGAGTGGAAGAATTGAAAGGAAAAAGGATTTTGTTAGACATCAGGCCTATTCACATGTGTTATGATATTCGTATGGGGTCTTTGATCCAACTGTATAACACAATGAAAGAGGCATTTAATTTAGAAGTTATATCAATTCCACTTGTGCAGCCAAATACAAATATAAAATTGGAGATGTTTGAGCAGTTTTCAGGAGATGCTCCGTGGTTGGTCCTTCAAAATCCATGGATGTTAAGAAGAGTAGTCAAGTATTTCCTCATTAAAGGGTGTCTACCGGACCAAGGATTTCAATTATGGAGAGAGGAGCTCCGCATAATGTATGAGAGTATAATCACGATTATAGAGGCAGATGGGAAAGTATTTACAGCTGATAAACCTGTACTGCCTTTGCTAGATAGGTGGGGGCCAAAGGCTTATCCGTTTACCGGGGAGAGAATTAAAGAATTAGAAGAGGAAGAATGGTCTCAAATGGAGACTACGTCTACTCTGGAGCTTCTTTTAAACAATCAAGAAAGCCTGTGGCATAAGGTGAGTAGTACATCATTGTTTATTTAAAGTTTGATAGATTAAAGGTGGTTTTTGTTATATATATATATATATATATATATATATTTTGGAAGATGATAAAATAAAGATTAGTATTTAATTTATATCTGTTTTTTTAATATTGTTATTAAAAATTATAAGTTAAAAAATTTAAATAGATGATTTATTATTGTTTTAAAATTATTATTTTTTCTTTATCTTGAAAGGTAAAAGAGATATTGCTTCAACAAAAAATGATATGCTTATTTGGTGGAGATGGCTCTCAACAAGGAACATCTATGAAGGAGTTTACATTTTTCTTAAGGAATGTATTAATAGAGTTTGTTGATAACATTCATATAATTTACATAACTGGATTTGACTTTAAAGATGCAAAACTATCAAAACTCACAGATACCACTTATGTTTGTTATTCTCCACTACGAAATCTTCATATGCCAAAAGCTGAGATGGAGGACATGCCATTGTTAAATTTATTGGAACATGAAGCTATAAGATTTTGGACACACTTTTCTTCTTTAAAAGAAATGGTGTCTAAAAGAGATGACAATGCCAAACTGAAAAGACTCTTTAACTCTATTGATTATTACATTCCATGGATGATATTAATAGATCGAGATGGAGAAATAATTATAGAAAATGGGCAACATATGGTTTCCCTATACACAAAGAGTAATATGGAAGAGAAAGCAAAGATATTGATGCAAATCTTGATCAAGGGTTCCAAGGAGGACAAACAACAAGCATTGTTTGAATTAGAGCAAAGATGATGTATTTAATGCCATGTATTAATACAAAAGAAATACATTTTACTTATTATTTTCCATATGTTTTCTCATTTTTATTTCACTGTAATAATGTTCTTTTTCATTATTAATTTTTATTGTTGATTCAAAGATACTTTGTCTTGAATTGTGCTGAGTTTAAAAATATAAGACAATAATAATCAAACACATTATTTTTTTGAAATAAGACATAAATCCAGTCTAGCAAAACAAAATACCCATTACTCCCAAATTTATGGGTTTTCTTAATATTGTTATTAAAAACAATAAGATAAAAAATTTAAATAGATGATTCATTTTTGTTTTAAGATTAATTTTTTAGTTATTTTGAAAGGTAAAATACGTATTTCTTCAACAAAAAATGATATGTTTATTTGGTGGAGATGGCTCTAAAAACAGAACATCTATGAAAGAGTTTACATTTTTCTCAAGTAACAAATTAATAGAGTTTATTGATAAAATTAATGTAATTTAGATCAATGGATTTGACTACAAAGAGACAGAAATATCAAAGCTCACAGATACCACTTATGTTCATCATTATCAACTACAAAATCCTTATATGCAAAAAGATGGAGGAGATGCCTTTGTTAAATTTATTGGAACATGAGGTTATAATATTTTGGACACACGCTCTTCTTTAAAAGTAGAGGCCTATGAAAGAGAGGACAATGCCAAACTGAAAAAACTCTTAGACTATATTGATTATGATATTTCAAGGATGATATTAATAGATAAAGATGGGGAAGTAATTATAGAAAATGGACAAGATATTGTTCCGCTATAAAGAGTATGGAAGATAAAGCAAAGGGATTGATGCAAATCTTGATCAAAGGTTCCAAGGAGGACAAACAACAAGCATTGCTTGACTTAGAACAAAGATGATGTATTTTATACCATGTATTATAAAGAAATCACATTTTATTTATTATTTTCAATATGTTTTTTCACTTTTATTTCATTACAGTAATGCTCTTTCTTATTATTATTTTTTCTTGTCAAATCAAGCATGAGTTGTCTTAAATTGTGGCCAGTTTAAAAGTATAAAATAATCATAATCAAACACAATATTTCTTTGAAATAAGAGGTAAATTCATTCAAAAAAAACCAAATACCCATTACTCCTAAACTAGTTTTAATCATGCATAAGATTAGAATAAATTATATAATATGATTATTTTACCAATTAGATATTTTACATGAGTCATTAATCTAGTTATATTTAGGAAAAAGAAAGGAAAATTTAAAATACATATTGATTTCCATATTTTTAACTAGTTGTATGTGAAAGCAAATTAACCTTTTCCCAATATGGATCACCTAAAGAAATACAGGTTCTAAGATGTTATCTATTTGGATGTATTTTCCAAGTAAAATTAACTATTGGTTTCTCATGAAGGATGTGCAAATTGACCTTCACTACTTCCTAGGGAGCCTTTTCTTATACTAAATTCCTACACCAAAATATGTTTTATGTATTTCTACTTTTGACTACCACCATAAGTTAATGAGAGGCTATCTTGACATCCCCCAACCAATGGTTTTCCTTTTACTCAAAGGGGTGAATATTGAATGGACTAAACCATATTATACCACCATCATAACCTTGAAGTGAAAAACTATGAAAGGACCAATTTTAGTCTATCATCTCTAGATAATTGAATCTATTATTGCTATTGGAATATATTAGCCCAATGGTATGCTAACAACATTCATAATTCTATTTTAATAGGAAGCTTAATGTAATTTAAAGGAACCATAAAACAATTCGAAAGGACCTATGTGCAATTTATAAATTTCTCAATTTCCTCTTTGAACCCAAATTTTCAATGTTGTGTTGATCATTCAGAATCAAACTATATTTCCATCTGAGCCTTCTTATTTAGGGAGCTTAGCAATTAAAAAAAAAAATTATGGGAACAGGAATTGACTAATATTATCAAACTAATAAAGAGGTATGTCTTTATGAATCACAACTTTTTCATCACCTTAGGCTAGACAAAATAGGTTTTATATGTTTTTTTTATACATAATTATTCAAAATTTACACACAAAATGGCTTGAATTGACTCAAAGATGTCTATTAATTATCAACTAATGGAACTTCTTCAGAAGTGTATTCTATAAAGGTTTGGACATTATCACACTGTTATCTTCTCTTATAAATCAATATTACAACGGTAATATATAAGTTTGATAATAGAATGTGAATACGATTGATTTTTCCTAATCAATTCATTGAAGTTTTGAAAAAAGCACATAAGAGTGGTAGCCAATGTGTCTTTCTACAAACTACATATGATGACTTATTCTGTTCAATTATATAAATACTTGGGTAGTGTTGTAACATTATTAGGTTTTGATAAGTTAGCATATTAGTTTAAAAAATAAAAATAAAATAAAATGTTAAGTTAAGATATGGATGAAAAAAGAAAATAAAAAATGTTAGGAAAATTATGTATTTTATACATCCATGTCAAATAAAATGTTAGAGTTAGTTGCCCTAAAGAATGAAGGCAAAGAAAAAAAAATGTTAGGGAGGCAAATAAAAAATAAATAAATATAAATGCTTTAGTCTTGAAAAATAAATTCCCTAAAGAATGAAGGCAAAGAAAACAAAATGTTAGGGAAGAAAATAAAAAAAAATTAAATATAAATGCTTTAGTCTTGAAAAATAAATTTCATGGCCGCCTGTTTAAATGCAACATTTTCCAAAAGTGTAAAATTAATTAATGTTTATTAAATTCTGTAAAAATAAGTTTAATTTTTCATTAATTATTTGACAAAGAAATATTATATGGTGCATTATTCTTTTAAACATAAGTCACAAGATGACAAAAGGTCTTATCACGCTCACTAATTAGACCGCAATTTGCGATGGTAGATCTTTCTCCCGCTCGAGATCAACAACGGAGGGTTGACTTCGCACCCCCCCCCCCTCCCTGATTGTTCCTCGTTAATGCACAAAAGGCGAAATCAAAAGTGGTTTTAATGGCCGTCATCGCTTCATACGTGTCACCACCATATGATTTCGCAACTCCTCCGCTCAAAACCACAAAACGTTAGGTACCCCCTTCGAAATCATCTAGTGGTAAACTTTTGCAACGTTTCTCTTTTCCCGCACCTTAACCGTTGTCCATTCCACCAATTAAATCCTTTCACGTCATGTGACCGTTCTCCACCTGTGCATCTGCTCCCTAACCGTTTTTACCCACTCCACTTGCTCATTAAAACTCTGCTCCCAAGCCGTTAAACCGCTACAGTCATAATCAAACCGTTAGCACATTCATAACCTATAAAACAGATTGTAGCCTACCTTTTACCAGTTTACCTCATTTTCATTGTTGATTATAGGCCATTATCTTCGCACACTATTCCCTGTTAGCAGATCATTCTGTCACCGCTTTTTACTGTTGAAAATGCAACAAGATGATGGAGCTTAGTGAAATGAAATCGCCTTCACTAAGTGGGCCCACAGGCTATTTTTGGCGCAAAGTCTATTTTTAGACTATGTCTATTTTTAGACATATGGAGCATGGTCTAGGAGTTGCAGGATGTTATTCTTAGATGATTGGTCGAGTTGGCAAAAATATATGGACCTCTATTTTTAGACATTAGGTGGTTTCTATTTTTAGACTGCCGAGCTAAAAATAGAACAGTCAAATATTATTTACCCTTAATAATATTTGGACTATAAACTTCAGTTTATCCTCTTAGAGCACTTCAGTTTGATGCTTGGATGTGGCACATGCAACTGCCAGAAGGAAATACACTTTTCCTATGGGTTAGTTGAGCTAATGCATGATGGACTTCAGTTAGAGCTCAAGAGATTGAGTTTGGTGGAGTTGATTGAGGAGTTGATGGAGTTGTGTTTGGTTTAACTTAGTTGAACTAGTTGTATTTAGTCTAACTGGCTAATACACTAGAGATGAGTTGTGTGAATTAAATATTATTTAATTCACTAATTATTAACTCATTATTCAACTAAAGAACACATCAGTTAACTCAATGCATGGACAGTTCAGTGGAGACAGGTGTTAGAGGTGGGTGAAAGGGTTGAGTTAGCTATCAGTTGTGACATTAGTTGTGCATGAGATTTGCACAAGCCTTGGAGGAAATTTCCAATGAGAGTTGCGCAGTTGGAGCTAGTGGGATTCAAACTTGGATCTCATCCATAATCCTTTTGGATTGCGCAGTAGAGGCAAGGCAAATAGTGGATGAGTTTTGAACTTGTGACTTGTTCAAAACCAAGCTAGTTTGTGTGTAACTTTATGAGAAAGTACTGAGTACTTGTGAGGAGTATTGTACTGATATTGTTACATGTTCTCTTCCATGTAATATACAAAATAGCTGAGGGGTTTTCAGCTATAGGCTTTCCCCATTACATACTGCGTTCTATGTGTGATGATTTAATGTTATTATGATCGCATACCGCTTGTTTTATTTCCGCATGCGATGATCAAATTGTAGAAGAGATTATGTGTTGCATATGAATTCGAATTAGTGTGTGACCAGGATAATCTCGGTGGATAAATCTTCATTATTCAGCAAATTTCTACATGGTATCAGAGCAGAATTGATCATCAGATCTATTACGGTGATTACAAATTTATTTCGGTAGACAGAGTCTGTAAGCGGGCCAGGTAGCCTCTGGATCCATCCTTTTCTTTGAAAGGTGACATATCCAGTAAATGCCCCTACAGTCGATCTCTGTGCTAGAAATAATTTGTTCTCAAGTGTAGATCGGAAGCGGTTGAGTTTCAGCTTGTGGAATTCGAATTTGCAGATTTGTCTTCTTGGTGTCAAGGCGAAGATGTCTTTCAACGGATTGCGACTCGAGTATGCTCTTGAAGGCAGCTCGAATTATGTTGCATGGAAGGACCGGATGGAGGCAGTGTTGGATGACAATGGGTTGTTGGAGTTCATTGAGAAAGAAATTCCAAACCCTGCTGATGCTGCCCAAGTTGATGCTTGGCAAAAGAAGATGGTGAAATGTCGAAGAATTCTGTTGGAGGGCGTAAAGGATCACATTGTATCCAGCCTGCATGGAAAAGCTTCTCCATACTTGATGTGGAAAGCGCTGACAGACTTGTTCCAAAGCAAGAGCGACCAAAGGACGCTGGCGCTCAAAGATAAACTTAGGAACATTAAAATGGAGAAAGGTGATAGCATACTGAAGTACCTCACGAAGTTCACCCAATGCAGGGATGAGCTGGGAAGTGTGGGGGTAACTGTCGATGAAGAGGACTTGGTGGACCTGGCTCTCCTTGGTTTTCCGAAGAGTTGGCATTCCTATCAGGACTCTGTCAATGGTCGGGAGAAATTGCCGAGATGGGAGCGACTTTGGTCGGATCTCATGCAAGAGGAGATAAGGCGGAGCACCAGGGATGGAGCTTCATCAAAGGCAACTGATGAAGAAAACTACGCTTTGGCTGCCAAAGCAAAGAAGGGGAAGAGCAAGGAAACTTCTCAGTTTGGTGCGAAAGGCAAGAAGCAAGACATGTCCAAGGTGAAGTTCTTTCACTGTCACCAGCACGGACATTATGCCACAAATTGTCCGCAGAAGAAGAAAAACAAGAAGGCTGGCGGATCTACAGTAGGAGAGGCCTTGGCCTCGCAGTTCGAGCTAGATTTTTCACTGATCGCATGCTTGGTTTCAAGTGTGATGGGATCAGTATGGTTCTTGGATAGTGGTGTGTCTTTTCACATGACGGGAGATCGGGATTTGTTTTCAGATCTGGATGAGAAAGATCTTGGAGTGCACATCGAGATGGGCGATGATGGTAGATACAGTGCGACCGGTATCGGTACCATTTCCTTTGAGAGGGAGTCTGGTAAACCCTTCGTATTAAAGGAAGTGATGCATGTTCCAGGATTGAAGAAGAATCTGATCTCTGTGGCGATGTTGGAAGACAAAGGGTATGATGTGGTCTTCAGTGAAGGAAAGGCCTTTCTGCGCAGCAAGACAACTGGAGAAACCCAGATGATAGGGGTTCGAGTCAAGAACCTTTATCAGTTGCAAGTAGATGGGCCGCAACAATGGCATGCAAGGCGGGAGAAGTGGTGAGCCAGGATGATGAGGGCGAATTGTGGCACTGGAGATTGGGCCACCTTCACCATGGAGCTTTGAAGATACTGCAGCAGATTTCTACTGGGCTTCCTAAGGGTACACTTGCGCAGTTAGATCAGTGCAAGGGATGTACCTTAGGAAACTTTGTGAAAGCCACCTTTCACGAGAAGGACAGTCGCGCCACGACGATCCTTGAGAGAGTTCACACAGACGTGTGTGGTCCTTTCTCAGTAGCTTCGACAGCAAAGCACAAGTACTATGTGATCTTTGTTGATGATTTCTCTCGAAAGTGCTGGATCTTCTTCATGCAGAAGAAGAGCGAGACATTCTCTAAGTTCTGTGAGTTTAAAGCACTGGTCGAGAAGGAATCGGGGAAGAAGGTGAAGGCTCTTAGGAGCGACAATGGTGGTGAATTCATCTCTGGCGAATTCAAAGATTTCTGCAGCGCAGAAGGGATTCGAAGAGAGCTCATAGCTCCCCATAACCCACAGCAGAATGGGGTTGCTGAGCGGAAGAACAGAACGATCGTGGGTGCTATAGGGGCGATGTTGCATGATCAGGGCCTACCCCTTCACTTGTGGGCTGAGGCATGCAATACTGCAGTATATGTGCAGAACCGTTGTCCTCACAGGATACTTGGCATGAGTACACCCGAGGAGGCATTTTCTGGTAAGAGGCCTGATATTTCCCATTTGAGGATCTTTGGTTCACCTATGTACGTGCATGTCACAAAGGATGCCAGGAAGAAGCTGGAGCCAACCGCAGAGGTTGGGATATTTGTGGGGTACACTGATACGCCCCACAACTATTGAGTGTATTTGCTAGACAGTCGCAACACTGTTGTGCGACAGGATATCAAATTTCAGGAGGAGAAAGCCATGCAGTGTTCGCTTGAGAGGGAGTCACACTTGCATGCAGAGGAGGAGCTATTAGTTCCTAAGGATGAGCTTCAGGATGTGGATCAGCCACAAGATGAGGTTCAGGGAGTGGAAGAAACCACTCATGCAGCACCAACCATCAGAGGGCGCAAGCGCACTATAGAAGCTGAGCGACTGGCTCAAGATGCAGAGAGGGTTGTAGGACCACCTACAGCACAGTGCAGACAGAGACAGTCACTAGATCGGTACACTGGATACATGGCTCTTGTGAGCAAATGTGTCGTGACGGAGCCATCCTCTTTCGAGGAAGTTGTGGAGGAGCCCGCATGGGTAGATGCCATGGTGGAGGAGTATGACTTGATCGTCAGAAACAGTGCATGGGAGATTGTCCCAAGATCGGAAGGGAAATCAGTGGTAGGTTCGCGATGGATCTACAAAGTGAAGCAGGCCGCTGACGGGAGTGTGGAGAAGTACAAGGCAAGATTTTTTGCCCGTGGCTTCTCTCAGATTGAGGGAATCGACTATGAGGAGACCTTTGCACCTGTCGCAAGGTATTCTTCCATACGGACGATTCTTGCTCTCTCAGCGCAGATGGGGTGGCACATCCATCAGATGGATGTGAATACTGCGTTCCTCAACGGAGTCATTGAGGAGGAGGTGTACATAGAGCAGCCCGAAGGTTTCGAGATCTTCAGTAGCGAGTCGCATGTTTGCAGACTCAAGAGAGCGCTGTATGGGTTGAAGCAAGCACCTCGTGCGTTGGTACACACGGATAGACAGTTATTTCATCGGACTTGGATTCTCCAAGAGTGAGGCGGATCCTAACCTATACCAGATTGTGGTGGAAGGGAAGTTGCTGATCATTGTACTGTATGTAGATGATCTGATCTTGATGGGTGATGAGCTGTTGATACTTTCATGCAAGGAGGATCTTGTATGAGAGTTTGAGATGAAGGACTTGGGCCTCCTTCATTATTTCCTGGGATTGGAGATTTGGCAGCGTAGTGGTGGACTGTTTGTTTCTCAGGGTAAGTATGCCCGGGAGATACTGGAGAAGTTCAACATGCATGGCTGCAAGCCTGTTGACACTTCTCTTCCTGGAGGTTGGAGGAAGGAGGATGCTACTTCAGCGGAAGTAGTGGATGCCACTGTCTTTCGACAATTGGTGGGGTCGCTTATGTATCTGGTCAATACACGACCCGATATATGCTATGCTATGAACCAGCTTTCACAAGCTATGGTTAAGCCAACCAAGCTCTTCTGGAAGGCAGGCAAGCATATAGTGAGATATCTCAGAGGCATATATCTTAGAGGCACATCGGGATATGGATTATGGTACAGACAGGAGGATGAGTTGAGGCGGCATGGCTTCACGGATCGGTATCATCATATCAGAGATTGTGTGTAGCGGAGAATCATGTTACTATCATACATTCCCACGGAGGATCAGGATGCTGACATCTTGACGAAGGCGCTCACCAGGAGCAAATTCGAGTTCCACAGAGGCAGGATAGGGGTTTCAGATAATCCATATCTTGTTGAGAGGGAGTGTTGAAAATGCAACAAGATGATGGAGCTTAGTGAAATGAAGTCGCCTTCACTAAGTGGGCCCGCAGGCTATTTTTGGCGCAAAGTCTATTTTTAGACTATGTCTATTTTTAGACATATGGAGCATGGTTTAGGAGTTGCAGGATGCTATTCTTGGATGATTGGTCAAGTTGGAAAAAATAGATGGACCTCTATTTTTAGACATTAGGTGGTTTCTATTTTTAGACTGTCAGGCTAAAAATAGAACAGTAAAATATTATTTACCCTTAATAATATTTGGACTATAAACTTTAGTTTATCCTCTTAGAGCACTTCAGTTTGATGCTTGGATGTGGCACATGCAACTGCCAGAAGGAAATACGCTTTTCCTATGGGTTAGTTGAGCTAATGCATGGTGGACTTCAGTTAGAGCTCAAGAGATTGAGTTTGGTGGAGTTGATTGAGGAGTTGATGGAGTTGTGTTCGGTTTAACTTAGTTGAACTAGTTGTATTTAGTCTAACTGGATAATACACTAGAGATGAGTTGTGTGAATTAAATATTATTTAATTCACTAATTATTAACTCATTATTCAACTAAAGAACACATCAGTTAACTCAGTGCATGGACAGTTCAGTGGAGACAGGTGTTAGAGGTGGGTGAAAGGGTTGAGTTAGCTATCAGTTGTGACATTAGTTGTGCATGAGATTTGCACAAGCCTTGGAGGAAATTTCCAATGAGAATTGCACAGTTGGAGCTAGTGGGATTCGAACTTGGATCTCATCCATAATCCTTTTGGATTGCGTAGTAGAGGCAAGGAAAATAGTGGATGAGTTTTGAACCTGTGACTTGTTCAAAACCAAGCTAGTTTGTGTGTAACTTTATGAGAAAGTACTGAGTACTTGTGAGGAGTATTATACTGATATTGTTACATGTTCTCTTCCATATAATATAAAAAATAGCTGATGGGTTTTCAGCTATAGGCTTTCCCCATTACATACTGCGTTCTATGTGTGATGATTTAATGCTCTTATCAAATTGTAGAAGATATTATGTGTTGCATATGAATTCGAATTAGTGTGTGACTAGGGTAATCTCGGTGGATAAATCTTCATTATTCAGCAAATTTCTACATTTACTGTCACCCAACCATCATATTATCCCCATTCATTCCTCCTCTCTGTTTAAAAAATGGCCCCGAAGGAAAAATCCAAGAAACAGGTTGCTCAAGAGGAAAAATCTAAAATACAGGTTGCAGAAGAGACAAAATCCACTAAAAAAGTTGCAGAGGAAAGCTCTGCTCCCACATCTCAGTTCAACCTGGACTTAATTCCTCTCCCAGACGCCTTCTTTAAGATCATGGATGCCCAGTGTGAATTCGAGTTTTATGAACTGCACTTATGGCTCAAGCAGAAACACACTGATAAACATGACCTCATCAGGTTTTAGGAATCATTGTTACCCCTTTTCTCTTTTCCACAAACCCATCAGTTTCTGACCTCATCTCCTGGTGCCAAGCCCAATATGATCCTGTAAAAAGAGCAGTGGTGGGTCAAAATGGAAACATTCTGATCACCATCTCTGCTGAAAAAATTAATCAAATGCTTTTTATCCCTCAATCTAATTCTCTGAGTCATTTTTCACTAGCTTCACTTATGGATCTCTACCATAAGTTGATTTTCCCACATAGAGCCTAGATTTTCAGAATTTTCTTACTTGAGGACGCTGAATTGCCTAAAAAGAATCCACCATACTCATCCTCCATCTTTCCTGAGGCTTCTAGACACTGTATTTCCCTTCTCTCTTACCTATTAGGATACTCAGATGACCAGACAACTGATGGACCCATCATGGGGTTCCTTTCTATTTTTAGCAAGGATCAACAACCATTGTTCATGTATAATTACAACCAATTCTTGGCTAAAAATATACATGAATTATTCATGAATTTCACAACTCAGGGTGTGTTTAGTTACACTTTTGTAATTATACACATGTTTCTTTTTCAACAGGGAGATCTTCTGCCTATCCATCTCAACAAACAGGATGAACAAGAAGTGAATCAATTAGTGATTCACTGGACTGAACTAGTGAGGACTACATCAGCAAAAACAACATTTTCAGAGTTTATAGATTCTTTCATACACCCAGTAATGTAGCTACTTACCAGTCAGACAGAACCAAGAATTGGAGAAGAAATCAAAAGGATTTTACATTTGAGTGCGAAAGCTAAAATAAGGGATTGGTATTTCTGCTAAAATTATACAGAAATTAGAGTATATGGATGTGAACTCCCACCATACAAGCTCTCCAAATATGTTCCTATGAGAATATTTTATTTAGATTACATTCGATAGATGATAAATATGGATGACCTGCACTTTGTGTCAGGGAAAAGGAAAGCACAATTCAAGCTCAAAGCAAGTATTGGATCTTTCATTTGCAATACCAAATCAGATGGTGTTGAAGCTGATACACAGTTGAAAAAAATGGGTTTCCAACCAAGTTTCACCTGGTCTTATGACCCACATGGTATCATTTCTGCTCTGAGAGTTGAACTAAAAACAACTTCATATAATCATACCTCTGCTATAGGGTAAAATTCTTGGGTTGTTGGTTATCGAATATCCCTCTCAGGGCTTTCCGGTGCTCGAGGCAGATAGTAAGATTAGTTGTATAGTTCACAAAGATGGCACATACATATTCATATTAACTTAAAACAACTTGATGGAATAAGATGGAAGATTACCTCTTTAATGATCTTGAAGTCTTTTGGAGAGCACTGAACAACAAAGCAGGGATTCTCCTTCACCAGCTCCAAATCTTGACTTTGCAATCAGTCAAAGCACCTGTGTAATTTCTACCATAACATATATTTCCTATCAATTAAGTCAATATATAATAAACATTTAGATACAGTTATATTGATTTATAAAAATGAGGATTACAACCGTCGGTTGTACCAAGCCCTCCTCAGCCTTCCAATCTCTCTATCTCTCAAAGTGGTGATGTCTTGACCAACAAGTTCTTAATGAACCTCTTTGACCTTTGACCTTCACACTACAACAATGATCTGTACTTCACAAGTATTCAAAAACTTTGACAATCCTTCGACCTTGAACCAAGAGCCTTCAACTCCATTTTATAGGAGATGGAGAGAGCAATCATTGCCCTTCTCTTTCCACCAGTTTTGAATAGAAAAAACCAAGATGTTTCCTCAACTTCCATGCTTTTGCCTTCTTTGAGAGTTTAGTTGTTTATGGCAAGGCCCAATAAGAGATTAGTGCTTTGCAGTTTCCTTTTTGTACTGACTCTCTTATGAGAAAAAGCTGGAAATTCAAATCATTCTCCACGGGTTTTTCCCATTCCAAGCTCAAAACACGGGTAACGTTGCCCTCTAGTGTAAACAGAGCGTTGCCCTAGCCACTAACGCGGCCTATTCACTGATTAGGTGCGTTATAATTCTCTTGTGTTGTTATAGTGAGGCGTTACCTTGGCAGAAATAGGTTTAGTCTAGGTCTTTGTATTCCTTCCATATTTATCTTCTCTCTGAGCTGATGAGGAGGTATTTTGACCTGTAACAACCTCTAGACTAGAAATAGAAAAATTTATGAATCAAGACCAATGCATTGAGGGAAGACTTCAAGAGGCAGATGAATAGGTTTTGTCAACTTCTAATGTGCAGACCCTAGTCTCTGAGAGTAAGGAACAGAAAAGGGTGAGAGAAGAGCCTCCACCTGCTAAAGAGATCATGAAGGAATTCATTTTGCAACAAAAGAAGCCGAAGATTGGCTCAACTATACTTACAAAAGGAGGACATCCAGAGGTAATTGATCTTGGAGATACTCAAGTTTCTACATCAGCAAATGTCTCAGTAATTCCTCCATCATCATCACCTACTAGAAACCTATGGAAATCATCCAACACTCAGAAGCCAGTTCTTCTAATGAAAAAAACATCTTCTCTAGGTTCCTCGACATCAAACAAAAGAATGAAGCTTTAAATTCTAATGTGTACAACCATTTTTGGAAACAAACATTAACTTCCCAGCATAGGGCCTCTTCTTACTTCCTTTGACAGTGAGAAAGGAAGAATACAAATGGCCTTTTTACAACCAACAATTCCTTTTCCTAAGTCTCATTCAGAATATAAAAAGGCTTTGTTCTCATTCGATGCAAGTCATATCCATCACATTGATCAAATGGACATGCACAGGCAATCTGGTGAAATTCTCTTTTCAACTATGACAACTACAACTACGTCACTCTCCAAACTCAAAACTGCATTGTCAAACGTTCAATCCCAGCTCAAGATTGAAAATCTGTCTTCATTGGCCAAAGATAACAGACTTAAATCTTTGGAGGATCTTGTATTCAAGGTTGGATATGATCCAAAGGACTGCAAAGCAGTTGAATAAATCATTAAGAACAAAAATGTAGACATCTCTACTCTATGCAAACAACTGAAATTTCCTTCAACTGAAGATCCATAGACAAAATAAATTGCATAAAATGAATATAACAAGGAGGAAATGCTTGAATTGATCATTGAGAAAAACATACAAATAAGGAAAATGGAGGAACCGATTGAAGAGTTGTTAAAAGAGAAACAAACAGCACAGGTGGCTATTGCTCCAATCACAATAGTTCCAATATCTTCTACATGTATAGAGCCTTCATCATCATTGACAACAATTGATATTACAAAGTTAACACATGATTTGGCGATTCAGAAAAAGCAAAATGAGAAGTTGCAGCAGAGATTTCAGATTTTGGAATCACAAAAAATTAGGAATGACACTCTATACATGGAAGAGATGCAAAAGTCCCACAAGTTGGGAATTAGGGTTAAAGAATTGGAAAGTGAATCCTTAATGGAAAAGACATTGGCTGAAGCCAAGGAAAACATTTGGGAAGACACCAACAAATCCATGACAGAGGTATGGCCATCCATACAGATAATTTTTGAACAAAAAGAGCTCATTACCAAGTGCAAAGCAGGCATAGAAGAACAGAAAGAAATTCTAAAGAAAAAGCCAAGTGAAGCTACTGATATCATAAAGGTGTTAAACTCAAAGAAAAAAGAAGAATTGGAAGAGATAAACATACTGGACAGAACTGCAACAATCTTAGAAATCAAGAAAGTCTTACAAAAGAGGAATTTAATAAACCAATTGAAAACAAAATGTGAAGCTCTGGATACTGTTATCCAATGATTCCATACAAAGTTTAATGTTTTGAATCATAAAGGACTACCACGATTGGTAGGTCTAGATGAAAAAATGATTAAACTAGAGGATTATTGTAAGAAACTATATACTATTGCAGTGGATAAGTCTAAATTTGCAGGTATCAAGAGACAGATTACACGGAAGGAATTTTTAGAGGCTTTGCAGTTTGATTTGATCATTCAACATCAAATAAATCATTTTTTCATTCACAAGCCTACTTTCGAGAGACACACAGAGGTGGATGAAACCTTTAGAAAGATGATGAATGTAGAAATCCCAGAGAAGAAAAGTGAGATAAATTTTATGAATCTATTGAGTAAAATTTTGATATTAACAACATGCCAGCATAGCAGATTTTCTAGATGATTGCCTCTTGTTGCAAGGAAAAGAGATGGACAAGGTTGTGAAGATAAAAACATTACACTTCGTAGGGATCGAGCAAAGCAAAATGTTGGTGAAGAGATGGGGAGAAATTCAAAGAGAAGACAATGAATTATGGTATTTTATGGTGTTTACAGGACAAGTCAACATAACATCCATCCATCCATATTTATATATCGACGATTGTCTTATTTCATGTATTTTATGTGAACTTTTAAAATGAATATAGATTGTGTATCTTTTTTACTTTGTACTGATTTCAGATTTCTGTTCAGGATTTTTCCAAGGACTGGAAGGCGACTATAGAAAAGGAGTTGTTATCACAATTCGAAAACCTTCTCAGTAATGGAGAAGGAGAGTCATTCCATCTGTCTCACCATCTTTCTATAGACTCCCTCTTTCTTCTCATCTTTGATGGCCATAACTATTTTGATAATGATGTCCTGTGGCCTTTATTTGAAGAAACGATAGATGAAATACAAACAAAATTTGAAATAATTTATATGGGCCTCCATTTTAATGAGTTGCCTTTGAAAGTCAAGGGTAAAATTGTGGGCCATAGGGACATTCAAAATGTTGATGTGTTAACGAAGTTGTTCTCTATATTAGATGTTGCAGTTCAAGAGTGGCTAGATCCAGATCTAGGTCCGAACTGTTATTTTGAGATGAGAATGAAGATGGCAGGAGACGAGAAGGGTGCTAAAGATTATGGTCGTTGTTGGAAATGGTTGACAAGGCATGAAGTGGAGGAATTTTGTTGAGTAACTGTAGAAGTTACCAGAGGTTTAAGGAACTTGAAGCAAGAAGTGGAGAGAGTAATATAGAGTTGTTAAGAGAATTGTTTCCAATTGGAAAGGGGGAAACCACTCACATATTTCGAAATAATTATGCATCACACGAGGTATTAATTTGTTATGACTTTTTTTATATTTATTTTTTAAAACAGAATTTACATAACAAATTTCGCGTCACATTATTGACTCTAATTGTAGGCTTCAATTGAAACCTGCGGAGTGGAAGAATTGAAAGGAAAAAGGATTTTGTTAGACATCAGGCCTCTTGACATTTGTTATGATATTCATCTGGGGTCTTTGATCCAACTGTATATCATAATGGAAGAGGCATTTAATTTAGAAGTTATATCAATTCCACTTGTGCAGCGAAATACAAATATAAAATTGGAGATGTTTGAGCAGTTTTTAGGAGATGCTCCGTGGTTGGTCCTTCAAAATCCATGGATGTTAAGAAGAGTAGTCAAGTATTTCCTCATTAAAGGGTGTCTACCGGACCAAGGATATTATTTATGGGCAAAGGAGTTTCGCATAATGTATAAGAGTATAATCATGATTATAGAAGAAGATGGGAAAGTATTTACAACTGATAAACCTATACTTCCTTTGCTAGATAGGTGGGAGCCAAAGGATTACCCTTTTACTTTGGAGAAAATTAAAGAATTAGAGGAGGAAGAGTGGTCTCAAGCGGAGATTATGTATACTTCAGAGTTTCTTTCCTACAATCAAGAAACAGTCTGGCATAAGGTGAGTACTAGTCCCTCATTGTTTATTTAAATTTTGATAGATTAAAGGTTATTTTTGTTATATATATATTTTTGGGAAGACATAAATTAAATACTAATATTAGTATTTAATTTATATTTATATTTGTTTTTTTTTAAATATGGTTATTAAAAACAATAAGTTAAAAAAATATTAAATAGAGGATTTATTTTGTTTTAATATTAAATTATTTTCTTATTTTTTTGAAAGGTAAAAGAGGTATTGCTTCAACAAAAAATGATATGTTTATTTGGTGGAGATGGCTCTCAAGAAGGAATATCTATGAAGGAGTTTAAATTTTTCTTAAGGAATGTATTAATAGAGTTTGTTGATAACATTCATATAATTTATATCATTGGATTTGATTTCAAAGACATAAAAATATCAAAGCTCACAGATGCCACTTATGTTGGTTATTCTCCACTATCAAATCCTCATATGCCAAAAGTTGAGATGGAGGAGATGTCATCGTTAAATTTATTGGAACATGAGGCTATAAGATATTGGACACACTTTTATTCTTTACAGGAAATGGTGTTTAAAAGAGATGACAATGCAAAACTGAAAAGGCTCTTTGACTCTATTGATTATCACATTCCATGGATGATATTAATAGATAAAGATGGGGAAATAATTATAGAAAATGGGAAAGATATGGTTTCCCTATACACAAAGAGTATGGAAGAGAAAGCTAAGAGATTGATGCAAATCTTGATGAGGAGCTCCAAGGAGGATAGACAATGAGCATTGTTTGAGTTGGAACAAAGATGATGTATTTAATGATATGTATTAATATAAAGGAATTACATTTTATTTATTATTTTCAATACGTTTTCTCATTTTTATTTCACTATAATAATGTTCTTTCTTTACAATAATGTTATTTATTATTATTATTTTTTATGGTTAAATCAAGGATGTGTTTTCTTTCTTGATTTGTGGTGAGTTTAAAAGTATAAGAAAATCATAATCAAAAGCATTATTTCTTTAAAATAAGAGGTAAATCATTCAAGCAAAACCAAATACCCATTACTCCCAAACTAATTTTGATCATGCAATAGATTTGAATAAATCACATAATATGACTATTGCACCCATTAGATATTTTACATGGGTCATTAATCTAGTTATATTTAGGAAAAAAATGGAAAATTTAGAGTACATATTGATTTCCATATTTTTAAATAGATTTATTGAATGGAAATTAACACTTTCCCAGTATGGATCACTTAAAGAATCATAGGTTCCAAGATGTTATCTATTTGGATGAATTGTCCAAGTAAAATTAACTATAGGTTTTTCATGAAAGATATACAAGAGTCCCCTTCACTACTACTTGGGGAGCCTTTGCTTATACCAAATTCCTACACTAACATATGTTTTATATATATTTTACTTTTTTGTGATACATAGACTACCACCATAAGTTAATATGATGGTATCTCCACATCCCCCAACCAATGGTTCTCCTATTACTTAAAGGGGAGAAGATTGAATGGACTAAACCATATTATACCCCCATTGAAACCTTGAAGTGAAAAACTAGGAAAGGGACAATTTTAGTCTTCCTTGCGTGGAATACGATCTTTCATCTCTAGATAAATGAACCCAATATGCTATTGGAATATATTAACACAATTATATGCTAACAACATTGCTAATATTATGTTAGTAGGAAGTTAAATATTATTTAAAGGAACTATTGATCATGTTACCCCCCTATTAATTTCTGACAAACAAATAGGGGGGGTTCAAGCCGTTTTTGAGTTTTTAAGGAATGGATTCCTTCTGGAAAGACATCATCCTTGTGGCCTTTCATGTTCCCTGCTTTTTAATCCCTTTCCCTCTGCTGTTCTGGAGTCAATAAGCCTCACTGATTGCTAAAAATATGTGCTTCAAAGGCCTCTACTTGCCCCTTGTACCGCTGCAGATTTTCCCATTTCACCCCTTTTTCCCTCTTTCCATAGTCCTCTTTCCATCCCAAAAAATTCCTCCCATAGTTCTCCTAACTATTCCAAAATCCCCTTTAAATTCCACATCCACCCTTTGTTAGGCCATTTTCCCCTTTTTTCCTCCCTTATCGTTTCCCTTCCTAACCCTTAAAATCCATTAAAAATGGGCCAAAACCCACTTTGTAACATTATCATAGGGCCTAGCCCCTTTCCCGCTAGCCCCCTTAAAACCACTTCCCCATACGTCCCAGCGCTAAATACCAAGCGCTTAAGTCGTGAGTGCTAATCACAATCGGAGATCGTCGGAGGGGCAAATTCCTTTGTTATATGGAAAAAGCTCCGATGCGATTGTTTTGTTATATAAGCCCCGCGACTTAATCTCCACCGTTGATCTGTTATCGGGATCGGATGGCCCATGCAATATCGCAATCGGAACATTCGTAAGGTGTCACACTTGTTTCCCCCCGATTGCGATTTCTCCAAACAGATCCTAGCCGTCCATCTCCCCGCTGATCCAACGGTCATCGCACATTCCTATCGCATCGCAAATTATAAAATGTGCATCCCTCTCGTCTATTGCGATTACGATTATCCGACTTAATCCTGACCGTCCGTTGGATCTAACGATCTGACAGCTCAGATCTAATCGCCCTCCATCATGCCGGGTCCCACCATGTACGTTCATTTCCACGCATTTCATAGCATTTTCTTCCATTTCCTGTGCATTTCCGATTTTAGCCAAAGTTCCGCATTTACATTAAGATTAATTTTTCATGTTCGTTTCGTCCATTTTCATAAAGCCACCCCGCTGCGTTGATCTCCACCGTTGACCTTTGTCTCCGAACCACGATCGAACGACCCACATGCATTCTACCATCAAACCCTATTTGTTCGCTGTTGATACTATTTCAATGCATTTTCACCACTGTTTTGACCAAAAGCACCATTCCACCACCGCCGCACTACCACTGTGCCCATCCTCCGTAACCCTCCACCTTCCTGAGTGCATGGGTTTCTTCACATAGTTATGGTTTTCTGCAGGGTATAGGAGGTGAAAACGCTGCCATGATTATACAGCCTTTATTACAGTCGCAGGTTTTCATAGACAGAGATATAAATGAAGTAGTAGAGATTTCAATACACAGAAAACTAAATCAGCAGGGGCTTCACATCAGCAGATGGTTCTAAAGTACAAAGCGCCCATATCAGTTTTATTATTTACCGTGTTCCTGAAGATTTCTGCCTTGACCACAGTCCCAAGCTACCAGAGCAGCTATTAATGTGGTATGGTAGACTATTCAGTCATTCACTTCACCATTTTGTTTAATCACCAGAGTACTACCCAGCACTACAGCCAGAGTACATTAGGACCATACCAGAGTAAATGGAAGCCGAAGAAGATCACTCTTTCGTTCTTAAAGATACTAGAGATAAATGCAGAGAGTCTAAACAGAATGGGCTTGGGCCTTATTTCACTTCTGGGTTTTAATTCTGCATTAATTTTTTCACCTACCACCTCTGCTCCTCTTTTAGCTATAAAAACAATGAAGAAACACATTGTAAGGGTTCCAGATTCATCAGAAAATTGTGCAGTAGGAGAATTTTTGTATAAATTTTGTAAGAACTCTTGTATGAAGACTCAGAGCCCGTTGGGTTTCAGTGAGGAGGAGTTCTATCTGTAATGAGGATTTTGGTCTTTGGTATTTCACAGTGTGTAACTTATCCTTTTATGTTTTAATTTAATGTTCCATCTTGTTTTCATCCATCTTTCTTGTATCATGTTTTGGAATGCGAGTGGCTCACTGGTTTTGGTAAGAATTTATCCTAGTAGATACTCATGCTAGAATCAGTCAAGCACTTTAAATATGGCTCATGCATGATATACTATTCCATTTTCATCTTAACCATACTTCTGCTATACTAGTTTCTTTGGGAGGGTGTTTTTAAAACGCTATTTTCATGTATGGATTCTTAAATTGGTAAGCCCATATATGGGAATATTGTGTATCTGGATATCATCTCAATGAAAACTAGTATCCTCTCACTTTTCCTTACACAGTAAACACCTTCAGATTATATATCTCTGTGAAGTATTTCTGAACCGGCCCGCATTACAGTAAATTGTCTGATGCTTTTGTATCAGAGTTTTACACTTTGCCTCTGCAGTATCTCTTTTCTTGTGTCAAGTTTCTGAGAGTTTGGTCCCATTCAAATTAATTTCCTTGTTTACAAGAGATAGCATGAGAGCCTTTTGTTGATAACTCCCCATGTTATGTTACACACTCCTTGCTATATAAGATGTCCTAGGCACTGGTCTTTGGCAACTCAAGGCTGTCTCTAGGAGCGACAACAGGAACCATAATAAAATTCAGAAAGATGTGTGTGCCATTTAGAAATTTCTCTATTTCCTCTTTGAACCCAAATTTTCATTTTTTGGTCAGCACTTTTCATGGTTGAATTGAAATATGCTTGCTTCTATTTTCACTAATCAATAAAATATTCACTATAGTTGGCCTCATTTGGAGGCAATTTCATAATCCATGGCCTTGATTTTCATGATATCCTAAGTTCATTGTAATGCTAAGTTGAAGATTGATCTAGGTTGTGAATAAATTGAAAGGTTGTAAATTTTTGTAGATGTTCTATCCTTGATGAAACTTTAATTTTTATCCCAATATGAGTCAATAATCACATAAACAAGAAAGTAAAATGATGATAGAACATACCAGTAGATCGACAGAAGACAAGCCAAAATATATATAAGTGTGTTGGTGAGTTACAGCGGTCAACAGGATGTTTCAACCAACAAAGTCTCAATACATTCAGCCAACCAGAAGTGTCACACAACCCTCTAGGACAGCCAGATGAGTAAACCCCAAAAGTCAATGAAAGTCAACATTGTCAGTCAACGATCAACGCAAATAGTAGCAACAGCAAATTCAATGTCCAGCCTCGGGATTTGTGCCAAAAAAAGCAGACTAAAGAAATCAAAGTTTTGGGAGAGTTTCGGGTCAGTTTGACCAAGCGTTGACCAAAGTCAATGCTGGTTAATTTCTACATTGGAAACCCTAGATAGTCTGAAACCCTAGATGCTGCTTTTTCCCATGTGTGAGTGAAGAAGAGACTCCAATAGATGCTCGAACCAATCAGACGAGGAGAGAGGATGTGATGTGATGGATGAGTGAAAATGTCCTCCAACGTTGACCAATTTATATCCATCAATGAGGGTGTGTGACACAACTGCTGGGGCTTCAAGCCTACATTTCATTTCAGGCCGACCTGCACATATTTTGAATAAATTCAAAATAAATGTTCTGCTCATCGGATCAAGATGATATTTAGATCGATATTGCACCTCTCCGAAAGAGGAGTCCAATAAAAATATTGGCATCTTCATCTGAGCATTAGAACATGGAATTTGGACCTAGTTTTCCAAAATTAACACTCCCTCTCAACTCTCTCAACTAGGGAAAACTCCATTCACCTGTGCAATCCAAACATTTTGTGTCATCCCGCCATAACTTACTTTGTTGGCTTCTTTATTTTAGAACAAAGGTGGTTCAGTCACAAAGACATCATTCCCAACTGAAAAATTCAGCCCAGAGGTCTGAAACCTCTATAGGACTCAGAGAGTCTCATACTAACCCGAAGTTGGTTTATCTGACCTGAAGTTAGTAGGAGGTCTGAAACCTCACTAGAATTTATCCTAGATCAAGTGGTTGGACACGTTCCATCCTAGATAGAGAGTACGACAATCTCTGATGCATCCATCAGTATTTTCTACTAGTCTCTAGCTTTTCCCACCTTACTGGCCAAATGAGAGGTACTTCCCATGAGCCTTGGACTCAATGGGTAGGATGCATATGGGGTACAGATCATGAGAGGTGAAGCAACTCAAACATCAGAATGGTGGGGTAGAAGCACTGCAAGGTTCAGCAAGCCTAGCCCCGTGTGTGCTTATAGCTTCAAGAAACTATCCCCAAAGCCCCCCAGAGCTCTTAGAGCTCATCGTCCAACAGGACCCTCAGAATAGGGTTATTCCACGATACCAAGATTCTCATGGAAGGTTAGGAACTTGACCTTCCCCCGGGTCTTTGTGAGAATATCCGCGACCTTCTCATCAGTTCCTATATGATCAAGCCTTACGACGCCTCGCTGTACCATATCCCAGATAAAGTGGTACCTGATATCAATATGCTTGAATCGATCATGGAACACGAGATTCTCGAACAATCGAATCCCACTCTGGTTGTCACAGAGTATCACGGTGGTATCTAGCACATGCCCGAATAGCTCACTGAAGAGCTTTTGCAACCAAACTGCTTCACAACAGGCCATACTCGCTACAATGTATTCGGCCTCTGCAGTGCTCAAAGCCATCGACTTCTGCTTCCTACTCATCCATGATATTGAGGCAGAACCATGTGTGAAGAAACATCCCAATGTGCTCTTACAATCCACCACACTGCCAGCCCAATCGGCATCAGTATATCCATGGAGTGTCATGTTCCCGGCAGTTTATCTCAGCCCATGGTTTATCGTGCCCCAAATATATCTCAACAAATTCTTGGCACCAACCCAATGAAAGTGATGAGGCTCAACCATATGTTGACTCAAAGTGTTCACTGCAAAACATACGTCTGGACAGGTGTTCACTAAGAAAATTAGGACCCCTATGAGTTGACGATACTTCGTAGGATTTGTTAGCACGGGCCCAACAGCTCCGCCACTCAACTTATTAAAGTTGAGCTCCATCGGTGTCTACACGGACTTACAATCCACCATTCCAAATATTTCCAGAAGCTTCACAATATATTTTCCTTGAGAAAGGAAAATCTTGCTAGGTCTCTGCCTAACCTCCAGGCCTAGGAATTAGTGCATCAATCCTAGGTCCTTCATCTCAAACTCAGTAGCGAGCTCCCTCTTTGTTAGACGGATAAATCGTTCTTGCGGACAAGAAGGATCTCCCTAGTATTACAAGGATAGCTAGAAACAAACAAGACAATTTGTAAACTATTTTCTCTAGATTACATATGATTAAGAATTTTCTATGATGAAGAAAGGACCTACCTGTGATCCAATGCTAGTTTATTTCTTCTTTCCCGTCGCTCCAAGAAGTCACCTTTTAAGATCTGCAAACAAAGACATAGAAGAGGATCAGTAGCACCTGCAACATATACTAATTCAAAAATCACAAATCTATCTTAATGATCAAGGAATTTAAGAAATAAGTCATTCAAGTAAACACATAAACAACTTATTGAGAAAACGTGATCCAATTGTATTATATTTAAATAAAATAAGGAAACTTACAACCGTGTTCGCCTTGATGTTGTACAGGTCCTTCCGGGGGTCTGGAACAAGTGTTTTCCTTAGGTATGACAAGCCCTTCCACTCTTCGAACTAGCCTAACTACGAGTATGTAATCATTCTCGCAGCTAGCAAAGAGTATGTTTCTTCAGCAATTCCCTTCTCTATCGTAGCTACCAAGGACAAAGCAAGTACTAAGTGTATACAAAATGCATAGAAAAGTTTTACATATGTGAGCATGTACCCTTGAGACTGAACCAAAGCTTCAATTTATAGGAGAAGGAAAGTGGTTACAATTCCAAAATGGAAGGGATAGAGTCCCCTTATCAAGGGATTAAGTTCCAAAATCCAAGTAATATGCTCCTTTATTGAAGGAATGAATGTTAATGATAATGGAGGGAGTAAGGCTTCGACTAGATAACCCATTCTAGAAGCTTCCAGCTGGGAGAATATTCAACCAGCTGGGCTTCTAGAATTTACTTTTGCCTTCATTTTACCTTTTACAGAGGTTTTCATTTTTAATGAAGAAAACGTGTGGTCGGTTCCACAATTTCTGGAGCAAAAGAGTGCGGTGCCACAGGTAAGACTAAGGAAAAGTGTGGTACAAGTATTTTTATGATTTTTACAAGCTTTTCTCCAAATTCAGAACTTGGTTAGGAACTTTAGGGTTGTAGACTTCTAAGGGAGCATTATATAGGTATTTATGAACCCATATAGACATTAAAATGTCATGGTGACAAAAATTTGTGTAACAGATTGCCCCCTAAAGCACGAAATCTGAGATAATTCGAAGAGTAAAGTGCTTTATCATTCCAGGGATTAGCTTGTGGACGCCAGTTGGAACCTGTAAAAAAATTTAATGCAAACATATATGTATATATATATATATATATATCATCGCTGAGGTAGGAATTCCCATACTCAGAGCAAAAACTAACTCAAATCTTAACTAAAATGTTCTGGTATAAAAATGATTCCAATATTACCTCAATAGTATACACAGTATGGACACAACCATCTGTTATGAATAGTCTACTACATAATGAATAATAAAATTCCTTGCAGCCTGGATGGTGGAAACTAGATCCAAGGTCTTGATTTTCGCTACCCGAACTAGTACGATTCTATCCATGCGATTGATTGTGTCAAAGTCGAACATGGTAGAAACCACGTGATTACCAGTCAATGATGTGAACTGTTAATAAGTGTGAGAGAAACCACCAATAATGAAAATGGCTCTCAAATTACTCAGTACAATCCATGAAGTGTGAATAAATGATTTGAAGTCGAACACTTCACGAAATCATTCGATTGAAGATCAATGATGCAATTTGTCATCGAAGGCGAGAAATCAGCCATTAGGGTATGCAAATTTCAAGGTACTGAAGGATTCTAGATCAACTTCCTATATGATATGTTGTCGTCGATAGAAAGTGATCAGTCGTAGGAAAGCCCACGACATGAAACCATTAGATCAAGTTTTGTAGAAATATTTTGCAAGGACTGACTTAGGGATGGTCAACGCGAATGGAGACACATGTTTGCAGATGAATGGTTTGTTTAAACTGTACTCTTGAACACATAACGACACTACAGATGGTTTGGTTACAATTGACCTAAAGCTAATACCCAGAAACCGGCTGAAGACTTTCAATGTGGTTTGATTAACTGATAGGCAAAGGATTTTCCCAACCCAGGTGGAGGTGTGACAAAAAGCGTCGTGTTCAAGAGTGGTATATTGCTTTTAAACAAAGTATGACAACTGGATCCATTTTCTCTCTTTTCCCCCACCGTTTCTAGCAAGTACCTCTTTATTTTTGACAAGCTTGAGGAGGATAACATTTGCTTGTTATATAAGCTCATACTTCAGATGAGTCCAACTTAGTTTAAAAATCGAACCCTAAGAAGGAGTGGTTCATTCCTGTTTGTAATTTACAGGTCCTTTACTATTTAAATTTTAACGAGTCTAGTATAGGAGAAACTCAATGTTTTTCGATTTTAGGGAGTTAGAAGAAAAACTTAAGGAAACTCCATGGGTGTACTTTTTGGTAAATTTAGTCTCTCAAGCTTGAAATAGGATAAACTAATACAGGAGAGAAATCTATTGACCATGATTAGTCAACATATACCTTTTTCGTAAATATTCCATTTCAATCTGGAAAAGGGGTAAACTTATACTGAAGGGACGACTGTTCATTTTCTTTAATGAGTTTGAATAGTCAAGTACTCGTCAATATATTCATATTTAAAGAGTCTGAAAAGGGCTTAAAAGAGAACTCAATTTTTCGGTTTTTCATAATTTTTTACTGAGTTCGAAAAAGGGATAAAAAGTGTACTCCTTTGTCAAAAATGATCATTTTATCCAAAAAATCCTGTATTCTACACAAAAAATTCAAAAAATTAAACATACCTGTTTATGATTAATAAAAATAATTCAAAAAACAACTTTTAAAAGTGAAAAATAAACAAAATTATATTTCATTTATTCAAAAAATCTTATAAAAAGGAGTTTTTCTAAATCATTTTTACCAATTGATTCTAGAGTGAAATTTGAGAGCTTTTGGTGAAAAACGTTCTAGAGGAGATTACAGAAAATTCGCCTGTCAGAATCGAAAATCGTTAGCTTCAGGTAATCCACATCATCCTCGCCTTCATTTTTGTCTGTTCATTTTCTTAATTTAGGGCTTAAATTGATTTTTAAGGAGAAAAATATGTTCAAAAATTCACTCACGGGGGTCCGCAGGTAATACATATGACACCTGCGGACCCCGAAAATTTTTCAAAGAGAAAGTTTTCGTGGTTCCGCACTTTATGCATAAAACGCGTGTGGATCCATGCACTGTTTTTGTGCACAAAATGCGGAGGCACCGTAAAGAAAATAAAATGATGATTTTCTCCAAAATAAACCAAATTTCTTCACTCAAATTGTTCCTAATATTTCAATTTGTTCATCAGGATATCTATAATGCTTGAGTGGAGAGAACGTGAACATGAAGAGGTTGACGAACATAAATTATCATTATTATGCGTATTGAGGGAATTCGGTTTGTATAAATTCTGGGCTATTCAAGGCATGAGGGGCCAATTAGATTTACTTACTTGGTTAGTAAACAAATGGGATGTTCAAGAACAATGCTTCATAATTGGGGATCACTGGCTCGAAATTGAGCTGGAAGACATATATTTTCTCGTTGGTTTATCAAAGAGAGGTGAACCATTTTATTTGTTTGGGGCTAGGGCAGGTGGCCAATCTGTCACTAGCCTTCAACAAGAGTTTTGTAATGAGGAGGCAGATCCCAAAGATAAACAGATTGATATAAAAACAATCATCCGTCTTGAACTTAAAGTGGTTGCATTTACTATAACCCAATTTTGTGGGAGCGGGGCTCCACATGTTGCTACTAGGTCCTAGATGCAGAATGTTGTCGATTGTTTTAGAGGCACCATTTTCAATTGGTGTGAGGTAGTATTGGCCAATGTAAAAGGCCAATTAACCAGAGCAAAGAGCACAAAGTTGAAAAAATTTGGGTATGGAGCTATTGTTGTCACATTTGCTTTAGAGAGAATTCCTTCACTTGCCCCACAACTCATCTCAGTTGATCATGGTAGAGTCAAAGAGCCTCGGATGGTCCGATGGGTTGCACTGATGGCCCTTCATAGTGAGGGCGGCAAGATTGTTCGTTTTACCCCAGCTTATTTCCATTGGTTAGAGAACCAAATCTTTGCCATAGAAGATTTCCCATATGCCGGGATAGAATTTCTTGGCGATCAAGAGATGTCTCTTCCTCCAAGAACACAAGGGGATGACTCAGGTATGAAACGTTTTGACATGTTCTAAATTTTAATTTTTATTTGTTTTTGTTTAAATCGTCCAATACTAATGACAAAAAATTTAAAATGTAGATGTTGGTCCACGCGGGCCAGTCACACTATGTCACTTTGATAGGAAGCAAAGATAGCCCGTCGCACCACCACAGGATTAGGTGGCTAAGATTCTAACTGACTTGGAACAAAACTTAGAGCGGTTGACTTTGGATATCCCGGAGACTTCAATAGACGATGTCCTTCTTCGTCTCCAGAGACATGTCATTGGTGTTCCTGGTCAGTTCAGGAGATTCTTGAACAGAGTAGCACAAGCTGTCGTGTACTATCATGATCATCACCACGGATAGTGGATGATTGTGTAGACTATGACATTTTGTTTTTTGTATCGCTATTTTTGCCAATTATAAGGTGTTTTAAACCTATAATCGAGGACGATGTAATATTTTTGAAAACATTACTCTACTCTATGATATTTCTACTATTTCTGGCTATCTGTTTAATAGATTTATCGAATGGTGTTTTGAATTACTGCTTTTAATGCTACAAATGTCTGTTTATAACACTAGTAGCTAATGCATTAGCTAATGTGTTTAAATTTCTCGTAATGTATTGATATTCAATGTAATCAAACTCTCGTTCCAAGAGACGTACCTTCAAAAATAATATCAACAATACTGGGTTTTTAATTTTTTATACTCGATTTAAGTGTAATACAATGAGTTTAGAATCTAACCTAACGATCAAACGTCGAATTCCAAATGAAATGGATTCAGATAATAACTCAATCACTGCACTATATTCTGCAATATTATTCGTTGTTTGACCGAGGCTTACCCCATGCATAGATATTAACTCATCAGTGGGTGAATAAATAACCCAAGTTGCGGAAGAAATGTTCCGTGTACTACGAAAAGCACCATCAGCAAAACCAATATACGTTTGAAAGGATGTTGACATCTGCAATATCAAGAGTAATCCAGATAAGCAGGGATAAAAACAAACTTAAACTAGACACACTTTTCTAATCTAAGGCAACTAGCTACGAAAAGAACTAATATATAAAAAAGATCTCCACACAAGATTTAAGCATAATATATCTTCAGATAAAGCCCATTTCTGGGTTTTTCTAAAGAGACCCCGTCATAATTAGTCAATTCATAGGCCCCTTTTTCCAGCACTCGCTTGACAATATAAGGACCGTGACACATGGGTTTGAATTTCCCAGTTCCTAGCTTATCATTAGCTTGGTCATATACCAATACTAGGTCACCCTCTATAAAAACACAAGGTGTAACATTCCTATCATACTGAGCTTTCATTCATTTTTTATGAGCCTCGGTAGCTAATGTAGCAGTGTGTTGAGTCTCATATAGTTGAGCTAAGTATAAAAAGAATTTTTCCTCTTCAGAGGTAGCTAGTAATAATTCTATGGCTAATTTGAGTGACGGTATTTCGCATTCAATCGGTAACACAACTTCTAAACCATAAACTAGCTGAAAAGGAGTGAATCCTATTGCAGTTTTTGCTGAGGTTCGATATACCCAAAGTGCTGAAAAAATCACAGTATGCCAATTTGATTTATGAATTCCGATTATCCTTTTAATCATAGTAGTTAAGACTTTATTTACAGCTTCAAATTGACCATTAGCCTGCAGATAATATGGTGTAGAACTATCATGGCGCAGGCCAAGGTAGTCGAAAAGTTCGGTCATCATAATGTTTCGAAAATGGCTCCCATGATCAGTAATGATAGCTTGGGGTACACCAAATGCAATCACATGATTGAATACAAAAGTAGCTGCAGTTTTTCCATCTTCCGCAAATGTAGGCATCGCCTCAGCCCATTTGGTAAAATAATCCACTGCAAGAATAATATACCCATGCCCCCGGGCCAAGTGAGGGTTACATGTAATGAAGTCAATGCCCCATTTTTCAAAAGGACCGACAACAATGATTGGGTGAAGGGGAGCTGGTGGTGCACACATCTTACGATCAAAGATTTGACAATTGTGGCATTTTTAGACGGCGAGAATGCAATATTTAAATAACAAAGGCCAAAAATAACTAGCGTGCAATATATTTTGGGTTGTGGCATACCCAGACATATGACCGCCACATGCTCTAGAGTGATAGTCATTTAACGTATCTTTCGTCATTGTGAATGTGAGAGTTCAGGCCAAATTTTTTTGGTTTGGAGATAAATGATGATATCTCCATACCATGGATCAAGGGTACTGATAAGAAACAAAGATTCATCAGCGATCGGATGTTCTACCACAGTTTTCGTCTCAGTATTTGGGAAGTCATACATCAGTTCGGCGAACACTAGTGATTTCTTTGATTTAGATTTTTCAAATTCTAAATCAAACACTTGAAGGATTACGATCCATTTAAAGTATTTCCCCCCTAGTAATTGTTTGGTCAAAATATACATCATAGGGTTGTAATCAGAGATCACTGTTGTTTTTCGTAACAAGATGTAATGGCGAAATCGTTGGACAACTTGAACTGCTACCAAGGCCAATTTCTCCACATGTGAGTGTTTGATTTCAGCTGGATTTAGATTACAACTGAGATAGTAAATCACATGTTCATTGTGAAATTCATCTTCCTGAACCAATACAATTCCAATCGTGGAATTAGAGGCTGCTAAGTATAAAAAGTAATTTAGGTTGTAATTGGGTGGATGCAATAATGGTGCATGGGTCAACGCGTGTTTTAGAGCATCAAAAGATATATCAGTGATCTCGTCCCAAATGAAAAGAATATTATGTTTCAACAACCTTGTAAAACCTTTAGTTAACTCGACATAGTTAGGAATGAATCTACGCAGAAAGTTTGCTTTCCCTTGCAAATTTTGGAGTTGGCAAAGTGTAGAAGAAGGAGGTAAATTGATAATAGCCTCAACCTTCGAAGGATCGACACGAATGCCTTGTTTCGAAATGATAAATCCTAGTAATCGACGAGATTGTACACAAAAAACACATTTGTGCGGATTTAGGCGAATCTTATAGTACCTACATCTCAAAGAAATTGCTCGTAAGTGGGTTGGATGATCTTCTATGTGTAAGGAATGAGCAGGTAGATCATTGAGATAAGGTTACACGATGTGTTTAATGTCATGGAAAGCATAGGACATAGCCCTTTGAAAATTTTCCCCAACATTCTTAAGTCCAAATGGTAATTTACGGTAAGTGAAAGTTCCCCATGGACAAATGAATGTTGTATTTGGTTGATCAACATGGAGTATGTTTATTTGATTATAACTGGAAAACCCATCCATAAACGAAAACATTTCACTTCCGGCACAATCGTCAATGATTTGATCGATATAAGGGGTTGGATAATTGTCTTTCAGACAAGCTCGATTTATATCCCTATAATCGATACATACTCTAATTGTTCCTTGTTTTTTATTAACAGGAAAAATATTAGATACCCAATATGTTAAAGGGATTGGATAAATAAATCCTGCGTGAAGTAATTTTTCAACTTCAGCATTGATTGCAGCAGGTTTTCATGGATGTATCTAACGTAATTTTTGTCTAATAGGTTTAGCATCCGAGTATGTTTTGATTTCATGAACAACAATTTTAGGATCGATTCCTGGCATTTCTTCATAAGACCAGGCAAAAATGTCGTGGAATTCTTGAAATAGGGCTTTGTATATATAAATTTCATCTTTTGTACAAGAAGTGCCTATATGAATGTTTTCAACAATTCCTGGTTTTACCAATATGTCAATAGGAGTTATGGAAGAAATATTCCCCAAATTCACTTCAGAGTTTGAATGTGTACCTGATATCAGATTCTGGGGTTCCTTGACATAATCAGTTGTAAAAATTGATGAAAAATTATCTTCAAATTTTTCAAGCTTAGGTAAAAATGATGATCTATGATGGAGATCATCCCAGGGTAGGTCATCTATGGACAAAAATTCACGAATGTTTTCGTCAGTATAAAATACTTCTGGAAAAGGATCCAGAATTAATGTTATAGCTAAGCTTGAAGATGAAAATGATTTTTCATTGACCACATTCATAGGGTCTGAATCAGTTGAAGTTAAATTGGAAAAAGACTGTACTGCTTGATATGCCAACTCAAATGGACTCAAAGGCATCGTGTCGTCAAACGAATCTAGTTTTGACTCTAAAGGCACTATCTAAGTATCATCAAATGGAACAATTCTTGATGTAATCATATTGATATTAGCGATAGTACGTGGTACGTTAGGTGGAGGTAAAAAAAAGTTTCCAATAAAGCGGAATCTTTAATTAAGCCTACTCCTACATCCTTATAAGGGATAGTTGTTTTTCCAACATGCTGAATGCTATCCATAGAAGCTGGATTGGACGAATAATAGGAGAGCTGATTGACCTTCACAATCTTTCCTTGATGAGGAAACATGATGATTCGAAAGACGGAAGATACGACAACAGTCATAGCATAAGACCAATTACGACCTAAGAGAAGGTTGTAATCTAGAGGGGTATCAACAACTTCCACATCTAGATTAACAGTTTTTCCTTCGACCTCTATAGGTAGATCCTGTAAAATACCATAGGGATGGAATCCTGTTCCATCAAAAGATTTAAGGATGGTTGGAGATCAGTTAAGCGTCAGAGAACCAAGTGATTTCCAACAACTCAACGACATGATACACGTAGAGGCCCCTTCATCAATCACAGTACGAAAGCAGTGTGTGTTTTTGAATAACACGAGAATTTGGAAAGCCATTTGATGGGGCAGGCGAGGTGTAAAATTTTCTAGATCAAAGATCATAGGATTCAAATCCTGTAAATCTACAACTCCTAAAACTGACAATAGTAATTTCCTTTGTGATGGACATGATTGCAGCACTTCCAAAGCTGACATTGCCGAAGGGGAAATTGACCAATCTTCAATGATGTTCTAATTCTAAGTAGCTCTCGCGTGTGGATTGAAAGCTAATTTACGAAGTACACCTTTAGGAGGCAGTTTGATTACTAAGTCAAGATTTGGTTTCTCGATGTGAAGTAGATCAAAAACCGAAGTAGATGTAGCTGGTGAAGAATTAGAATTTTCTACTTCTTTACCAGTAACAGGATTTTTACTACCATAATCTTGTGATCAAGTTGCAACCATCAAAATATATACTAAAGGATTAGAAGAAGATGCAATCATTTTACTATCTTGAATTGGAAAGGGATCCTTCAAGACAACAGGAGTGGGTGAACCTTTGACGAACTTAGAAACTTCTTCCCTATGCAGACATTCCTTGGTGAAATGATCCTCATCACAGATAAGACAAGGATAACGAGGCTTCCGTTTGTCATCAGTTGATTCAGTTTTATTAGTTTTTTCTTTAGGAGGTGAGGCCTGTTTATTCTTTTTCTTCCCCTTTTTATTTTTCCCAGATTTTGACTTAGTAGATGAATCTATAATGTGAATATCGGCAGTAGTTTCCAAGGAAGATTCTCCTTTGGGTGAATCAGGTAAATTTATTATAGGAGAAGTAATATTTGAAGATTTCTTCTTATTTTTAGTTATAGTAACCAAACCAATTACACCATCAACGGCATGAGAGCCTGAAGGAGTTGTAGTTAACTGACCAGGTCGTTGTAAATCAGGGATTTTCTCATACAATGTTCCGGACTGGGTATATACCAAGTCTAGATATTGAGCTTGAGCAATAACTTGTTCTTCCGTAACAACTCCTGCTTTAGCTACATCTTCAGTGATTTTTGGTAATAATGATTTAAGAAACCATTCTTCCAATATTTGATCCAGGATAAAAACTTTTACCAAACATCTTCTACGTATCCATTCATGAATATGATCTAATATATAGGTAGACGTAGATTGTTTTAGTGAACTTAATAATTCCGTGCCATTGTCGTATCTGAAGGGAAACTGGAAATGAGTTAAGAAGGCATTTGCTAGGGCATTGAAATTGTTAAACGAGCCTCCTATTAACATTCTTTGAAAAAGTCTAAGTCGAATAGAATCATCAATTAATGAATTAGATACGCACCAAAGGTGGTAAGTCATAACATGGTTAGAAGGATCCTCTCATGTTTTTCCTTGAAATTTTGGGATATCACTGGGCAACTTATGAGGCATCGGTGGCCAATATGGATGATAATAGATAGGATCATCCGTAAGGCGAGATAAATCCATTAAATCTAAAGTTTCCTGGAATGGTAATCGACGGGTAGGGTCTTGTTGATAACCTTGTGAAACTAAACCAGTCCCAGGAGGAGGATATCCAGGATAACCTAGAATAGGATGTGCATTCGGAATCATATCACCCCCCAGATAACCAGGAATAACCAGACCATACGGACGTTGAACAGGTGTTTGATATGTATATCCAAGGTACGGTTGTTGCAGGTAGACTGGAGTTTGTGAAACAGGTCCATATTGGTATGGCCCCTGATAAAGTTGATAAGTAAGTTGAGGTTGAATCGTTATTACTGTACTTATACCAGATTGTCCTGCAGGTATCTGAACAGTAGTTTGAATTGTTGGTCCAGAATGCAGAATAAAAACTTGAGGAATCTGTATCGAAGTTTGAGGGGAAGATGTAATAGGAACTGTAGACACTGCAGGAATGGGTGTGGTAGGTTGAATAGAAGTCAGAACAACTGTTTGTAGTGGAGTAAGAGGTGAACTCGGACCAAGTTGCTGAATAGGACCAGATGCAGGTATTGGATTTGAAGGTTGGACTGGTTGTTGGGGTTGATTATAACCAACAGGTTTCCCTGCTTGATAATAAGGTACTTACATATTTGGTTGTAAATTCTGTTGGACTTGGGATGGATCCCACACCATTCCAGGATATGAGGGTCCCATTGAAGGTTGTACATAAGACGACCCATAACTGGGTTGGACATATGGCTGATAATTAAGTGGATAATTTTCACCTCCTTGTAACATTTGTTGTTTTGTATAGAACTGCTACGCTGAAGGAGGTTGCAATCCTTGAGCAGGATACTGCCCTTGAGGTTGATATTGACCTTGAGGCATGTACTGAATCTAGGGTTGATATTGACCTTGAGGTATGTACTGTCCCTGGGGTTGATATTGACCTTGAGGTATGTATTGTCCCTGAGGTTGATATTAACCTTGAGGTATGTACTGTCCTTGGGGTTGAGATTGACCTTGAGGTATGTACTGTCCTTGGGGTTGATATTGACCTTGAGGTATGTACTGTCCTTGGGGTTGCACCCCAGGCTGTATCTGGCTATTTTGAGGTTTCCCCCCAAGTTGTATCTGGCTATTTTGAGGTTGCCCCCTAGGCTGTATACTACTACCTTGAGATGTGGGGTTTGAAATATTTCCAGAAATCATATAAATTTGCTCATTGTTTGAAGTTCCATTATTTGATTCATTCAAATCATATGATGACATTGGTTTGCTTGGAAAAGGAGATGCTCCTGAGAATGTACCAGGGAGCGACTGATAGCCTGTAGGAACAGATGGACCACCATAGAGGAATGTTTCTGGTGATTCAGAAAACATACATGACTCACCTGACATGTTTAACTGAGGTCTATGACCCATTGGTGTAGTGTAAAAAGGTATTCGGGGTGGTGAATAATGAAGAACTACGTTTTGCAGAAAATCTGTTAATGAAGAATACCAAGCGTCTTGTCTAAAAGGATTGTAAAAAATTGATTCACATTGTCTGAGTTCTAAATTTTCTTGAGTTGAAGGGAGAAGGACTTCTTCTTCTGTATCAGTGATTTCCTCAATACTAATAAGATTAGGAGGAAGACCTTCTGTAATTCAAATCTTTACTCTAGGTGAATTAGGATAATCAGTGAATTCTAAAGTAGGTTCTGATGTAGCAGGTTCAGTTTTCAGTTCAGAAATTTCAGGTTCTTTAGGTGATAATTCACTTGTTGTAGAAGCAACTTCAGTTAATTCGGAAATGGAAACCGTTTGTGGAGGATGTTCTGCTACTTGCGATTGATCTACTTGGAAATCAGGATGAGGGATAACAAATGATTCTCCTTGTGTTAGTCCCCTAAATTGCATTCTTTTTGACCATTCTTCCCTTCCCAAATCGTAACCATTTACCCTGTTTTACCTATCTTATGCGCCCTCATCCTGCACTAGTGCGAGAACGATGACACATTTTGCATTAACTTCATATTTTACATTTTTAACTTAACTTAGCATTTATTAACTATCTATTACGTGATTTCTTACTTAGAATTACTTTCGTAACTTATCGTTACCTCCTATGCTATTTAATAGATGATCACTTATCTTGATCGTTGATTTTTAGTGCAGAACAGATCCCGCACCAGCACCAGCACCGTGAATCTTGGCAGCGAATCCAGATCACTTGGGTTGCCGCCTGTTTTGTACTGCCTTAGCTACGATCAATGAAGATATATCCAAAGGCAGACGAGTCCCAGCTATGACAGTAGTTAAATCGAGAGTAGCTGAGATCAGACTTAAGAGAGATGAACAGCTGGAGATAACCGCGGCCTATTTTGTTAAAAGTGATTTAATTTTGAAGGCCAAAAGCTTATTCTGCAATCGGTTATGTAATTTGTTGTAACGATTTCTATAATTGGCTACGCAATGGTTAAATGATCCTTTTGTCCTGCGGCCAAAAGGATCTATATAAAGAGAAATGTAAATAGGACAAGTAGTTCAATGTTTGGATAGAATTGAATATATCGGAGAAGAACAGTGAGGCGGTAACAAGCCTGTCTTTTGTTATCGCCCAAATCTAGGCTGGATATGTAACCACGCATGTATTTGCTTTGAGGATTTAATAAGAAGAGCTCTGCCTTATGCTTCATGGATTTTATTTCTTCATGCTTAAACAATTGATGAATTGATTCAATACTGAGTAGCGTTTCCATTTGAAAGGGAAACGTGCTGGTTGGCTAGGGCCCAACCAACCCAGCACGTTCTCCCTCCTTTCTATTCTTTCAATTTATGTCTACTAAGTTTGGTTGCCTGGTGCAAGCATGAGAACTATTTCTGCACCAGTGCTGGATAGTGTGATGCAGCAAGTCTCTTTAGTTTACTTCTAACAGCTTTCTTGCTTTCAGTTACATTTTAATTGAAAAAATTGTTTCCTTATTCTCTACAGATATTCATCTTTCTGATAAGAAATTTGGTTTCATAACACTTGCAGTAATTAATCATTGATTTCAAGGACTAAAAGTTAAAGTGTAAGAAGCTCAGATCAGGTACAAGAACCAATTTCTTGGTACCAGATCTAAGTGTTGTGGAATTGAGAAAGTTCAGGGCCCTTGCATGAAGAAAATAATTTTTGGTACGGACATTACTTTATGCCTTTTGCATAGATCATTGTTCCTGCACTAGTGCAAGAAGACTGCACTAGTGCAAGATCGATTCCTGTGGGAAGGATATCTTTACATGAGAAGGTTTGAAGGGCCCATCTAATGAGACTGCTAAAGTGTCTCTGCTAAAAGAAAAACATAACACATACTCAGTAATTAAAAATTGATCAGTTGAAGTGATTGCCTTTTTATTTTGTCTCCTTTGCAAATGCATTCTTTCTTGTTCCAGCACTAGATTACTTTGATGATTCAGTTATCTTTTACTCTTTCGATTCTGCAAGATTTTCTTTATGAAAGTAGGAATTTCTATCAGGAAAATTCATACCATCTCTGGCATTTCCTGTGCTTTGTCTCTAAGTTTACGAATCCCTAGGTTGACAATTAAGTGTTGAGGAGTTTGTTTAAGTACAGTTCCTGCACCCAACATTTTGGCATCGTTGCCGGGGAGGCGATTTGATTTGGTAAGAATTTTCTGTTGATGCAATAGGGGTAAGTCTGCCTTTATCTTTTGTATTTTTTATGCAAGTGTGGTGAGCTTTATTTCAGCTAATAAATTTTAAAATCAATTATCTTCAGATCCTAATCTTTAACATTATATCATTTTTGGGGTGTTATAAGAACCCCCGTTACTAATATGCGTGTGGAGAAAGGGATGATAAATCAACCAGATGGAATTAAAGATGATAACAAGTATGAAGGTTCTCTCTCAAGCCCTAGTAGCTGCTGGGATCTTGATCTCTACCTCTTAGGAAGAAAACTTCTTAACAATAGTCAAGGACTTGTCCATTTCTCCATCATCACAAGAGGATTTAGAAGTCTCTTTTGAGGAGACAAATGAATCATGCACTATAATCAATGGAGAACATCCACTGGAACCTGAGATTGAGGAGTTATTGACATGTCTATCAGCAGATCCAGAATGTAATCAAGAGACTACTCACCCTACGAAGAATAATCAACATGACATGGAAGAAGAGGGAGAACAGCATGGGCCAAATCAAGAAATGGACCAAGGCTACCATGATTACATCAAACATTGGTTCCAAACAACTACTCAAGCAAGGCAACATTATCCTCTTCTAAAATTGTTGTTGTCATATCATTTACATTCGTTGGTTTTTCATGCTCATGCACACTTTCAAGTTTGTATGATAAATTTGAGCATGAATATATATTTTCACTTGATCCGCACATGGCTTCATTGGAAGTACTCCTATACATAAAAATAAGTCTTCCGCCTCTTAGGTAAAGTATGGTAGGTGAATAAGGTTGTTAAGATGCTAATTGGTTTCTTGATTTTTAAAGTGTAGTCATTAAAACTACTTTTGATCCGCATTGGTTGTTAACATACACATCTGCGACACATCTTGTTGAGTATGATTCACTCTAATACCTCATGATTTTTCAAAGTAACCATGACTAATCACTCTAAGAAGTTGTCATATGATTTATATAATGTCAGTTTCCCTTAGAAGTTACTATTGGAAACCCCCTATGGAGGACCACTCTTGTTAAGATCATAATAAGCTACTCATGAGAACACTAGCGTTCTTAATTCAAGAATTCTTTCAGTCATTATCGGGATATCTTTAATAAGTCTTTAGGGCAGAGGAACTATTCAGTAATGATTAGTCATTAAAAACTTTTCACGTCATCCCGTACTCTTAAGTAGTAGATCTGTCTCCCCACTTATTAAGTAACCTTTTAGATCATAATCAGAGTATAAAAAATATTTAGGGGAGGATAGGAGGTCTCGTGATGAGCCGACCTACCATGATCATGAGACCTAGCATGCATGACATTACTGCTTCTGATCACCAAGCCAGAGTAATTCCTTTCAACCGAAAAGTTGGAAGACAGGAGGTCTCATCATGAGCCGACCTGTTCATCCATGTTACTTCTTGTGAGTGGCACTGCCATTCGTTGGTTACCAAGCCAAAACAGTGGCCTTCATCTAAAATTAAAATAATATAACTCTGAATCCATGCCTAGTAAGTGGGACACAGACATTTTGATGGGTCAAAAGACACCCCTGCCGAGGTTATGGACACTTGCGGGCAGTAGGGCTATGTCTGTGGTATTAAAGTTAATTGCATACTATGATTTTCTTGGCTATATTTCTCTTCCACTAAACTTATATTTTTCTTGGAAAATGGTTTTAAAGACGATTTGAACATGATGCTTTGAGTTATATCTTTAAAAAAATCAATAATATTTAAGGATGTGGTACCCTTAGTAAAGGTTATTTTTCATGATATATTAAGAGGAAATTTAGTTTGAATCCGGATGACAACGGAATTTAGAGTGTTCAATAAAGAGGTTGATAATTGGTATCATAATTCATTTTGACTTTAATGATATTTAGAGTGATGAATTACTCAATGATGACTGCTCACAAGATGATGGTTGGCAACAATGTGTATTGATGGTGGTTGCCTCTAAATATGCACTGCATAATCTAGGTACAAGATTGCTATAATAGGTGTATGAATTTGAGGTAGTTATTTTAAGATTGCACCTTTTCAAAAAAAATTGATTTTCAAGACTTTGGGCAAAAAAAAAACAAGGAATTCATTTGGGACAAGGTAACATGTATGTACCATACTCTTTTGTCTATAATTCTTGCTGCAGTTATTTTTTTTGCACCAGTGCAGGCAGACCTTCCAGAAAATTTTATGCCTTTCTTCATATCCCATTTCGTAATTTTCCCTTAGCTTTCTTCTCGGAATCCTAGTATAATTAACCTTCCCATATTCTTCTAAATTCACCCTATCCGCTTCAAAGAAATCCCACTTTAACCCTGAATTTTTTTTCCTATCCCACTTCTATTTTCCGTCTTTTGGTACTTTTGTGGAATCCCTGTGACATAATTCCTTCCCATTTTAAGATTTTCCTTTCCCACTCCTTTGTTCCCTCATGAGTTTATTGCAGGATATTGCATACAAAGAGTAGAAGGATGTGCTCTGAAACATCAAGAAAGGGCGAAGAAAAATTCAGAATAAGTTGAGGAAATCATGTGAAATCTAGCCTATATTTTAATTCTCTATCTTAATATTATGCTTGCACTAGTGCAAGCATGTTTTCCTATATGATAAGATGAGCAGAAAAGTACCAGCAGAATGATATGATTTAAGCGGTGCAAAGATTAGTACAAGCATGCACCTCATCAGCAGCATAGCACAAGTTATCATATGACATAAGAAAGTGATCATGATGGAAATTTATATGATTTTTTTCATATGATTGACAAGTATTTACACTATTATATTACCTAGGAGGATATTAGTTAAAAGTACAAAGTTTTTTTAAGTAGAAATCATGATCTTTTTAATGAGTGCTAAGTTCTTTTTTTTTGTAATTATGAAGAAATGTAAGAATCGTGTTAAATCATTGTTTGCATATAATATACCCTGCTCTGCAATAATTTGAAATATCCTTCACTCATAACTTCCCCTGCTCCTACATTTATCCTAAACGTCCCTTCATCATGCTTATTACTGCACTTAACCATTAAACCGCCGTCGTGCGTACCAATTAAGCTTGACCAGAAATGATGAGTATTTATGGCAAATGAATCAAAGATATGCTTAGATCTTTATATATGAAAGCCGATTCCCTGGTATTGCATGCAAGCCTTGGAACTTATTGTTCATAGCCGATAGCAGCAATATCGCCTGTCTTAAATGAGCCCCTGTCTCTTAACAAGATTGAGAAAACTGCCAAATTTCGCAACAGTCTTCCACTGTTGCGAGAGTCGGGATTTCTACGGTTCCTGTAGAAGTTCGATGGGTATGACAGGGAGGTCGCCCTACAATTTGCAAGAAGCTTTAAGAACGACCAAGTGAGAATTGGGCTGCTCGAATTCAAAGTCACGAAGAAATTTGTAGCAGCAACAACGGGCTTGGAGAATACAGGAGTGGAGTGGTTCAAGAATTAGAATTTGGAAAGCAAACACTAGCAGCGTTTTGTCAAGGATAAGAAGATGGAGGTGAATTGGAAATGCGGAGTCTCGCGTAAAGCCCTGCTCGGTCAGTAGCAGGATCTCCTGTTTGTTTTGCAGAAATTTGTGACTTGCTAAGGGAGGTACACCTATACCCTAGTGTATCATTTTAGACTGCTGCAACATTTTGAAGGAGGCCGAAACATTCATTGGAGGATGAAATTTCCCTAATTTTTGCTCAAAAGCTTAAAGAAAATGGCTAGAAGTGTACAGGATGGAAGGGAGGACCAGGCCGATACACGATTATACCATCACGACATGATAAAAATCCTGGTCTTAAAACAGTTGGAGAGCAAAGGTATGACATGGGAAGAGCTGTTGAAACAGCTGCACGGGAAGTCAGCCGAGGGAAAGAAGATGAAGACTCCTACCAGTACAATTAAGGGTCTGAACAGAAGCGAAAAGGGAAGTTCTTCTCGCACTAGTGCAAAAAGAAAGCGGTCAGAAAAATCGAGAGAAGAGAAGACCCCGTCTTCCATTAAGGAAAAATTTGGCGCACCTGTTGAAGAAACCCCTTCTACACAGGCACAGGCCTCTGAACACAATAGTCTGTCGGTCCTTATAGACACGGCGGATATTGCACAAGTCGGGGACGATACTCTGCTGGCACATTTTATCAAAATACCCCATAAAAAGAGTAAAATCGCTGATGTAGGTAAGAAACCACAACCCCCATAGGGTATGGAATCCCATTCTGCACTAGTACAAGAAGAACCCACAGAAGAAGAGGAACCGGATGAAGAGGAATCGGAAGAAGAAGAAGAAGAGGCAGAAGAACCCACAGAAGACGAGGAACCGAAAGAAGATGAATCGGAGCAGAAGGAAGGAGACTTGGAAAAAGAGGGACCGCAGGTAGAAGAGTTCCTTGATGCGACCATGGTAGATATAGAAGTTTCGAAACTAGTGATAGCCCCTGCTAAGACAGAGGAAGGAAAATAATTGGTCACTCCTGTTGCTCGCATAGCAGAATTAGAACTCCAAGTACAAAACTTGGAGCAGCTTGTGACCAAAGCACAAGAGGAGAAGGAACAAAGCAGAGGAGAATTGATGGCAGAGCTCAAACAAAAGAAAAGCGAGGTTAAAGTTTGGAAATATCAGGCTGGATGATGTTTCAGGTGGTTAAAAAAGGTTTCAAAGAAGTTAAGGCACATAAAGAGGAAGAAGGTCGAAACAGTGTAGCCTGAGGACAACATGCCAGAATAGGACTGAGTTGGAGTATTCAAAAATTTTGGTTTTTTGTAGAGGTAAAAAAGTTGTGTGAGGACACACAACAGTTTATGGATGGGAGGATATTAGTCCCCTAAATTGCATTCTTTTTTACCATTCTTCCCTTCCCAAATCGTAACCATTTACCCTGTTTTACCTATCTTATGCGCCCTCATCCTGCACTAGTGCGAGAACGATGACACATTTTGCATTAACTTCATATTTTACATTTTTAACTTAACTTAGCATTTATTAACTATCTATTACGTGATTTCTTACTTAGAATTACTTTCGTAACTTATCGTTACCTCCTATGCTATTTAATAGATGATCACTTATCTTGATCGATGATTTTTAGTGCAAAACAAATCCCGCACTAGCACCAGTGCCGTGAATCTTGGCAGCGAATCTGGATCACTTGGGTTGTCGCCTGTTTTGTACTGCATAGCTATGATCAATGAAGATATATCCGAAGGTAGCCGAGTCCCAGCTATGACAGTATTTAAATCAATAGTAGCTGAGATCGGACTTAAGAGAGACGAACAGCTGGAGATAGCCGTGGCCTATTTTGTTAAAAGCGATTTAATTTTGAAGGCTGAAAGCTTATTCAAAAATCGGTTATGTAATTTGTTGTAACAATTTCTATAATTGGCTACACAATGGTTAAATGATCCTTTTGGCATGTGGCCAAAAGGATCTATATAAAGAGAAATGTAAATAGGACAAGTAGTGCAATGTTTGGATAGAATTGAATAGATCGGAGAAGAACAGTGAGGCAGTAACAAGCCTGTCTTTTTTTATCACCCAAATCTAGGCTGGATATGTAACCACACATGTATTTTCTTTGAGGATTTAATAAGAAGAGATCCGCCTTATGCTTCATGGATTTTATTTCTTCATGCTTAAACAGTTGATGAATTGATTCAATACTGAGTAGCATTTCCATTTGAAAGGGAAATGTGCTGGTTGGCTAGGGCCCAACCAACCCAGCACATTCTCCCTCCTTTTTGTTCTTGCAATTTATGTCTACTAAGTGTGATTTAATTTACAACATTTGAATTTCTGTTTGAGTGAAAGCAGATCTGCAGTGTGAAGTAGTTAAGTTTCCTTTTCTGCATCTGAATTTAAATTTGCTTTCTCCACCTGGTTCGAACAGGAGAAATTGCTTGGGCCAACGTTGGTGTGCTATTCACTTTCTGCACGAGTGGTTTTTTTTCTCCGCCTGGTTCGAGCAGGAGAAATTACCTGCACCAGTGCACGTTGGTGTGTTATTCACTTTCTGCACGTTTGGTTTATTTTCTCTGCCTGGTGCAAGCATGAGAACTGTTTCTGCACTAGTGCTAGATAGTGTGATGCAGCAAGTCTCTTTAGTTTACTTCTAACAACTTTCTTGCTTTTAGTTACATTTTAATTGAAAATATCGTTTCCTTATTCTCTACAGATATTCATCTTTGTGATAAGAAATTTGGTTTCATAACACTTGCAGTAATTAATCATTGATTTCAAGGACTAAAATTTAAAGTGTAAGAAGCTCAGATTAGGTACAAGAACCAGTTTCTTGGTAGCATATCTGAGTGCTGTGGACTTGAGAAAGTTCAGGGCCCTTGCACGAAGAAAATCGTTTTTAGTATGGACATTACTTTACACCTTCTGCATAGATTGTTGTTCCTGCACTAGTGCAAGATCGATTCTTGTGGGAAGCATATCTTTACATGAGTAGGTTTGAAGGGCCCATCTGATGAGACTGCTAAAGTGTCTCTGCTAAAAGAAAAACATAACACATACTCAGTAATTAAAAATTGATCGGTTGGAGTGATTTCCTTTTTATTTTGTCTCCTTTGCAAATGCATTCTTTCTTGTTCCAGCACTAGATTACTTTGATGATTCAGTTGTCTTTTACTCTTTCGATTCTGCAAGATTTTCTTTAAGAAAGTAGGAATTTATATTAGGAAAATTCATACCATCTCTAGCATTGCCTGTGCTTCGTCTCTAAGTTTACAAATCCCCTGGATTGACAATTAAGTGTTGAGGAGTTTGTTTAAGTACAATTCCTGCACCCAACACCTTGCTCTATTAATCCAGTTCTACTGATAACATTTGGTATCAAAGATTTAAGTCCTTCTAGTTGGCTAGGTGTGTACTTAGGGGGTTTCCCCTGAGTTCTGCGTGATCGTATTGGTAATTCAACCACGATTAAAACTTTTAACACACACAATCAAAGAAAATTTCAATAAAAATGCCTAAAGTCACTAAGAAACAAACAAATGATCACACGCCTATATAATCTAAGAGATTAAACCACACACAAAGAGTAGATTCCCGCACTAAAAACACTAGTTGGTGATGAAATCCAACATCGTAGTATTTTAATGCAGAAATGGCAGTTGGAACAGTTACCCCGACAACCTGCTTAATGAAACAGACCGGTGCAAGTTTCTCCACTTAACCCATCTCGAGTGAATATAACCCTTCGGAAAGTTCAAGTGAGTCTAGCCGACGTCTGTTCCAGGTACAGTGGGATCTTCCCTCCACCGTCACCTTGGGAAAGAATCCTAGAGTTTATGGCCACTAAGGTTACCAACAGGAACAAATATACCTGGGGGAGCAGTCTACGATCCGATACACATGTAAGGGCAGAGTGACTAAGCTCAATCCCCTTGAAGGCACCTTGACATAATCCAAGGTTTACTGACAAGTGACCCCAAGCTCCTCGACAATGGTCAATCCGAGGTTTACCATTGTTAATACATGTATATCTTCTATCATTCCCAATGAGGAAGGATTGATTGCCCCAATGGTTCGGATATGATCTCATGCTTGACTCCTTTAAGAGGAGCTTCCCAGAGCATACATGCTACTATTGGAATTTCCCTATGTTATGAATATAATTTAATGAATATAACAAATATAATTATTAAATAGTCAATTAAGGATTATGTAAGTAGTCATTAAGTTAGTGAAAGGTCATGTCTAAGAGACATGCCCAGTCATGAAAGGTCACCTGCATAGGTATATAAGCAGGGCCTCATTGTAACATTTCATCATCTATCTATCTATCTATCTCATATCTTTTATAATATAATATTTTTATCCTCATGGATATCTTTGTATTCCAAGTGTTCTAGAGTATTTAACTTGAGAAGGAACTTTGTTCGCTTCATTTGGTATCAGAGTAGTTCGAGCCTTCAGCTGCTTAAGCGATGCACAGAGCCATGCTCTTTGATCCAGGTCTTTGACCATAAAAATCGTCAACCTTGTTGCCGTCGTGACTGAAGCATTCGCTACAAATTTTGGATTTTCTCCATTGCTGAGTTTGTCAGAGGCCTTTGGCCATAATAAAAACTTGAAAAAGAAGAAGGAAGAAACATATCATATATATATATATATATATATATATATATATATATATATATATATATATATATATATATATATATATTAATAAAAAAAAATAAAAGAGAGAAGGAAAGTTAACATAAAGGGGGAAATAAATTAAAAGGAAAAAAAAAAGATTTAAAAGAAAATAGTTCCAAAAGAAAAAGAAAAGAAAAGAAAAAAAGAGATATATATAAAGAAGTACATATACGTACATACCAAGACAAATTAAAATTAAAAAGGAAAAAGAAATAAGGAAGAGTAGGTAAGGTTATTTTGATTATTCTTTCAGTGGTTTACAAGCTCGTGGTTTTGGAAGCCCATGGTAATTGCCTATGGTATTTGCAAGGTAAAATAAGAAGTAAAGGAATAAAAAATCTCTTGTGAATGGTAAGTTTACTTTTACGTGGAGAAATACACATAAGTGGACATATATTTTATAGGTGAATATATGTGAATAGCCACATTTCACTAGGGTTGTAACCTTTCAACAAAAAAAAGAGTTAAAAAAAATCAATTGTTAAAAGAATATATATATATATATATATATATATATATATATATTAATTTAATTAATTAAAATTAATTAATTAATTAAATTATTAAAAAAATAAAAATAAAATTGAAGGAATAATAACTTCATTAAAAATAAGAAGAGAAAGTTAGGAAGGGTTACCTTAAAAACCCTTAAAACTCAATTCAACAAACAAAATGAAATCAATCATTGATGAAAAGGAAATTAAATCCAATTCGGAAAGGAAAGAAGGAAGATTTCCTTAAAATTATAGTATTTTAACAAATACAAGATGAAGAAATTATTATCCATAAAACTTTGAGGACAAAGTTCTGAAGGAAGGGCCAATTCATAACAAATAAATAAATAAAAGTTGATATATTAAATTGTGACGAAAGCAAATGAAGAAAACGGTGCATGATTGAACTGAAGAAAAGTGTCAACTATAAGCTTTGAGGACAAAGCTTTTGAAGGAAGGGGCAATGTTATGAATATAATTTAACGAATATAACAAATGTAATTATTAAATAGTCAATTAAGGTTTATGTAAGTAGTCATTAAGTTAGTGAAAGGGCATGTTTAAGAGACACGCCCAGTCATGAAAGGTCACCTGCGTAGGTATATAAGCAGGGCCTCATTGTACCATTTCATCATCTATCTATCTATCTATCTCATATCTTTTATAATATAATATTTGTATCCTCATGGATATTTTTGTATTCCAAGTGTTCTGGAGTATTTAACTTGAGAAGGAACTTTGTTCGCTTCACCCTACCGCAAGATTTACTACTTGTTTGTTTTTACTATCTTGGAGAGTTAACTAAAACCTATTCCAAGACACTAGCCTAAGCTAAATTGGTGGAAAGAGCCCTAAAAAATAAAAATTTCTAGGTTGATTTTAATTAAGCGTTAATTTTAATTGGTTGTTTCTTAGGACAATGTGTATGAAAGTGAAACTTCAATGGTGTATAATGACCCAACTCCAAAAAACACTAAAATGCATCTATATGAGAAAAAATTTGTTCCTTTTCAATGAAATCTATCTAAAAGAAAGAGTTGAGGAATGCAATCGCTTTAAAACTTCAATCCTTCTTTTAAAAAAAATAGAATATATGAAAAGAAATCTTTTTCTATGACAACTCAATGATTAATTGATCAAAAAGAAATCCCTTTTATCGTTCAAGTCTGAAACTAAAAATAAAACAATTTCCAAAAGAAAAGTATGATTACTTAAAACAAAATTCAAAACTAAGAACACTAATTTTGAACTTTTAAAACTCTAAAGATCTAAATTTTAAGACTAAAAACTCTAAAAATTTTAAGGATGTTTTGGTCAGTTTGTAATCTAACCAAGAAATTCTTTGCTTATCCTAGCAAGGAATCAAAATCATCCAATGTTGGTTTTGAAATGAGATTCAAGGCTTATTGAACTAAAAGTCTCTTAAGATTTGCAAATAAAAAATAAATCTAATTTTTTATAGAAGCAAATTCTGCCATAAAGTCAAAGTCTCAGTAAGAAAACAATGAAATACCAGTGATCTAAGGTATCTCAAAGTTCCTGATCTTGGAGCAATCCAAAGACAAAACAAAAATCACTTGTAAAATGAAAATCTTTAGAAAATCACTCAAAACTTAGAAATGCTATAAGAAACTTTCACAAGAGTCTTTTGACAGTGAATCCAAATCTGGGTAATCACAAAGAATCCTATAGGCTAGTACCATAAAAGAGAATTTTGAGTTTTTCAAAAAATTTCTCAAGGTCCGCAGGTTGCAGGGTACAAAGGTGCAGTACCGCACTGTTCACACAAAGAAACTGCGGAGGTGACTGCACTATTTTGAAAGAAAAAGTGCGGAGACCAGAAAACTTAAATACAAAAAAAAAAAAAATTCTAAATCTACTTTTCAGGGATTCTAAGGATAATTTTCCCAAACTAGTACTGACTAATCAAAATAAAAAAAAATGGTTTCAAAAGTCAAACTCAAAGAAAACTAAGTTCATAACAAATTTCCCCAGTATGGACGCCATTTTGTTAGACGGATAAATCGTTATTGCGGACAAGAAGGATCTCCCTAGTATCACAAGGATAGCTAGAAACAAACATGACAATTTGTAAACTATTTTCTCTAGATTACATATGATTAAGAATTTTCTATGATGAAGAAAGGACCTACCTGTGATCCAATGCTAGTTGATTTCTTCTTTCCTGTTGCTCCAAGAAGTTACATTTTAAGATCTGCAAACAAAGACATAGAAGAGGATCAGTAGCACCTACAACATATACTAATTCAAAAATCACAAATCTATCTTAATGATCAAGGAATTTAAGAAATAATTCATTCAAGTAAACACATAAACAACTTATTGAGAAAACGAGATCCAATTGTATTATCTTTATATAAAAGAAGGAATCTTACAACTGCATTCACCTTGATGTTGTACAAGTCCTTCCAGGGGTCCGAAACAAGCGTTTTCCGTAGGTCTAACAAGCCCTTCCACTCTTCGAACCAGCCTAACTACAAGTATGTGATCGTTCTCGCAGCTAGTAAAGAGTATGTTTCTTCAGCAATTCCCTTCTCTATCGTAGCTACCAAGTACAAAGAAAGTACTAAGTGTATACAAAATGCATAGAGAAGTTTTACATATGTGAGCATGTACCCTTGAGACTGAACCAAAGCTTCAATTTATAGGAGAAGGAAAGTGGTTACAGCTCCAAAATGGAAGGGATAGAGTCCTCTTATCAAGGGATTAAGTTCCAAAATCCATGGAATAGGCTCCTTTAATGAAGGAATGAATGTTCATGATAATGGAGGGAGTAAGGCTTCGACTAGATAACACATTCTAGAAGCTTCTAGCTGGGAGAATATTCGACCAGATGGGCTTCTAGAATTTACTTTCGCCTTCAATTTACCTTTTACAGAGGTCTGCATTTTTAATGAAGAAAACGTGCGGTCGGCTCTGCAATTTCTGGAGAAAAATAGTGTGGTGCCGTAGGTAAGACTAAGGAAAAGTGCGATACAAGTATTTTTATGATTTTTACAAGCTTTTCTCCAAATTCAGAACTTGGTTTAGGAACTTTAGGGTTGTAGAATTCTAAGGGAGCATTATATAGGTATTGATGAACCCATATAGACATTAAAATGTCATGGTGACAAAATAATGTGTACACTCTTGCACTAATGAATGAGAGGTTCAACACCTGTCAGGATGAGGTCGTCCACATACAACACCAAAATGAGAGGCTTTTCTCTATCAACCTTAAATTAAATTTTAGGATCATCATTACTATGAGTGAAGCCCAGCTTCATCAGGTAGCTATCTATCCTCTCGTACCAAGCTCTAGGTGCTTGCTTAAACCCATAGAGGGATTTCTTCAACCTGCAGACATGGGTGTCCTGATCCTGGACTTCGAACCCCAGAGGTTTCTCCACATACACCTCTTCCTTTATCACACCATGTAGAAATGCGGTCTTCACATCCATCTGATGAATATTCCATCCTTGCGTAGCAGTAAGGGTGATGATAGATCGGATGGTGGTATATCGGGCAACAGGTGAAAATATTTCATCATAGTCTACGCCTTCCTTTTGAGAGAAGCCACGGGCAACAAATCTTGCCTTGAAATTTTCAACACTTCCATAAGATCCATGCTTGATCTTATAGAGCCATTTTGAGGTGGCAACTTCTTTGTCCTCTAGTCTTGGAACCACATCCCAGACATCATTCTTCATAATCGACTCATATTCTTCGTGCATAGCATCCTTCCAGACTTGATGCTTTATGGCTTCTTCAAAAGATCCAGGCTCATATTGTATGATTGTACTCATGGCTGCTATATACCCTTAGTATCTATTCAGCTTCTTGCTTTTGCGAAATGTCCCCCTAGGGGCCATATGATTCTCGACATCCTCGAGAGTGTCCCTAAGCCATGATGGTATTTTCCTCATTGAAGGAGGTGGATCAATCGGGTCCATCGATCCTTCAACATCAGTCATCGTCTTATCCTTCGGTTCTTCTTGATTTCCAGGCCTTGCTTCATGATATTCCTCACATCTCTGAAGATTAACTACTTTCCTCGGGGATGCATCTTCATCGAAGGTAACATCGTGGCATATCTCCACTTCCTTTTGACCAGGCACATAGACTCTATAGGCCTTCAAAGTTTTTCTATAGCCCACAAACATTCCCTTCTTTCCAGAAGCATCCAGCTTGCTCCTCTTCTCCTTTGGCACATGAAAATAAACAGGACATCCAAAAACTCTAAAATGTGAGACATCGGGTTTCTTACCAGAGAAAACCTCTTCGGGAGTTTTGGAGTCCAGAGCGGAATGCGGGCATCGGTTTTGTATGTACATAGTAGTGTTCATAGCTTCTCCCCACAGAAACTTCGGAAGACCTTGGTAACATAGCATGGAATGGAAAACTTCCACAATGATCCTGTTCTTTCGTTTAGCAACGCCATTCTGCTCAGGAGTATAGACAGTTGTTGTATCCCTCTTGATGCCATATTCTTTGTAAAAGTTATTGAACTCGTTCGTCTCATATTCAGTGCCATTATCAGTCCTCAATATCTTGATATTCTTCCCTATCAGATTTTTCACTAAGACTTTGAAGGTAAGTAACCACATGAAAGCCTCATCCTTCTTTTTCAAGAAGTATATACAGGTTTTGTGAGAGAAGTCATCTATGAATGTCATATAATAAGAACATCCTTCCAAGTATGTCACAGGCATCATACTAGACAGATCATAATGTATCAATTGCAAGACATCAGATGTCTTTGTGACACTTAAGGGGAAAGGTCCCCTTGTATGCTTTCCTTCGACACAACCCTGACATACACCTTCATGATCATTTGAGAACTCAGGCATTCCCGTCACCGACTTCCTTGCTTTGGGAAGGGCTTTGTAGTGAAGGTGTCCAAACCTCCGGTGCCATAGTTCAGTCAGTCGAAAAGTATCACACGTCATTGCTCCCAATGGACTTCCTCCAACCTAGTAGAGTGTATCAACATTAAAACCAATCGTGATAGCTTCCTTGAAGCTATTGTTCTAGATACACGCCTTCCCATCAACGAATGCCACATTGAAACCTTTGTCTTCCATGGCCGATATAGACAAAAGGTTCTTCTTCAACTCAGGGACATATAGTACATATTTCAAGCGGAGGACTTGGCCTTGAGACAAGTGGAGGGTCACAATCCCTGTCCCCTTCACGGGATATGTGGCATTATCTCCAAGGATAATTTTCAGATTAAAATCCTTCTCAACCATATCAGAAAGTGCTTCCTTGAACCCAGTGATGTGCCTTGAGGCACCATTATCTATCAACCAGACATCCATAGTGTCGGGTGGAGATGCAGCAGAGAGGGAAGATACAAGAATGAATTCATTTCTTTTATCAACAACATTTGATTCCTCATACCTGGAATTTCTCGACCTTTTGAAAGGTTTCCCATTTCCGCCAGAGGGGGCCTTCTTTTTCCCTTTGAACCTGTTGTTCCTATGATTGCCATTCCTCCAGTTGTTGTCGTTGTCATCATCATCAGGAGAATCCTTCTTGAAAGGGCATTCTCTAGCATAGTGTCTAGGCTTGTGGAAGTGTAACATTTGCCTTTCTTTCCTTGGGCCCCTGCTCTTCCTTTGTTCTTTGGCCACCAAATTTCTTATTCTTAGCACGATCATTGAAGGCAGCATTTCCTTCATTTTCATATTCCTTCATCCTTGTATCTTCTTGTACACATCTCGATAGTACTTCATCAAAGTCAGGTATGGCATTGTTATTGAGAATGGTAGTGTTGAATACATGCCATTCGGATGAGAGACCTCCAAGTGCGGTGAGAACCATCTCTCGATTAGTTATTGTCTCCCTAATAGCTAGAAGATTATTCCTGATTACGGTCAGCTTCAGAAAATATGATTAAACAGACTCATCCCTACCTTTCTTCAAATTCTTCAATTGGTTATTGAAGAATAGGACTTGATTTGCATTGTTGGCCTTGAACATGTTTACCAACTTATCATACATCTCTTTGGATGTTCCCAACTCAGAGATGTAGGAAACTAGACTCTTATGAATTAAGTTCCTGATTTTCAGCTTTGCTTTCATTTCCCCCTTCTTGTACTTTGATTTGGCAGCAGCAGTTGCAGTGGATGGAGGCTCTTAAATTCTACCCTGCACATAGTCCATGACATCTTGGTCTTCCAAGTTAAGATCCAATGTCATCTTCCAAGCATGGAAGTCTTCCTTCCCAGTCAATGTGTCATAAGCTTTAAAGCCATTGTAGTTTGAGGAACCCATGCTCTTCTTCGGTGATTGCTACAAACTAGGGCTTTGTATTCACCTCAGCTTTGAAACCATGTAAATTTTTGTATATGTTATATTATTGATGCAACTTTACTTTTTATCCCAATATCAGTCAGCAATCACATAAACAATAAATTAAAATGATGATAGAACATACCGGTAGATCAACAGAAGACAAACCAAAATATATAAGTGTGTTGGTGCGTTACGACGGTCAACAGGATGCTTCAACCAGCAAAGTCTCAATACGGTTATCCAACCAGAAGTGTCACACAACCCTCTAGGACAACCATATCAGTAACCCCAAAAGTCAATGAAAGTCAACGCTGTCAGTCAACGGTTAACGTAAACAATAGCAGTAGAAAAGTCAATGCAGCCAAGTCAAAGTCAACATCCAACCTCGGGATTTGTGCCAAAAAATGTGGATTAAAGTAATCGAAGTGTTGGGAGAGTTTTGGGTCAATTTGACCAAGCATTGACCAAAGTCAACACTAGTCAATTTCTGCGCTAGAAACCCTAGACAGTCTAAAACCCTAGCTGCTGCTTTTTCCCACGTGTGAGTGAAGAAGAGACTCTAATAGATGCTCGAACCAATCAGATGAGGAGAGAGGATGTGATGTAATGGATGGGTGAAAATGTCCTCCAACGTTGACCAATTTATATCCATCAATGAGGGTGTGTGATACAACTGCTGGGGCTTCAAGCCTACATTTCATTTCAGGCTGGCCTACACATATTTTGAATAAATTCAAAGTAAATGTTCTTCTCATCGGATCAAGATGATATTTAGATCAATCTCACACCTCTCCGAAAGAGGAGTCCAATAAAAATATTGGCATCTTCATCTGAGCATCACAACATGGATTTTGGACCTAGTTGTCCAAAATTACCAAAGGTAGAAAATGAAATGAAACACACAAAGAAATATAACATAAAGCATAATAATATGGCAAAAACCCAACTTCAAATGGTAGAATATTGTAGAACACAAACTTGCTATAATGATGGTTGTTATATTTGAATAAAGACATATTCTAGCTATGCACATTTGCAAAATCTATTACAAGAGGCCAAAAGAATGACCTTTTAACATAAAGAAGGAACCCTATAGGTCCAAAAACCTAACCCTAAAATATGAAATTCCAAAATATTTGTGGGCCCTGAGGTGGTTAGATCCATTAATTTTCGTGGGGATCATTGTAATTTCCTTTTTATAGAGTGGGCCAATTATAATGGCGAATTTATGCACATACTTGCTAATATCTTTAATTTTTTTTCCTTCAAGAGCTATTACAAACACTTTTCAAGCAATAATTTCGTATTTGGTATGAAAAAAAAGAGAAAAATCATCCAACAAATCAAGAGATCATCATATAGAATATAATTTACCAATTGAACACCAATTAACCCAGCCAAATTTTTATTAAACTCAATTATGAAATTTCATACAAAATGTATTAATGGAACCTAGAAAATACTATAATATTTCACATAATTTTACTGCAAGGATGAATGTAACTCACCTATCACAAAATTACTTCGGCTGCCTCTAATATGTTAGGCCTACCCAATGAAATTCAACCTTCCTCTAGAACAAACCCAAAAATAGAATTTTACCACCCAATAAAATGTGTGTTTCTACAATGATGGATCATATCTCTTTCAACTCCCACAATCACCTACAATTAAATTACTCTGATTGTGTTCCTGTGAGTAATATGTATGCTCCCTCTTTATTGAATAGCTAGATTGGATAGTTTCACCACGGAAACCAATCTGGATCAACTAGGGTGGATGGTCTCACCATCGAAATTGATATTCACTAGAAAATACTATATTATTTCACATACTTTTACTGCAAGGATGAATGTAACTCACCTGTCACAAAATTACTTTAGTTGCCTCTAATAATTTAGGCCTACCCAATGAAATTCAACCTTCCTCTAGAACAATCCCAACAATAGAATTTTATCACCCAATAAAAGGTGTGTTTCTACAATGATGGATCATATCTCTTTCAACTCCCACAATCACCTACATTTAAATTATTCTGATTGTGTTCCTGTGAGGAATATGTATGCTCCCTCTTTATTGACTATCTAGATTGGATAGTTTCACCACCGAAACCAATTCGGATCAACTAGGGTGGATGGTCTCACCACCGAAATTGATATTCACTAGGGTTTCACGCCCTTATGCATAGCTCCAAGAGCCCTCTAAATCAAAATTCCAAATATCCACTGCATAAGTACCAAAAGTGCACTAAAATTATCATTTTATAACTTATATCACTAAAATACCATGGGTCATCAAAATACCATGATTCTACCCTTTTTACATTTCTATTTCTCCTATATCTTACTAGACTTAAATGGGATACTAAATCAACCTACATAAGTGAATATTTGGAGAAAGGGACATTTCAGTCCTCTTTTCCCGATATTTCTTTCCCTCAAGAAATCTACAACCTACATATCAATACCAAAATCCCAAATCTACCTATAGAATGCTCCAAAATATTGCTAATGTACCATCGCAACACAATTGAACTCAACATCACTGTCACAATTTTCCATACTACATAACAATCAACCATAATGTAAACCATTCCTCATAAAAAACCATGGATAATTCAAAATTTTGACTAAATAATGATATGCATTGAAGAAGCATTTCATATTTGCACCTTTGAAATATGAGTTCTTATTATTCTTCATAAACCCATGTACTTCTAAGAATATAATGTATAATTTCCACTATAATGGAGAAATTTTCACATCATCTGGAGTTGAAATGGGATTCAGAAAGAACTTCTAAACTCTGTTTGTTTTCCCAGGAATCCTCTTACAAATCCCACTAAAAATAAAATTTCTTCAAATATTTTTATAAAAGAGAACCTGTCAATGCAATGTTGTGTTGGGTCTTCACTTTTTTTAGTGCTTATGTTATATCAATATTTTATTTTAGATATTGTCCTATAGGTAAGTTTTGAAATGTTGCATATCATAACAATAGAACCCCACCTTTTTTCCACCAATTTGTTAATAGCCTTGATCCCTATGTGTTCTCCCTAAAAACATCCTCAAGCATGGAACTAAATGAGGGTCAAAATCAAAAGGTTTACACTTGGAAAATTATTTCCTCTGGTTATGTAGTACATTCATTGGTGTTATAATAAGGGAAATATTCAAATCGAGATCCACAAACTGCATAATAGTGCACATAAAAGTTATAACTTGCAATTTTTTCCAAAATCCAATACTATGGGCCAAAATGCAACCAAGACCCTTGTATTTAGACTTAATATTGTTTACTAATTGGATACAATTCTCCCACAATAACCATTTGCCAACAATCTAGTGAGGTTTCAAAATACATGAGATAGATGGAGATACCCTAACTTTTGGTTCATTTTTTTCTTTAGTAGCATTAACAATAAATCCTTTAGTAGCGCACTTTCCTTGAATCAAGTTCCTTTAAAATAGATGCAAGTTTACTCTAATTCAAAGAAGTTCTTATTCCAAAAGTCATAAGAGTGCTTCTAACTACAATTGCCCTTATAAATTGGATGAGGAATCAATCCTTGGTATGTAATTCTTGGAAACTTAGAAGATTAGCATTGTTCAAAAGAAGCATGCATGATTCCTTCTACTTCAAAAGTACTGATAAAATCTTAGTATGCCTTCCCTTCCATTATAACTCCTTCAAAAACACCATTTTCCAACCCCTCCTTGGTTACATTTAACAATAATATAGGGTAAAAAACATTAGCATTGTCTTATTTACTTTAGATTTCTCATTCTCCAATATATCGAGTTCTTTTGGTAAGGAACCCAACTTCACTACTCTTTGATGACCTTCATGAATGTCTACTGCCCACTTCTGACCTATTGCAAGAAGTTTTGAATGAGACATAACATCATCTACAAGTCCAAATTTAATTTACTCATTATAATTCAAAGTCTTTCAAGCTAGTAACATGTCAATTACACTGTTTAAATTTGCAAGTTTGCTAGTTGCTGAAAAATGATGCTTCGACAGACTTCCTTGTGAACAAGTAATCTCGGTAATGTGATATGGCTTAGTTGAGCCAAGAAAAAATTTCTTGTAAAAATTAGTTTCAACTTCACCATCGAGCACAAATCCATGTCTTTTCCACCAAAACAAATGATAATTATTAGCAACACGCTTTTTCAACTCCAAAAAAGTTTCTCAAATTCCTTAACACTTTTTGTAAAGTTCCATTATTAATTGTATTATGTAAGGCACACTTCGTTGCAACTCGTATTTTAGAAAGATTTAGTGGCCAATCAAATAAATCATATGATGGAGTTGAGTTGTTTGTGATGGAAGACACTAAATTAGTTCAAGGCATTGAGGTTGTATCTATTGCATGGAGAGTACCGCCTATAGCCTGAAAAAGAAGATGATCCACCTGTTCTAGAATAGTAAATTGTCTTTTCCCATCATTGTCTCTACCATCTAATTTTTCTTCAACTTGTTTTAGAACTAATATGACAAGAAGTTTCCCTCTAAAACGATGAATTATTTTTTTGGTTTTCATAGTAGAAAACAATGTGCATGATTATGAGTCTAAGAAACAACACCTTTTGACAACCTTCTACTGTAGTTTTAGCTCCTATATCTTCATAGCTTACCTACAAGCCTTCATAACTACCTATTTTAGCATTATATTACCATATTTTGCATAAACATGGCCATATGAGCTACAAAGACATAGAAAAGTAATAATTCCAATATTTCTATCATTTAGTAAGTAAAGTTTATAAAAAATGACAATTTCTATAGCTCCTGTGACAATTTGTAGCTAAATCCAAGGTTCGAATGGTTTATGAAGTGAAAAGGCCAACACAATCATATGAATAGGTGTCAAAAAATTATGGCATGGTATTCCACCCATTTGGTGCAATAGAATGTCATTGGATGACCATGATAGATGTTTATGTCACATGCACAGAAACGGATGAGCCAAAAATCTTAAAGTGTGAAACATGAGGTTTCTTACTCGTGAAATCCTCTTCAAGTTTACTCATGCCAAGTATCATATGAGGACAAAAGTTCTGCACAAATATCGTAGTGTTGCATGATTCTGCCCACAGATTCATTGGTAGGCCTTGATCATGCAACATCACTCTTTCTGCACCCACGATCGTTCTATTCTTTCTTTCAACAACTACATTCTCTTTTGGGTTATGAGGCATTATTAGTTCTCTTCAAATTACTTCTTTGCTGCAGAAGTTTTTGAATTCATTAGAGATGTATTTGCCACCATTATCACTCCTTAGAGCCTTCACTTGCTTCCCCGACTCTTTCTCCACCAATGCCTTAAACTTAGGAAACTTTGAGAATGTTTGATCTTTCTTCTGCATGAAGAGGATCCTGCACTTACGAGAAAATTCATCAACAAATATCAAAAAGTACTTATGTTTTGTTGTTGAAGCAACAAAGAATGGTCCACACAGGTCTGTGTGAACTCTCTCAAGGATCCTCGAAGCTCAGTTCTCCTTCTCATGAAATGTGGCCTTTACATATTTTCCCATAGTACATCACTTGCATGTGTCTGACTGCGCAAGTGTACCCTTGGGAAGAACAATAGAAACCTGCTGCATGAATTTCAAGGCTCCATGGTGAAGATGGCCCAACCTCCTGTGCCAAAACCTCATCCCGGCTCACCACTTTGTCTACCTTGCCCATCAATGTTGCGTAGCCATCTACATCCATCTTGTAGAGATTATTAACTCTAATCCCTATCTTCTTGGCTTGTCCTGTTGTTTTGTGTCGCAGGAAAACTTTTCCTTCACTAAAAACAACATCATAGCCTCTATCCTCCAACATTGCAACTAAGACTAAATTTTTCTTCAGACCTGGTACATGCATTACATATTTTAATTGAAAGGGTTTACTTGAATGCCTCTATAAGGTAATGGTACCAATATCGGTAGCACTGTACCGCCTGTCATCACCCATTTCAATATGCATCTGGAGATCCTTCTCCTCGAAGCTACTGAAAATTTCCTTGTCTCCCGTCATGTGAAAGGAAGTGACACTATCCAAATACCACACAGATCCCAATGCACTTGACACCATGAATGCGATTAATGAGAAGTCAAGCTCAAATTGCGAGGCCAAAGCCTCACTAGCTGCAGATATTCCAGCCTTATTTTTCTTCTTCTTTTGTGGACAGTTTGTAGCATAATTCCCATGCTCATGACAGTGAAAACACTTTACCCTGGACATATCCTGCTTCTTGCCATCTTTGGAGTCATATTTTGAATGAAATTTCTTCCCCATCCCCTTATTCACCTTGGAAACCAAAGCACAATATTCTTTATCTTCATTCTTAGTGTTAGCCCCCCTATAAATTTTTGGCAAGCAAACGGGGGCTAAATTGTTTTTGAGCCTTCAAGGAATGCATTTCCTCTGAAAACGCAGTCTCCTTGAAGCCTCCATGTGTCTTTTATCCTTTGATGAAATACCCTCTGCTGATTCCCCTTTTAAAGCCTCTTTGTTATGTGAAGAAATGCCCAAAGGCCCCCTTTTCCCTCTTATTCCACCCCCAATTAACCTCTATTTCATCCCCCTTGTCTTCCCCTTCTATTTCCCTTTTTTACCCTCTTATTTCCCCCAAAATCCCCTTAAATTCTTTCCCCAATCTTTGTTGGCCCTTTTCCTCCCTTACTCCTCTATCGTTCCCCTCCTTGGCCTCCAAATTCCATTTAAACGGGCTAAAACCCACTTTCCTACCTTATTATAAGGCCTAGCCCCTTTCCGCCAACCCCTTATAACCACTTTCCCCATATTCCCCAGCGCTGGGACCAAGCGCTTAAGTCCCAAGTGCTAATCGCAATCGGAAGGCCGGGTGGGTGCAAATTCCTTTGTAATGTCAAAAATCCCGATGCGATTAACTATTAAACAAAGTTCCGCGACCTGTTTTCGGCCATTGATTTGTCATTCCAATCAACGGCGGAGCGCTAATCGCAGCCCCCCCACTCAATCACAATCGCAATGTTCCGTGTGTGCCCTCCGATCGATCGCAAGTCTTTTTGCCCGAGCCCCGATTGCAATCCTATGATCATATCTCGACCTTCGATCCATCCCGCTGATCCGACGGCCAGCGCTTAATCGCAAGTCCCCTTCCGATCGCAATCGAAAACCTTCCCGTCCAACTCGTGATTGCGATCTGCCGATTCCATCGCAGCCGTCCATCTGTTTCACGATCCGACGGCCATCGCACACCCGCTCCAATCGCAATCGGAACTTTCGATCGCACCCTCCTGCTGCGTGTTGCGATTGCGATCCCCCAATCCAATCTGAGCCGTCTGTCCTGCCAGATCCAACGGTTTGGATTCATCCCGTTCCTCTCCCATCATCCTTCTCTACTGCCCCTCCGATTTCATCCCAGCCGTTCATTCCTCCCCCAGATCAACAGTTATCGCTTAATCGCCCCACCCCTCTAATCGCAATCGGAACCTTTTGAATATGTGTTGCGATTGACGCTCGCTCCGACCTCCGATTGCGATGGTGCCGATTAGATCATGTCCGTTGATCCTCCCCTGGATCCGATGGTTCTGATCTAATCGCCCTCCGCCTCCGCTGGGTCCCACTCTTACATTCGTCTCCGTCCTATTTCATGTGTTTTGTATGTTTTGCCCGTTGCATATGATATTCCTTCGCCCAATCTCCACCGTCGATCTTCGTTCCCAGACCATGATCTAACGGTTTGTGCTGCACTCTGCCACCAACCATGTTGTTCGTAAGTTTTCACCCCTCCATTTGCATCTCCGCTTTTTTCACCGTTCCGCCACCATTCCTCCGCCTCCGCAGCATTTCTCCACCACTGCCCGGGTTTGTAACAGATCTATTGTATTATGCAGATATCATAGAGAGGCCAATTTAGCGGCCAAACGGGATAGCAGAGACGGATTTAAGGGATCTGAGCCAGTAATTGGAGATTTAAAGTGCTAATCCCGTATTCAAAGGATTAAGGCTCAGCTTGAAGACTAATGAGCGCATCAGCAAGTCATAACTGCGCTACCTAACAGCAGAACATGTTCTCTCCAGAGGTACACCTTCCTACAGCAGTTTCCATGCCGCCTCGAGCCCATAAGCAGTTAATTGCACTAACAGGGCTTCATTAAAGACTGTCTGAGCAGCAGTAATGAAGGAATGGAGAAACCGTGCAGATCTTTCCTCCAGTTCATTTATTCAGAAGGCTAGCGCAGAGCTCCAAGCACCAGAAAGGACCCCAAAGAAATATCCGAGGTCGATCTCGGCCTGACAGAGACCCCCTGGACAGATTACAGAGTACATGCAATACTGCAGAAAGCCATTAAGCAGTAGGGGCGTGAACACTTCTTCCATTCTGCCTTAATGAAACTCATTTATTTTTTCACCTACTTCTGTGTCTTCCGCTTCTCCTATAAGAAATCCCCGAGAACATAATGAAAGGGTTGTTGTTGGTTGTTGTTCAGTTGTGGGGCAATTTTCTGTTAGAGGGATTCATTCCGACTGTTAGAACAGTCGTGGGAGGGAGTAGCAGAGTAGTTGTATGTAATAGGCTAGGAGGAGAAGTCTGGGCTGTATTGGCCATTGAGCTTATTGTACATGACTGGTTTTGCATCAATTAATCAAAGCACATTTCACAGAATCCTGGTCTATTACTATTGGTGATGTTTTTCTTACTCTGTTTATTGCATTTCTATACTGTTTCATGTTCTTCTGGGATTGCATCAGAATAATGGTATAGGATTCACCCTTGTTAGGTGCCCTATGCTGTCTGCTCTCCTTGCCATCAATGTTTTCTGCTAAAATGTGTTATCTGAGAATTGATTTCAGTCAATTTAACTAGTGTAGTGGATGTTATTGCCTACTCTCTGATGTATGAATTGGTGGGAGCAGTTCTTAGATGTTCTTGCTGGGTTTAAGCTGGAAGGTCTGGGAACACTGGGGATGAGTGTTAGCCCTATCCACTAGGATCCTTGCGCGACCAGCTGGCCCTTCTAAGATCCCTTCTGTTAAACTTATCTCTGTTTTGCCCTTGGAGTTGCTAAAGAAGGCCTGGAGTTAAATGATCTCTGGTCTGATCTATAAGCTGCCCCTTTGTCCACCTTTGAAAGCTGCCTTCGAGTATGTCCAAGCAGGTCTGGAGTTAAATGACCTCTGACCTGATCTATAGACATAAATTTGGTTGTCTTTCCTTCTTCCACCTTCCTTCCTTAATGTTCCATCTCACCATCCAGTCTAAAAGATCCTTTAGTATAGATGGCTTGCCCTTTGGAGGCTTTGACTAGTTGTTGCATGTAATTACCTTTCATGACTCCATAGCCCAATGGATGGCACTGTCTTGGCCTATCATCTTTGCTGAAGCCTCCTGCTGTTTTGTGTCCTTTCTCCCATTACTTTCTCAGTCTATGATCTCATAACCAACCCAACAACCTAGCAACCAAATCATTTTAAACCCCCTTTTGTGCTTCATAACTACCCTAATATTTCATCTTGAGCTTCAAAGATATATCATTCTTTGCTCTATTTGGAGAGATCCCTCTCCGGGTCCAGGAGGGCTAGATCCTAGGGCCCCAAAGTGGTTCTGATGTTGTCTCATCTTTTGGTCTTGGCAATCTGGCCAAAACATGGGAACCCCAACATAATGGCGACTCCGCTGGGGACGAGACCACTTTGCCTTTAGATTGGCTTTTAATTGCTGATGGTGGACAGCAGCCTGTTCCAAATAGTCAAAGTCATCCACCTGGCGACTCCACACTCCATAACTCCCTCAAGACCAAATGACTCCACTAGTGAAGGACGCTGAACTGGTTGAGAAGAGACAGTAGCCTTCTTTGCAAAAGCATGAATCCAAACATGGACAGGGATGCAAAGTATAATGCTTTGTATAATAAAGTATGCAGAATAGAAAAAATGTTTGGTAAAGTGCTGGAGACATACATGGCTAATATGAACGCAGATGATGATTATTTAGAACAGCCCATGTTGTCTTCATAACAAGAAAAAACTCAAGATCTAGAAGATGAGAAGGACCTATATGGTGCTCAAGAATCTGTAGAAGATGAAGAGGAGAGCGATCAGAGACTGCCTGATTGCTTGCCCATGTCTTGTGTTATGCTAACCAGAGAATATCAGGACATATTAGCAAAGGCTGATAGGGAAAGTTGCCTTGAGGAAACAGAAGACCGCATAGAAGAGGCAGAATCTGATATGGAAGAAGAGGTTCAAGAAGACATCACGCCTCCAAATCAGCTAATACAAGAGAATGAGGACTATTTTTCTTCTGTCCCTGATGAAAGGGAAACCCCTCTTTTGATAGAAGAAGAGATTGGCCGGATATCAAACCAGCAGTCCACCCCAGAAATCTTCTATAGAACACACGCTCCTGCTCAGTCATTATTTGAGTTTGATGATTCAGATCCAGAAGACTCCTCCGTGGATCGGGACGAAGAAAGACCTGCTGTGCGCCCAGAATGGTTGACTTGGTCGAGTCCGCCTATTTATGACACTGATGGCGAGAGCCACGACAGTATAATAGCAGATGAAGATTCTATGAATCTTCATTCTGCTTCACCACAGATCATCAGTGAGACTGGAAACCAGCAGCCTTCCCATTCAGAAGATGAGGAGGAAAGCAAAGAAGAGATTTGTGAGCAGGATGAAAGCAAAGAGCCTCCTCTTGAAAAAGAAGAAGCAAAGGAAGACATCCCTGCTCACGAACGCACTGATCGTTTCACGGAGCCCAGCACAATAGAGCATAATAAATCAGAGCTCCAAGAGGACTCGGTTGCAATATATGATGAGTCCTCCAGTTCAGAAGGTGAAGCAGATGAGGGAGATTCTTTTTTTCAAGGGAGTCTCGTTCTCGATCCAGTGGAAGAAGAAGAGATTCTGGCCGAAGCCTGCCTGCCAGATATTTATAGCCATGAATATTTTCATGATCCTTATGCACATTTTCTGCATACATTTGAAGAAGGATCAAAGGTCTTTTCGAGCAGCATGTTGCAGACAGGAAGAAAATTTTTCAAGGCTGCTGTTAGTGAACAAAAAGAGTGGGAGCTGCCCTGCCTATCCAGCATGCTCAAGGAGTTGAGCAAGAAGGACCAGTCATGGGATCGCTTGAAGGACTGGTTGCATTGGAAGACAATGTTTGTAAGCTAGACTGTAAATATTCCAGTTAGAGTAGGGTAGGTAGGAAGCTCAATAAAGCTCAGCCTATGAGCAAGTAGATTAGTTGTTTAAATTTCTGTCTTAGAATGTAGAGAAGAAACCTGCTAGACAACCTAATCCTAGCAGGTAGTAGTGTAGGTAGAGAAATATATGAGACCAACAGTCTAATCTGGTCTCATGGAGTAATAAGGGTAGTAGTAGAATAGGTTTATTTTCCTGTCTGTAAAAATTAATGATGTAAAAGGGTCTACAAGTCCAAATGCACCCAAGAAAAAATGTTAGGACTATAGTGTGGGTAGGTAGTTGTTTGGGAGAATTTTACTGCTGATATGTTGTCTTCATAGCTTGTGGCAGCTGATCTAAAGGAAGAAAGAAATGGCTTATAGCAGCAGGCATCTGGCCTACACCAAGAGATCAATTTCTGAATTCTTGACTCCTTCAAGAAGAAGCCATCCCCATGTGGAGCCACTGTTAGCCCCCCTATAAATTTTTGGCAAGAAAACGGGTGCTAAATTGTTTTTGAGCCTTCAAGGAATGCATTTCCTCTGAAAACACAGTCTCCTTGAAGCCTCCATGTGTCTTTTATCCTTTGATGAAATCCCCTCTGCTGATTCCCCTTTTAAAGCCTCTTTGTTATGTGAAGAAATGCCCAAAGGCCCCCTTTTCCCTCTTATTCCACCCCCAATTAACCTCTATTTCATCCCCCTTGTCTTCCCCTTCTATTTCCCTTTTTTACCCTCTTATTTCCCCCAAAATCCCCTAAATTCTTTCCCCAATCTTTGTTGGCCCTTTTCCTCCCTTACTCCTCTATCGTTCCCCTCCTTGGCCTCCAAATTCCATTTAAATGGGCTAAAACCCACTTTTCGACCTTATTATAAGCCCTAGCCCCTTTCCGCCAGCCCCTTCTAACCACTTCCCCCATATGCCCCAGCGCTGGGACCAAGCGCTTAAGTCCCAAGCGCTAATCGCAATCGGAAGGCCGGGCGGGTGCAAATTCCTTTGTAATGTCCAAAATCCCGATGTGATTGACTATTAAACAAAGTCCCGCGACTTGTTTTCGGCCGTTGATTTGTCGTTCCAATCAACGGCGGAGCGCTAATCGCAGCCCCCCTGCTCAATCGCAATCGCAATGTTCCGTGTGTGCCCTCCGATCGATCGCAAGTCTTTTTGCCCGAGCTTCGATTGTGATCCTTCGATCATATCCCGACCGTCGATCCGTCCCGCTGATCCGACGACCAGCGCTCAATCGCAAGTCCCCTTCCGATCGCAATCACAAACCTTCCCGTCCAACTCCCGATTGCGATCTGCCAATTCCATCGCAGCTGTCCATATGTTTCACGATCCGATGGCCATCGCACACCCGCTCCAATCGCAATCGGAACTTTCGATCGCACCCTCCTGCTGCGTGTTGCGATTGCGATCCCCCGATCCAATCTGAGCCGTCTGTCCCACCAGATCTAACGGTTCGGATTCATCCCGCTCCTCTCCCATCATCCTTCTCTACTGCCCCTCCAATTTCATCCCAGCCGTTCATTCCTCCCCCAGATCAATGGTTATCACTTAATCGCCCCACCCCTCTAATCGCAATCAGAACCTTTTGAATATGTGTTGCGATTGACGCTCGCTCCGACCTCCGATTGCGATGGTGCCGATTAGATCATGGCCATTGATCCTCCCCTGGATCCGATGGTTCTGATCTAATCGCTCTCTGCCTCCGCTGGGTCCCACTCTTACATTCATCTCCGTTCTATTTCATGTGTTTTGTATATTTTTCCCGTTGCATATGATATTCCTTCGCCCAATCTCCACCGTCGATCTTCGTTCCCAGACCATGATCTAACGGTCTGCGCTGCACTCTGCCACCAACCATGTTGTTTGTAAGTTTTCACCCCTCCATTTGCATCTCCGCTGTTTTCACCGTTCCGCCACCATTCCTTCGCCTCCGCAGCATTTCTCCACCACTGCCCGGGTTTGTAACAGATCTATTGTATTATGCAGATATCACAGAGAGGCCAATTTAGCAGCCAAACGGGATAGCAGAGACGGATTTAAGGGATTTGAGCCAGTAATTGGAGATTTAAAGTGCTAATCCCGTATTCAAAGGATTAAGGCTCAGCTTGAAGACTAATGAGTGCATCAGCAAGTCATAACTGCGCTACCTAACAGCAGAACATGTTCTCTCCAGAGGTACACCTTCCTACAGCAGTTTCCATGCCGCCTCGAGCCCATAAGCAGTTAATTGCACTGACGAGGCTTCATTAAAGACTGTCTGAGCAGCAGTAATGAAGGAATGGAGAAACCGTGCAGATCTTTCCTCCAGTTCATTTATTCAGAAGGCTAGCGTAGAGCTCCAAGCTTCAGAAAGGACCCCAAAGAAATATCCAAGGTCGATCTCGGCCTGACAGAGACCCCCCAGACAGATTACAGAGTACATGCAATACTGCAGAAAGCCATTAAGCAGTAGGGGCGTGAACACTTCCGCCATTCTGCCTTAATGAAACTCATTTATTTTTTCACCTACTTCTGTGTCTTCCGCTTCTCCTATAAGAAATCCCCGAGAACATAATGAAAGGGTTGTTGTTGGTTGTTGTTCAGTTGTGGGGCAATTTGCTGTTAGAGGGATTCATTCCGACTGTTAGAACAGTCGTGGGAGGGAGTAGCAGAGTAGTTGTATGTAATAGGCTAGGAGGAGAAGTCTGGGCTGTATTAGCCATTGAGCTTATTGTACATGACTGGTTTTGCATCAATTAATCAAAGCACATTTCACAGGATCCTGGTCTATTATTATTGGTGATGTTTTCTTACTCTGTTTATTACATTTCCATATTGTTTCATTGTTATTTTGGGCTTGCATCAGAATAATGGTATAGGATTCACCCTTGTTAGGTGCCCTATGATGTCTGCTCTCCTTGCCATCAATGTTTTCTGCAAAAATGTGTTATCTGAGAATTGATTTCAGTCAATTTAACCAGTGTAGTGGATGTTATTGCCTACTCTTTGATGTATGAATTGGTGGGAGTAGTTCTTATATGTTCTTGCTGGGTTTAAGCTGGAAGGTCTGGGAACACTGGGGATGAGTGTTAGCCCTGTCCACTAGGATCCTTGCGCGACCAGCTGGCCCTTCTAAGATCCCTTCTGTTAAACTTATCTCTGTTTTTCCCTTGGAGTTGCTAAAGAAGGCCTGGAGTTAAATGACCTTTGGTCTGATCTATAAGCTGCCCCTTTGTCCACCTTTGAAAGCTGCCTTCGAGTATGTCCAAGCAGGTCTGGAGTTAAATGACCTCTGACCTGATCTATAGACATAAATTTGGTTGTCTTTCCTTCTTCCACCTTCCTTCCTTAATCTTCCATCTCACCATCCAGTCTAAAAGATCCTTTAGTATAGATGACTTGCCCTTTGGAGGCTTTGGCTAGTTGTTGCATGTAATTACCTTTCATGACTCCATAGCCCAATGGATGGCACTATCTTGGCATATCATCTTTGCTGAAGCCTCCTGCTGTTTTGTGTCCTTTCTCCCATTACTTTCTCAGTCTATGATCTCATAACCAACCCAGCGACCCAACAACCAAATCATTTTAAACCCCCTTTTGTGCTTCATAACTTTTGTGCTTGCGCAATCCTTGATGAATGCAATCCATAATTAATATGAATTTTGGCCTTCCTTTACTGCACAAGTATCATGGGCACTCCAATGGGTGTTGGTTGCATGGGTGCAACCCACTAATCCTACAACCGATAGTCAACTTCCCTTTCACCTAGATCTCAACTGGGTCTCCACTGGATCTGATATGCATGCAGCTAATAATAGTAAATCCTCAGTTGCATGTGAGATCAATAATTGTGAATTAATTAATATTTAATTCACTTTATCTCTCACTAGTGTATATAATGGTTACAACTAGCACAACTGAGTTTAACTCACTTAACTGAGTTAAACTAATTACAAATTACATTAACTAATGGACCACTGCACTTCGAACTCTGTTACAACTAGAATTACTCTACATGCCTCGCCAACTAAATCTAACTCCAAATTCATGAGTTAACTGAGTTTATCACGCTCATTTAACTATTACAAGTTATTTTGAGACTAGATTACATTTTATTGTCCATCTTATTTAAGGGATAACTAAAATTGACATGCACCAAATTTAGCCCTGTGGGCCCCACCCTAGTGTAGGTGTTGCATGCACTAGGCGTGGGTGATGAAATTTTCTAGTTAAATTTCAACAACATCTCCTTTTGAGAAGTAATGATAAGATTTTTCCTTGTGCACTTTCCAATTTGCATCAATTTCTTGGAACAATTAGTGTTGTTTAAGAAAAAGTTCCTTATCTGGAGTAATATGATCTCAAGGGGAGAAGAGTTGATTGATGCTCAAGGAAAGTGAGAATAGTCTTTGAAGTATTAGTAGTAGTAGTAGTAGCAGTAGTGAATATCAAGCCAAAAATTCATCACTATCACATGGTATTTGTAGCATCAACATTACCATGTGAAATTTTGATTGATGTGTAGATGCATTGGAAAAAGAGAACGCCAAAATCCATTGGGTGTTAGGGATTGGAAAAAAATTAAAGTAGATGGTATATTTTCATGGGGAGCATATCATATATGACCAGTTCCTAGAAAAATAACAACTACAAGAAGACACAAAGACATGTTCTACTAATATTTGATTTTTGCAGGTGTCTTTGTTTATGATGTTTGTCATTAAGTTTGGATCACAGACTTCAAGTGCCTCATCAAAGAGATATCAACCCTTAAGAAGAGGATTCTACAAAAGAGAATGAGAAAACATTAGTAGCTCACAAGGAGAACAAACATTAGCAACCTGATCCCTCAGACATTATTTGAAAGGGGGAAAGAAAGTACTCTGTCACCTTTTGGCATTGATGTCAAAATGGGAGAGAAATTTATTAATGGCTCATGTATAGAAGAGAAATATGAATGGCATCCATTCATTGGATGAAATTATGTTTGTTGGATGTAGGATGAGGAGTGACCATCAATTTGGAGAAGTGATGTGCTATCATCAAGGCTAAAGGGAGAGATTGTTGGACAATTTGCAGATGCATGGTGTGTTTGGAATTGATGTGCATGGATTTTCAAGATCAGGGGAATTCTTCTAGTTGTTGCAGACTTCAGTGGAAAACCATCATTATAGAAGGTTAAATAAAGAAGCTACAAATATTACAACTATGGTGGTGAGGTGGCTCAAAATTTGAAGGATTTTCTACCCTATGATATCAACTCAAATATTCCTCGAAGTGGCAGTGTTGGATAGTTCTCGGAAAGAGCTTTCCAACGGTATGTTGAAGTCTGAAAAATGCTTCCTGGAGAAAAATAAATGGCTAGTCAAAGTATGTAGATCAAAAAGGTCAACAAGCAGGGTTCCAATGCTCGAGGTTCCACCCCTCCCTTAATTTTTGGAAATAAATTTCTTTATTTATGACTTAGGTGGATTTTGGAGTAAGGTCAAGACCTAGGTGTATTTGAGCCTCTAGTGAGTCGGGCCATCATCCAGTTGAGAGGTTTTAGCAAGATTACAAAGGACCGATCCCTGACCCCCGACCTTCTACCTATGACATGTGGCATAAATGATGTGGAGAACAATGGACAAAACAATGGTTGATGACATTAGCACAGAGTGATGTGAAACTCCTAGAATGTGACACGTGGCATGTGTTTTCGATTTTTACATGTATCTAAGTGCACCAAATATTGGTGACACATGGCACCACCTAGGAGGCACCATGTGGCCCAGATGACATCAACATGACAAGCGTTGATGATGTGGAAAATTTTCTAAAGTTCGTGCCATGGTTTCCTTGGTGACGTTTTTCCCATTTATTCGGTTTCGAAGTTGGATGCACGAATTAGACCAAAATAGTGAAAATGGCTCTAAGTTTGGGTTTTGAGCTAATCAAAGCTTCAAGCCACTCAGGCCTTGCTGTGGGAATGTAGAGGAATGAACTCCCTGACCCCTAACTCCCGACTTGTGTGGGACCTAGTGCAAGAAAAAAATATAGTGGATGGTGATTGGTTGAGTAGGATGAGATGCGGCACCTCTTGAAGGTGGCCACGTGGTTTCAATGATGTCATCAAGATGAAAGCATGATGGAATATGATTATTTGGCAGTTGGGACCCACAATAGGTTTTAAAGGAAGAAATTCTTTCAACCTTTTAATCACAAACTTAAGCTCTTTCCAACTAGCATCTAGTTCTAGCCCCTTAGTTGTATAATGTGGTAGCTCTGTAATGTTAAGGACGGAGGAACATAGTCCGTGGTGAAAATAAAACACCTATGTGTTTGACCTACAATCACACCATCTCGTCACCACCACTAAAGGGCTGAGTTTTTAAGGAGCTTGCGCGACCAAGTAATATAGGTGCCTAGAGTTATTAGCCTGAAATCACAACGCTTGGTCATTTTGCACTAAAGGGTTGAAGAATAAAGAGTTGAACATTAGTCGAATGCACAAAGTGATATTGGTGTAGCTATAGTTAATGGCGACTGTCGAGGCGAGGAGACTAAGACAATAAGGACCATGATCTGAAGAGGAAATTAATATATCTCTATCCTTAGTAAGGTGAGAATTTCTTGATCTGAGAATTGGTACAACAAATCAACTACATGAAAGGAGTGCATACTTTTGATGTTGAGAGTTTTGATGACGTGATGAAAATATTTCTTCTTGAGCCCTGTGCACGGGGGCTTCACTAGGGGAGAAATACCATACCACGTGCGTTCATATTGGGGGATATATATTGAGGAAAAAATGACATACTATATTGAGCATATAATAGTAGGTAAAGGGTTTTTATATTGGCAGGTATAAAAAATGGAGCTCAAAGTTAAAGAGAAAATATAAACAGGTATGAAAAATCTCATTGAAAAAATGGATACATACAATATCTAGTGAAAGAAGGTATTTTTTAAATTGGGAAGGTGTATTGTGTTCGTATTGGTAGGGGGTTAGAATATGTGATTTTTAGAGGTATTTTCCATTATGTAGTCAAATTAAGGGTATTGTTAAGTATGCCATTATCACAAGTGCTATGTTAGATGTTCATTGAGTGAAGACCTTGTGGCTCTGTGGGACTTAAAGAGCAACAAGGGAGAGCCATGTTGATTGAATAGGAAAAATTTAATGAAGGGACTCCTTGACTATGTAGGTAGTATGGCAAGCCTTACAGGAGGATGCATTCAGGCACTGTGAAGTACACAAGTGCACCATGTTAGAGGACCACGAGCTTTATACGTGATGCAAAGAGAAGTCCATGCTGGATCCACGTGTATTATAGTGGAACAAAACAGAGGACTGCAACAGTGCCATGTGGGGTAATGTGGCATTGTAGTGAGCTGCAGAAAGAGCTCTGTAGAGATTTTGCACTGCTATGTAATATCAAGAGTGCTTGTGTTGTTGAAAAAGGCCAAGAGTGCATGTGGAACTACTAAGGGCTAAGTGTGAACATGTTGAATGCACGAGGATTGAGAGTTGAATGTGTGTTGCTGCAGAATGAGTAAAATGAGTAGAAGATGAAGTGGTGCATGAGTCGAGTGAAGAAAAGGCTGTTGAGGAGAATAGAGAGCTAATGAGTTGAGGAAAGAGGGTCAAAAATTGGTGATGAGTAGAGAATAAAATCTGGTAGAGTGAGTGTCAGTTCACAGGACCAAGGATTGAAGAATATCGAGTTGAAATCAAGCTAAGTGGGTAACATTACATAGAACACATATTCCCCTATTTAGTCTAGGTTGGAGCCTGTAAAACATGGATTTGGAGCTTCCATCTAGTGGGTGTCTGAGGAGAGCTTGGAGGTTGGTGCCTCTTGCAAGTGGATGTTTGCATAAATCCATGAAGTTGGTGCTTCATGGTAAGTTGATAAGAAATTTGTAAAGAAAAGAGTTGAGGCTTCCTACTAGTGGGTGCTAACAGACAATCTAAGGGAGTTGGTGTTGCCTATGAGTGGTGGCTCACAAACAATTGATATAATAGAGTGAGAGCTCATATTTACATCATAAAACAAATATTGATGGTTTTTCCTTTTTTCGTTTCCATGTTAAATCCTCTGTGTTCCATATGTTTGTTTCTCATGATATTTTTGTGTATGTTTATGTGATGATTTCATTTGTTACACATGTTATGATGGTATTTGCTCATATGAATGATTTCCAAAATTAAAAAGAAATATAAATTGGCATTAAGAGTAAAATTAGCTTTAATAGTAATTCAATTAAAAAGAAATATAAATGGACATTAAGGGTAAAATTACCTTTCATAGTGATTCACCCTCCCTCTCATATTAAATATTTTTTCCAACACAAATATCTTTTATAGTGAAAATAAATTGGTTCCCTCTATATACTTGGTAAATTCAAAATTAAAATGAATATAAATTGATTTAATTATAAACTATATCTTTTTACCTCTTAACTAAGAAGTATACCTTTTTAAAAATTAAAGTAAAAAGACTTTCCATAAAAAAAAATTATAAAAAAATAAATTTAAGAATTTGTAGTAAGTGAGAATTGATAATCATTATAATTAACTTTAATTGAGTTCCAACACTTAGTAAATTCAAAATTAAAATAAAACATATTTACTAAATTAAAATGAATATAAATTGGCTTAACTATGAACTATATCGTTTTACATCTTAACTAAGAAATATATTTTTTAAAAACGGAAGTAAAGAGACTTTCCATACAGAAAAAAAATTATATAAAAAATAAATTTAAGAATTTGTAGTAAGTGAGAAATGATAATCATTATAATTAACTTTAACTGAGTTTCACCACTTAGTAAATTCAAAATTAAAATAAAGTATATTTACTAAATTAAAATGAATATAAATTGGCTTAACTATGAAATATATCTTTTTACCGCTTAACTAAGGAGTATACTATTAGAATCTACGCTTCTGTGACGTATACTTTTTAAAAACGGAAGTAAAGAGACTTTCCATACGGAAAGAATTTATACAAAACGTGAATTTAGACCTTCCTAATTTGACAATGTTTGATTTATAAACCGTTTTATTCAATGATTGTGTGCAATATCCCCTAAATTCTTGTTTATGTTTATTTGATCATATTTCAGAAAGATGTAATTCCCGGTGACACGGTCAAAATAGCTGTTAACGGTGTCCTTCAGGGAATAGCACATATAGCAGAGGCCCCTTCATTATAGCCCCCACAACTCTGTTACTAAAGCAAACAATTAATAACAACTCTGTTACTTTGTAATAATCTAAAAGATTAATAACTCTGTTACGTGATTAATAACAATCAATCACGTCATCCTGATTACGTGATTAATAACAATTAATCACGTCATCCTGAACCACTACTACTTTCTAGTAAAAAACAAGAGCATTTCTACTCTTGGACAATATAATGTAAAATGGTAGTGATCGGTGTCATTGCTTAGAGTTGAACGAGTAATAAACGCAAGATTTCAGAGTTGGATGGAATCTATTAGGAGCAATTTTTAATGCATCCAAAACCCCGTCCCATAGTGCCACAATGTATGGGAAGCATAGTAGCAAGTGATCAACATCTTCACAACCCCTCATGCACATAAGGTAGATACCAGGACCAATAAAGCCTAGGAGTTGAAGGTTCTTCTAGGTGAGCACTCGATCGTGAAGTGCCAACCAATAGAAACATTTGAGATTTTGTGGTATCTCCCATTTCCATGCAATCTAGAACCATAGGCAATCTATGATAAATTTCCTTCACCGTTGGATGGCCTTTCTTTATCAATCCATCCCAAACCATCTTGTCAGCGTGTTCCATGATGCATATATTGACGATACACAAATGAGGGAGATAGATCTCCCATTCAATTGCTAGATTGCCTGGAATCCCAAACTCGTATGCCTTGATCCAACACTGTCGATTGATGAGGGAAAATAATGGATTTGATTTAGGTGGAATATGTCTTTATTGTGTAAAAAGTCAAGTAGATGCACTGATATAGAGTGGTTACATGTGAAGCCCATAAGTGCATCTTAACAAATCTCAATCATAGTCCCATCCCCTACGTACCAACGCAGGTAACCCAACAGCCAATGTACGGTTTTCATTATGCTACTCCATACATAGGATGAATTGGATTTCCTCCTCACTCCATTCCTAATCCAAGTTGAGAAAAAATTCCCTTACATATATTTTCCCCTGACAATTTGTGATCAAATATTGTTACCGGACATAGCCCTCCACATATTTTTGATAATCAACGCCCCATTAAAAGTATGAGAATATATGATCCCCCAAACACCCTCCAAAATTTCCCTGACAAGTGCTTTCCACCTTACCAAGTGCATCTTCCCCATATGGTTGTGACCAGACTGCAAAAACCTAGCTATAATAGAATCTATCCTGTGAATAATCTCCATCAGTAAAAAGAACAAATGCATCCAATATACATAAATGTTTTTCAACACCGATTTTAACAACGTCAAACGACCTCCCATAAATAACCACCTATGTTTCTAACCAACCAGTGATTTGTCGAATCTGGCAGCCAACCACTCTCCATCCTTAATGCAGTACTTATTAGGTTTTAACCTAAAACCTAGGTACATGAACCCTTCATCAAAATGTATGGAGGAAAAATCAAAGATATTACAAATATCCCTAACGATCGAGTCCTATTTGTCACCATGAACTAGAGTGGACTTAGTTTTTCTCATACATAACCCCGAAGCCTTCCAAATTTCTTAATAATCTTGTGTATTTGAGACCATTCATCAAGATACGCCGCACCCCTAAAATATTAAATCATCCATGAACATCAAATGAGTGATATCATTGTGGATAGCAACTCGTATTCCAAAAATCAAATCCATGCTTCTTGCATTGCCCATCACGCGACTCAAAAAATCTATAACAAGGAGGAAGAGGAGGGGTGACGGGGCACATCCCTGTCTTAAAACCATAAAATCCCTAAAGAAATGGGTTAGTAAGACATTAATGATCACTACAAAATTAGCAATATTGATGCATGCCAAAATCCATTTAATGTTTTGGAGGTTAATTCCCACCTTCTGCAGAACCAACCTCAGAAATTCCCAATCAACACAATCATAGGCTTTGATCAATTCTACTTTGAGTAGACATGCCTTCATCTTTTGGGCCTTCTATCAAAGGATAAAACTAAACACAAAATCTTGAGAACTTCATTCCAAAAACTGCAATTTATACAATGAATGAGTCATAGAATCAATAGTGAGTCTATTGAATGCCATTTATTTCTTACTGAATCCTACTGACTATTGATTATGAACCATCCACTGCCGACTAGGGAACAATAATTGTTGGCATAGTGATTAATATTATGAGACTTACCCATAATCATGACCTACATGTTAACTTTCCTATTGTTCTAAGTCTCAGCTAGGCCTACAACATAATTTGGATTTTCTACAACACACAACTTACTTCTACGGATTTCAAATTTAGCCTTTCCAAGAGGCTTGGTGAATATGTCAACCACATTTGCAAATGTATTACAATATGATAAGTTAATTTCTTTGGATTACACTTTTTCTCTCACAAAATGATGTTGTGTGTCTATATTCTTTGTCCTTGCATGATATATAGGATTTTTTACCAATTTGATAGTGCTTTGATTGTCACATCTAATTACTGTAGGTGCATGTTATGTTTCTCCAACATCTTCAAATATCCTTGTAAACCATATTGCTTCGTAGGTAGCAATTCTTAATTTATTATACTCAAATTCAGTAGATGACAAGGAAACATGGAAAATTTTAGGGGTTAATATTCCCAGGTGGGCTAATTTTCCATGATTTTTCCAAAAACTCGATTCGCCAATTTTCATTTTTTATAAAAATGATTTGCCCAAATTTTACAATATAAAAGTAATTTAGGTTAAAAATCACCAACATTATATAGAGAGTATATATAAAATCATTATAAATTTGAATAATTTTACAAATACATCAATAAAAAAATTATAGTTTGCATATAAGGGACTAGTGAGATTCGCTAATTTTTTAAACTTCAAGATAATTTTCCATCCTTAAAATTTTCTCTGCAAGGAAATGGTTGGTTTTTTCTTACTCACCTCCATGATATTGCTCTTCAAATTATATTGAACATGTATCCATTAGTATATTTCCTGTCATCTGGATTTCCATCCCGTCGGAATCAGAATAACCTTTCAACTCAACACCAAATTCAATATCAATATACATAATACCAAAATTAAGTGTTCCTTTCAGATATCAAAGGACTTTCTTTGCTACTTTCAAGTGGCTTTCACAAGTATTAGCCAACTATGTATGCTAAGAGAATATGCTATATCTAGCATAGTAGTGTTGAGGTAGTTTATACTTCCCACTAGTTGATGATACAAGGTTCCATTCACCTCTTTGATTCCATCATCACTGTACAATTTAAAATTATGTTCTAATGGAGTAGATACTACCTTGCATTCAATCATATTGAACCTTTGAGGGATTTCCCTTATATATTTGCTTTGTGTGATTGGTGTTTTAGTACTCCCTCCAAATTTCAAGGCCTAAACAATAATTCAATCCACCAAGGTCCTTCATCTCAAATACCTATGAGAATTTTAATTTTTTCAATCAACTTGGATACATTGCTTGTTATGATGATATCATCAACATATACAAATAGTAAAACAACATTCGCATGTTCATCCTTCTTGATGTACAAGTTAGGATCATTTTTGCTTCTCATAAAAGAAAGAGTCAATTTTCACAAACCAAGATCTTGGTGCTTGTTTCAAACCATATAAATCTTTCTTTAACCCATAGACCAAATGCTATTGTCCCTGTTTTACAAACCCTTCAGACTGAACCAAATAAACTTCTTCTTTTAAATCACCATTCAAAAATGCAGATTTGACATCTGACAAATGCATTTTCCAATTATGTTATGTAGCTAATGTCATAATTCTAATTGTTCTTAACCTAGCTACAGGTGCAAAATTATCTTCATAATCAATTCCCTCTTTTGTGAATAACGTTTTTCAATCAATATAACCTTATACTTATCAATACTTCCCTCAAAATTAAAATTATATTTATACAACCATTTTCATCCTATGGGAACTTTATTTTTAGGCAATTTTGTTAATTTCCACTTGTCATTCTTCATTACAGAGTTATATTATTCATTCATTTCATCTATCCATTATTCATATTCTTTAGCTTCCTCAGAGCTTGAAGGTTCTACAACATTCATAAAAAGAGACATTAATGCATAATATTTATAGCTTGTAGGTACCTGACTTTGACGTGATGGCCTTCTTGAAGTTTTATTGCTTTCATCTTTCTTTCTGCTTTGTGGAGTCTCCTCTACTCTTCTTGGAGTTTCATGACTACTTGATGCTCCTTTCTCTTCAACCTGTACCTATTCTTGTGCTTGTTCTTGTTCTTTTCCCCATTCAATGCTAGTATCTACTTTGACATAATAATCAATATCATGTCATACACCAGTATTATTCATTTTATCACCTTCATCTATATTCACATGAAGCACCACATCCCTACTTGTAAGAAATCTATGAGAACTGGGATCAAACAACTTGTATGCTTTTTTATCATCATAATAGCCAATAAATATGCACTTTATTGACTTTGCATCAAGTTTCTTTATTTCATATTTTGGGATATGAGCAAATGCCTTGCAACCAAAAACCCTTAAATGACTCACTTTTGGTTTATACCCATAAAATGCTTCAAAAGGTGTTTTAAGCTCTACGATTTTGATTTTACTCCTATTTTTCAAATAAACAGTAGTATTGATGGCTTCAACCCAAAAACCATTAGAAATATTTTACTTTAAAACATATTGCATGCACATTCTACTCGTGTTCTATTTTTTCTCTCAGCAACTCCATTTTGTTGAGGTGCATGTGGCACTGTAAATTGTTGTCGAATCCCATTGATTTTACAATATTGGTTTAATTATCTTGATTTATAATCTCCCCCTTGATCAGATTTAAGAATTTTGATGCACTTGCTAGTTTGTTTTTCCACCATACTCTTGAATTCTTTAAAGCACTCATAAACATCACTCTTCCTTCTTATGAATAGGCCCATCTATACCTAGATCTATAATCAATAAAAATAAGAAAATGCCATGCTCCACCAAAAGATCTAGTTTTCATATTTCCACATACATTAGTATGAATTAATTCAAGTATTTCCCTATGTCTTTTGTCTTTATGTATAGGAAATTTCTCCCTATGTTTCTTGCCAGGTAAACATGCCTCACATTCAACATGATCATTATTTATAACATGAAGACCTTCAACCATTGTGTTCTTTTTAAGTAACATTAAAGCATCGTGATTTAGATGCCCATACCTTTGATGCCATAAGTATACCATTCAAATCGCTGTATATGCCAACGCTTGATTATTTTTCGTGGTCACATCCAACTTATACAACCCTCCAACTCTGGTACATGTGGAAATAACCTTTTAGTGATATTTTATTTCTTTCACAATTTTAGTCATCCATAATTTTCACTATCTTAATATGACTAAGTATTGGTTCTAGATTTCTAGAAACAAAGTTCATGAACATTGTGAGTTCTAGAAATCTCACGGCCTTCATTACCCTTAGGATAAATTTTCATTGTTTCATCATTCCGTCATGTCAAGCTCAGCTCACCCATCCCAGAAGACCCATCATGGGCTCATTTCACTCATTATCACTATGTTTCGCCACCTTTGGCCTCAACCCTCTATTTTTGTTTTTCCTAAACTCCTCCATTATCTATCTAGGGTTTTTAAGGGAATTTCTCTTGGTTTCATGACCTCCATGATTAAATCATCCGCAAGGTTATATCCTTATGCTCTTACACCTCCTCCTATCCTTAATATAACTTCATAAACACTTCCCATCACTCTTATCCCTCAAAATCGTCATTTTCCTACAAAACCTAGTCTATTGCCACAATTTGACACTTTTTGAGACTAGGCCTGTGTTTTGACCTTTTGAACCCCTTCCCTTCACTAAATTCTTGAAATTCCACTTTCCCCTACTCCCTAACATCTATCCCTATCCCCCAAAATTTCCCCAAGAATTTAGACAACCCTTAACCCCTTCATTCCCCTCCCTCTGCAAGGTGGTCCTAAAATCCCATACACCAAACCCTAATTTCCTCTTAAAACTAAGCTAAGGTTTGATATAAAAATATGCATAAAAGAAAAGGATTCATTTGATATATCATGTAAGCAAGTATAAGTCTATACCAGCTCATAAAAATCATGCCTCCATCATTTTCCAAGAATTCATTCCAAGAGACAAGCCATGTGTCACACCTAGGGCTAGTTTTGCTTCAAATTGTGTTTCTGACCAAAAAGAGATGAATTTGGCAAAAGTAAGAGAGTTTTTGGTCCATAATAGGGCCAATAAGAAAAATCTCCTTCATGTTTTACACAGGTATCATGGTTTGAGATCAATGTCAAAAATACAGGTGTCATGGGAGAAATTATGCACTTCTGGAGTGACCTTGGGAAAATTCGTTTTTTCTCACAGTTGGAGTGTCCAAATGACTTTCTTAATAAGTCCAATGACAACTAGACTTCAATATATTTACAATGAGCTATCATGAGCTCAATTTGGAATTGAGGAAGTCATCTAAAGGTGGTCTGCACCAGCACTCTACATTTCTGCACCAGCATTCAGCACTTTTTTACCAGTGTTGGGAGAATCAGTTTTTGGACAGGTAAATGAACACAAAATAGGAAAAAAAAAAAGAATGTTTGGAAATTAGACTCAACAATATTTCAAATGAGCTATCATGAGCTCAATTGGGAGTTGTGGAAGGCCTCCAAAAGTTTTTTGCACCAGCACTCTGCATTTCTGCACCAGCACTCAGCACGTTTTGACTAGTCATGGGAAAATAAACTTTTGACAAGGCAAACCAACTTCAATCAAGAAAAAAATTGTATATTTGGAAATTATACAAGTCAATATTTCCAACGAGATATCAAGGAGCTCATTCCAACACCGGTAAGGCCTCCAAATGCCCTCTGAAAAATGGCGCTGCGCACAAGAGAAGTTTTTATGTTTTTGAAATTTTGAGGCCTTAGGAGCGCAACACCCTAGGCGCTATGCACAAAATTGGGGCATTTTAAGCTGCTGGAGTTTACATTTTTGGATTTTTCATGTCACCAATATTCTACCCACAAAATTTTAGGTCAATTGGAGCATTTTCCCCCCCTTAAAAGGTCAAAAAACACCCAAACTTTGACCTTTCTGCCTCCTTTTCTGAACAGGTGCTGCGCTCCTGGAAGCCTTGTCGTTTTCAATTTTTTGGGCAACTTATAGAGGTCGTATTGAGAGAAAAAAGGTATATTTGAAAATTATACTCTTCAAGCTTTCCAACGAGCCATCACGGAGCCAAATCCGACATCGAGAAGTGGTCCAAAACTTGGTTGCAAAATAACCTATTTTCTGCAAAAGTGGCGCTGCGCTCATGGACTGTCTTTTGCCAGAAAGTCAAAAAAACACACAAATTTATGGCAAGATGATTTTTTAATATTTTATTGGGAAAATCACTCTTGATTTGATTTTGGAGTTATGTTTTGGTATTTTTCATTTATTATCTTATCTCTTATGTGTCTTGGGCCTTGCATGGTCATTAAGCACATTTATGACATTTATGGCTAAATTAGGGTTTCTGGAAGCCTCTTAGGATTTCCACCTCCTCATTTTCTCCATAAATAGAGCGTGAGGCTCTTATGTACTAGTTGAATTTTGATGACTTATGCTGAAGCAAATACATAGTCTCTTGGATATTTTTATGGAAATTTGATGTCTTGGAGCTCATGCATGCCCTGGTTTGCTTGTTGATGGAGAGAGACTGTTTGCAGGATCCATAAGCTTGGTTGATGGTGAATTTTTCCTTATGTTCATGTTTTCTAGTTTTCCATTATGTTTTCCATCTTTCTATGTTGCAGTAGGAAAAAAAATTAGATTAAGAAATGTTTCCTGATGGCACCTTACTTTTATTTGTCCTTCACTGCCTTAATGTTTTCTTCTGTTGAGATATATTAGGGAATCCATCTCTTGCTCTCTAAGAAGTTATTAGCTTGTCAATTTCTTGAATGGTTTAGATTAGTTAGTGTCAAGTATGATTTATGGCTAACCCTGCATATTGTTGCTACTGAAATACGCTATTTTGGAATTAACTCTTTAAAGAATCTTTGCCTAGGTTTACTAACGAAGTTTGTTTGAATCATGCTCTTTGCCTTTACTAGCTAAATTTGTTTCAAGGAACCTCCACAGCTATAACTTTAGATGTTTAGAGTTTTCTCTTCTTCTATGGTTATAACTACTTGTGCATCTTAAATTTTTTTTTGCTCTTGATAATGAAATCTATGAAAGTTAAATAAGTTTCTTGCCTTTCTATAATTTCATTTGAATGTTTGTCTTGGATAATCATCTGTGTTCAGTTTGAAATAAAATGGATTAGGTTTCACTTATACCTTTGATTCTCTTTCCATGCTTATTATTTTCCAACTCCCTTAGTCCAAAAAGTTATTAAGGATTCAGTTCTGCCCTTCACTAGCTTTTATTCTCAAGTTTAAAGTTCATTTTCATCATCCACCACAACCTCAAAAACCTACCAACCAAGTTAAAATTTCCCTGCAAATGCTCTTGAAACCATTGATGAACTCTTCATGACCTTGTTAGACTCCATTGCCCAATGACTTGACAATATTCCTTGTTTTCTATCTAAATCTATCTAAGCATCATACCCAACCAAAAACAATCAAAATACCCTACACTTAACATCTAGCCTAAAATCAACCCTAATCAGCAAACAAGTTCACATCTTTGCACCTGCTAGAGAGATCCCTCTCCGAATCCAGGAAGGCTAGGTCCTTGGATTCAAAAGCTTGGTTTGATGTTACCCTGTCCATTTGTATCTCAATCAATCTAGAAAATTACGGGGAGCTAACACACAACACACTATGATTTTTGAGTTGCTGCATTCGGAATCTCCACAGTGTGCATTTTTGTGTCTACGTTTTGGGTCTAGATCAAGACCCATCATCAGGACAAATCCTGTCGAAAAGAGAGAAGGTTAGATACAATAAATATACCAAGGAAGTGCATGAGGTGAGCGTGAACCAACCAACCGTAACAAAAAAAGTAATTATTATTTTATAATTAAATAAATTAAACTATGTTTTTTTGTTTAATGCAAAGGTTTCATTTTAATTGATTTAAATTAAAATTGTTAGCCTTTTTAAAAGTAAATCCTCATAATTCATTTGATGATTAATTATATTTCTAGAATAAAGATGTTATTGTATTTTTATATAAATTATAATATTAATTCAAATATTTGATTTAATAAATTTTATATTAAGAGTCATTTTTATTTTATTAGATTTTTAAGGTAGGGTTTATATCAAATTGGTATTATATATATATTTTTAATTGTATATATTACTATGCTAATAAGTGGAAGCTGACTTTTAAAGATACTTTTATTAACACACTATGATTTAACAAATCCCACCAAATCTTGGTCAACAATAGTAGAAGAATATATGAGGAGCATACATCACATTAATGATCTATCTCTCTTGTCCATTAGGAAAATTCACACCTATTACTCCATAACCTCGAACTTTAAGTGATATTTTATCTCCTAGATAAACATATCTTCCATCAATGTTCTCATAATATTCATCAAAACAATTCTTATTACAAGCCATATGAAGTGATGCACCATAATCAATGAACCAATCATTCACATCATCAGTTTCTACAAACAATGCAACATGAGAAATAAACAATCTAATATTTTTAAAACATCACTGATTGAGGTGTCTTTTTCCACAAAATTTCCATTATGCCCTTTGTTTCTTTGTCTAGACTCGTTCTATTTTCTTTTATAGCAATCTTTAGAGTGATGACAAAGTTTTCCACATTAATAACAATCATCATTTCTCTTATCATGAGTTGGAAATTTAGATTGTTTCATACCTTTCTATTTTACTTGAAACTTGTAGCCTTTGTTCTTGTCCCATGGCTTACCTCTATATGGTTGTTTACCTTTCAATGGCTACCAATGGTTGTTTAATTTTTAAATATCAATTTTGTAATATTAGAATAATTTTTAATTATTTTATTAAATTGAAAAAATTAAATAAAAAAACTAAAAAAAAAACAAATTTGTTAATATAAAACTTTAAAATATAAAATGGTGTACAAACTCAAACTTTACTCATTTTTAAAATTTAAGTGTCATCATGTAAGGTCCACGTGTGCTTCCACTTCAATGCTCATGTTCAATACAGAGAAATCAGTGTTTTAATGGACTTTAATTGACTTATTACAGGTTCTTCAATGCCGCGGTAAACAAGGAAGATATGGATAATTTTAGGCATGAGATAGATCGCATGCGTTGGTAAATTAATACATAGATGGGTATTTGTATTTTAGATGCCACTGCCCGTAGAAAAGCCCCTCTCTCTAGAATATATCTGGTTGATGCAGGGGAATATATGATTGAAATAATATATTTAATTTAAATTTGTTCTTTCACGCACCATGCACATGAATATATTGTTGAATTAATTTATATAATTTAAATTTGTTGTTACTGTAAACATGGATCTGATGATTAATGGCGTTGAAACAGTTGGAATTGAGGAATCGGTAAAAGAAGTTATTGACTTTTAGAATGGGGGAGCGACAAAAATGCTATTGCAGTTATGTTGCATGGATTCAGAGGAATAGGTAAACCACCCTTGCAGATGTCGTCATTTCAGTCCTTGACATTCAAGGATGTAAATATTCTGCACTTCCACTCTTCGAAGATATCAATTCACCTCCAAAGATATGTTGAAAAATTAAACCCACATGTAAATCCTGTGCAGGGGAAGAAGCAGTGCAACAATTTTATTTTTGTTTGGTTTCTTGCACTCCATCTTCGCATTTAAGCCCTGCAAGTTTATATTTTTGGTCATGGGCTATAGCCCTGTTTTAGTTTGTAAATTATGTGGTTTGAACCACACAAAATTCACATTTAAACTTTGTCATCCATGCCTTTAATACCTACACCAACCACCAGTTTATTTTACCGCCATTACATTGAAGTTTGAATGGGACACGTCATTAGTGTGGAGCCCATGGTCCACGTACTCCACCAGCGGCCAATCATAGCTTGTTCGCGTAGATTTGGAGTCTAGTCACCCAAGCTCCATTCGGACCTGATAAGAAATTATAAACGGAATTAAGGATTTATCACACATCCGTGAGCTTACGTCAGCAAGCTCATATTTGTGATGCGATACATTTATGAAATGGAGTTTAACGTTTGTTTGAAGTCCGTTGGGCCCTACTACCAGCCAATGAGAAGCTGATCGCATGGTTTGCAAGTCCAGTCAGCAAGGGGGCAATTGGAATGCGAAATTGTTATGCAAAAGAGTTTTGATCGCAGTTTTGAAATCTGAGATGAGTTAATGTTCGCTCATATCAACGAGCATAGTCATCGTTGATCTGAGATCAATGGTACTGTGGGGGCACAAGAAACCCACTGTTTAATGTGATGGGGTGCCTCCGCAGTTGACTCGGCCATCGCGCATTGACCGCAGATTGATGACTGTCATTCATTGCGATAGCACAAGCTGTTTTCCCTGATCCAGCTTTGCAGTGCCTCCGCAGCAATATGCCGAGTAGTGGTTAACACGGCTTGTGTGCCGTTAAGACCACGTACATGTAGTTGAACAACATTGAATTAGATTAAGTTTTACATGCACAATGAATATTTTCCATATATGTAATGTAATTTTGTTTTACATATAGAGAGAGACAGAGAGTAGTTTATGAGACTGTGTGTGTTGTTTTAGAGACAAAGAGCAATTTTCTATAATGTTGTGTGTGAAGCAGCTTGAAATATTTTGTGTGAATCCAGAACTTCGTTCTGAAGAAAACCTTCATTTTGTAATAGTTTTTATACTTAATGAAATAGTGTTCTGTGTGCATCTCTGTCCATTGAATCTCTGTGTTTGAGTTGAGGAATTTTTTATTCCTCTGTGTCTTTTGGAATTATTCAGAAATTCCAACATGGTATTAAAGTTAGTCGAGACTCTTTAAAGTTTGTCAAAGAAGTTGAAGGAAGAAGGTGTTGTTGCAGCATTCGACCAACAGTGTGAAGGCTTAGCAAAGTCCAGGTATATATCAAAATAGAGTCTTGTGTTTGCGTTAGAATATAGTCCAGAGAAATGTAAAGGAGAAGTCTTTTTAAAGACAGATTTTATCTCTTAAGCAGTGAGACAATTTACTTAAAAACACAGTCAATTTATTTAAGCATAGTTCAGTGAAGCTAGCTATGGCAGGAGCCAGCACAAGCACGAGTATTGGAAATACTCAACTCCCACAGTTTAATGGGAAGAACTATGACTATTGTAAAATCACAATGAGAGCCCTATTTGGCTCTCAAGATTTATGGGAGCTAGTTGAAGATGGTCTAGAAGAACCATCGGATGAAAATGCTTTTAATGCCTTAACACGGGCAAAGAAGGATTTGTTGAAGAGTAATAGGAAGAAGGACTCAAAAGCCTTCTTCTATCTCTATCAAGCAGTGCATGAAAGTGTATTCCCAAGGATAGCAGTAGCTAAGAGGTCCAAGGATGCATGGGAACCCTCCAGACAACCTACCAAGGTATGGAGAAGGTAAAGTCAACAAAGCTTCAATTAATGAGAAGGGATTTTGAAGTTATTTGCATGAAAGAGTATGATACAATAGACACATTCTTTACTCTACTGATTGGGTTAGTCACCCAAATGAGATCTCATGGAGAGACAATAGAAGAAAGAAGAATAGTGGAGAAAGTGTTGAGGAGCTTACCCTCAAGGTTTGATGTGATAGTCACAACCATTGAAGAGACAAAGGATCTCTCAAAGTTTACAATCGACGAGCTTCATGCATCATTGATGACACATGAACAAAGATTGGGTAGAACAACAAACTCATCTTTGGAGCATGCCTTCAAGACCCAAATGTCCTTTGAAAGAGGAAAAGGTCAAGGCAGAGGAAACTATAGAGGAAAAGGAAGAGGCAGAAGCCAAAACAGAGGAGGAATAAATAGCCTTGCAAATACAAATGGAAGGGGCAACAATCAAAATCAGAACCAAGGCCAAGGTAACAGCCAACAAGGTGGACAAAATCAAGCACATGGACAAAGGTATGATAAATCCCAAGTCCAATGTCATTACTATAAAAAATATGGCCATTATACCAATGAATGTAGGAAAAAACAGAGTGACATGGGTAATAGACCCAGTGCTAATTTTACTAAAGAAAATATCAGTCAAGAGAAGTTGTTTTTAGCATGTAATATGGTTGAAGAGAAGAGTGAAGATATATGGTTTCTAGATTCATGATGTAGTAACCATATGACTGGAAACATTTCCATGTTTTCCATGTTTGATGAAAATGTAAAGTCTCAAGTAACATTGGAGACATACAGTAAGGTCTCTGTCATGGGAAAAGGAAGAGTAAATGTTTTGACAAAGAAAGGAGAAGGAAGATCCATATCAGATGTTAATTATGTGCCCGGTATAAAGTGTAACCTCTTGAGCATTACACAACTCATTCAAAAGGGGTACAATGTTTTCTTTGAAGATGATGTAAGCACCATCATGGATAAACCACCAAGCAAGTAATGCATTGCACAAGTGAAAATGACAAGGAACATAATGTTCCCTGTCAAGATGAGAGCGAATTTGAAGAAAGGAGCTGAAATGGCAGCAGTGACACAAGAGACATTCCAAAGAGAAGCCAAGGATGAAAATTGGTTATGGCATTAGAGATTTGGATATCTCAACTTTGGAGGTATGAATTTGTTGCATAGGAAAGGAATGGTAAAGGGATTACCATTGATTGAGAAACCAGACAGTTCATGTGAAGGTTGCATCTTGGGAAAATAACAAAGAGAAAACTTTCCATCAGGAAAGAGCATAAGGGAAAAATCACCTTTAGAAATTGTCCATTCAGACTTGTGTGGACCAATGCAAACACCATCATTAACAAGCAGCCACTATATGCTAACTTTTATTGATGATTACACAAGAAAAACTTGGGTTTATTTTTTGAAATATAAAAGTGAAGTGTTTGACAAGTTCTGCCACTTTAAGGCTCTTGTACAGAAACAAAGTGGGAAGCATATTAAGGTCTTAAGAATAGACAGAGGAGGTGAGTATATCTCCAAAGAATTTTTGCGTTTTTGTAGAGAGAATGGCATACAAAAGCGGTTTACCACAAGGTACACACCTCAGCAAAATGATGTTGCAGAAAGGAAGAATAGGACCATTATGGACATGTCCAGAAGTATGTTGAAGGCAAAAAATTTTCCAAATGAGTATTTGATCCGGATTTATGCAAGAACACAACAGAATAAATACATAACCATAAATACAGAGATGCAGCAGAAATAACACTTCATTTCATTAATATCAAAGAGCTGAAATTTTCTTACAGACGGAATGGAAATAAAAATAGCTAGGGCACTGGTAGCTATCTCCGAGGAGAGATGTGGCGGCTACAGGCCTCTGAACTGAGTTACAATGAGGCTTGAGGGCCTATTTATTATTGAGAAACAATGGAGAACCCTAAACATCCAAAAACATAACCCTAGGAGATGAAGTGCCAAAACTATGGGCCCCGTTTGGGTAAATTGGTATTTCCACTTCCCAGGGACGTAACTTCCCAAAAAACGTCGTTTAGGGCCTGAAAACGGCTCCGGAAGTTGAGGACCCGAAAAACTGCTAAAAAAAACGTCGTTTAGGGCCTCAAAACGGCTCCGGAAGTTCAGGACCCGAAAAACTGCTAAAAATAGTAAGTTGTGCCGAAACTGAAAAACTGAAAGAGACAATGGTGGGGCCCCAAGTGGAATAGGCGGGTGGCCACCAATATCCACCTGGATCATTCCTCCCCCCTTAGGAAGCAATGGTCCCCATTGCGTTCAGCCCCTCCATGAGATGAGGAAACTTCTGCTAAACTTGGTCCCTGGTGAATCACTTGCCTTGGTGCAGGAGTTGGCCAGCTTTGACAACCCGATACAGTTGGATATTATGTTGGCGAGTGCTCTCTATTTTCCTGTCCATGATACAATCTGTGGTGGCCTATTCCATGCAGTCTGGGTTTAACTTTGTTGATGTGAGTTGTTCTACAATGTCTGAGGTGTCCAGTAGAGGTGGGAAGTAAGGACGAAGGCGATCCACATTGAAGACTGGGTGCAGACTAAGGAATGGTGGAATACTGAGCTCGAAGGCATTGTTCCATACAACCTTAGTGATGCTGTACGGCCCGTATTGGAGTGGGTGAAGCTTGCAGTGGGGTCCAGTGAGGCGCTCCTTCTGCAAATGTAGCCATACTTTGTCGCCCACCTAGAAGTTGTGTGGCACCCGGTGTTGATCATGGCGTTGCTTGTACTTGGCATTTGCTCTATCCAATATATCATGAACCTATTGGTGGATGTGTTGAATGCACTCAATGAAGCTACTTTCTTTGTCAACTTCAGACTGGACATGAGGTGAATCGGCCTGAGCAGCTGCAAATGGTATGGCTACGTTAATAGGACATAGTGGCTAGAATCCCAAGCCCACCTGAAAGGGGCTATGGCCGATTGAACTGTGGAGAGACTGATTATAACTATGTTGTACATATGTGAGGCTCTCATCCCATGTGTGTGGATGCTTTGAATTGCACATGTGCAGAATGTGTACAATCATTCTGTTGACGACCTCTGTCTGGCCATCTGTTTGGGGATGGAAAGTTGTGGACTTGGTGAGCTTGGTATCCAACATTGACTAGAGGCTGGACCAAAATGTGCTAAGGAACCTGCTATCCTGATCTGATATGATAGACTGTGGGATCCCAAAGTGCACCCACACTCGTTCAAAGAAGAGTTTAGCAGTGGCTTCTGCTGTGATATTCTTCTTGCAGGCCGCCATAATGGCCATCTTCGAGAATCTGTTGACGACCACAAAAACACAGTCATTTCCCTGCTTAGTAGAAGGTAGGCCCGACATGTAATCCATGGAGATGGATTCCCAAGGTCGACTAGGGGTAGGTAGAGGAGTATATAGGCCTTGCTTCTTGATGGTCGGCTTGGCAATGGCACAAGCAGTGCAGGATCTGATGTGCTTCTCGACATCCTTTCGAAGGTTCGGCCAATAGAAATACTTCTGTAGTATTGCTACTGTTTTCTCGACCCCGAAATGCCCAGCGACTCGACCGTAGTGTGCTTCCCATATCATCTTGGCACGCTCGCTTGAAGGAACACAAAGGTGTCCCAGGTGACATAAAAGTGCATCTTGGAGGTGAAAATTTGGAACTTGCGTGCCCCCCAAGAGTGCCTTGTAAGTGTGGCCGCATTCTGGGTCACTCTCATAGAGAAGCGGCCAATCAGAAGTCTCATGCCCACAAGAGTTGAGCATGGTGGTGAGCGCCACGATCGGTGGTCGGCTGAGGCAGTCTGCAACATTATTGGTGCTACCCTTTTTGTACTTGATGTTCAAATGAAACTGTTGCAGATATGTGGACCACTTCTGATGGCGATCATTCTGCAACTTCCCTTGTGTTTGTATGAACTGCAAGGGTCGGTAGTCTGTGTGGATGATGGTTTCCTTCCCCAAAATGTAATGCTTCCATTGTCGACAGGCTTGCACAATGGAATACATTTCTTTGTCATAGGTGGGATACTTGCGAACTGTCTCAGACAATGTCTCACCGTGATATGCCACTGGATGTCCCTGTTGAGTAAGAACTGCCCCAATAGCATAGTCAGAGGCATCTGTCTCGATCTCAAATGGCTGCTGCAAGTCTGGTAAGGTGAGCACTGGGGCAGAACAGAGGCGATTTTTCAATTCTTTGAACGCCTTATGTTGAGGTTCCGACCAAAAGAATTTTGCTCTCGCTCCTCCTTTGGTGACTTGACTCAAGGGCCAAGTGATATGAGAGAATCCCAACACGAATCTACGGTAGAAATTAGCAAGACCCAGAAAGCTGCGAAGCTCTGTTATAGTAGTCGGGGCTGGCCAATCCCGAATGACTTGGATCTTGGCCGGATCCACATGCACCCCCCTTTCATCAATAATGTATCCCAGATATTGAACCTGGGTCATGCCAAAAGTGCACTTCTCCAAATTGGCACACAACTTGTGTTGCCGCAGTGTTTGGAGGACTTGTCGGATGTGGTGAAGGTGCTCTTCCCAAGTCTAGCTAAAGATCAGAATGTCATCCAAGTACACCACTACAAATGAGTTGGTGAATGGCCGCAAGATGTCATCCATCATTCTCATGAAGGTTGTGGGAGCATTCGTCAACCCGAAAGGCATGACCAGCCATTCGAAAAGGCCTTCCTTGGCTTTGAAGGTAGTCTTCCACACATCGGAGGGTTCAATCGGTACCTGGTGATACCCCGACTTCAAGTCAATCCTGATGAAATTTTGCACCTTTTAGTTGGTCCAGAAGGTCATCAATCCATGGGATCGGGTACCTATTCTGGACAGTGATCTTGTTCAGCGCCCGATAGTCAATACAGAGTCTCCACGTCCCATCCTTCTTCTGTACCAATACAATCGAGCTCCCACAGGGCGATTAACTTTGTCGGATGTGACCCTTCTGCAATAGCTCCTGAATTTGCCTCTTGATTTCATTGTTCTCCAGAACAGAGCGCTGATAGATCGGTCTGTTGGGTAGCGGCGCACCTGGGGTCAGATCAATCGAGTGCTTGACCTGACAGTGCAGAGGAACCCCTGTGGGTGAGGTGAAAATGTCCCCGTACTCCTCCACAACTTTATCCATTTGTTGTTGTTGTGCAGAGGAGACTTGTTTGGAGGTCGTGGCCATAGTCTTCTTCTTGCCCTAGGGGCGGATCATCAGGAAAACAAATTTCCTGGTTTGGGAAATGAGCTTACTGCATTGTTTTGTAGTAACCAAAGAGATAGTGGCAGGAGGCGGTACCTCTGGTATCCTGTACAACTTATTTCCCAAAGTAACAATAATAGAACGAGGCCGAGACTCATACACAGCATGATGTTTCCACAAGTATGGTTGTCATAATAATACATTAGAAACATCAATAGGAGCAACGTCACATAATACCGCATCTGTGAAGGGCTTGATGCTATAGGGAAGGAGACACTGCTGGCTGACGCGGAGATCTTGTCCTTGGTGAAGCCACTCGATGGTGTATGGATGTGGGTGAGCTATGGTCGGCAAGCCCAACTACTTCACGGTGTCTGCCGAAATGAGGTTCTTTTGGCTCCCATTGTCGACAATGAGCTGTACTGAGGAGCCCTTTACCCACATCTGGGAGTGGAAGAGACGTTCCTCCTCCTCCGGGTCTTCTGGTTCCTCCTTCTAGATCTTTGTAGTGGCAATAGTGGCATTGGGCTCCGCATCAATAATCTGTTTCCCTTTTTCATTCCCCTTGTCAAGTTCTGATTCAAAGTCAGAGCATGCATCTGACTCAGAAGCCCGCATCTCGGCCACTAGTGACTGCTTGGCCCGACACTCACTTGTGTTGTGAGTGGAGCTCTTATGGAACTCACACCACTTTACCGTGTCCTTCTTTGGATTTGCAGTGTTGTTCTTTGCTTGTGGCTTCGACAGGTTGTCTTGAGTCACCATGCCTTGGCTTTGTCCTTTTTTTTGCAGTTTGGGAGCACCTTTCCCTTGCTTTTGATTCGCAGATCCAAAGTCTCGCTTCTTCTGTTTGAATTTCTACTCAATCTTGGCAGCATACCGGTATGCCGTACTAAGCGAGGAGATGTCGTAGAACTCCATTTCCTCCTGAATGTATCTGTGCAGACAACTGCGATACTTTAGCACCAAATTTTTCTCTGAATCTTTGATACCCAACTTGGTGCGCAGGGTATGGAACAGATTCATCAGCTCATGCACATCTTGATCCCTTTGTTGCCACAGCGTGGTCCATTGTATGTACTTGTCCTCATAGCTCCCCACGGGATAATATTGTTCCTTGACGACGTCTCCAAAAGAATTCCAAGTGGGTACGGCCGAGAATAGAGAGGGTTCTGCCTCGTCCTTTTTCTCACAGTGGGTTTCCCACCAATCCTTGACATGGGGGGTAGCTTTGAGGAGTGCAAAAATAATATTCTCCCTATCGGAAAAGTCATGAACTGAGAAATATCCTTCTAATAGATTCAACCATCTATCTACAGCATCTGCATCTATTTGACCCTCAAATATCGGAATGTAAAAATTTACCTGTACCTTAAAAGGAGTCGCACCTCCAGAGTGGCTGCTAGATGCAGATGCACCACCGGTGGGCAGCCGTTGAAGGATCTGGGCAAAGTTATCCATCATCATGTTCCTTTGTTTTTCGAGGGCCTCCTCGAGCAATATTTTGATAGGATCTCCTGTTCCCTCATCTTTCTTTTCGTTCCCCATGGGCATCCGTCAGGGTTTGCGAGGCTGATCTTGCAAAGGTTCCACCAGATCGAGCCCTAACTCCTTATACCCTGACCTCGTTGGGGACATGCAAAGAAGGATCGAGAAAAAGCAGACCCCTCTGATACCACTGATCTGGATTTATGCAGGAATGCAACAGAATAAACACATAACCATAAATACAGATATGCAGCGGAAATAACACTTCATTTCATTAATATCAAAGAACTAAAATTTGCTTACAGACGGAATGGAAATAAAACTAGCTAGGGCGCTGGTAGCTATCTCTGAGGAGAGATGTGGCAGCTATAGGCCTCTGAACTGAGTTACAATGAGGCTTGAGGGCCTATTTATTATTTAGAAACAATGGAGAACCCTAAACATCCAAAAACCTAACCCTAGGAGATGAAGCGCCAAAACTATGGGCCCCGTTTGGGTAAATTGGTGTTTCAACTTCCCAGGAACATAACTTTGGCATGCTATCTCCGTTTGACGCATATGATACATCATTAGAAATATATATCCGAGGACTACAAATTTTGCCACAAATATCATTCTAAGAACTAAATTATATTATCTGGAGGCGCGATGCCCAAAAAACGTCGTTTAGGGCCTCAAAACGACTCCGAAAGTTCAGGACCCGAAAAACTGCTAAAAATAGTAAGTTGTGCCGAAACTGAAAAAATGAAAGAGACAATGGTGGGGCCCCAAGTGGAATAGGCAAGTGGCCACCAATATCCACCTGGATTAGTATTGAGTTGAAGCTATAAATTGTGCAGCATACATCTTGAATAGATTCCCAACCAAAGCTGTCATGAACAGAGTTCTAGAAGAAGCATGGAGTGGAAAAAAGCAGTTTGTCACTCACATGAAAGTTTTTGGTTGTGTGGCTTATGCACACATTCGAGATCAGCTAAGGAAGAAGTTGGACAGTAAGGGGGAGAAGTGCATATTTATTGGATACAGTAAAGAATCAAAGGCATACCGACTATATAACCCATCCACCAAGAATTTTATTATAAGCAGAGATGTGCAGTTCATTAAGGAAGAATCTTGGGATGGAAGCATTGAGAAAATAGTGAATGTGAAGAGCTGTTTGTCTCATGATGATAATGAGGAAGAGATGGCTGAAATACATCCCTCATTAGCAGCACCACCTCCACCAACACAAGGACAACAAGGGACACCACAAGCAGGTATGAGAACACCCTTGAGAAGTGATAACAGTGCTTCTCCAAGCACATCACAAGGAGCAGATTTGAGTGCTTCTACAAGCACAGGTTCAACAAGAGAAAGAGGAAAAATATTCAGAAGTTTGAATGAGATTTATGAGAAAGAGGCAACAAATGAAGGTATGAACTCTTTATTTGCATTATATTGTCATGTAGATGATCCTATTCATTTTGAAGAGGCAGTAAAAGATAAGAAATGGATAGATGCTATAGATGAAGAAATTAATGCCATAGAGAAAAATAAGACATGGGAATTGCTTGATCTCCCAAAAGGAAAAGAAGTTATTGGAGTGAAATGGGTTTACAAAACCAAGATCAATAATGAAGGTAAGAATGAAAGGCACAAGGCCAGACTTGTTGTCAAAGGCTACAAGTAGCAACAAGGAAGAGACTATGAAGAAAATTTCGCGCCAGTTGCAAGAATGGAAACAGTAAGAGCAGGGTTGTCCATAGTAGCACAACACAAGTGGAAGGTTTACCAAATGGATGTGAAATTAGCATTCCTAAATGGAGTATTGATGGAAGAGGTATATGTTGAACAACCTATGGGATATGAGAAAGCAGGCCAAGAGCACAAAGTTTGCAAATTGAAGAAGCTCTATATGGGCTGAAACAAGCACCAAGAGCATGGTATAGTAGGATAGATGCCTATCTACTGGAAAATGGGTTTCAGAAATGTGAAGGAGAACCCACATTATACATCAAGGAGAAAGATGGTAAGATGCTCATTGTTGTTTTGTATGTTGATGATGTTATATTCACAGGTAATGATTCTTACGTCATTGAGAATTTTAAAACAGTCATGAAGGATGAATTTGAAATTACTGACATGGGATTGCTGAAATACTTCTTAGGAATAGAAGGAGAAAAATGAAAATAAAATTTTTATTTTTCAAGCTAAGTATGTTAAAGAATTTTTGGAAAGATTTAACATGCAGGATTTCAAAGCAGCAATTACTCCTACAGTGACGGGGTTGAAATTAAGCAAAGAGGACAGTAGTAAGGATTTTGATCCAAGTTTTTACAAGAGCATAGTTGGCAGCCTCATGTATTTGACTGCAACTAGGCCGGATATTATGCATGCTATGATGGAAATTTCCAGATTTATGGAAAGGCCAAAGGAGGCACATTAGCAAGCAGAAAAAATAATTCTCAGGTATGTGAAGGGAACAAAGAGGTATGGAATTTTATACACCACTTCAGAAAATTCTGAATTGATTGGATATACTGACTGTGATTGGGCTGGAAGTATAGATGACATGAAGAACACCTCTGGATATGTTTTTCATATGGGATCAGGAGCCATTTCATGGGCTTTTAAGAAACAACCAATTGTGGCTTTATCAACAGTAGAGGCAGAGTATGTGACAGCTACAGTAGCAGCATGTCAAGTAGTTTGGATGAGGAGAATGTAGAAGGAGAGCCATTCCATATGTATGACCATCTTTCTGTAGACTCCCTTTTTCTTCTCATCTTTGATGCGCATGAAGATTTTGATTATGATTTCCCATGGCCTTTATTTGAAGAAATGATAGATGAAATACAAACAAAATTTGAAATAATTTATATGGGCGAGTATTTTAATGAGTTGCCTTTGAAAGTCAAGGGTAAAATTGTGGGCCATAGAAAGTGGGACATTCGCAGTGCTAATGTGATGATGATGAGTTCCAGATCCGAACTATTATTTTGAGTTGAGAACAAAGATGGCGAGAGACGATAAGGGTGCTAAAGATTATAGTCGTTGCTAGAAAGGGTTGACAAGCCGTGACGTGGAGGAATTTTTGTTGAGTAAGTGTAGAGGTTACCAGAGGTTGAAGCAACTAGAAGCAAGAAGTGGAGAGGTAATATAGAGTTGTTAAGAGAATTGTTTCCAAGTGGAAAGGGGGAAACCGCTCACATATTTCGAAAGAATTATGCATCATGCAAGGTATTAAGTTGTTCTAACTTCTGTTATATTTCTTTTTTAAAACATAATTTCTCTTCACATTATTTCACATCACATTATTGACTCTACTTTATTGACTCTAATTGTAGGCTTCAATTGAAACCTGCAGAGTGGAAGAATTGAAAGGAAAAAGGATTTTGTTAGACATGAGGCCCATTTACATTTGTTATGATATTCGTATGGGGTCTTTGATCCGTATAACACAATGAAAGAGACATTTAATTTATAATTTATATCAATTCCACTTGTGCAGCCAAATACAAATATAAAATTCGATATGTTTGAGCACTTTTCAGAAGATGCTCCGTGGTTGGTCCTTCAAGATCCATGGATGTTAAGAAGAATAGTGAAGTATTTCCTCATCAAAGCGTGTCTACCGGACGAAGGATTTGAATTATGGGCAAAGGAGAAAACCATAATGTATATGAGTATAATCACAATTATAGAGGCAGATGGGAAACTATTTACAGCTGATAAACCTGTACTGCCTTTGTTAGATACGTGGGGGCCAAAGGCTTACCCTTTTACCGTGGAGAAAATTAAAGAATTAGAGGAGGAAGAGTGGTCTCAAATGGAGATTATGTCTACTTCACAGTTTCTTTTCTACAATCAAGAAACTGTATGGCATAAGGTGAGTAGTACATCATTGTTTTTTTAAATTTTGATAGATTAAAGGTTGTTTTTGTTTTCTATATATATATATATATATATATATATATTTATTTATTTATTTATTTATTTATTTATTTTGGAAGATGATAAAATAAATATTAGTATTTAATTTATATATATATATATATATTTTAATATTGTTATTAAAAATAATAAGTTAAAAAAATAAATTAAATATATGATTTATTGTTGTTTTAAGATTTTTTTTTTTTTTATCTTCTTGAAAGGTAAAAGAGGTATTGCTTCAACAAAAAATTATATGTTTATTTGGTGAAGATGGCTCTCAAGAAGGAATACCTATGAAGGAGTTTACATTTTTCTTAAGGAATGTATTAATAGAGTTTTTTTGATAACATTCATATAATTTATATTGTTGGATTTGATTTCAAAGAGACAAAAAGGTCAAAGCTCACACATACCACTTATGTTAGTTATTTTCCATTGCAAAATATTCATATGCCAACAGCTGAGATGGACGAGATGCCTTTGTTAAATTTACTAGAACATGAGGCTATAAGATTTTGGACACACTTTTCTTCTTTAAGAGAAATTGTGTCTAAAAGAGATGACAATGCCAAACTGAAAAGACTCTTTGACTCTATTGGTTATCACATTCCATGGATGATATTAATAGATAAAGATGGGGAAATAATTATAGAAAATGGGCAAGATATGGTTTTCCTATATGTAGAGAGTATGGAAGAGAAAGCAAAGAGATTGATGCAAATCTTGATAAGGATTCCGAGGAAAAACAAGAAGCATTGTTTGAGTTAGAACAAAGATGTATTTAATCCATGTATTATAAAAGAATTACATTTTCTTTATTAGTTTTATTTCATTATAGTAATGTTGTTTCTCATTATTAATTTTTATTCTTGATTCAAAGATGCGTGGTCTTGCATTATAGTGAGTTTAAAAGTATAAGAGAATCATAATCAAACACATTATTTCTTTGAAATAAGACATAAATCCAATCAAGCAAAACCAAATACCCATTAGTCCCATACTAATGGGTTTTCTTAATATTGTTATTAAAAATTATAAGTTAAAAAAATTAAATGGATGATTTATTATTGTTTTAAGATTTTTTTTCCTTATTTTGAAAGGTAAAAGAGGTATTGATTCAACAAAAAACGATATGTTTATTTGGTGGAAATAGCTTTAAAAAGGGAACCTTTACAAAGGAATTTACATTTTTCTTTCGGAATGTATTAATAGAGTTTGTTCATAACATTCATATAATTTATATCATTGGATTTGACTTCAAACAAACAGAATGGTCAAAGCTCACAAATACCATTTATGTTAGTTATTGTCTATTGCAAAATCTTCATATGCCAAAAGAATCTTCATATGCCAAAAGGTGAGATGGAGGAGATGCCTTTGTTAAATTTATTGGAACACTACAAGATTTTGGACACACTTTTTTTCTTTAAGAGAAATTGTATCTAAAAGAGATGACAATGCCAAATGAAAAGACTCTTTGACTCTATTGGTTATAACATTCCATGGATGATATTAATAGATAAAGATGGGGAAATAATTACAAAAAATAGGTAAGATATGGTTTCCCTATATGAGTATGGAAGAGAAAGTCAAGAGATTGATGCAAATATTGATCAAGGGCTCCAAGGAGGACATGCAACAAGCATTTTTGAGTTAGAACAAAGATGATGTATTTAACGCTACGTATTAATATAAATGAATTACATTTTATTTATTATTTTCAATATGTTTTCTCATTTTTATTTCACTATAATAATGTTCTTTCTTTATAATAGTGTTATTTCTTATTATTATTTTTTATGGTTAAAAGGATGTGTTTTCTTTCTTGAATTATGGTGAGTTTAAAAGTATAAGAGAATCATAATAAAACACATTATTTCTTTGAAATAAGAGGTATATCCATTCAAGAAAAACCAAATACCCATTACTCCCAAACTAATTTTGATCATGCAATAAGATTTGAATAAATTACATAATATTATTATTACACCAATTAGATATTTTACATGGGTCATTAATCTAGTTATATTTAGGAAAAAGAATGGAAAATTTAGAGTACGTATTGATTTCCATATTTTTAACTAGCTTTATTGAATGAAAATTAACCTTTTTCAAGTATGGATCACCTAAATAATTACAGGTTCTAAGATGTTATTTATTTGGATGTATTATCCAAGTAAAATTAACTATTGGTTTCTCATGAAAGATGTACAAATTCTTGAATTACAGGTTCTAAGATGTTATCTATTTGGATGTATTATCCAAGTAAAATTAACTATTGGTTTCTCATGAAAGATGTACATAGTCCCCTTCATTACTACTTGGGGAGCCTTTTCTTATACTAAATTCCTACACCAACATATGTTTTATATATTTTACTTTTTTTGTGATATAGAGACTACCACCATAAGTTACTATAAGGCTATCTCCATGTTAGGGTTCTATGATTCATAAGTTCATTTGACGATTGACTATTTTCTTTTAGTTTATGAAATTGTAAATAATATTATATCCTGCAAATGATTTACAAAACAAAACTATATATATATATATATATAAAGAAATGAAAAGAGGGTATAAAAATTGTATATGTGACAAAGAAAAATAGAATAAAAAAGGAAAAAAATGAAGGAACCCCAAAAAAATGTATAGGAGTGAGCAAGCCTAAATGCCACTCAAGAAATAAAAATGAAATAAAAATGCATCAGTTAACACTTAGAAATTTTGGATAAAGTGTGTTGCTAGCCAAAATGCCACATTTTAAATAGGACAAGTAGAAAAAGTTAGTCTAATCACATTATTTAAACGTGATAAGGCTAAAAATAAAATAGATTAGGTTAGTGAAGTTAATCACATCATTTAATCATGAATAAATCACAAAGAAAAAATAAAAAATTCTTTTCTTATTTAAATGTAGCATTAAAAGGTTATTAAGATTTGATTAGATTAGTTTAATCAAAGGAATTAATTGTGCATAGCGCATGTGATAAAGTTGGTGATAAAGGTTTGAATTGTAATGTTAAAATTCATGATATAAATCAATGGCTCAGATTTGTTATCCCCCCCCGCCCCCTGTTGGAAATACTGAGAGGGGGGTGAATCAATATTTCTTTTCAATTGTTAATTTTACCAGTTAGATCACTTATATTTAGAACAAAAAATAAACAATGAGGGAATATATACTATTATTAATTTCTTCTTTATAATAAGTAAAGTACAATAATGATATATGGCTCCAACCCTAGGATGAAGACTCCAATCTTCCAGGCTCCAACCTGTTTTGTGCCAAGCACCGACTTGGTCTTTCCAAGGCTCCAACCTTGTCAATTTTAGGCACCAACCTCTAGGGCCCCAACCCTATTTTCCAAGGCACCAACCTCTAGGGCTCCAACCCTATCTCTAGTACATGCTCCAACCTGGTCTCTTGAGGACTCCTATCCTCTAGGGCTCCAACCCTTATCTTCCAAGGCTCCAAACCTTGTTTCGTATGAGGCTCCAACCTCTAGGGCTCCAACCCTCAATTTCAATTCATCAAGATATATTTGATGACTCTTCATGGCTCCTAATATCTTCTTCAATGAGTCGTGACAATATCTTCACCAACGCTGCCCTCAATTGATCTCCAATATGCAAAGTCCATCAATGACAACTTTGTCTTCACATGAAGGTGTCTCCAAAGCTCTTCATGTCACCCATAACAAAGATATCCAAAGTCACATTATGATGAAATCAACGATGCATCATGATCTTCAATGTTCTCCACAAGACTTCAATGTGTCTTCAATGAACTGCACTAAAATTTGCACCTGCTCTATGTCTCTTCAAGGGCTTCTTCAATAACTTCTCAAGGGAGTCTTCACAATGCTTGTCTAACAAGGTATTTCTTCACAAGACTACAATCATTTCAAATGCTCTTCCAAGCTTCCTTCAAGGGTTCCTCAAGGTCTTCGATAAGGTGCCTGAAGACTTCTTCAAGGTAACTTCAATAACCTTCAATTTCAGTTCCAAACTACTCTCCAAGATCCACAAGGTTCCAAAAGCCTCTGAAATAGTCTTCAAGACTTCTATAATTAGGGTCTTCTCCAACAACTGCACAATAAATCTTCTGCAAGATATCTCCGAGATAAACCTACAAAGTCTTCTCCAATATGCCTAAAAAAACTTCGGGTTTGCTTCAACTAGATGACTTCAATTCTTTAGTTATGCTTCAACTGAGTTCCAAAAGATCTTCACTTTCACTTCAATACTATCCTCAAGACTGCTCCAAATGACATCATTAAACTGGTCATAAATCTGACTTTTGTGCAAGAGAATGTCTTCCAAGATCAAGTATAGAAGGTTGATTAAATCACAAGTCTACTACAGGAGACTGTCTTCAACAAGGTGTTCAGGTTCATCAAAACTACTTCAAGGTTGTATGCTCCAAATGGATTTGAGAGTCTTTCTCAAGATAGCTGTAAATTCTACTTCAAGGCTGATCCAAACTTGTAACATCAATTCCGAGCTTCCTTATTCCTTCACAGGTCAGCAAGTGAATGACTGTACTTATCACCACAAATCCGAGCCTAAACAATTTACTGTTCTTGCAGGTCTATCCACTGTTCTGATTTTCCAGAGTATTGAATCATATCAAGGAGGTTTGAGCCACCACAGGAGATCCAAAATCTATGTCAAAAATTCAATCCAGCTCTGGTCTGAGAGACAATCATGTGTTAAGTGATAAGTATAGCCCAACCAAGATTAATTTTGCTCCTTTTTATGCTGCCTGATCCTGAGTTCACGAGTTGTGAACTAATACAAACTTGCTGTGTATTTTTATAACTGAAAGGATGCCTAAGGAATGAAGTCCAAACCTCTATTAATAGTGGTTTTTTTTTGCAAAAGAAGCGAAGAGACATGTTTGTAAGGGCAGGCCGACTTGAGAGGCTAGGACAGGTTGGCTCCAAAAAAAATAATTATTGCACAACTTTAAAAATCAATATCTTTCTAACCACGAGGAGTTTTGGGGAATATGAGGGCTCTTTGGAAAGAGGAAAGAGTCCTCTTTAATATGGTGAAGGAGCCAAGTTGATAGGATGCCTCTAAGGAGATAAAAAATGATTTTCTTGATGAATGTTCTGAATTTTTTATGTATAAGGTGTTTGGGACAGAATGAGGTCATTAGGTCATTAAGTGAGGTCTCGACTTGTTATGTCTTTAATCATCATATGTCATCAAGTGATCTCCAAGTCCTTCATGTCATGTCTCCAAACGTGGTTCATGTCATCAAATCATCCTCCATGTCATTAAGTAGTCTCCAACCATGTCATCAAGACCTTCATCAAGTGCCATCACGTATGACATCATCAATTGTGGTCATGCATGTATAGTCCTTCAATAGTGTAGTATCCATCAAGGGTAAGGACATAATCCAAGTTATAGGCTTCTTCATCAAGAGCAAGGATACATGAGGTTATGACATCACAAGAATATTTTCCATCCCAATAATGCTATATTGACATCAATGAAAATCTTGATTAACAATCTCCCCCTTTTTCATTGATGGCAATATTCTTGCCCTTACAATATTCTCTCCCCCTTTGACACCAATGGAAAATGGGGTGCCCAAGTACTCTCCCTATCAAGCTGCTTCTTGGCATGTTGCTTCTTCATGTTTCCTTCATCAATGATAGTTCTCCATGTAAGATATGTTGCTCCCTCTATCATGGTGCTCTTCTTTAATGTACTTGCTCCCCCTAAGTTGTATGCATGTTTTTTTTTTTTCATGTGATGAACCAACTCCCCATGCATGCATAACCTCCTCTAGCTTCAAGAAAGATTTCTGCCTTGTGATCGGGTCGAAGAAGTCAATATTGGAATCATGTTCTTCAATGGAGTTGCTCCTGAGAGATGATCTATCAAAGGATGAATGTCCATGCGTGACTCATCAAATATTTCATAGGGCCCATTCACGGATAACTTCTAGAATATCAATGATGACTTTATCAAGTCAACAACATGTGTTGTTCACTGGAGTGTTCAAGAGACTTCCATATTCAACTTGTTTCCTTCTCCATACTTGTGTAACTTTCTTCTCTGGCATGGTTCTAGCTTGTGCAGGGGCCCAAGTCAAGTTACAATCACATGCCATATGTCCAATGTTATGGGAATTGAAACACTATATCTTGTTCATGAATAAAAAATCATGACTTATTCTTTCAAAATTGCTTCGAGTAGATTGATGGGGACCATTATATTTGTCTTTGTGATATGCCCTACAATATTTTGCCATGTGCCCAAAGTTTGTACAAGAATAGCAATATCCAAGAAATATACTTCGATACCTAGGTGATGAAGAGTTCCTTGAAGTACTCTTGAAGTCTTTTTGCCTTGGGATTCTTTGATGATATTCATTGCCTTTTGTATTCTTGACACTATATGCAAGTCTCCTTAGCATAGAATTTATTCCATTGTTGTCTTGATTCTTCTCCTTGCCTTTATTGGAATTGGGAGCATCAACATTTCTTTCTAGGTTCCTCACATCTTTGTTGTTTGAAGCATTATCATTATTGCTTGAAGATTCACCTGCATAGCCAAGACCTGATTTATCAAAGGGAGACCTTTGTTGACTTAGGATTTCATCTAGGGTTTGAGAGCTTTTCAAGTTTTTATTCAGCAATTCAACTTCCTTTTCAAGAAAGACACTTTCTCCTTTCAACTTTTCGCAATCTTCATATTTCATAAGTAGTTGCTTCTTAATTTCTTCCAACATCCTTGTTGCTTCATGTGCTTCAATTTTAAGAGAGATGATATTTGATTTCATTATGAAGACTTCTTCATTCTCCTTTGCTAGACTGCTCTCCATTTCTTCTTTTATTCTTGTAGCTTCCCATGTTTCGGCATTGAGAAGATTGATGTTTGATTTTAGTTTCAAGATTTCTTCATCCTTTTCGTCTAGTTGGCATATCACAATGTTTCTCTCCCTTTATGCTTCATTAACTTGTCCTTCTATGAATGCCAAAGTTTCCATCACCTTCTCAGCTCCTTGCGCTTGTTTCCTTGCTTCTTCTAGTTGAGATCTAAGAGAGGAGACCTCTTCCTTGTATTGACCAATCTCTGCTTTAAGATTGTTCAAGCTCTTAAGTATTTGTTAAAGGTGGCTTGAAAAAGTTTCTTCCCTTTTCTTTGCCTTATCCAATTGATTTGTCATAGATATGACTTCTCTTCTGGGTATTTTCTTTTTATTTTTGGTGAAGTTATCTTTATTTCAGCGATATATCTCTTTGTGCCCGACTTATCAAAGTCAACTTCCTTCCTTGTCTTGTCTTGGTTACTGTCTTGTGCTTTCTTCTTAAGTTCCTCATTTTCATTTTTCAAGTTGTTAATCTCTCCCATGGAATCCATAAGTTTATTCAAGAGATCTTCTTCAAAGTATTCTTTGTTCTCTTCATCTTCTAGGTCTTCTTTAGCCTTGTTGTCATCTCTCTTATCTTCATCTTCCTTGATGGATTTTGGACTTCTTTCTTGTTTTCCATTATCGTCTTGACTAGAGATCATTGTCAATGCTCCTTTTGAGTGAAGATCATGAAGTTTGTCCCATATGACTTTTGCTGATGAACATTTTTCAAAATTGGCCTTCATAGAATTTGGTAACCCATTCAAAATTGTCTTCATTGCTCTTGTATTGTACTCCTTGGATTCTTCTTCCATCGTGTCATTAGTAATCACTCATTTCCAAACTTCAATTCCTTGAGTCTTCAAGAAATTCCTCATTCTTGCCTCCCATGTATCGAAATTTCCATTGAAAAATGGATCCTTAGCAAATTGATTGACTTCAATTTCGATGGTTGTGGAAGACACATCTTTAGGAGGATTGGAGACTTTCTTCCTTAGCTTTTCCATTTTTGTTCTAATGATCAACCTTCAAGCCATTAGGCTTTGAGTGAAGGTATTGGATTTGATACCAATTCTTGGAAAGACTGAGAGGGGGGTGAATCAATATTTCTTTTCAATTGTTAATTATACCAGTTAGATCACTTATATTTAGAACACAAATTAAAAAATGATGGAATATCTACTATTATTAATTTATTCTTTATAATAAGTAAAGTACAATAATTATACAGGGCTCTAACCCTAGGATGAAGAATCCAATCTTCCAGGCTCCAACCTGTTTTGTGCCAAGCACCGACTTGGTCTTTCCAAGTCTCCAACCTTGTCAATTTGAGGCACCAACCTCTAGGGCCCCAACCCTATTTTCCAAGGCACCAACCTTGTCACTCTAAGGCACCAACCTCTAGGGCTCCAACCTAGTCTCTTGAGGACTTCTATCCTCCAGGGCTCCAACCCTTATCTTCCAAGGCTCCAAACCTTGTTTCGTATGAGGCTCCAACCCTCAACTTCAATTTGTCAAGATATGTTTGATGATTCTTCACGGCTCCCAATGTCTTCTTCAATGAGTCGTGATAATATCTTCACCAACGCTGCCCTCAATTGATCTCCAATATGCAAAGTCCACCAGTGAAAAATTTGTCTTCACATGAAGGTGTCTCCACAGCTCTTCATGTCACCCATAACAAAGAGCTCCAAAGTCACATTATGATGACATCAACGATGCATCATGATCTTCAATGTTCTTCACAAGACTTCAATGTGTCTTCAATGAACTGCACTAAACTTTGCACCTGTTCTATGTCTCTTCAAGGGCTTCTTCAATAAATTCTCATGGGAGTCTTCACAATTGTTGCCTAACAAGGTATTTCTTCACAAGACTGCAATCGTTTCAAATTCTCTTCCAAACTTCCTTCAAGGGTGACTCAAGGTCTTCAATAAGGTGCCTTGAGACTTCTTCAAGGTAACTTCAATAACCTTCAATGTCAATTCCAAAGTACTCTCCAAGATCCACAAGGTTCTAAAAGCCTCCAAAATAGTCTTCAAGACTTCTCTAATTAGGGTATTCGCCAACAAATGCACAATAAATCTTCTGCAAGATATCTCCAAGATAAACCTATAAAGTCTTCTCCAATATGCCTCAAAAAACTTCAGGTATGCTTCAGCTAGATGACTTCAATTCCTTAGTTACGCTTCAACTGAGTTCCAAAATATCTTCACTTTCACTTCAATATTATCCTCAAGACTTCTCTAGATGACATCACTAGACTGGTCATAAATCTGACTTTTGTGCAAGAGAATGTCTTCCAAGATCAAGTATAGAAGGTTGATTAAATCACAAGTCTTCTACAGGAGATTGTCTTCAACAAGGTGTTCAAGTTCGTCAAAATTGCTTCAAGGTTGTATGCTCCAAATGGATTTGAGAGGCTTTCTCAAGACAGCTGTAAATTCTACTTCAAGGTTGATCTGAAATTGTAACAGCAATTTCGAGCTTCCTTATTACTTCATAGGTTAGCAAGTGAATGACTGTACTTATCACCGCAGATCTGAGCCTAAACAATTTATTGTTCTTGCAAGTCTGTCCACTGTTCCGATTTGTCAGAGTATTGACTCATATCAAGGAGCTCTGAGCCACCACAGGAGATCCAAAATCTGTGTCAAAAATTCAATCCAACTCTGGTCCAAGAGAGAATCATGTGTCAAGTGATAAGTATAGCCCAACCAAGATTAATTTTCCTCCTTTTTATGCTGCCTGATCCTGAGTTCACGAGTTGTGAACTAATACAGACCTTTTGTGTCTTTTTATAACCGAAAGGATGCCTAAGGAATGAAGTCCGAACCTCTATTAATAGTGGTTTTTTTTTGCAAAAGAAGTCAAGAGACATGTCTGTAAGGGCAGGCCGACTTGAGAGGCTAGGATAGGTCGGCTCCAAAAAAAATAATTATTGCACAACTTTAAAAATCAATATCTTCCTAACCACAGGGATTTTTGGGGCATATGAGGTCTCATTGGAAAGAGGAAAGAGTCCTCTTTAATATGGTGAAGGAGCCAAGTTGATAGAATGCCTCTAAGGTGACAAAAGATGGTTTTCTTGATGGCTGTTCTGAATTTTTTATGTATAAGGTGTTTGGGAAAGAATGAGGTCATTAGGTCATTAAGTGAGGTCTCCACTTGTTATGTATTTAATCATCATATGTCATCAAGCGATCTCCAAGTCCTTCATGTCATGTCTCCAAACGTTGTTCATGTCATCAAATCGTCCTCCATGTCATTAAGTAGTCTCAAACCATGTCATCAAGACCTTCATCAAGTGCCATCACGTATGACATCATCAATTGTGGTCATTCATGTATAGTCCTTCAATAGTGTAGTATCCATCAAGGGTAAGGACATCATCCGGGTTATAGGCTTCTTCATCAAGAGAAAGAATACATGAGGTTATGACATCACAAGAATATTTTCCATCCCAATAATGCTATGTTGACATCAATGACAATCTTGATTAACACCCCCCCTGCCCTCAAGCTCCATTTTGCTTTCCTTGTGTGTGTGGGGGGGGGTTCGAAAGGGTTGGGCCCACTGCACTACATGTTTCCCCCGCAGTGTTTCGTAGTCCCCCCCCCCCCCCCCCCTCCCTCCCTACAAAAAGTTATATGTCGTTGATCATTCACTTCTCCACCAATTCCCATCCACCACGAGCACCGTCCCAACCCCACCATCACTCTACCCACCTCAGCTGACCTCCCTCCACTCATCATGCACCAAATCAACATTGCAAACCCCAATCCCGCAACTTCCCTTCCGTAAGATATTTTTCAACAATCTGTCCCACTCCTAATTAAAAGCTATCATCTGGCACTCCTTTCCCCATTTCAGCAAACCATTTTGATAATTAATTCATTCCCGCTCTCGTTGCAACAGACCCACTACCGGTTAACGGTAAAAAACATAATGGTAATTTCTAAATTACTCTATTAAACACTTTCAAACCGTAAAAATTATTTTCTCAATTGTTTTGCATGACCAACTGAATTTTATAGTCTTTCATGTTGTCACGACGACCAGTAAATTACCCAGCGATAGTGATTCAATCGCCATCAGAGACCCCACTTCATCATCAAGAAGTTAGCTTCATTTTCCAAGTAACCCAGAGTCTTCGCCATTTTGTTTTCTCTTTGATATTTGATAATGGATCCTAAAGGTAAATCAAAAAATATTAAAGGAAAGAAACCATAAGAAAATCCCATGTTTCCCCCGCCTATTGACCTGGATCGCTTGCCTTTAGTTGACTTACAATATAAAATTGCTGAGAGAAACCGTGAATTTGAATTGTTCAAACTTCACATTTTGTTGAAATAGAAATTTTTAGATTAAAAGAATGAATTGGGCATGGCATTCTTCCCTACCCCAATTCATGTTCTCACAAACCCATCATTTACCTAAGCTAATCTCCCGGTGTTAGATCAGCTATGTGCCCTCCCAAAGAGAAATTGTGAGCTGCAATGGTGAAGTTATACTCACCATCACACTTGAAGCCATTTATAAAATTCTCCAAGTAAAAAATCCAGAATCTACAAAGCCATTATCAGTAGACTCTCTCAGAGAGCTCTACAAGAATTTGACCTTCCCACAGAGAGCTAAGATGTTTGAAATATTTCTCTCTGAAGATGCTAAATTACCCAAATCCATCCCTCCATATTCATATTCTACATTCCCTGAGGTAACCAAAAATATAATCACCATCATCTCATACATACTTGATTACCACTCTGATCAGTGGATTGATAAGGCCATTGTTGGCTTCTTGTCAATTTTTACAACTGATGAGAAACCTGCTATTTTTAATCATAGTGAGTTTATTGCAGATGCAATGCATGACCAATTTATAAAGTTTCTTATAGAGGGAGATTTCAAATACTCTGTTGTTTTAGTTGAATTTTTATTTATCACTAAGCAGATAGGTTTCCCTTTTCTTTGCAGAAGATTGATGAGCAAGGTAATGCTCAGTCAGTTATCCATTGGACCTCCTTGGTGAGGAAAAACTCTACAAAGTTTACTTCCATATACTATATTGATCAGTTCTTGTACAGAGTTATTTTTTTGCTAAATACAGATTTGGAGCCTAGGATAGGAGCAGATATTCAAAATGTTTTGCATCTTAGTGACCAGGTGAAGACAAGTGACTGGTATTTAGACCAGAACTACACAGAGATCAAAATCTATGAGTATGAATCACCACCCTATGAGCTGCCAAAATTTGTTCCCATAAAAAGATTCTCATTATAGTACATTAGACAAATGATACATATGGATAACCTGCTTTTTGTGGTAGCTAAGAAGAAGGCACATTTTAAAACAAATCACATGTTGAACCTTTTGTGTGCAATACCAAAACAACTGGTAAAGAAGCTAATTTGTTGTTAAAGCAAATGAATTTCAAGTTTAGATTTACTTGGTCTTATGACCCTTTTGGTCTAATTTCAAATCTGAGGGTGGAGAAAAATACCACACCCTACACGCACTCCTCAATCAGAGATAGATAAATACATGAACCAAAATTAGTGGGAGGAGAAAACATTGCAGGAGGCCAAAGAATAGGTCATATCAACAACAACCTCCCAGAATCCTACACGTCAAGAAAATTAGGAGAAAAGGATAAGAGAAGAATAATATTCCCTAGTGATAGAAATTGGAGCTAAGGAGTTCTTGATGTATAAAAAGAAACAAAAACCCAATTCTGCACTAGTATTTCGGCAGGGAAATAGAGAACATGAAACAATTGTTTTGACAGGTCCTCATGTGTATATAAGGGAGGATGACATCTTCACAGGATCCCCTTCTTCATCAACATCCAAATATCCTCCAGAAACACCACAAACAATTGACTTGGCTCAGGACATTGTTGAGCCTAATATTTTTTCCAAATAAAAGGCAATCAAATAGAGGAATGAGATGCTTAAAGCCACCATGTACAAACAATTTTGGATGTAGACAGCTACATCACAACATAGGCTAGTTTTAGCCTTTAACATAAATAAATAAAATGAAAATTGCATTCCTTGAAGCTAAAGTTCCAGCCCCAAGGGCACTTGCGAATTACAAAGAATATGTGTTTACTTTTTATGCACAACAAATTCACCCAATAGATCAAATGGAAATGCATAAACAAACCAGTGAAATGATGTATTCTACATTAACTAATGCTACCATGTCAGCTTCTAGATTGCAGGTATCAGTAAAGAACACACAGACATAGCTAAAGTTGGAAAGGATTTCATCCTTAGCCAAAGACACCAATATCAAGTCACTGGAAGACTTGGTGATCAAACTAGGATACAATCCCAGTGATGTGAAGGCAATATAAGAAATTGTGTAAAGGGAAAATGATGATATAGAATCTTTAAGGAAGAAACTTAAATTGCCTACCATGGAGGATCCATAGGCTAAGGAAGTTGGAGAGATGGAAAAGGAGAAAGATGACATGTTCAAAATTATAATTGAACAGAACAGCTAGATCCGAGACATGGAAGTGGAGCTGGAGAAACTTCTCAAAGAAAAAGAGCAGGCAACACAGTTGGCCATAGTTTGACTTACAACAGTCCCAATTTTATTTGCTGCAACTCCAGAAGCATATACATCAACTTCAGCACCAACACAAACATCAAATCCTACAAGTGAGCTGGTTAAAGCCATGGAAAATCTGTTCATTCAAGGGCTATAAATTTATAAGTTAAAAGCTCAACTCAAGACAATGTCAGAACAAAAAATAAGAATTGATAACTCTTATGTTGCAGAGTTACAGAAAACCCACCAGCTCACTTTCGAAATTGAACAATTGCAGAGTGAATCAACAATGGCTCAAAATCTGACACAAGCTAAAGAAAATATATGGCTAGAGATTAATGAAGCCATCACAAAAATATGGCCTTCCATTCAGATTATGTTTTAGCAGCAAGAGTTAATACAAATATCTAAAGGGGTATTAAAGAAAATCAAAATAGACTTGGGACAGAAACCTGGGGAAGCAACAGCCATCATCAAAATCTTGAATTCTAAAAAGAGAGAAGAATTAGAATAACTGGGAATTCAAGATAGGACATAGAATATTATGGAAGTGAAGAGGATACATACCAAAAGGAAACTTATGCTACAACTGGAAAATAAGTGTCAAAATCTAGAATCCAAGATCCAGATATTTCATGAGAAGATGCATGTATTGAACAAGAAAGGACTACCAGGACTGATTGCTATGGGAGACAAGATGATAATCTTAACAGAGTACCAGGAAAAAATTTGTAGTATTTCCCAAGATAAATCAAGATTTGCAGGTATAAAAAGGAATATCACAGGGAAAGCATTCACAGAGGCCATAGAATTTGACTTGTTCATCAGTCATGAGCTCAGACATTTGTTCGTCATCAAACCTACTTTTGATAAGTACACAAATGTGGATGAGACCTATATAAAAGTAATTAAATTTTCTATCCCAATTGAATATAGATGGTACAAGCTGTGTGAATTGATCAGAATTTTTTCATATTCAACAACAAAGCAAACAACGCAGCAAATTTGGAGGCCCAATCATCAACAATCACCCTCAACAATAGTGCCAACAATTCCAACAGTTCAAAATTTCCTTAATTTTTGTACTATTTGTGTAATCAGTTTTTAGATATTATAGGATTATACCTTGATCTTTGAATCGATATATTTTGAAATATTTTCTATAAATACTTCATAATTGGAAGTATTAGTGTTGGGACTTGTTTGAAGAAAAAGACTAGTATTGTAAAGACACTCACAAAGCCACCATTGATCATATTTTCAGTAATACAGTGCAATCATTATAGGATTCTTGTGTCATTTTTATTGGTGAAGTGCATCTCTACTTGTTAATTTTTTTTTTCTCTCTGTTATCATATGTTTTTCTAAAATATGAATTATTCTAAGAAGATAAAGAATAGAACTTGTTTAAATGTACACTATCTCTGGCTTAAGAATAGTTTTTATGTTTTCCACTGAAGATTAAAATCAGAATTCGTAATTGTTCTGTTTTTAATTGGGTTTCTAAATCTTTTTCCTCTCTTCCACACCTCATATCTTAAGGATCCAGTGAATTTTCCTACCCTTCCTTGTAAGGTTAGCCTATTAATGTTGTATTTGATGGATCTAAACCTGTGAGTCCATTTTCCCAGTGGCCTATCTTCAGAGTTTCAACCCAACAACACAAAAAACCTAAACCTGAACTTAATAGCTAGCCTAATACCTTCAATTAAAAAAAGCTAAATTATAAAGAGAGATCCCTCTCTGAAGCTGGTAGGGCTAGATCCCATCTTCCAAAGTGTTTCTAAGGTTACCTCTGTGATTTTCTCTACAACCTCAAAAATTACGGAGTCATAAAACTCAACATACCCCAACCAATGGTTCTCCTATTACTTAAAGGAAGGAATATTGAATGGACTAAACCATATTATACCACCATTGAAACATTGAAGTGAAAACTATGAATGGGCCAATTTTAGTCTGTGAGGAATATGATATTTCATCTCTAGATAAATGAATCTAATATGCTATTGGAATATATTAACACAATTATATGCTAACAACGTTACTAATATTATGTTAGTAGGAAGCTAAATTCAATTTAAAGGAACCATAATAAAATTCAGAAATATGTCTGTGCCATTTAGAAATTTCTCTATTTCCTATTTGAACCCAAATTTTCAATTTTGTGTTGATCACTAAGAATCAAATTATATTTCCAGCCATGAAGCCTTCTTATTAGGGCACTTAGAAATTGAAAAAAATTATTATGAAACTATGAAAGAGGAATGTCTTTATGAAGCACAACTCTGCCACCACCTTAGGCCAGACAAAAGAGGTTCTAGATATTTTTGTTGATACTTGATTATTCAAAATTTACACACAAAATGGCTTGAATTGTCTCAAAGATGTATATTAGTTCTTAAATAATGCAATTTGAGTAGAAGATTATTCTATAAAGGCTTGGAAATTATCACAATACTTTCCTCTTATAATTCAACATTACAAAAGTAATATATAATTTTGATAATATAATGTGAATAAGATTTATTTTTCCTAATCATTTCATTGAAATTTTGAAAAAAAAAAAACATAAAAGTGGTAACCAACATGCCTTTCAACAATCTACATATGGTGACCTATTCCGTTCAATTATGTAAATACTTGTGGACATAAATCTTGCATATATTAGCACATGGGATAACTCCATCAACATGACCACATGCCATTAAATATTTTCCTCTCTCACATGCCATTTAAGAGATGAGGCATTAATTTTCTAGAACCTCTTCTAATAACTAGGTGACAAATCACACCCACTTGTTAATATGAACCTCATCAAATATACGATACAATATTTTGTTATTAGGCACTACCTTAGGCTACACGGACTATAGGAATTAGCTTTGAATTTTCCTAGTCTCTATGTATAAACCAATTTTTTTTTACAAAATATTCACCATATTTGGCCTCATTTGGAGGAAATTTCATAATCCATGGCCTTGATTTTCATGATATCCTAAGTTCATTGTAAGGCTAAGTTTGATGCAGGAGCATCCTACTCCATATATTCATTTTTGAAGAAACCCTAAGGGGGAGGTTTATTTTATGAAGGGAGAGATTCCCAAATGTTTAATTTATTAAAATGATGATTAATTTGTGATTTTTCTCGAATGTGTGAGAAAATTTGAGATCTTAGGTGTTACAAGTTTCATGCATATTTTATGGAGTTGAAATATCTCTTGGAGATTGAGTTAGTGATTTTAGGAGTTTGGTGAGGAGATTTTATAGGATCTGAACTGAAATTAGTTCAAAATCCTTTCATTGTAAATATGATATGCCTTGAAGGCATTCGAGGGGGGGTTAGATAGGAAGCAGATAGAGTGAGGCTGGTGTGATAGGAAGTGTGCAAAGGCCAATTAAGGCCGAAGACTCAAAAGAGCCAAAGGAATGAGATCAGCCCTACGTAGGCTATGTGGAAGCTTTGCATAACTTATGTATGTTTGTGAGATTTAATGAAAATTCTCTATTTGTGTGTGGGAATTAGACCTCTGCATATTAGTTTTTACATGTGATGTTAATTCCTGTTATAATATGTGAGAAAGGTTATATTCTGGATGAATAAGGATTTGTCTATAAGTTTGGCAGTAGTAAGGAAACCTTTTTAATTGAATTTTTAATTGGAATCCCTGAGCTAGAGACAAGATCGATAAAGATCAATGATCTATCTCGTGATCAAATGATCTACATAACGAGCCTCTGTGAGTTACGTTTTGGGGTTGAATTTTTGTGGTTGTTAATACTGTAAAATGTGGTTTCTATTTTAAGTTAGTCTCTCACATATCGCATTAGAGTCATGACGGAGAAACACCTTGCTCAGAGTATAGGTTGAACACAAGTTGAATTGAATGATTTTGGGCGGATCGAAATTTGGTTAGATCCTTCAAGGATTTATCAGTTGAACTTGTGGATCATGTCTCAGAAACTAAGAAATTGAAGAAAATCAGAGAAAGTTTGGTGAAGAATTGGAGTGCTAGGTGAAACAGAGTCTCGATAGGCCTTTGAAGGAAAGATGCCATAGTCAAGTCGCAATGGAAGCATATCAGTCTTAGAGAATAAACAAAATCATGAAGGTGGACTGGATGGTCGAGATTAGATCACAGAAATGAAGCAGGTTGGATGGACGAATGAGATAATATCGTATATCTGAAGCGAGAGCGATGGATGGTTAAGATCATATTGCGGAAATGAAGTGGAAGGTGAACAGTCAAGATCGCATCGCAAAATTACAGTGGAAGATGGACGGTCGGGAATCCATATTGCAACTGGAGAAATAAGGTTCTTAAAGGATATGGATAATGCGATAAGGAGCCACGTGTCGTCTTAATATTTTCTTCGCATATCACAATCGGGTGAAAGAACCTTGCTATTTCTATTTGTTAAAATGTGCGACATGAGATAAGGTATTCGCTGCAATTTGCAAAATTGAAAAATCACAAACATTGCGATATATGTTATGTGCAATGCGCGATGAGGTTAAAGTTTTAAATTTGCGATATTGTGATGGGTCGATTTGCGATAAATCCTAAATTTTTGATATTGCGATGGGCCAATTTATGATGAAGCTTAAATTTGTGATATGGTGATAAGAAAACGCAAAGAAGGTCGGTAAACATGTATCAGTCATGTGCAAAAGCGGAAAAGGGCGATGAGGTAAGGTATTTGGGTTTTAATCTGAAATGCCACATATTTGGTTTCGATAATTGAAAAGGACTAAAAAATATCCATAAGAGATCTAATGAAAGTATGCGGGGTGTGTTTAAAAGTTAAAGCACACTTTATGTTAGAATAAATCTTGGGATCTGGGCAGACTAAGTTTTGGGTTTGCACATTGAGTATTTGCGGCCATATGGTTGCATCATTTTTCGTATCAGAGTAGGATTTTCTCTAAAATATGATCAAGGAGGCTCAATTCAGCTCATTTTGAAATTGAGGGACAAGTACTTTTATATTTTGGAGGTTTAAATAAGACCAAGACAATGGAATGAATACAAAAATATTCAGAGAGGGAGATATTTAAACTGGGGACATAGCCTGTAATGCTCTTTGAGGCAGCATAAGTGAAACCTGTGCATGGAGATTAAATGTTTAGTGCAGAGGTGAACATCTAGCAGTGGAATTATAGAAGAGTGTAGTGAACTGCAAAGGAGAGTTAGTAGAAGATACCTGAAGACTGAGGAGAAGTACAACTTGAGATCTTTCCATCTAAGAGCAGAGTGATAAAAAGACAAGATCATGGAAAAATGGTCTTGTTAAGTGGTGAATTTTGATGAATGCCAATGTGTATATGCAGGTAGCAACAGACAAGGGAATTATAGAGGCCATACAATCAGAAGAAAAGGAAAGGGAGCATAAATGCAGAAGCCAGAGAAGAGCAAGAGAATGCTCAAAAAGGGTTTTAGAGGAAAGATAACCAAGTGATCCCAGGAGATCAAACACAAGAGGGAAGCTTGATAGGGGATTTTGTAGCAGTGATTGAGACTGGATACAAGAGAGAGGCTTTAGTATAGCTCCCAAGTGGACATGGAAAATTTCACAAGAGGAAAGGTTAAAATGACCCTAGATAGTTAGAGGAAAGGCTTAGAAGCAAGCCATAGAAAGAGTAAAGAGGATGCCAAAACATATGGCAGAAGGAAAGTAGATGATGAAGAATTTGATACAGAGATGGTTGAGTTAAGGGCACAACTCAATCATTTAGAAAAACTGCTACAAAAGGAGATTAGAGAGAATCTAAAATATGGAGTGAATGTAAGGAAAAGAGTCAAGTGGCCTATTATGATGTTATTTTCCAAGAAATTGATGCAAAAGATGAAGATTTGGATGAAGAAGGAAAAGAAAACTAGTAGAATTAAACATAAATAAGAAGTTCACCTTTTTGAACTTGAAGAAGGGTCAATCCTAGGAGAGGATGATGATGAGAGTGATGAGATGATGGAGTGCTTGGAGCAACACAAAGAGGAGATGTCGATGACATCAAGGGAAGAAGGAAATTGTAATGCATTTCAAACTAATTGCTTGTACGAGCTTGAAATTGTATGTACTAAATATCAAGCAAATGGAGATGAAAAAATGAAAAAAATGGAAGAAGCAATAGTCCAAGAAAAGGACTATGCTTATAAAGGACATGAAGAGGTAGCTGATTCTGGAATTGGAAAATTTCAAAGGATTGTTTTAAAAGAAGGAAGTTCAGCCTTGTGTCATGAAGACAACCTTGAAGAAGGTTATGAAAGAAATCAAATCAAAATTTCACAATTTTTTGAAAAGAAGAGTAAGATGGGAGGTATAATTTGTTGGTTGTACATTTTCTTATTGAGTGTTTATCTAAATATTTCTGAAGAAATTTGTTGTATGACTGAGAAATATTGGAAACTGGCAAAGGAGGAGACAATGTGTGTCTTGAAGATGTGAAATTAATGCAAAGGGAGAGCTGATAAGGAGAGTTCAGCTCAAGGAAATTATGTCAATGGAAAAGAAACTGTAAAGATTCAAAGACTAGGAAGCAGCCAAGGACTCGAGGAAGAAGAGATATTGTTATCTCATGCAGCCAAGAAAAGAAGGAGACTAACCTATGAAGACAATCATGAAGAATAATTTGTAGAAATTTCTCAAGGAAGGACAGAACAAACTATGATTTGAAAGGTCATGAAGGGGTTTATGCAGAACCAAGAATTAATTGGGACATGAATTAGATTGTTGATTTTGATCAGAGAACTGCAGAAGATGGACAAGAAGTACAAGAAGAAGCTCATGTAACATAAAATTGCAGCAAAAAAGAAGGGAAATGTATAGAATATGGAAGAAATCAGCCTTCCATGGAGTATTTGAAAGGAGAATGGTCAAAGAAATCATATTCTTTGGAAGTTTATGAAGGAAAGTGGGAGAAAACTCTTGAAATTCTCTCACAGTACAAGGTTGGAACATTGATGGCTGAATGGAAAATATTGATTCATGGTGACAATAATTGTAAATTTAGGTTTGAGGAAGGAGGAAATGTTTGGCAGATTGACAGGGATCAAAGGGACAGGCTTGAAGACATTTCAGATTTTAAATTTATGAATAGGTTGCAGCAGGAATATCAGAATTTTGAAGATGTAATTGTGTATGATCATTTCCAGATGACTATGATGATCATGAAATATTTGATTTTTAATTTTTTTCATGGTTTAGAGCAAAATTTAGTTGATGATTTGCATGAAGAGTAGTGTTTCCAACAGGATGGAATTTGGGATGAAGAAAGCATAATTTTAACAACTCTTATGCAAGATACTGTTAAAGAGGACTGTAGAGAAAGAGACATGGCAGAATTTTAACAAAATTTGTTCACATGTCGAAAAGGAGGTGAAGACCAAATATTTAATGATGTAGAAGTTAACAGTGCTGGAAAATATTATGTGAATGCAAAGATCAATTGGCAAGATGAAGAAATTCAAGGGAAATTTTTCACAATTGAAAATCAGCATACAAGAGATTGGTTTTATGTTTTCATACCAAGCAAGAAGTCAAGCAGGTTTGAAGATGAAGGACTTCCACATAAAGAATTAGATGTGTGGATAGTGGGAAAAGAAGAGGAATGGTGTATTATAACTTCTACCAATGAATTGTGGACTGATATACTTCATGATCAGAAAATAACCTCTTGGAGGCAACCCATGATGTGGATAGTGGAAGCACAAGATAAAATAATTGATAAAAGGTGCACTGAGAAAGGTTTTAAATATTTTTAAACCTTGAGAGAGAAATTGGTTGAGTGTAAGATATCTTGTGAAGGAGTAAATTATTCAGTCCGAAGAGGTAGAAATCAACAACAGGGAGAGATAAAGCAGACAACATTGGAAACAAAAGCTTTCAAGTGGATAATAGGGAACAAAAGCAACAAGAAGCAGGTGATTGATAATGCAAGTAAGAACAAGATGGCTGCACAAAGGAAATTTAAGAATTGGGATCCATGAGGAATGTATAAATCTACAAGGCAACAAAAAGATGGAAAATCAAGTGGTGAGCAACAACATAAATTTTGGAAACCAAGATGTTCCATGTATAAATCATGGAACATTTCGTTCCTTGGGAGTCTCATGCAGGAGCATCCTACTCCATTAATTCATTTTTGAAGAAACCAAAGGGGAAGGTTTATTTTACGAAGGGAGAGATTCCCAAATGTTTAATTTATTAAAATGATTATTAATTTGTGAATTTTCTCAAATGTGTGAGAACATTTGAGATCTTAGGTGTTACAAGTTTCATGCATATTTAATGGAGCTGAAATATCTCTTGGAGATTGAGTTAGGGATTTTAGGAGTTTGGTGAGGAGATTTTATAGGATCTGAACTAAAATTAGTTCATAATCCTTTCATTGTAAATATGATATGCCTTGAAGGCATTCGAGGGGGGATTAGATATGAAGCAGATAGAGTGAGGTTGAAGGCTATGTTGAAGCTTTGTATAACTTATGTATGTTTGTGATATTTAATGATAATTCTCTATTTGTGTGTGGGAATTATACCTCTGCATATTAGTTTTTACATGTGACGTTAATTCCTGTTATAATCTATGAGAAAGGTTATATTCTAGATGAATAAGGCTTTGTCTATAGGTTCGGCAGTAGTAAGGAAACCTTTTTAATTGAATTTGTAATTGGAATCCCTGAGCCAGAGACGAGATCAATTAAGATCATTGATCTATTCTATGATCAAATGATCTACATAACGAACCTTTGTGAGTTACGTTTTGGGGTTGAATTTCCGTGTTTGTTAATCCTATAAAATGTGGTTTCTATTTTATGTTAGTCTCTCACATCTCGCATTAGAGTCGTGATGGAGAAACAACTTGCTCAGAGACCAGGTTGAACACAAGTTGAATTGCATGCTTTTGGTCAGATCGAAATTTGGTTAGATCCTTCAAGGATTTATCAGTTGAACTTGTGGATCGTGTCTTAGAAACTAAGAAATTGAAGAAAATCAGAGAAAGTCTGGTGAAGTATTCGAGTGTTGGGTAAAACATAGTATCGACAGACCTTTGATGGAAAGACGCCACAGTCAAGTCGTAGCAGTGGAAGCATATCAGTCTCAGAGAATAAAAAAAAGCGTGAAGGTGGAATGGATGGTCAAGATTAGATCGTAGAAATGAAGCAAGCTGGATGGACGGACGAGATCATATCGCAAATCTGAAACAAGAGCGATGGATGGTTAAGATCATATCAGAAATGAAGTGTAAGGCTAACATTCAAAATCGCATCGCAGAATTACAGTGCAAGATGGACGGTCGAGAAGCCATATCGCAACTGGAGCAATGAGGTCGTTAAAGGATCTGGAGACTGCGATAAGGAGCCACATGTCGTCTGAAGATTTTCTTCGCATATCGCAATCGGGTGAAAGAACCTTGTTATTGCTATTTTTTAAAATGTGCGACATGTGATAAGGTATTCGTTGCGATTTGTGAAATCACAACTTCGCAAACATTGCGATATATGTTATGTGCGATGCGTGATGAGGTTAAAGTTTTAAATTTGTGATATTGTGATGGGCTGATTTGTGATAAATCCTAAATTGGCGATATTGCAATGGGCCGATTTGCGATGAAGCTTAAATTTGTGATACGGTGATAAGAAAATGTGGAGAAGGTCAGTAAACGTGTATCGGTCACGTGAAAAAGCGAAAAAGGGCGATGAGGTAAGGTATTTAGGTTTTAATCTGAAATGACACATATTTGGTTTCGATAATTGAAAATGGATTCAAAAATATCCATAAGAGATCTAATGAAAGTATCTGGGGTGTGTTTAAAAGTTAAATCACACTTTATGTTAGAATAAATCTTTGGACCTGGGCACACTAAGGTTTGGGTTTGCATATTGAGTATTTACGGCCATATGGTTGCATCAAAGTTCATGATTTATCTAGGTTGTACAAGGAATTAAATGAAAGGTAAAAAAGGAAATGAAACATACAAATAAATATAACATAAATCAGAATAATATGGTGAAAACCCAACTTCAAATGGTAGAATATTGTAGAAAACAAACTTGCTATAATGGTGGTAATTATCTCTGAATAAAGAGATATTCCAGCTATGCACATTTGCAAAATCTATTACAAGAGGCCAAAAGAATGGCCTTTTAACATAAAGAAGGAACCCTAAAGGTCCAAAAACCCTAACCCTAAAATATGAAATTCCAAAATTTTTGTGGGCCCTGAGATGGTTAGGTACATTAACTTTTGTGGGGCGCCTTGTAATGTCCTTTTTATAGAATGGGCCAATTCTAATGGTGTATTTATGCACATAATTGCTAATACCTTTAATTTTTTCTTTCAAGAACTATTACAAACACTTTTCAAGAAATAGTTTCGTATTTGGTATAAAAAAAAAGAGAAAAATCATCCAATAAATCAAGAGATCATAATATAGAATATAATTTACCAATTGAATTAACCTAGCCAAATTTTTGTTCAACTTAATTATGAAATTTCATACAAAATTTATTAATGGAACCTAGAAACTACTATAATATTTCACATACTTTTGTTGCAAGGATGAATGTAACTCAACCCTCACAAAATTAATTTAGCTACCTCCAAAAAGTTGGGCCTATCCAATGAAATTCAACCTTCCTCTGGAACAAACCCAACAATAGAATTTGACCACCTAATAAAATTTGTGTTGCTTCAATTATGGATCATCTCTCCTTCATCTCCCATGATCACCTACAATTAAATTACTCAGATTGTGTGCCTGTGAGGAATATGTATGATCCCTCTTTATTGAATAGCATATATTAGATTATTTCACCACAGAAACCAATTTGTATCAGCTAGAGTGGATGGTCTCACCACCAAAACTGATCTCCACTAGGGTTTCATGCCCTTATTCATAACTCCAAGGTCCCATCTAAATCAAAATTCCAAATATCTAATGCATAGGTACCAAAAGTGTGCTAAAATTATCCTTTTATAACTTCTATCGTTAAAATACCATGGGTCATCAAAATACCATGAATATCCCCTTTTTACCTTTTTCCTGCTCCTATATCCTATGAGAATTAAATAGGCTACTAAATCGGCCTACATAAGTCAATATTTGGAGAAAGGGACATTATAGTCCTCTCTTCCCAATATTTATTTCCCTCAAGCAATCTAGAACCTACATATCAATACAAAAATCCCAAATCTGCCTATATAATGCTCCAAAATATCGCTAATGTACCATCCTACCACAATTGAGCTCAACATCACTGTCACACTTTTCCATACTACAAAACAATCAACCACGATGTAAGCCATTCCTCATAAAAAAGCCTGGATGATTTTAAATATTGACTAAATAATGATATGCATTGAAGAAGCATTTCCTATGTGCACCTTTGAAATATGAGTTCTTATTATTCTTCATAAACCCATGTACTTTGAAGAATCCAATGTATAATTTCCACTATAATGGAGGAAGTTTCACATCATCTGGAGTTGAAATGGGATTTGGAAACAACTTCTAAAAAATGGTTATTTTCCCAGGAATCCTCTTACAAATCCCACCAACAATAATATTCCTTCAAATATTTTTATAAAAGAGAACCTGTCAATTCAATTTTGTGTTGGGTCTTCACTTGTTTTAATGCCTATGTTATATCAACGCTTTATTTCAAAGATTTTCCTATAGATAAGTTTTGAAATGTTGCATATCCTAACAATGGAACTCCACCTTTTTTTCACCATTTTGTTAATAGCCTTTCTCCCTTTTTGTTCTCCCTAAAAAAATCCTCTAGCATGGAAACTAAAGGAGGGTCTAAATCAAAAGGTTTCCACTTGGCAAATTCTTTCCTCCAGTTATGCAATACATTAATTGGTATTACAATAAGCGCAATATTCAAACCGAGATCCACATACTGCATAATAGTGCACATAAAAGTTATAACTTGCATTTTTTCCCAAATCCCATACTATGGGCCAGAATGCAACTAATACCCTTGTATTTAGACCCAATATTGTTTGCTAATTGGATACAATTCTCCCACAATAAGCACATGCCAACAATCTAGTGAGGTTCCAAAATGCATGAGATAGATGGAGATACCCTAACTTTTGGTTCATTTTTTCTTTAGTAGCATTAACAATAAATCCTTTAGCAACATGTACTTTCCTTGAATCAATTTCCTTCAAAATATATGGAATTTTACTCAAAGTCATAGTAGTTTTTATTCCAAAAGTCATAAGAGCACCTCTAACTACAATTTCTTTTCTAAATTGGATGAGGAATCAATCCTTGGTATGTAATTATTGGAAACTTAGAATATTATCATTGTGCAAAAGAAACATGCGTAAGTCCTTCTGCTTCAAAAGTACTGATCACACCTTTACATGTTTTCCCTTCCATTATAACTCCTTCAACAACACCATTCACCAACCCCTCCTTGGTTACATTCACAAAAAATTGAACTGTAGGAAACATTATCACATGTCTTCTTTACTTTAGCTTTCTCGTTCTCCAACACATCGAGTTCTTTTGGTAATGAACCCAACTTCACTACTCTTTGATGACCTTCATGAATGTCTACTGCCCTCTTCTAACCTATTGCAAGAAGGTTTGAATTTGCCACAACATCATCTACAAGTCCAAATTTAATTTCCTCTTTATAATTCAAAGTCTTTCAAGCTAGTAACATGTCAATTGCACTGTATAAATTTGTAGAGTTGCTAGTTTCTAACAAAGGATGCTTCAAATTACTTCCTTGTGAAGAATTATTCTGGGTAATGTGATATGGCTTAGTTGAGCCAAGAATAAATTTCCTGTAAAAAATAGTTGCAACTTCGCCATCAATCACAATTCCATGTATTTTCCACCAAGATAAATGATAATTATTAGCAACACCCTTTTTCAACTAAATTTTTTTTCTCAAATTCATCAATAGATGACAAATATTTTTGTAAAGTTCCATTAGTAAGTGTATTATGTAAGGCATATTCTGTAGCAACTTGTATTTTAGAAAGCTTTAGTGGCCAATCAAATAAAGCATGTGATGGATTTGAGTTGTTTATGATGGCAGATATTGAATTAGTTCAAGGCATTGAGCTTGTAGCTATTGCATGGGGAGCACTGCCTATACCCCAACAAAGAAGATAATCCACTTATTCTAGAATAGTAAATTGTCTTTTGCCATCATTGTCTTGAACTTGTTTTAGCACTAATATGACAAGCATTTTTCCCTCTAAAACGATGAATTCTTTGTTTGGTGTTCATAGTAGAAAAAAAATGTGCATGATTCTCGGTCTAAAAATCAACACCTTTTTGACAATATGCTACCTTAGTTTTAGCTCCTATATCTTCATAACCTACCTATAAGCCTTCATAACTTATCTATTTTAGCATTATCTTACCATATTTTGCATAACACATGGCCATATGAGCTACAAAGACATAGAAAAGTAATAAGTCCAATATTTCTATCATTATATATATATATATATATATATATATATATATATATTGTAAAATTATACCAATATGTAAAGATTACAAAAACTAACAATTTTTTTATAGCTCCTGTGACAATTTGTAGCTAAATCCAAGGTTAGAATAGTCTATGAAGTGAAAAGGTCAACTCAAGCATATGAACAGGTGTCAAACAATTATGGCATGGTATTCCACCCATTTGGTGCAACATAAATGTCATTGGATGACCAAGATAGCCTAATCAATCCTCTATTCAACTATTGTGTGGCATAAAGAACTTAGGATGAATGTGTTAGGACTGCTACCTGGCGATGGAACCATTTTCAAGTGAGTGAGGTATATTCATCAGATCTAGTAAATTGAGGAATAAAAGGAGGATGGTTATGTATCCATACATCTTGGCATAGATGTGTTGAGCCATAAGAGAACCATAATAATTAAACTTTAAATTGCAATTGGACATTTGATCATTGTCCACCTTTTTTTATTTATAACAGTATCAATCTAAATTTTTTATCCTTGAAAAAAATTATAAATTGACTCGCAAACAAGAATTTATAGTTTAATATCAAACATTACCTCTTGGTTCCATTAAGTCTTGATGCATAGATTGTGACAATTGTAGTAAATCTCTTTGCATGTTTCAATCTCGTGCATCACTTGGAGGCCCCCCTCGTGGCATGCAAGACATGTAGTATAATTTTTTTATTTCTGCTCTATTTTACTATGTATTAGGTTTAGTTAAATTCTTTGTTCCTTTACAATTAGACTCATAGTTTTTAATCATTTTAGGCTTAGATCAAGTGCTTGATACAAAGAAAAATATTTAAAAAAGGTATTCATTTTAACAAACATCACATTCACCCTTACATTATTTCCAATACATTTACATTGTCACGTCACCAATTGCATTTCATGAAGTAGAATTTAGACATAGTTCATTTATTTTTAGACAAATAGAGTATTTCTTATTATATCATCGATCAGTTTAGAAAGCATTTTCATAAAATAGAATTTTATGTTTTCAATGCTTTGTTAAATAGGATATTTATGCTTTCCTGGGAAATAAAAGTCTTTATAGTGTATTCTTAGAATTAGTTTTGTGCTTTCATAATTTAGATCTCTTTGTTTTTTTCTTTCATAGTTTAGATATTTCTCATGCTTTTAATTGATTAAATATAGTGATTTCATAGATTAACACTTTTAATATTTTTATAGATTAGATGCTTTCAATGTTTTCTTAGATTAAAATTTCAATGCTTTTCTATAATAAGTTTTATCAATTTTATTTACCAATTTTATATGCTTTCTAGAAGTAGAATTTATTGTCTTCATAGATTAAATTGTGTGCAATTTCTTGTCTTCATAGATTAAATTGTGTGCAATTTCCTAGTATAATTTTAATTTATTTCCTAAAATTAGATTCATGCTTCTCATAGAATAATATTTCATCCCTAGTCATTCCACATGCTTTCATAGAATATATTTTACTTGATTGCAAAGACATTTCTTTCATCTATTGACCTTTCTTTCAGTATCATAATCAAAAGTCGAAATCCTAACACATATTGTGTCATGTACTTCACAAGTTTAATTACCTAGATTGAATATTTAATCCAATGTAATTTAAGACATAACTAAATTAACTGACATTTTTTGCACCGTTGTTGGGGAAGTACACATAGGAATTAGCCTTCAATTTAGGATGTCTATTATTTCACACAAATTTTGGTAGGAGGAAGGTTAAGATGGGAGGTAAGAACCTACGCATCATGTTGTGAGGTTCCTCCTAACCACAATTATTGAATTTCATCTCATTTAGATGCATTAGTTAATTTAATTTATTTTATAATGCATGTATAGGAAGGTGAACGAGAAGTATTTCCTCCTAAGAATGGACATGAAACATTACTAGGAGGAGGAGGAGGTGAAAGACCGCCACATGGAGATGATAGAGGATGAGGAATACCTCTAGGAGGTGGAAGAGGTGGTAGAGGAGGAGGAGGACAAGGTGAAGATCAAGACAAGGAGGCAGGATATCCTTATGGATTTCCTATTTAGGATACTGGTACAAATATTAGTATGAAGAACATCTCCACATATGTGCTTCTCAACTTCCATGGTATGAGAACATAAGACCCAACAACCTTTCTTTTTCAATTTGAAGTACTTTGTAGATCTTATGATTACTTACTTGATTCTAAACAATTGAAATTATTTCCAACTACATTGAAGTATGGAGCTCTTAAATGGTTCATGGGACTAGGTACTAACTCTATAAGATCATGGGATGGTATGAGAAGACTCTTTTTTGAAAAATATAAAGAATATTGTATACAACATGATATTAAAGAGAAAGTCTTTAAAATGAGTCGAAAAGAAGATGACAGTCTTGAGGATATTGTAGAAATATTTTGTGTATAATGTTAAGAGGGACAATTTGTGATAATCTAGGATTTGATACATTAAAAATCCTCTTACTTAGAGTAATAAAAGATGAGTGGATTGATCTTCTTAATCTATGGGTAAAGGGGATGTATCACACTTATGATTTGAAGAAATATGTGAATTGTGTAAGAATATATCACGAGGAAAGACAAAATAAGTCTAGTGCCCAAGAGATCCAGCTATGGCAAGAGTAATTAAATCAACGTCAAGATTGGTAAGTCAATTAGAACTTGGTAATTTTCTAGATAGCTCTAAAATTGGAATTTTTGGTGATATAAGTGAACAAATGGATATGTTAAGAATGAAAAAAAAAAAAGAGAGCATGATGCTCTATCTATAATTTTTCCTAAGTGTAGAAATAAAAATGCATGAAGAATTCCCACTTGATAACATTGAAATTTGTGTCATTTGTGCAGAATCACATGCTACAAAATATTTCCCATCATTACTGAGGTTGAAAGAAATTTACCAAGAACACATTAGAGCAATTCAAACACCAACAAAACTCTCCTTTGTGGCTCCAAAAAGACCTTGTTATCCTTTCCATCCAAATATGAGACAAGATCCCAATTCACAATTTCAATGCTATGCACAACATTATCAAAATAATTGGAATACTCCAATGTCGTGGCAACCTTGGCCATCCTACCCAAAAATACATCTTAGCAACAATGTTAGAAAGGATCTTGTTGAAGGAGTCCATAATATTATTCATATTTCCCCTAATACCCTCATTATTCTCAATTCCAACCTCAACAACCATACCATCCACCTCCACCAAAACCTCAATTACAACCACCGTTGACTTCTATTTAACCTCTCCCTTTACCACCCACCCAACCACTTCAAATTCTCACTCAACTACCTACACAACTGCTTCCAAACCCCAACAATATAATATCTAAGCCCATTTACAATGTTGAAGTGCAAAATTTACAAAATTACATGATATACCCTCTTGATTTGATCAAGGCGATTTTTACAAAAAAAATACCCCCCTATCATCATTAAAGAACACAAGGAGGAAGAGATTCCTGAAAAGGAAAAGAATCCTGAGAAGGACGAATTTTATAATAAAATATATTCCATGGAAATAAGACCAAATCTTCTTACTCCTCTAGCAGAAAATCCATATATATCCTTAAAAAAACCCCCCTTTCCCGGCAAGATTATAAATATACAACGGTGTAGAGAAAGAATTCATTTTTTCCAAATTATAATATGATAGATGAGTTAAGAAATATTTGCATTAAAATTCTTTTATTTCAAGAAATAAAAGGTATTGCAAATTATGTAAGGAAAATAAAGGAGTTGTCTATTATAAAACCTGATAGAAAAAGAAAAGAATTTCAAAAGTTCAACTCATTAGAAAAATAGTTGAAAGTATGATGGGAAAAATCACTATATAAAAATAATTTGATCGAGGGAGTACTATCATGAAAATTCACATTAATAATATTGCAATCCCAAACACATTAATTGATTTAGGTGCAAAAATAAATGTTATGCCAAAGAATACTATTAATGAATTGCAATTAACTAATCTTCAATATACGCCTAATAGCTAATAGACAAGTCTAATATTCAATCATAGGGTATATTAGAAGATGTAATTGTATCCCTAGATTCATGGGGATTGTTATCACTGGAAAATCGGACAAGAAAAGATGACATTATTTAATGTCAAGTAGAAGGATTTACAGGGCTGAGAGACATTAGAGAATCTAAAGTATTTAAAAATCTCTAAGGTCTAACAGGAAAATCAAATTGCGCACTGAAGTAACCAGCAAAATGCGCCTTTGTGTGCATAACTCTTCGATAAGCGTGCCTTTGCGTGTATTTTCCTAAAAAAGTTACACGGTCCTCAGAGTGGCAGAAGTCACTTTTCGGGACCATAAGACACACTCAAGGACATTGATACCACACTTGAGGCCGACTAAGTACAACCGCCCAAGCCTCCTTAGGACCTCAAGGGAGCGCACAATGCAATCACCCTCCTCTCTTGGGTCACCATCCATAATGTACCAAGAGAGGGAAGGAGGATTTGAATTCTCCTATAAAAGGCCACCAAGAGATGAACAATTTGAGAACACATTGTTATGCTGGCCAGAATTTCCCCAAGAAATACCAGTAGTGTGTGATCCAGAGCAGAGATAGAGGGGACTCAGTTGTTGGCCATCCAAAAACTCCAGTCCACCATAGTAGAGAGAGGGAGACTTTGTGCCAAGGCAACTCAGAAGTAAAGACATCCTTGCATCGTGACTTGGAACTCCATAGTTCTAAGGGCCCCTTGGAAAGTGGTTAAAAGTTTCATCCTTCATTCCTACCAGCACTCAATAAGAGGGGACATAAGCACCGCAATTTGTATTATTGAAGTTATTTGAATCTATTTAGAGCTTTTTTTTATTTGTTTTACTTTATTTTTTATGTTTGAATATGCATGCTATTTCTCTATCTAGTATGTTTATGTTTTAGCATGTTCCACTAACTTACTTGACTCCATCTATTTTATGCCTCTGACAAATAACTTAAGAGGGAAAAACCACTCCTCTTAAGAAAGTGTGATTTGGTACATTCGTGCGCCAAACAGACTAACACAGGATTTGTGACTTCACTAAATTTTATTTTCAAGTTTATGTGGTTGTGCCTTTTTTGTAGAGACCTCTTTCTTTGCTGAGGAGTTGGGGTGGAACTGCCCCCTTTCTCTCCTTCACTGCCTAATTCACCATCAGTGACAGGCTGAAGCTGAAGATATCCCAAAAAATTAATTTGCAGGAACTTGCACGGATTTTTCACAGACAGACGCCCCAGTGCGCGCGTTTAGAGGTGACCTGTGTGCTGCCTTTGCGCATGTTTCATCCTTTTCCGCGTGGAAACCAAAAGTAGGATTTTTTTTCTACTATTTCCATCTTTTCTTGCTTATAAAGTGACTGGCAGCCCATAATACATCTACCAGCACTGGTTGAGGTGCCCCACAACTTGTTTAAGCTCACTTTTAGTTGCTTTTAGTAGTTTAGGTATTAGTTTTATTTCAAGTTGATTTTTGCAAAGTTAACACATAGTTTAAGTAAGAGGCAAATTAACTTGAATTTCGAAATAATTTATGTTTTGCGAATTTAGGTACCAAAACACCTAGTTAATTAGCCAAAGTAAGTGGCCAAAATCCACACATGCTTAGCTAAATATTTTTCATTTTTCTAGTGTAAAATTCATTAGTTTAGTTCAATTTTTTCACTAGGATTTGGGACCAGGATCGAATTGTCGACAGAAGAGAAAGCAATATTTGCTACCTTTGCACCCTCGGGTGATCCTAGGCAAGCATATAAACACTCTCTATTGATAACTCACCATCTCCCTATAGTTGATCATATAGATTAACTAGGAAAAATTGAAATCGGCTCATATCCGCACATGTTTTTCTTTTGAGCAAGGAACAACAAAACATAGTTTAAATAAGGGATTTTGAAAAGGATCACCGCATATCCACACGTTCAAACTATGTGCTTGTTCACATTTTTTTCACACACATCTACACCCTAAGTAAAGTAAATACACCTAAAACTAACTTAACAAAACTCACTAAATTATCTCCATAGGGGCCACAAAATAATTTATAGTCTAAGTTAGGACCAAGGGGGTAGGCATCCAATAAGCCACCTTGGTTAGTCTTCATCTTGAAACATAGAATTTGACTGTTTAGGGAACTTTCAAATCTGCATATCCGCCCACAGAAAAGAAAACCCGAGTGCAGCAGAGACCCGATTCAGAGGGGGTTAGGCTTAGGCCCAGTGCATGCGGTATCATTCAGGGCTACCTTCCCCGTCTGATGCTTGGTACTGGTAGCTAAAATACCAAGAAGCCCAAGACTCGAACACTCACATGGGAAGGCAGTGCCTAGTGGCCAAAATTAGGGCATAATTTCCCTATAAGTGATGGTGTATGCAACACTAGATCCTATACCCTTACCTTGGTGGATTTCTTTGGTTAACTGGGGGTGTCACCAGTTCTTTCGGGATGTTGCGCCAGCATTCACAAGATATCTTCTCAAGGCCCAATTACATTTGAGCGTGTGAAGACGATTAGGTATTCTAGTATTTGAGTATCATATGCAAACAACAAAAAACAATATTTTTTGATTGACTGATCACATAGGATTAATCTAAAGGGAACATTTATTTTATTTTCGCTTTGTTTTATGTATGCGATCGAATTTTTTCTTTAATTATAATATCTATCCTCTCAAATATTTCCAAAACCATACCGAGTCAATGCCAGAATGGACCCAATGGGACCTTGTCGATCTAGATGCCTTTTGGACCTCCCCCCATTACTAGGAGGGGTTCCAGGTCTTTCACCATTTAGGCATCAAATACGGAACATTGCCACCCTTATTGGTTCATCCTTTATTGGGGCATCATTAGTTGGGAACCCTAGTCAGTCTCCCAATGCCACACTGGTGAACACCCCTACAAGGTCACCAGACACCACTCCTCCCACAACCCCTAGCAGGTAGAGGAGTGCTACCCTTTCGGGAAGCCAGGTGAACACACAACAGAGTACGTCACAAACAAACCCTATTCCTAACTAGAGCATTGTGTTTTCATAAGTCACAATGGCTATAAACTCACAATCACCTTTTCTAGCTTCGTTAAATCTACCAGATTTAGCCAAGTTGACAAACGACCCCATTGCACACAACCCCATATGGCCTCCCATGCCCACAAAGCTCCCTTCGGACATTCCAAAATTCAAAGGGAAGCAAGCGAAAGACCCCAGAAATCATGTTATGAATTTCCACCTGTGGTGTTCGTCGAACAACATCGTTGACGATACTATTCAACTAAGACTCTTTCAACGCACCCTAACCGGAATAGAAGAAAAATGGTATGTGGAGCAGCCCTCTTCTACACATGGAACTTTTAGCGCCCCCGCTACTACATTCCTATCCTATTTTCAGTTACCCATCCACCATGATTCCGGAATGGAATTATTGACTCAATTTATGCAAACCCCCGTCGTCCATATCTCGGACCATCTCCACGAATGGCGGCGACATCGTAGTTTGTGCAAAGCCAAACTTGACGATCGAGTTTTGTTAGACCTGTTCCTAAAAACTCTCACCGCAGAGATTTGAAAGGATGTAGTGCGAAAAAAGCCCATATCTGAAAGGATGTGATTAGTAAGGCCTAACAGCTCGAGTTGATCTATACACAGTCAGGGTATATTATTTACAATATCCTCCCGAACGCCCCATGCCTACAAAATTACAAAGAATTTCCAAGAGCGTCGAACTCTGCAGACATTTTAATTGGGTTTTTGACCCAAAATAACCTAAGCAGTAGTGTTTAATACCCCGGTTACGCGTATGATTCCTCCCAGAACATACCACAACCTGGCTACCAAAGTCATCCAATGCCTCTGCAAAATTTGACTAGTAGGGCATCATCATACCACCATCAACATGGAGGACCCTATCCTCTAGCTCAGGGGACCCAGTACGCAGCTAGACATGCTGACAGAAGAGCTCCCCCCCAACATCCATTTAAAAATCAGGGACCGCAATACACCCAATCTCCAGCACAAGACCCGCCCATGCAGAATAATACACAGGTGAACTTTGTGCAACCCTCCCAAAAAGAACCGTGCCAACTGCTGAACCTCAGAATTGTCCTATCTCTGACATCCTTTCTCACCCTTTTTCCATACTTTCTCATAATTCCATACACTCTAATCAATGATAAATGTCATGTTTATCTCAGGGAATGCATTTAAATGATTGCTATGTTATATTTTTATGTTCTTGCTATTTTAATTGGTTTTTGTAATTTGGCTACAGAACGCAGCCTATTCTGCAACTAATCGTTGGTTTCACAGCTACTTTCATGGTTTGACAGGTTGCAATGAGAAAATAGGGAAACGAGCCACATGGGCATCTCCAAAATTATTCACACATAGATTTTTTCCTATCTACTTGATCGAAATCGATAGAAAAAGGATGCCTGAGATTGTGGTCAAAGTCCAGTCAAAGGACGTAAGCTGAGAGCGGAAGAACTCTTGATTTTCTCTGACGTAGAAAATCAAGAATTAACCAGTCAAAATCAATTTCTATGTTTCGATTAAAATAACCATCTGTAGGCGTAATTAGGTCATCACAGTTATGTTTTTTCTTATTTAAATACTGATTATGCAGAAACCGAACAAAAGTTGTAATTTATGAAACACTGTGTATTGTTTTAAACTCCGTTCTTTTCATAATACAAGGATCGTGTTTATGATTGCAATACCTTATTAATGCATATATAGTCAGCTAGGATCTCGACCAAATCTATTGCAGAGGGCCCTTGCACAGGAGGAGGTTTTTGGTTAATTGTTTTAGTTTAATTCCTTACTCTATTTTGTCAACTTCCTAAGTAGATTAATATTGTGTTGCATCTTTTAAATCGGTATCATAGAATTAAGTCATGAATGTTTTCTTAGCATCAATGATAGAATGACTGTGTAACCTTTGCTATCCTAAAACATCTCAAGAAAGTAGATTCATCTATTTTACAATTGGATTAAGTTTGAGGCAATAGAGCTCACAATTTTTTAGGTTCCTTTTATGTTCTGTCATTTACTTTCCTAGATTAAATTCTTAGTTTATTGTATAATTGGATGTTCCTAAAGATCAGGCCAAGAAGGTGGCTTTTCATACTTCACAATTGGGTGCTCGAATGTCTAACCTATGCAATCATTGAGCTTTTCTTTTACATGATTTTACATTGTTTTCTAGATTAATATCCTCAGTCAATTGTATAATTGGGTGTTCCTAAAGATCATGCCAAGAAGGTGACTTGTCATACTTCACAATTGGGTGCTCAAATGTCTAAACTATGCAATTATTGAGTTTTCCCCTTGCATGCTTTAATTGCTTTCCTAGATTTAAAGACTAAAGTATAATCAATTGCTTGTACATCATCTCAAGAGGGTGATTCTATCATACTTCCATATTAGATGCTGGAGTGATTGAACATACCTTAGTTGTTTTCCTTTACATGCTTTAATTGCTTTCCTAGACTTAAATTTTCAAAACTAAAGTATAATCGGTTGCTTGTACATAATTTCAAGAGGGTGATTCCATCATACTTCCATATTGAATGCTGGAGTGATTGAACATACATTAGTTGTTTTTCCTTTGAATCTTCTTTCATCTAGAGTAGCATTGCAATTTCAAATTTCAGTTATAAGATTCATATCCATGGAATAGGATTAATGTTAAATTAGAAGTCATTTGAATAGACACTCTGTTTTCATATCAGATTCTAACAAGTCAATAGTCTTTGATTCATTTTTATGAAAAGTAGTTTAACTTAAAAACACTTCATTTTCTTCCTTCTTTTAAAATTAGCTTTACACATTTAAATTTCACTAGACTTGTTGGAACAGGGTCTCCTACGAGCTACGAAATTGGTCCGATTTTGTATATTTTTTATTATATTTAGTCTAGTGCAGGGGTTTTGGGGTGGGTCAAAGCCCCGAAAGCATTGTAATGGGTCAAAGGGTAGACATAGAGTCCGCAAACCACGGTTTGTGGACCATAGGAAAGGTTAGGCTAGATTTTTATAAATAGAGGGACATTTTGAATTGTAATGGTTGAATATGAGGAGATATTGATGCGAATTGTGGCTTAGTAGATCTGTTTGGGTTTTTGGGGAAAGGAATCCGGCTACCTGTGTGCGCGAAGATCCCAAGTCCTGTTGTGTGCGGACCCTACTGCTGTGTGTGCAGGTCGGGTTTGGGTATTGTAAGAAGGAACTGAAGGATTAATTAATGAGAAAGGTTGTTGCGTAGCTGAATGTATTTGTATTGTTGATGTGAATCTTTGATAGTTGTTGTGTTATGCATGTTCTATGTTAAGCTACGAAAGTACTGTGTTATGTGTTTCTTCTGCATCTGGGTCTGTTCTGTTATGTTTTATGAGAATAAATGTAATGCTGCACTACTGTTTTAGAAGTATATGATTTTTTGAGTACAGTAAGTATAGTTGACCTTGCACATGTGGACGCGAAGGATATCTATAGATCTGGCTCTGAGATAGGAAATCTAGTCATTATAAAGCCAGACGCAGCTCTGCTTAGCTTACCTATCCTCTCTCAGGGTGCGGAAACCTGGTTCCAGCACCCACCCATACTGCTTCGGGTGAGACTTTGACCTGCCCAAGTAGGTCACTGCCGAAAGGGCCAGTAGTATAGGGGTTTGTTGGCAAACCTTAACCTCTGAACTTGGGTCAGGACCCATCGAGCCAACAAATGATTCCATTGCCGGGACCAGGAGCATTTTGAGAGAGGGATCGGGTAATGACAAGAGAGTACTGGAAGCCTAAGAGGAAAGAAATTGAAGAGTGGTTTGAAAAGCAAATTCAGGAATTTTTGATAAAAGAGAATCACAACACGAGGTTAACAACGGAAAAGTGGAAAGAGAGGTACATTTTTATGGAAAGCTACGAAATTTTCTTTGTGATATTTGCAATCGAGCTTCAGGAGTGGCTGACAAGGCTCGTAGAGTTCTAGAATTGTTGGAAGGATGAATGAGTCACACAGTGAACTCTAAGGCTGATCCAGCATATAGAAAAGACTGATAATACCATCACTCGCACGGTGGATCACTGGGTGGACAGTGTGCTAGGAGGGTTTGTGATAGAATTTTCCATTGATCAGTTCGTCTCCTAAGCCAAAGCAAAGCGGAGATTCTTTAAAGATTTCTGGGGCAAGTTTCTAAAGACATTACCCCTGCTGATTAAGATATTATGCGAGAAGAGTATTCTGTGTAGTCACACCGAGTGAATGAACTCGTACCTAGATGAGAGCACGACACGCAATGGTAAATAATATCGAACCAACCTTGAAGGGGGAAGATCTGTCTATAGCCCTCTGCGAGAGACGACTGTGCAGAGCCCCCTAGCTACACCGCCATCCAAGTCGCGCAAAGGTAAGAATTCACCCATACCACCACCCTCGCCAGACAGTGATATGGCTGTGCACCTAAAAATACCTACCTTCAAGGGGGTAGGAGATGAGGATATGGACTGATTTTGGTTTGTTGTAGATTCTGTATGGACTACACAAAATGTGGCAAGCGATACAGTGAAGGGGTGCAGCTGTCCCTAGCATTCGAAGAAAGAGCTTTGGACTGGTATATGCGATACATATCTCAGAACGGGAATGCATATATTCAAGATATTAAGGACGCTCTGAAGCAATAGTTCTAAAAGAAATAATCTTAATCTCAGTCAGTAGCAGATGTGAAGGACTTCAAGCAAGGAGTGTTTGAGTCTGTATGGTAGGCTGATCAGCGATTAAAGAGAGAAATCAGGGAAGGAGGATTTTAGTATGATGATCGAAAACATACGGAATTGTTCATCATTATTTTTTTGCCTCACCTGCGCATACCAATGAGTCACCAATTCTTCGAGTCGCAGGAAAAAGCTGTGGGAGTTGCTATGAAACTAGAAGTTGTGCCTAGAAAAGATACTTCGTTAGGAGTACAACAAATTCAGGAGCAACTTGGAGATATGCACATGGAGATTTAGAACCTACAAAAGGAACAGGGAAAAGGAGAATGTGGAGAACCTAACCTAGTGCGTCCAGGCTTAAGAGAATCTGCGATATGGTGTGATGATTGCCGCGTCGCAGGGATGCATGATACAAACCATTGCCCCCAGCTAGGAGCGTATGTCCCATAACTAAAGCAAAAGTGGTGCAGGTTCTGCCAGTCGGTAGGACACGATGAGCAGAACTGTCGAAATTATGATCTGATGATAGATCGAGGAAAATTGTATAGGGTGCAGTCAGACCCTATGTCACCTAGATCTGCCACGAAATTTGGTGGCTCTCCAGCAAGGGGCAGGGGAGGAGTTCGGGGAGGAAGCGCAGGTTGAGGACACAGACAGCTAATCTGCTATAATTATGGAGAAGCAGGGAAATTTGCTAGGGATTGGTCAAATCCTACACAGAAATCTTGCCGATATTGCAGACATTTAGACCATGTGATTGAAGATTTCCCAATCTTAATAGCAAAAATGCAGGAAAAGCAGCCCACCCCTACGAAAAATGTGCAGAGAGTTAAAGCCAAGCTAAGGAACATGGACCCAAGTGTGAAAGTCATAACACGTAGTGGGATGGCCACTGGGGACCAAAGGAAGAGGCTGCCATGGATCCTCTGACCCGTCAAGAAGGATTGAACATGCCAAAGGGACAAGAAACAATGGCCGCATTTGGCAAGGACTTCGCTAAGGAAGAAGCAACTACTGTGTAGGTACCAACACACCCCAAGACAGATGAGGGGGTCGAGCCCTTCCTGCAGGCATGTATGAAGCTGCTACGTAACCCAAAGGCTATAGAGAACCTTCAGGCATTGATGAATAGCTACACAACATGGCCTGATCTGACCCCAGGAACCAAGGATGTACACAAACTATACCGGTATAAAAAATGCACCAGAAGAGAAATGTGGTTGACTGCACAGATTAGTGACTACGAGATGGATTAGGTTATTTTGGACCTTGGATCAGATGCGAATGTGTTACCTAAACAAACATGGCAACGAATGGGAGAACCTAAGTTGGAATGGTCCACCATCCAGCTACGCATGGCGAATCAACAGAAGATCATCCCTCTGGGAAGGGTGCCAAAAATCATGGTAGACATCGCGGGAGTAAGGGCTCGAGCTGACTTTGAGGTAATAGAAATCGTAGAAGATGCATCCCCTACCCTACGCTCCTCGGACTGGACTGGGCTATAGATATGGGGGGTGTTATCAATCTCAAAAAGCGAAGCATGGTGTTTGAAAATAACAGTACACGAGTAATAGTACCGTTGGATCCCATGGAAGGTGCACAGTATACAGAGCCGGCGTGCGATGAGGAGGAAGTAGATCACATTTACGAGTTGAATACATAGGATGAAGTTTGGATTAACCCCACGGTGGAAGTAGTACTCTGTTGGCAAAAATACAGTGAATGCTTTTCCTACTTTGATGGGGAACTAGAGAATTTGCATGAGGTTTCAACGCTGCGATGTCTTCGGGTCACAAGGAACTTCCGCTACATCTCCTTCGAGGTAAGAGACCTACCCTACTTTGGGGATTCGGGTAACATTAGGGAATTTTTACGCGCATTTGAAGCAGAAGTTCCTAAGGGCCGCAGGCTATGGGCCCTTAAGCTAGCCCTGTGCGGAACACTTGCGCGCTAGTGGGATACACATGGGAAGGAATTTGGCAATTGGGAGGAATATCAGGATAAGATGATCCTGTGATTTGAAACTCCAGTTGTGAGACGGATCAAAAGGTTCCTTGGGTCAGAAGATCCATGCAAATATTTGCTTGCATGGGAAATGCAGTGGTGCGATAGAACCCCAAAAGAATGATTCCACCTATTTATCCATGCTCTGGGACTACGTACAACTGCATGGTATGTAGACATGGAGCTACATCAGCGCACTCACCATTGGGAGACTTTGCGAGATGAGTTTCTACGAACATTTAGGATGGTGGATGGCACAGGAGTGCTCGACGCAGCTCTGCGAAACACTGACGCCTTGACTCAGGGTAGAGCACGCCTGTACATCACATCCGAATCATGGGGAACATAGGTACCACACATGGTTGACTACTGTAGCCTCAGCCCAACGGAAGGAAAGGATGATCCACAAACTATTCCAAACTCAGAACTGGACAGGATACACATGGTTGCCAAGTTGTTTAGGCTGCACCTAAGTCGCATTACAACACACCCTACTTCGGCTGCATGGATGCTTCATCCAAGGTCATTAAATCCGTGGGAAGGCCATAGGGTGTGAATGATGATGGTTAGAACACTGAACTCTGGTAAAAATGGAATATTACCGTTACAGAACACAGGCGGTTGGAAATTAATAAGGAAATTTATGGTGATTTTTTACCGTTTACTTGATGGTAAGTTCCAAGTAAGATTCACCTTACCGTTGGACAACCACGGGCACTATCAGGGAGAAAGGATAACTCCGACCAAGGTTCCATATCATCTTTGTACTCTACATGTCTTGCTCTGCTGCATGATTTTCTGGACCTGTAGTGTTCTGTTCATACCCAATAAACCCACTTCTGTTGCCTATGAGTCTCCAAAATCAGGATCCCCTCCTTACATTGATATGGCAGCCCTTAACCCTCCAGACACTTCGACACCTACCAGTCCAGAGCCTGCCAACATTACGTTGAGAGGGTCTGGGGACGCCGAAATTGATAAGCTAATTGCCCTCTAGCTCCCTATAGGGAGAATTGACTTCAAACCCTGCATGAATTAGCATCAAAGCTATATGACAGAAGTTAACACCCCTACCAAACCTAAGATGATCGCAGGATCCAGTCAGACGGGCTCGGAAGCAGCCATAAAAGAGGTTACACAACTACCACAGATCACTGTAAGAACTGACACGGTCGACTCGCAGCTAGTCCTGCGAATGAAAGGGCTAAATAACAAGGATACTACATCCCCCCGAGGTACGAAGCAGCACAGGGAGCTTAAAAAGGGGCCCCAGAAAAATCAACGTGCCCAACGCCCCGAATATGACACAACGATCACGCTGACTGATGGTGATATTGAGCAAATCACGAACACACTTACTCTGGCTATAGAGGATCAATGGGCAGCTATAGAAGCACAACAAAAGGTTGTAATCGACGCCATGTGGATTGAGCTTCGAGACCTCCAGAAAAAGACGGATACGCTGCACCCCATCAGCAGTACCGGGCTACCTGCAAATGAAAGCTGTGCTTATTCGTTGCCTAGCACTACCCTAGTTTGCGCCCACCTTCCAGTGGATACAGGACTACAATTGAACTTGGCAAAGCTACCCCGCGAGGTGTTACAAAGTCTCCACACCGTCGTGCTTCAAGAGATCCATCATTGTGACCAGACCGTGCAGCAACAACTTGATGTGTCCATGCCAATCATCGCATGACAAACTGCAGACATCTTGCTTGCTATCTCGCAGACGATGCAACTCGAAATAGTGGTCCACAAGCTTGGCACAGAGGTCCTAGATGAGCTCCAGGCTATAGCTCCGCTCTGGGCTATAGTAGAAGGCTTGGTTGCAACACTAAAGGCGTCTAGAACCAAAATACAGACCCTCAAGACCCAAATGGACCTAAAAATCACCGCATTACAGGCCCAATTATAGCCTGCCACACCTCCGGAGGTACGAGCCCAGCATGATGCGCTGGTAACAAAAGCCACGGACATCATTACATGACAACTTACCTAGGGTAATCAGTTGCTCAAGTCGGCCATGTAGCTCTGGACGATGGTCTAGTTCAATCCAATTCTTCAGAACATCAAACAGGACTTACGACAGAAGGAAGTCGCTTTCGATCAGATTGAAGCTACCTTGCCCTCCTTAGTCCCTGCGCAGCATCTGGCACACTTGAAGACTAGCAACGCACTCCGAGATACGATTGAGGATCTTCGATGAATGAAGCATGCCATCAAAAAATGCTTGAAGCCATGGGTCGACGCCTCCCTCCAGCTATCACAGGATACCAATGGCACGATTGAGCAAATCAACTAGATATTAGAGCGATTTACCATGGCTATTGAAGGACCGCCCTCCCAGAAGCTTGTAGACATTGCACAGAGTACTTCTGCTCAAATTCAAGAAGTGTTACCTCCGCTGATCGCATCCATCAATGTCTTACGTGCGCGGGTAGAGACCGCACCACCACAGTGACTCGGGACGAGTCACAAGATTGTGTTGGGGGACTGTTGGAACAATGTCTTCTACAAGCTGCGAAACTGGTTTGATTTTGTATATTTTTTATTATATTTAGTCTAGCATAGGGGTTTTGGGGTGGGTCAAAGCCCTGAAAGCATTGTAATGGGTCAAAGGGTAGACCTAGAGTCCGCAAACCATGGTTTGCGGACCATAGGAAAGATTAGGCTAGATTTTTATAAATAGAGGGACATTTGAATTGTAAGGGAAGAAGATGAGGAGATCTTGATGAAAATTATGGCTTAGTAGATCTGTTTGTGTTTTTGGGGAAAGGACTCCTGATGGTTGCGTGCGCGGAGATCCCAAGTCCTGCTATGAGTGGACCCTGCTGCTGTGTGCACAGGTCAGGTTTGTGTATTGTAAGAATGAATTGAAGGATTAATGAATGAGAAAGGTTATTGCGTAGCTGAATTTATTTGTACTGTTGATGCAAATATTTCATAGCTATTGTGTTATGCATATTCTGTGTTAAGCTGCGAAAGTACTGTGTTAAGTGTTTCTTCTGCATCTGGATCTGTTCTGTTATGTTTTATAAGAATAAATGTAATGCTGCACTACTATTTTAGAAGTATATGATTTGTTGAGTACACTAAGTATAGTTGGCCTTGCGCACGTGGATACGAAGGAGATCTATAGATCTGGCTCTGAGATAGGCAATCTAGTCATTATAAAGCCGGACACAGCTCTGCTTGGCTTACCTATCCTCTCTTAGGGTGCGAAAACTTGGTTCCAGCACCCACTCATACCGCTTCGGGTGAGACTTTGACCTATGCAAGTAGGTCATTGTCGAAAGGGCCAGTAGTATAGGGGTTTGTTGGCAAACCTTAAACTCTGAACCTGGGTCAGGACCCCTCAAGCCAACAAGAATCATTTGATTCCTTTCATAGTTCTAGATTAACATTTAGACATAAAGAAGAAAACCCCCAAAACAACATAAAAATACATACAACGAAGTAAGAATAAGGTTAACTAAGCACATATAGTGCACCACACTTCATCAGTTTACAAACCTCGGTTGATAATTTATGTAAGAAATTTAAGACATTAAATTGACTAAACATTTTGGTGTCGTTTCCAGTGAAGTGTAATTAGGTAGCCTCATTTCTTACATCTAAAAAAAAATGATATGCTTAGGGAAATAGATTCTAGGGGTACATTCAAAGCTATAGGCAAGAGTTTAATTCCTATAACACCACTTGCTCCACCTATACCATGTAGTGATACACCACCATATCAAACTCATATTCCATACTTCACTAGAAATAGACTTCCTAAAGTCTTAAGGTCAGAAATCCAATTAGGAGGATCTCCTACTTCATCCACTAAGGTAGTCTTAGAGGAAGAATATCCTATATCTCGAACAGAAGGAGTAACCTTTTTCACCTCTACAGGGGAACATATTTTAGCTGAAGAGTTAGAAATTCCTAGTGGAGAAGAAGAAGAAAAATATTATTCAACATTCCATTAATAGAAGAACTAAAGGAAGAGCAATTAACCTTACAAATTGAACCTTATATTAGCTTTGAAGAATTTATAATGGCAGGAAGAGGAGAAGGAGGGGAAGGAGAAGAATAAGTTCTAAATGGATTAAATATAATTTTTGGAGGAAGAGGTGGAGGACGAGGTAGAGGACGAGGTAGAGGGAATGCAGGAGGAGGTAGAAGAGGTGAATAAAATAGAAGAAATAGGGAAATTTATAGTTCTTTTGGATTTCCTATAATTGATGGAGATACAAATGCCACAATGAAAAATATCTCACCTTCTATCCTTCCAAATTTCCATGGATTAAAAAGTGAAGATCCTAAAACCTTTTTGTTTGAATTTGAAGTTTTTTGTAGAACTTATGATTATTTACAAGACTCTCAAAAACTTAAGTTGTTTCCTTCAACATTGAAAGGAGCAACTTTAAAATGGTTCATGGGTTTAGTCACAGAGTCTATAAGGACATGGAGTGACATGAAGAAAGCATTTTTAGAAATATATTTGGATTATTGCATACCCAATCACAAGGATGAAGTATTCAAAATGATGCAAAAAGAGGATGAGAATTTGGAGGATTTAATTGAAATATTCAATTATAACATAAAAAAAGTTAAAATGGATAATTTAGATCAAGACACTTTAAAAGCTCTTTTATTAAAATCCATTAGAGATGAGTGGATAAATATCCTCAAGATGATGGGGAAGGGAGATATCTCTCAACTCCCATTACCTCACATTTTTGAATTATGTATTCATCTCTCAAGGGGAAAAGAAAACACTAGGAAAATTCCAAGAGATCCTTCTCTTGCTAGAGTGAATAGATCTACAACTAGAACAGTAAGTAGGGCAGAAATTGGAAATATGCTTTATGAATTTAAAACACATATCTTAGGGAGTCTTAATGAACAGATAGAAACCCTTAAATTAAAAAACAAGAAGAAAGCTAAGAATGATGCTTTAGCTATATTCTATCCTAAATGCAGAAAGAAGCATGCTTTAAGAGAATGTCCTCTTGATGCAAAAGTCATAGAGACCTGTATGATTTATTTAGAAAATCATGAAACTAAGGGTTTCCCTTCAATTCCAGGTCTTAGGGCTGTTTTTCAAGAATAAACAACATCAAATCCAACATAATCTCTTTTCTTTGTCTCTAGAAGACCATGGCAGGGTCAACAAACTCAAGGCTTTAACAATCAAATGTATACTCAGCCCCCCACCAAATAACTGAAATTCTTAGAAACAACCTTGGCCTCAATATCAACCTTGGGAACAAGGAATGAAAAATCCCTATGGTAGATACTCTCAATACTACCAATATCCTCCATCATATCCAAACTATCCTCCCCAAAAAATTCCTCAACAAAATCAACAACCACAACTCCGAAACCAAAATCCACAACTTTCATTACCGTTCTCACAAAGACCAAATCAATTACCTGCCCAACCATTACCAAACCCCAATAATAAAAATCCTCAAAATACTTACATGATAGAAGGACAACAATTTCCAACCTACATGATTACTCCACTATATCTTAATGATGTCCAACTTAGATCTGGTAGGATACTAGAAAAGAAAAAGCCGTATGTAGTTATTCAAGAACATGATAATTTTGAGGAACATTCTCTACAGCCAAATACAAGTTTTGAGGAAGGAACATCTCTTCAAAACTAGAATTATGAAAATGAAAGACAAAAATAACCAATAAACTCAACTCCTATCATAGAGCAACCATCAGTATCTACTTCTAACCCTCCCTTTCCTGAAAGATTACAAGTTGATAAAGTGGTAGAAAAGCATATTATGTTGCCCAATTATGATTTTCTATATGAATTGAAAAATGTCTATATCAAAATTCCCTTGTTACGAGCCATTAAAGAGATTCCAATTCTAGCCAAAACAATAAAAGAGTTGAGCATGAAGAAACCAGGAAGAAAAACAAAAGAAATAAAAATAATTCAACTGGTAGGAAAAACAGCAGACATAATGATGGGAAAAATTTCCATACAAATATATTTAGATCCAGGAAGTCCAGTTGTAAAAACACATATCAATGGTGTTGAAACTCCAAATACATTGATTTATTTATGAGTAGCTATAAATATCATGAGCAAACAAACCATGGAACAACTCAAACTTCCTAACATTCTATATACACCTACATTACTGCAATTAGCAGACAAATTTGTAATCAAGCCAGATGGTGTGTTAGAAGATGTTATCACCAAAATAGGACCTTGATAGGCTACTGATCAGACTACCTCAGTGTAAATATTTCAAGCCAGACTTTTGGCTGAGGCTTAGCCTTCTCAGCCTGAGACGGCTCTCTCAAGGGTTAAGGATTTTGTATAAAGATAGATGGCTAACTCTAGGGTTTGTGATTTTTTATATTTGCAGGTTGAAAGATGAAGACAAGTTACCATTGGGATATGGAGTCAATGATAGGGATAAGATAACAAAATAGCTCTTCTTACAAAACTAAGGCTTGTATATACTTCAATGAAAGGATGACAAATTCAGGAAAGTCTCACTATCTTGAGGTTCAAAGGAAATCAGAGCATGTGTGCATGAATTCTAAGTAATGATACTTCAAGGTACTGAAAAGAAAGTATTTAGAAGAGATTCATCAAAGCTTAACACCTAAAGGAATTTAGAGCATGTTTAGCATGAATTATGAGTAATAAGTCTTTAAACACTGAGGAAAAACATCGAAAGATAGGACCAAAAAACTCAACTCACAATAAATCAACACTTAAAGGAAGTCAGAGCATGTTCCCATGAATTCTGAGTATTAAGCATAAAAAATATGGAAGTAAAACATATGAGAGAAGAAATAGAGCTCACTGAAGTATAATAAGAATCTCAGCTTTAGAAAAAGTCACTCTGTTTCTGTATATATCAATTTTCTCAAAGCCTTTACAAAAGTAGTTTTTCTGAGTACATTTTGCAACCTTATGTAATTCAAATTCCCTCCCTTTTGCAAAACAGTGGCTCCATTAGGGATAGTATACCCCTGTGGTATGCTAAGAACCTTATTCATGGTCAGCAAACTATCTTTAAAATAAAACCTAATTAGCTTACCAATCGCTTCTTTAAATTGTTTCTACTGAAAATTTTCAGTCAACCTTAAGCTTATTTGCACATACCTACCTACCTACCCTATCAACTACAAACTTCCTTCATCTCAAACAAAGTGAAATTTCCAATGAAGCCAATCATCCATTTTATTTGATATTTGAGTTTTTTTCTTGCATTGGATTTCAAAGCAACTATGAAATTGTGATGACCACTTCCACTGAAATTGCCTCTGATCTTTAGTGTAAAAACAAAACTGAAACACTGGAGAGCAAAAATCTTCCATGTATTCAGCTATAATATCCCAGAATACATAATCAGCTTGATGGTCTACATAAAACCCTGTCACTTCTATCAAATGATCTTCAATCACACAACCTTCATTTGATAAGTGATCCAACTGCCTTTCTGACTGATTTCCATGGACAATGAAAACTTCCTCACTATTATGATCACTCTTTGAATTAACCTCTTGTAAGGAAATGCAGAAATCATCAATCCATTTCTATGCCTGAGGGTCATTAAAACAATTTTCCAATGTTTCTTCTTGGTTCATGCAATGATTCTCATCTTCATCTTGATCTGAGGACTGACAAGGCTGCAACATATCTATATCAATCTCAGAAGATGAAATATGATTTTCAAAAGTATTCTCTTTTTGACTTCCATGATGTATCCTAGGGGATGTTAATCTTTCTTCTAGCTGCTGGGATGTATGGTCATGAAGAGCCTCAAAAAATTCTTCATCCATAAATTCATCATCCCCATAAAAATCTTCCAAATATTGAATAAAACCCATAGAATTCTTACAACAATATTTGACCAGAAATAAATATGGATGACATTCTTTACACATCTCATAGAATTCATTATGAAAATTTTCAAGAGAACACAATAAACCATCTGTCAAACCTTTATACCAAGACCATGCTTTTCCTTCTAGAGTAGTCATAAAAATCTTCATAAGGCAGTCCTCATGAATCTGAACCTTACTACTATGTACATGTAGATGAAATATAACCAAATGAAGAGCATCATTGTCTTTCCTTTCATCTTTGAATATTGGAAGATCATCTAACCAATCAACCTTGGGCATAGGATTTTGAGAACCAGGGATATGAGACCAATTCATAGGAGCATACCTGGCATTTTTTCTTGCATTAGAACTAATCCTAAAACTTCATCTAGGAAACTGATCTCCTCAGCAGTGGAGTCACCTTCCAATTTTTTATTTGATGTGTGGAGTCGCCAAGGTAGTTTTTCAGCCTCGAAAATATTTTGAGCTCCTGCTACCTTCAAGAGTTCAACTTCATGATTTTTCGGGAGAGATATATCTTTAGACTCCCGACAGACGCACCAAAATGTTATCACCAAAATAGGACCCTGATAGGTTGTTGATCAGACTACCTCAGTGTAACTATTTCAAACCAGACTTTTGGTTGAGGCTTAGCCTCCTCAGCCTGAGAGGGCTCTCTCAATGGTTAAGGATTTTGTATAAAGATAGATGGCTAACTCTAGGGTTTGTGATTTTGTATATTTGCAGGTTGAAAGATGAAGACAAGTTACCATTGGGCTATGGAGTCAGTGATAGGGATAAGATAACAAAATAGCTCTTCTTACAAAACTAAGGCTTGTATATACTTCAATGAAAGGATGACACATTCAAGAAAGTCTCACTATCTTGAGGTTCAAAGGAAATCAGAGCATGTGTGCATGAATTCTGAGTAATGATACCTCAAGGTACTAAAAAGAAAGTATTTAGAAGAGATTCATCAAATCTTAACACCTAAATGAAGTCATAGCATGTTTAACATGAATTCTAAGTAATAAGTCTTTAAACATTGAGGAAAAACATCCAAAGATAGGACCAAAAAACTCAATTCACCATAAATCAACACTTAAAGGAATTCAGAGCATGTTCCCCTGAATTCTGAGTATTAAGCATCAAAACTATGGAAGTAAAACATATGAGAGAAGAAATAGAGCTCACTAAAGTATAATAAGAATCTCAGCTTCAGAAAAAGTCACTCTGTTTCTGTATATATCAATCTGCTCAAAGCCTTTACAAAAGTAGCTTTTCTGAGTACATTTTCCAACCTTATGTAATTCGAATTCCCTCCCTTTTATAGAGTATTCATAACATCTTAGGATTCTCTCCAATCCTTTGAGGAAAATTCGAATTTGACACCTAATACTCACATAAAACAAATTGCATTTACAACTGACAGTTAAACTGCCTGTTTAGACTCCTAATACGATTAGGACTAAAACATCATTTATTAAAAGAAAACAACCTTATCTAAAATACTTAAAACAATTCTTGTCAGCTGCATCTTCTATCTGACACCTATAACCTTATTAGGTTGAATTTGATGATGTCCATCTCTTAGCTGTTAGACCTCATGAACCTGCTTCTTGTCCATTCCTGCAAAATAGGAACATGTTTCTTGTGTAGTAGCTGAGTGTTTCATCAATAAAAATTCGAACCATATGCTGCATAATTTGAGCTCAAAACACATGCCAAATGTCTTAAAGTCTTCATAGAGATTCGACCTTCCATATTTGTATATGCCAACTCTTCAAAAATGATGTGGAAACTGCCATAGTGTTGTGCTACGAAACTGCTGAGTCTGTTGTTTTCATAGCACAGACTTCTCCTTTGAAAAATAATGCTTCAATCCTTCATTTTAATGTGCCAAGCAATAAAATCATCATTAAGGTCTTCCCTATATCTCACATCAGTATCAAAAACTCAAGGACGATGCCATTTCACCTTGGAAAACTACAAAAATTGTAAAACTGCATACTATAGGAATTTCTTGCTCTGTTTTTGCTGAAAAATTGGTGTTGGGACAGAGATTTTATCTCTTTATCAAAAATTTATTTTGAAAACCTGAAGGAGGTTTTTTAAGACCACTCTGTGCTGAACAAAAACCTCATTTAGTTTTTTACAAAACCTCTCCCACTGCCCAGAAACTGTCTTTGAACATCAGGTGCAAACTGGAAACCTCTGATTTCTGAAAATATGGCTTCAAATAAGGCCTTTTAGCTCCCAACTGGTAATCCTTATGAAGAAATTGAGATATGTTATTGTAGCTATAGATTTTTTGAAAAGCAAGCTCCTTCAGAATTCAAAAATACCCTTTCATGTGGCCAGAACCTGATTTTGAAAAAGACTGTTAAAACCAGAAAACACAGTTTTTCTCTGAGTCACTTTCAGTAATTTTTTAGTGCAAGTTCAACCATAAATATCTCCCACCTCATAATGAATTTGAAGAAACTGAAAGAAATTTTTGTATTTGAATATGTAAGGAAGAAAAAACTCTTTCAGTTTTCGAAACTATGCTTTCAATTGCTCAGAAAATTTCTTGGAAATGGCCTACTTAAAACAGAATGAAAAAGGCTGCTACAAGTGCGCTATGAAAATAGCAGCGTTTTCGTAGCGCAAAATCAGTTTTTTACACTGAGTGCGCTACGAAAACGCGGTTTCTGGGCTAATTCAATAAATTTTCAAAACAGACTTTATAAATGGGTTTTAAAACTTGGCATAAGACTTGTGAAGAGTGAAGTGACGTTAATAAACAATGTTTAATGATGGTATGAGGCCTTTAACCATGATCTAGACCTAGGAAAATATCAAAATAACTCTAACCCTACATGACACTAGGACCAAGAGAATATTTGACACAATCAAATTTTGAAAATTTGTGGAGTGATAACAGAAGATATTTCAGTATCCTTAGGCTCTTTGGAGTATCCTGTCGATTTTATGATCTTAAATCCTAAGAAAAATCTAGGAGGACATTCACTAATATTAGGAAAACCTTGGTTGGTTATAGTTGATGCTTTCATTAGCTGTAGATTTGGTGATATGTAAATCTCTGATGGTAACTCAACAAAGAAATTCACTCTATATCGTCCAGCAAAAACAATCACAGAGTTATAATATGAAGAATGGATTGATGATGAAAATGATATACAACCTCTTTTTACTATTTCAAGCATTAGTCAAATCTTAAATTCATTAGAAAAGTTTGAAACATCTTCAGAATATCAACATGAGCAATTTCAAGAAAAATGCAATATTGAATATTTGTCATCCAGGCAGTTGTCTCTATACTCTATGGAAGAATTTGGTAGCTCTACAGTTGCAATATTTCCAGGGAAAACTTTGAACATAAACGAAAACTTGGAAAGATTACAACAGGCAAATTTAATCAAAACACTACAACAAAATTCTTCTTCATATGCATGGGAATACACTGACATGAAATGAATTATTCCTAAGACTTGTGTACATCACATCTACATTGAGTAAAATTGTAAATCTATCAAACAACCTTAAAGAAGGATGAATCCAAATCTTAGGGAAATTGTGAAAGAAGAATTGCAAAAATTGCTAAATGTGAACTTCATTTACCCAATTTCAGACAGTTAGTGGGTTTCCCCTTTACTGATTGTACCCATAAATAATGGTAAGTGGAGGGTATGCATTGACTATCAAGAGTTGAATAAAGCTACCCTAAAATATCATTTTCCTTTAACTTTTATAGATCAAGTATTAGATACATTAGCAGGTAAGAAGTATTTCTCATTATTGGATGGTTTTAGTGGTTACAATCATATTCAAGTAGCACCTGAAGACCAAGACAAGACCAAATTCACATGTCCATGGGGAACTTATGCCTACCTAGTACTTCCTTTTGGATTGTGCAATATACCTGCAACATTCCAAAGGGCAGTACTAAGAATTTTTTCTGATCTAATACATGATTGTGTAGAGGTATATATGGATGAATTTACAGTTTATGGGAATTCATTTGAAGAAGATTTAGAGAATTTGGAAAAGGTTCTTAAAAGATGTAAAGAAGCAAATCTTTCACTAAGTCATGAAAAATGCTTTATGATGTTTACTGAAGGGATTGTTTTAGGACATCACATTTTAGGAGATGGAATTAAAGTTGACACATCTAAAGTTGAAGTCATCTCCAAATTATCAATTCAAAGTTGTCAAAAGGATGTTAGAAGTTTTATAGGATTCATAGGGTATTATAGGAGATTTATAGAAAATTTCACTAAAATAACTACTAAAATCCCTTGGTTTGAAGATATTATTGATTACTTAGTCACAGAAAAGTTACCTTCACACTTATTTCCTAGAGAGAAAAGAATAATTATTCAAATAAGTGCAAATTACTCATGGATTAATGATGAACTGTCTAAAACATGTCCATATCTCATTATCATAAGGTGTGTTCGAGAAGATGAAATGTCTGAGATTATTAAAGCATGTCATGATGAACCCTTTGGTGGACACTTTGCTAATAAGAGAACAACCTATAAAATCCTTCTTTTAGGATATTATTGGCCATCCATCTTCAAGGATGCCAAAGAATATGTCAAAAGGTGTGACATATGTCAAATAATGGGGAAACATGTTCCTTCAGATGAAATGCCATTACAACCTCAGGTACTCATCGAACCATTTGAAAAATGGGCCTTGGATTTTGTTGGACCAATCAATCCACCATCTAATCAAAAGAAATATATTCTGGTATGTACTGATTATGTCACTAAATGGGTAGAAGCTAAAGCACTTCCTTTAGCTAATGAAAATTTTGTAGTTAAATTTATTTTTGAGGATATATTCACTCGTTTTGGTGTTCTAAGAGAAATTGTGATAGATTAGGGATCTCATTTTACATCAAATTTGGTGGAAAAGCTTGTGGAAACCTACAAGATCAAGCACAGAAAATCCACTCCTTATCATCCACAAGAAAATGGTCAAGTAGAGTCTACCAATAAAGGAATTCTAACTAAGACTGTACATCTACACAGAAGAGATTGGGCAGAAAGGCTTCCTGAAGCCTTATGGGCCTACAAAACTACATGGAGGAATACAACAGGGCATACTCCCTATGAACTTGTTTATGAGCAGAAATTATTGTTCCCTATAGAATTTTAGATTCAAACCTTTAAGATGGCAGTCCAATTGGGACTTGATTTATCAGAAGCACAAAAGCATAGATAGGAGAAACTTAATGAGATTGATGAAATTAGACAAGATGCATTTCAAAGAACTAGTATAGTCCAGTAGCAAAGGTCCAAATGGCATGATAAATATATCAAGGAGAAGAAGTTTCAAGCAGGGGATTGGGCAATTTTTTTTCGATTCAAAGTTCAAATACTTTCAAGGAAAGTTTCAGACTCATTGGCTTGGGCCTTATGACATTGAAAAAGTCTTTGACAATGGAGCAGTCAAGATAAGGACAATTGATGAAGAAAAGGTACCTCTTCTTGTGAATGGACATCGATTGAAAGTGTATCATAAGCCAATTTCAAGAGAAGAGTTTATCAAGATTTTCCAAGATAATACTGATATGAAGTTAGTGAAGAAGGATTCTTTTTCTTCCCTAACTTAGCTTTTATTTTTCCTATCCAAATAAAAAATAAAAATAAATAAAATTAAAAATTAAAAATTAAAAATTAAAAAAAAATTATTGTATAAGTATTAAAACCAATCAATGATTGGCATCCTTATACAGGAAATACAGGATGAAAATCAGAAATTTCTGACATCCTATATTTTCCCTTTTTTTTTTACAACAAGAAGTAGTACAAAACTACATTCAATGCTGCATTTACATTCCATTTTTACAGCTACATTCCATTCCACAATCACATTCCATTTTGCAGCTACATTCCATTCCACAGTCATATTCCATTATGCAGCTAAGATTCCATTTTGCAGCTGATTCCAAATTCTGTAACTGATTCCATATTCTACAACCACATTCCATTTCTACAAGTACCTTCCATTCTGCAGATCTGACACATTTGTACGACATACTGAAAAAAATCATGAATACAGGAAATTGATGGACTACACTTGAAGACCACCATGCTAAAAGGTACCTGAAGAATCAACACCAAAGAAACGACAACGAAAGGTTAGTTCTAAAGGTAAAGTTGCAAAAATTTATTTTAATAGCAAGGTCAAAACATTAGCATGTATAATGTAGACAATCATATGCTACCTTGACATGTCATCATTTGATTCGATTGGGACTTCCATCATATCATAGATCGACCACATCATCCGCATTATGTTTCATAATGATCCACAATAGAATCCCCCATTTATGATTAACAGTTATGATCTGTTGACGTGACATATCCCACTACGTTTCTTCAAAACCTCAATCCATCTCACTCATTTCTACAAACCCTCGACGTCCTGCATTAGAGCTATGATCCAATTCACTTCATAACAGAGAAGGATAATTTTGAAGGCTAGACTCTTCATAATAGAAGGCATGGGATTGATAGTCAGATCAGAACCGATGGGAACAAAATATATGGAAGGATATCCTTGAATCAGGGAAATGTTGTAGAAGGCCAAATGGCTCAAGTTCATAGAAAAATTTGACGGCTTCAACAAAAATATCACTAAGTCTTTTGCGAGGTATATTGATGGGACAGAAGTTGAGATAGGAGACATCATATTCTCACTAACTGAGGCATTCATAGCTAAAGCCACAAAACTCCCAAGGGTCGGCGAAAGGTGGTTCAAAAACAAATAAGTTCAGAGTGAATCATGGAAGGTTATCCTCAAAAATCTAAGTATGGATACTTATGTTTTCAGAAAAGGTATTCCTAGCTCTACACTCAAGAACAAATGGAGGAATATGCTTTTAATTCTATAGAAGTTTATCACCTGTGAAGGCAGATTTGGCTGCATGTATGTGTATCATATTCGATTGTTGATGAATTTCTTAGAGAATGGTGAAATAAATCTTCCCTTCTTTTTACTAAATAGCTTAAAAAGAATGTCTACAAATGTGTAGAAGAGAATACAGTTTATAGATAACACTATGCACCAAGAGAATACAGTTTATAGCTCTACAGTTTAAACAGGAGAATGAAGCCTTGAAGCAGCAGAAAAAATTGAAGAAAGTAATTAGTGATAATACCATCCTGCACTTAGGACTGTGGTACAAAAAGAACAGGAAGTTAAAGAGAAAGAACAAATCACTAAACACGGCAGTCATCAATCTCAAATACAAGCTCCTTATGAGAAAGCCCAGGATGGCAATCACTTCAGAGAAAAGCAAAAGGAGAAAACTGGATGTATTAGCAGAAGTGTCGGAACAAATGCAATAGGAGAGGAAAGTTCACATTTTTGGGAAATTGCATGAGGACATGCAATGACTTCTTAGTGGGGGTATGTTGAACCTCACACTTTTCCTTTCTCTGACATCATTTCTCACCCTTTTTCCTAACTTTCTCACAAGTCCATACACTCCAATCAATGATAAATGTCATTTTTTATCTCACGAAATGCATTTAAATGATTTCTATGTTATATTCTGATGTTCTTTCTATTTGAATGGATTTTTTTAATTTGGCTACAAAACACCGCCTATTCTATAGCTAATCGTTGGTTCCACAACTACTTTCATGGTTTTACAGGTTCCAAGGAGAGAATAGGGAAACGAGCCACATGGGAATCTCCAAAATGATTCACACATAGATTTTGTCCTATCTACTTGATCGAAATGGACAGAAAAGGATGTCTGAGATCGTGATCAAATTCTGGTCAAAGGATGTAAGCGGAGAGCAGAAGAACTCTTGATTTGCTCTGACATAGAAAATCAAGAGTTAGCCAGTCAAAATAAAATTCTATGATTTAGTTAAGATAGCCACCTGTAGGTGTAATTAGCTCATCACGGTTATGTTTTGTCTTACTTAAATACCAGTTATGCAGAAACCGAACAGGAGTTGTAATTTCTGAAACACTGTGTATTGCTTTAAACTCTGTTCTTTTCATAATAAAAGGATCTTTTTTATGTTTCCAGTACCTTCTTAATGCGTATATAGTCAGCTAGGATCTCGACCAAATCTGTTGCAGAGGGCCCCTACATAGGAGGAAGTTTTTCGTTAATTATTTTAGTTTAATTCTTTAATCTGTTTTGTCAATTTCCTGAGTAGATTAATATTGTGTTGCAGATTTTAAATCAATATCATAGATTTAAGTCATGAATGTTTTCTTAGAATCAATGATAGAATGACTGTGTAATCTTTGCTATCCTAAAACATCTCAAGAAGGTAGATTGATCTATTTTCCAATTGGATTAAGTTTGAGACAATAGAGCTCATATTTTTTTAGGTTCCTTTCATGTTCTATCATTTACTTTCCTAGATTAAATTCTCAGTTTATTGTATAATTGGATGTTCCTAAAGATCAGGCCAAGAAGGTGACTTGTCATATTTTACAATTGGGTGCTTGAATGTCTAACCTATGCAATCATTGATCTTTGCTTTTACATGTTTTTACATTTTTTTCTAGATTAAGATCCTCAGTCAATTGTATAATTGGGTGTTCCTAAAGATCAGGCCAAGAAGGTGACTTGTCATACTTCACAATTGGGTGCTCGAATGTCTAACCTATGCAATTGTTGAGTTTTCCCATTGCATGCTTTAATTTCTTTCCTATATTTAAAGACTAAAGTATAATTGGTTGCTTGTGCATCATCTCAAGAGGGTTATTCTATCATACTTTCATATTGGATGTTGGAGTGATTAAACATACCTTATTTGTTTTCCTTTACATGCTTTAATTTCTTTCCTAGACATAAATTTTCAAAACTAAAGTATAATCGGTTGCTTGTACATCATTTCAAGAGGGTGATTCAATCATACTTCCATATTGAATTCTTGACTGATTGAAAATACATTAGTTGTTTTTCCTTTGAATATTCTTTCATCTAGAGTAGCATTGCAATTTCAAATTTCAGTTATAAGATTCATATCCATGGAATAGGACTAATGTTAAATTAGAAGTCATTTGAATAGACACTCTATTTTTAGATCAGATTCTAACTAGTCAACAGTCTTTGATTCATTTTTATGAAAATTAGTTTAACTTAAGAACACTTCATTTTCTTCCTTCTTTTAAAATTAGTTTTACACATTTAAATTTCACTAGATTAATTTGATTCCTTTCATAGTTCTAGATTAACATTTAGACATAAAGAAGAAAACCCCAAAAACAACATAAAAATACATACAATGAAGTAAGAAGAAGGTTAAATAAGCACATATAGTGCACCACACTTCATCAGTTTACAAACTTCGATTGATAATTTATGTAAGAAATTTAAGAATCAACCATACAACCAGGAGAATCCAAATTATCCTCCTAACGCTATTAATAAAAAAGGAAAAAACATGCCTAAAGGAAATCCTAGACAGGGGGGCAACAACCAACAATGCCCTTTGAAATCTCAAGCTGGAGGCAAATCTAACCGAAATCAAAACCAAGAGCCAAGCAACCCCCAAAGGCAGATTTAGAGCCCAATTCTTCGAATGGACCACTCTTATTCAATCTGTGGTGAGTACGACCATTATGCTCACCACTGTCCCGACCTCCCTGAGCTTAAGTAGCTGCAGAGTAACCGTGGACAGGGGGGATCCTCCCAATAGACAAAATTAATGCAGGAGCCCTTCCCCCATCAAGGGACAATCAACATGTAGCAACAAACACTCGATGATTCTAGAAAATCAACCATGAAATCTACATGACTGACGAAGAAATGTTTTTTTTAGACATGGAACTGAAATTACTATACCCCACTAGACACCAATGCATCTAGGGCTAGTACAAGTGCACTAACATCACCTTTGACCATATTAAAGATTCCTATTGAATCTTTTCCAAAAATGGCTAAAGGACCAATTAGGCAGGCACGAAACTATTCCAAAGCAGCCCATAACTATAGCATTTTTTATGATCTAGCTCAGTCTCCCGCCGCTATGTCAACTTTTGAGATATTAAAATCATGCCCAAAGTAGTGGAAAGCCTTACTTTCCGCATTATGTGCCATCGATCCTGCTAATTCGCGCTTGATGGATTTTGATTTAGACAAAGCCACCCCTAGGCTTCCTTCATTGGTCGCCTTTCAGATACCAGTGTCGGTCCAAAACATCACCATTCACCATTGTATCATTGACGAAGGTGCATCCACATGCATCATGTCAAAGAAATTTTGGCATAATTTAGGGTCTCCCGAACTAAAGCCATCAGACATCACACTTAGAGCATACGATTGTCGCCCTTCAGCCCCCGTCGATCTCTACCAAAATGTTCCAATCTGCTTAGCCGACAAGACGGTCCTTATAGACATTGAAGTCTTATATGCCCAATTAGGCTTCAATATACTCCTTGGCTAGAGTTATATGTACTTCATGTCAACCATCGCCTCCTCCGTCTTCCTAACTATGATGTTCCCCCATGAGGACCGCATCATTACTATCGACCAGTTGACACATAGCAAAAAGAGGCCCCTAAAAAATATCGGTGTCATTCTACCCTATGCAGACACATATACTGATGTGCTTACATAGTACTAGGAATATGGCCCCGAAGAGTTCAAACTGTTATCCATCCTAGGGTCATTCCTAGGAGACCCCCCTATTATACCTGAGTCATCACCTAATGTCACAGGGGCTTTGGTGTGCATGATATCCTCATCAAGCACTGAAGCTATTAAAGACATGAAGACGAGTATTAATGACACCTAGTCCTTAGCCACGACAGCCTCTCTAGCCTACGCCGCCTCCCAAACTCCTTTCCTCTTCCCCCTAGTTGTTTTCGTGTCGCAGTAGGTCATGGCCATGGTGGTCCTACCAAAATTATTATTTTCAATACCAGCCTAGTACCTAGTCCCACCTACTCCAATGGGATTCATGCAAATCACCTCTATAGGGTTAATCCATATCAATCCTGAATTGGCCCCAGCCATTCGAGAGACTGTCCCAAACATCACTGCAAAGGAAATTCCCATCGCAAAAATGATGATTACAACTAAGAAAACTGAGAGAAGAGGAAAGAAGGTGGAGAGTCCCACCACACAACTGGAATCACCACGTTGCACCATATGTGACGTAGTAGGACACCCTACCCACATCTGTCCAGATCTGGATGAATTAAAACCACTCCTTAGCTCTACGGTAAACATCACGACACCAAGTTCCCATAAAAAGGAACCGGCCACCAAAACTCAAGGCAAAGCATTGCGTACTAACCACACATGCGCTATCTATGGAAATTATGGACACTATACCCATCATTGCATGAAATAAGGCAAAATAGAAAGTAAGTGAAAAATCAGAAATAGAATCCCTCAAAGAATAGTTGAAGGAAGCAGGTAAAGAGATATTAAATTTGAAATCTGAGGCAAAAAAACATAGATCTTAGAAGGTTCAATTTGAACAAATGATGAAAATATCGGAAGGTCAAATATCAACTGTCTCAAAATCTATGGACAATGCCAAGAAACTGGTGAAGAGGACTCATCCATTAAGGGGGGTGGTCAATCACACCAGGAAGATGAAATTATGCTTGCAAGCTAAAAACAGAGCGTTAAAGGATCATGTGGAAGACCTGCAAGAGCAGTTGGACTTGATCCAAGTTAAGCTGGAGAAGAAAGGGCTAAGGATGAGAGTGGTTGAAGAACCCATAAGCCAATTAATTGTAAATGAAGAAGAAACTCCTAAAGAGTGAAAAATTGAGCTGAAACATGTTTGATGAGGTTCATGGCTTACAAAGAACCTAAATTTTGCCTCAGGAGATCAATTTTTGAAGACAGTCACAAAACCAACAAATTATGGTTTTTTAGGGAGTTTCATAGCGTCCTTCAAGCTTGAAGCTAGAAAAATGCTATGAAAATTCTGAAGATGCAATTTTCCTTTGAAATTCAGTTCTTTGAAGGTTTAAGGAGGGGAGTTGTTTTTTTTCAAGATGTTTTGGCATAGTAAAGGTTTTTGACCAGCAAAGGTGGCAAGGAGATGGGTGAAAAGATAATATTTCATACACTACGAAACTGCATAAACTGCCATGTTTCGTAGCAAGAGGCCTTTTTGAAGATTTTGGAGGGTTCAAAAAGCACACTAGACATCTGGAGACCTCTAGCCTGTTAGTGGGCCATCCTAGCAGAGACTCATTACTCAAAATTAGTGTCACACTTCCAGGTCAATAGGCAGAACAATGATTAAAGTGAAGATTATCCATTCCTGAAAAGTAGGTTTGTGTTCCCTAGATCTAGGGGTATTTTAAATATGTGAAGTGATGGTGAATTATCTCTTGAACATGTGATCTCTATTAAGTAATTGTTTTACTGTTAGAAAAACCGAATGTAATAAATAGGAGGTAGATTCCTATTAGGAGTGTGACTTCTTATAGGATAGTTGTCCCTTTTTTGTTCCAAGTAAGTAGTTTCAATTATGATAGGTGTCAGAGTTAGAGTTCGAAGATCTAGCTAGCTGGGCAGATCATTTACATTTTAAAGAATGTATATTTATAGATTGAACATCAAAGAGCAAAGGGTTGGAGAATATTGCACCAAATTGCTACTTGTATGTTTTTTTCATTATCAGTAATATACAGTGACATTATACTTCCAGACCTGAGATTCTTATGAGATGTTTAATGTTTTTCTGGTCTATATATTTATCTCTAATCACTTGTAGTGAATTTTATCTGTAATTACTCATAATTCATGTTGTCATGCTCTAACTTCCTTTAGGGGTAAATTGTCCTTATTAAAAACCTCTATTTTCCTCAGCTTCCATGTGAATAATTAATGTCACTAAGTACACTGATGTTGAATCCATAGCCCAATGGTAGCTAGCCTTCATTTTTCAACTTGCAATAAAATAAAACCAAGTCACAGTTCATAGAGTTAGCCATCTAGTATTATTTCTATTTAAAATCATAAATCCCCTTTGAGAGATCCCTCTCAAACTGAAGAGGCTAATCTTAAGTTAGAAGTGTTTTGAAAGAGTTACATTGAGTTGATTGATGAAATGCCTATAAAGATAAATTTGGTGATAAAATTTTGGTGCGTCTACCGAGAGTGTGAAGACATATTTCCCGAAGTTTTTGTGCAAACAGTGAAGCTGAACTCTTTGAGGTAGTAGGAGCTCAATTTTTTTTCAAGGCTGCAGAAACTACCTTGGTGACTCCATTACAAATTTTCATGTTTAAAGGTGGCTTTAAGAAGGAGATATACAAGGAGAAATCCAAATCCTAACCCACCTACAATTGTGGATAATCCCAACAAAATTTCCAGAGGCATTGAAAGAAGCTCTTCAAAACCAGGTATTTCATCACACTAAAGAGATTTTTCCTCTGAAATTGTAAGAAGTCCTGAAGATAAGAAATTTGATGATAAAATTCAGGAATTTTTGTTTAGGTCTAAGAGTGAAAATGAATTGACTGAGATTATTATAGACCTGCAAAGACTACGTATTGATACCTCAACCCTAGTAACCAAAAAAGAAAGAGAAGAATTTTGGGAAGCAGTTACATCAGAGTTGTTGTTAAAGAGGGATTATTTTGAAAAGTTAAAGGAGTTAGACCCATTTGAATTATTTTTTAGAAGAAAATCTGGTATAACTTTACCTAAGTGAGCTCATTTATATTGGGATTGCAAATACCAACTACACCACCTCCTAATAGCTCATATTCTTCTACTATTTTTCCCAAGAATACCACAGTCCCTGTTATTATGGCTAGAAATGTTCCACCCCCACCTCCTCATGCTGCACCTGCAAGATATGATCCTCTTGTCCTTCCAGCTGTTCTTAATGCCCTCCCAAGTAAATAGTCAACTAGAATTAAAACTTTGGGAAGTGATGAAGAGATAATAGCTGAGGAACATGTAGACCAATTCAATGATTTCATAGACAGAGATGAAGTAGACCATGAAGATATTAAAATGAGAATATTTTCTCAAAGTCTCACTGGTGAGGTCAGAAAATGGTTTAAAGCCCTAGCTCCCAGAAACTTGCAAAATTGGAATCAGTTTGAGGATATTTTTTTGAGAAAATGGGGGAATAGAACAAACCCATAGGAGCTGCTCAATTATGCAATGCTGAGACTTTTGATTATGATTTCTCAATTCTGCTAGAGAAAGAGAATTTGCTTCTCTAGCAGAAATGCATAATGATGTTATGAAAGTAGAAGTGAACATGATAGTAGCTAAGAAGTCTAAGATGGGTAAAAAACAACTAAAATAAGAAGAAAATCCTTCCACAGCAGATGATAAGTTTGATTATATGATGAAGACTATGGAGAAACTCATGGATAGACTTGCCCTTGGAACTGCTTCTTCACATCCCCCACAAAATGATCCACAAATTAGAAATCCACAGTTTAGAAGGCCTCAGAATCAGCAAAGACAAAGAGAAAACAAAAATTAGCCTGACCCTCAAGTAAGGCCTCCTTTTTAGTAGAATTTGATTGATGAAGAAGAAAATCAGCCTGAGATTCAAGAAGACTCCATCCATTGCTTAGATGAAAACATGTCTGGGATGTTTTTGACCAAAGAGGAACATGATGAGTCTGATCATGATGTGAATAAGGGTCAGGGATAATCTGATTATCTAAAGGGTTATCAACATGCTATTTTTGAAATGCAGAAGTACTACAATCTCAAAAACAGAAATGTTCCGATCACTGCAAATAAAACACATCCAAAGAAGGATGCTCCTAAAGCAACTGAGCCTAAAAAGGACCCACCACTTCCTCCCCCAATCAAAGAGAGTGAAAATATTACTTTTGCTTTCAGTTTGGAGAATGAGATCTCTAAAATCAAGATTCTTGTTCCCTTTGGAGAAATTCTCAAGGTAAATGAGTACAGAAGCAAAATTTTCAAAATGTTGAATTCTCAACCAGGAGCTTTAGATATCCTTAATGTACAAGAAGACCATCTTACCATCTACTTGGGACCAAGATTGGAAGATGAGCAGAATGAAGAAGTACCTCCTTTCTATGTCAGCCTTAGTATTCATGACATGACCTTACATAATTCCATGTTGGATTTGGGGGCTTCTCATAACCTTATGCCTAAAGTGATTATGGAGAGTATGGGTTTGGAGATCATTAGGCCATACAAGGATTTATTTTCTTTTGACTCTAAAAGAGTCCAATGCATAGGATTGATAAAATATGATGTTGTTGGCCTAACACAAGTGCCTGCTAAGACAATGGTAATGGAAATTGTGGTGACAAATATTCCACCCAAGTTTTGCATGCTCTTATCCAGATCTTGGGCAGCGAAAATCAAAGGCACCATGCAGACGGACTTGACATATGCCACTATTATTGTTTTTGGTCAGTAGAGGAGGTTGTACAGGGAGACTAGGATGGCCTACATGGTAGGTAGAAAGGATATGTATGTAGCAAGGATAAACCTAAAAATTTTCCCATTTATGTTGTTGAAACTGAATTAGGATCAACAATTATTTTCAATGAGCTAACTGATGAAGCGGAAAGTGAAGGAAAAGAAGAGATTCATCAAATTTAAAATCAACAAGTTGAAAATCAAGAAATTGTAGAAGAGAAGGCAGAGGATTAGCGACTTCTAGACTTTGATGGATCTACTGGAAGAGAGGGGGCTGGAGCAAGCATATGGATTACTACTCCTGATGATGAAAGTAACTTTTATTCTTTCAAACTAAACTTTGTATGTACCAATAATATGGCTGAATATGAATCTTTGTTTTTGGGTTTGGAAATTTTGAAAAGATTGGGTGCTCAAAATATTTCAATTTGTGGAGATTCTTAGTTGGTAACCAAACAAGTTGAAGGAACATATCAAACTAAGGATGTGAGGATGAGAAGCTACAGAAATCTGATTATGGAAATGTTGGAAAATTTTCAAAAATATGCATTTATTGTGAAAACTAGGTATCAAAACTCAGTGGTTGATTCCCTAGTTTTTTCTGCAAGTTTGTTTGTCATCCCTACACATTCTACTGAGAAGTATGAGATTGAAGTTCGTCATAGGCTTTCTATCCCAGATAATATCATCCATTGGCAAGTGTTTGATGATTACCAGCAAGTCAGAAATTTCATAGAGTTGAAGGAGGAATTTGAAAGCACACAAGTGGATCAGAAAAACATGCTTGTTGCAACTACGGGTAATTCTGAAGTTTTGTAGCTGAAAAATAATTGTATACCCAAGGGTCTTATACCACTTGAATTTTTTTTGACCAAAATGATGTTTTCAAATCTCCCAGAATGCAATCTGATGATGAGGAGGTAGAAACTTGTAATCTTGGTACAGTAGCAGCACCTAAGATGATAAATCTTTCCAAGTTTCTTTCTATGGAGATGAGACAAAAATATATTGAGATGATGAAGAAGTTCATTGATGTTTTTGCATGGAGTTATGCTGATTTGAAAAATTATGATCCTACTATTATTTAGCACACTATTCCTATCAAAGAGAATGAGAAACCCTTAAAACTAAAATTGAGAAGGATTAATCCATTGCTCATGCCTCTGATTGAGAAGGAAATTATGAAGATTTTTGATGCATAAATTATTGTTCCTATAAGATTCTCAAAATGGCTTGCTAACTTGGTACCAGTCAGAAAAAAGAGTGAGATATCAGAATCTGTATTGATTTCAGAAACTTGAACAAGGCTTCTTTGAAAGACAACTACCCTCTACCTAAGATGGATTAGATTTTGCAGAATATTGTTGGCTCTCAAAGGATGTCTATGCTGGATGGATTTTCAGGATACAGTCAGATATTTGTGCACCCAGAAGATCAGGAAAAAACTTCTTTTACCACACCATGGGCGACATTCATGTATGCCAAGATGCCTTTTGGTTTGATGAATGCAGGAGCGACCTTTCAAAGAGAAATGGGCATTTCCTTTGCTGAGGAGAAAGATAAGTTAGTTGTGATATATTTGGATGACATAACTGTATTTTCAAGAATGGAATAAGATCAATTGAAGCATCTAGAGAAAATTCTATTGAAATGCAGAAGGTTTGATATTTCTCTTAATCCTACTAAAAGAAATTTTTCTCTAACCTCTAGAAAATTTATAAGACATATTATATCAAAGGATGGGATAAAGATTGATCCAAACAGAGTTAATGCCATTCAAAAGATAGACCTGCCAAGGAATAGGAAGGAAATTCAGTCTTTTCTTGGGAGAGTAAACTTTGTTAGAAGGTTCATCCCGAAATTTGCTGAAATTGTCAAAGACATTACCAATATGTTGAAGAAATTATATGATATTAAATGGATTGTTGAAGCAAAGCACTCATTTGAAGAGATAAAGAAAGCTCTCACTCAAGCCCCAGTATTGATTAGCCCGATTTTTTCAAAATAATTTATGGTTTTCACATTTGCATATGAAAATACCATAGCTGGAGTTTTATTGCAGAAATGACAGCAAGGTATAGAGCAACCAATTTCATTCTTTAGCAGCACCTTTGCTAACTCAAATCTGAAGTACAATATTTTAGAAAAATAGGCATATGCTTTGATCAAAGCTATTAAAGATTTCAGAATTTATATTCTACACTCACATGCCATTGCATTTGTGCCTAGCATTGTGGTTAAAGACATTTTGACACAAGATGATCCTGATGGCAAGAGAGGGAAGTGAATAGCTAATTTGCTTGAGTATGACATAGAAATTAGACCTAAAAAATTAGTGAAAGGACATGGGTTGGAAAAACTGATGGCACAATCCAATTTTGATTGTCTTGACATGAATTTTATTCTTGAAATTTCAGAGTTGTTAGAAGAAGATGAAGAGTTGATTCCCATTGAAGAGAATTCCATTATATCTGAATGGTATAGAGACATTATCTTTGTCTTTCATCACCACAGAGCTCCTGCAAAGTTGAATAAATCAAAATAAAGATTTCTGAAGCTGAAATCTATAAAATACTGCATTATAGATAATAATATATACTAGAAAGATACTGGTGGAATTCTTTTAAAATTTTTGCTGGAAGAGGAAGTTGAAAGGGTGATTGAAGAGTTTCATAAGGGAGATTGTGGAGGACACCACTACTGGAAGGCCATAGCAAAAAAAATTCTCATAGCAGGGTACTACTGGCCCACCATGTTCAAGGATGTTTACAAGAATATCGTTGTCTGTCACGAATGTCAGATTTTTTGTGGTAAGAAAAAACTGATTCCTTTACCTTTGATGCCAATTTATGTTGAAGTGCCTTTGAAATAGTGGGGCTTGGATTTTATTGGTGAAATTCACCCCTCATCATCAGGGCAGCATCACTAGATCTTGACAGAAACAGATTATTTGATTAAGTGGATTGAAGCAATCCCAACAAGGCAATCAAATGATTATGTCATTATTCAGTTCTTAGAGAACAACATTTTTTCCAGGTTTGGCTATCCTATGAATATTATTACTAACAATGCACTAAATTTTAAGTCCAAAATGTTAATTAGTTTTTGTCATCAGTATCATATAACACTTGGACACTCAGTTGCTTATTACCCACAGGGTAATGGTCTTGTTGAATCCTCTAATAAAAGCATTATGAGAATTATCAAGAAGGAACTATAGGAAAATAAGAGATCATGGCACCTGAAGTTGAATTATACTCTATGGACTGATATAGTATGTACAAAGATATCCATTGGTACTTCACCTTATGAATTAGTGTATGGAGTTGAAGTTATTTTTCCTACATCCTTGGGAGTGCCTGTGATGAAATTGTTGCAAGGACTAGAAGAGGAGCCTAATGCTATTCAAAGGAGGATAAACCAGCTTATAGCTCTGCAAGAAAAAATGGAGGATGTGTACAACAGCCATCAGCAGTCACAAAACAGATTAAAGAGAACATTTGACAGAATGGTCAAAGAGGAAAATTTCCAGATCCAAGATGTAGTTTTAAAGTGGGAATCCAGAATTGAAGAAAAGGGGAAACATGGAAAGTTTGAAAACATCTGGAAGGGACCATTTATAGTAGCTACATACCATGGCAGCAATACTTATCTACTTCAGGAGATGGATGGACAACTTTGTGCTGGAGGACCTGTCAATGGCAGGTTTCTAAAGCACTACTCCTCTTAAATTTTACTGATTTTTTCACTCCATTGTATATATTCCATTTTATTATGCTTTTCTGCTAATAAAGGCAGGTTGATCATCAAACTTGAGCCCGAGGAAATTGAAATAATATTTTGAAGAAGGCTTGGAAAATTTCAGAAGTTTATTTCCAAAAATATGGATGGAACTGGAACTACAGGTTCTTTGGTGTACCACAGGGGCACACCATCCCAAGTGGATCCACTGTTATCACTCATTAGTGTAAAGCTTTTATTGATATGGTCATGCACGTTATTCACCAAATGGATGAGGTTTCCTAAGCCATTTCAAATTGATATATAATTTGTTTTGCATTTTTGAAGCCTATCCTAAGTTTAATGTCCACCTCCATCCATGCCACTTCAGTCAAATAAATCCCATATAATGTTAGTTGTAATTCCCCACACATTTAAACTCAAAAGTGCACACCTTTCATTTTTTCAGATTTTCGTAGTGATTTACACAGGAAATCCGCAAATTTCGCTACGAAATTTCCTAATAGTTTCGTAGCGAATTTGTCAGAAGCCTAACTGTCTTCACTATGAAAATAATTTTTTTTCATCCAAGTCTGTCAGAACTATATGAGGTGTCAGCTTATGATTAGAGGAGTAAAGGTGGAGGTCATTGAAGTTCGTTATGGTAAATTTCAAATGCACATAATCATGTTTGATGTAATCATCATCCTTTTTGCTTGCATGTGATATGATTAAAACCTGAGTTGTCAGTTAACCTTTTTAAAACTCATCCCAAACAGCCTCTTGCCATATTATTGTTTATCATTACATGTGAGTTGATCCATGGAGATCTGCTTCATCAATCCAAGCAGGTTGCTGTCAAATTCAAAGTCTGTAGGTGTCATCAGTAAGCGAGGCAGTGAAGAATATAAAGCATCCATGGCTGCAAGAAATAAAGGGAACAAGGGCGGCCATTGTCACAGGTATGAACCCATGGATTTTAAATTGCTCAATGAAGACCCTACTACTATGGAGGTTTTCAGGAGGACTGGCTGCTTGCAATTCTGCTAGAGGTTGCAGGGTTTTCATGCACAATTTTCAAAGGATTTTTCCACCAACTTCACAGGAACAACATAAAAATTTGGAATTTTGAATCTTAAAGTGACACCAGAGAGCATATCAATAGCTACAGGAATCCCTAGAGTTGGTGAAGAGTGGTTTAAAGGTACCAAATTCACAATGAAGGGTTGTAAGGAGTTTCTCAAGCAAGAACGCAGTGAATTTGATTTGACCAATGCTATCCCTAGGAGTTTTATGAAGGAGAATTATGCAAAACTGTTGATGGTCATTCAAAAATATTCCACCTGTGAAGGAATATTTCACATGGTTTACTCATATCATCTCAAACTTCTTCTGCATTTTGTAGGTAGGAGATCACTTGACTTACCTTTCTATTTATACAAAAGTTTAGGGAAAATGTTAGATAAGGTTCAAATCAAGACAGAAGGCAATGAGCCATCTCTTTTTCATCATGGTCTAATAAAGTTGTTAGTCTTGGAGGAATTAAGAATTTTAGGCAGAGATTTGGTTTCTTTCTTGTTTATGAGTGGTTATGAAATTGATGTGGTCACTAGAAATAAAACCTCAAAGCCTATAACTACTACATCACCAGTTGTGGCAGAAGAAGTTGAAGAAGAAAAAATATCATCCCCTGTAGAAAAAATAGACATAGGAGCAGAACCTCTACAAGAGACTGACACTCCTCAAGCAGCACCTGCAAAACAAAAACATACAGTTAGCAAACAAGGCAGCAAGAGGATCACTAGAAGCCAGACATTGGACAAAGACAACCTGGAGGATATCCTTTGTGCAATTGAAATTGAAGATGTTAGAAAATTATATATTACAAAGCAATGTAGCACATAAAATATGCGGAAAACACAAGAACGCAAAAAACATAAAACCAGAGAGACACACATATATGTGGTTCACCCAAATGGGGCTACATCCACCCTGAACAACTAGTCCTTCCTTTCTATTATCCAGCAAAATGAAGAGACATAACCTACAATAGATCTGCTATAATATCCTCTATTCTCTCTCACAGTATCCCTATCTATTTCTCGCTATGAGAATACACATACAATACACAGCCACAATACAATACCCTCATACAAAACGAGGGGTTTCCTTCTAGGACAAAAAACCCTAAATTAAACATAACTTCTACCGTCAGATCATTCGCCTAATGAACGATCTAGATTGACTAGAAATTACTATACTTTTACAAGGCAATTTTACATCTGTTTCTAGCTTCGGGGACGCTACCCCTGAAGCCCCCCGCCAGGGGGGGCTCCATAAAGTCGTAGCCACCACCCCCCCCCCCCCCCCTGGACCCCCCAGGAAAAATTTAATTACGGTCGGTGTTTTTGCCCCGTTTAGAACTGGAGTTCAACGTTGTGATACAAAATAAAGAAGATAATTAGGCTCCACACCCAACAATCTCCCACTTGGATACTGATTGTAGCAACTCCACCACTGCTTCATTTTCCGAACAATTACTCCACTTTGGACCTTGTTGTTTCTCATATTCATATTCATACTTGAAGACCAATTGAAACTTATCATATTCTCATTTTCTCTCTGGTTACAACTTTTGTTATCATATCTGCAGGATTCTGGCTAGTGTGTATCTTTTCCATCTTGAACTGTCTATCTTCCAACACTAACCGTATGAAATGGTACTTGAGCAGTATGTGTTTAGTCCTGGAATGAAATGTTGAGTTCTTTTCAAGATGAATGGAACTTTGGCTATCACTGTATAACGTTCCCATATCATTCTTCTTGCCCAGTTCATCCATAAACCATTGTAACAAAATCATCTCTTTACTAGCCTCTATAGCAACAACATACTCTGCTTCTGTTGTTGAAAGTGCAACAACACTTTGGATTTTTGAAATCCAACTGACAGTTGTTCCACCTACAGTAAATACATACCCTGTAGTGCTCCTCCTGTTATCTCTGTCACCTGCCATATCTGCATCAACATATCCCTGTAGAGAAATTATTGAACCACCAAAGCATAATGATTGATTTGTGGTACCTCTCAAATATCTGAGAATCCATTTCACTGCCATCTAATGTTTTTTTCATGGATTTCTCATGTACCTGCGTACAACTCCCACTGCATGTGCAATATTAGGCCTTGTGCAGGCCATTGCATACATTAAGCTTCCCACTGATGATGCATATAGAAAATTAGACATATAATCCATTTCTTCTTGGGTCTTGGGGCACATCTCCTTACTAAGTTTGAAATGGATGGAAAAATGTGTACTAACTAGTTTTTCATTTTGCATATTAAATCTTTTCAACACATTTTGTATGTATTCATTCTGGGACCCCCCAGGAAGCGTTTAATTACGGGCGGTGTTGTTGCCCCGTTTAGAACAGGGGTCCAATGCTGTGATACAAAATAAAGAAGATAATCAGGCTCCACACCCAACAGAAGAGTCACCAATAGTGCAAGCTGAAGATATTGAAGATGGTGGAAGAAATCTAAAGAAAGGTAAGACTACTAAGAAATTATATTTTTCAAGTGATGATGTTGGCTTTATATTTCAGCCAAGGAAGCCAATGACTAGAAATGCAAAGAAGGCCATGGAGAGAAAAAAGTCATAGAAAACTGTACAGCCAGTAAGCATCATAGTTTTGTATCCATCAGTAGAAGAAGAGGTTATTATCAGGCAAAGAAAGGGAAAAGAGAAAGTAAGTGAAAAATAAAAAATAGAATCCCTCAAAGAACAATTGAAGGAAGTAGGCAAAGAGATATTAAATTTGAAGTCTGAGGTAGAAAAGCACAGATCTGAGAAGGTTCAATTTGAACAAATGATGAAAATATGGGAAGGTCAAATATCAACTGCCTCAAAGTCTATGGACAATGCTAAGAAACTGCTGAAGACGAATCAGCCATTAAGGGGGGTGGTCAAACACACCAAGAAGATGAACTTATGCTTGCAAGCTAAAAATAGAGCATTAAAGGATCAATTGGAAGACCTGCAGGAGCAGCTGGACTTGATCCAAGTTGATTTGGAGAAGAAAGGGCTAAGGATGAGAGTGGTTAAAGAACCCATAAGCCAATTAATTTTAAATGAAGAAGAAACTCCTAAATTGTGAAAAATTGAGCTGCGACATGTTTGATGAGGTTCATGGCTTACAAAGAAACTAAATTTTTCCTCAGGAGATCAATTTTTGAAGATAATCACAAAAACAACAAATTATGGCTTTTTAGGCAGTTTCGTAGTGTGCTTCAAGCTTGAAGCGAGAAAAACACTACGAAAATTTTGAAGATGCAATTTTGCTTTGAAATTCAATTTTGTGAAGGTTTAAGGAGGGGAGTTGTGTTTTTTCAAGATGTTTTGGCATAGTAAAGGTTTTTGACCAGCAAAGGTGGCAATGAGATGGGTGAAAATGCAAGATTTCATATGCTACGAAAACTCGCTACATTCTAGCTCAATAGGCAGAACAATGATTAAAGTGAATATTATCCATTCCTGAAAAGTAGGTTTTTGTCCCCTAGATCTAGGGGTATTTTATATATGTTAAGTGATGGTGAATTTTCTCTTGAACATGTGATCTCTATTATTTAATTGTTTTACTGTTAGAAAAACTGAATGTAATAAATAAGAGGTAGAGTCCTATTAGGAGTATGACTTCTTAAAGGATAGTTGTCATTTTTCTATTCCAAGTAAGTAGTTTCAGTTATGATAGGTGTCAGAGTTAGGGTTTGAAGATCTAGCCAGCTGGGCAGATCATTAAAATTGTAAAGAATGTCTATTTATAGACTAAACATCGAAGAGAAAAAGTTTGGAGAATATTGCACCAAAAGAATCCCGAGAAGGAAGAAATTTCTAATCAAATATATGACATGGAGATAAGACCAACTCCTCTTACTCCTTTAGCAGAACATCCATCTATATCCTTTCAAAACCCTCATTTCCCGGCAAGATTACAAATATACAAAGGTGTAGAGAAAGAATTCATTTTTCCAAATTATAATATGATAGATGAGTTAAGAAATATTTGCATTAAAACTCTTTTATTTCAAGCAATAAAATATATTGCAAATTATGTAAGGACAATAAAAGAGTTGTTTATTATAAAACCTAGTAGAAAAAGAAAATAATTTCAAAGAGTTCAACTCATTAGAAAAATAGTTGAAAGTGTGATGGGAAAAATCACTATAGAAAAATATTTTGATCGAGGGAGTACTATCATGAAAATTCACATTAATAGTGTTGCAATCCCAAACACATTAATTGATTTAGGTGCAACAATAAATTTTATGACAAAGAATACTATGAATGAATTTCAATTAACTAATCTTCAATATACACATACTAGATTACAGTTAGCAAACAAGTATAATATTCAAGCATAGGGTATATTAGAAGATGTACATGTAAACCTAGATTCATTTGAATATCCTGTTTATTTTATGGTTTTAACACCAGAAACCAATCTAGGAGGTCATCCATTGATACTAGGTAGGCCTTGGCTAGTCACGGCTAATGCATTTATCAGTTGTAGATATGGTGACATGATAATTTCTAATAGGAATTCAATTAAAAAGCTTACATTATATCCTCTAGCAAGAGCAATAACTAAAATTGAAAACGAAGAATGGATTGAAGAAGATGAATATTAAGTATATTGCAAGAAATATCTAATGAGAAAAATGATGAGGAAAATCAATTAATGAATCTTATGAATTGTTGTTTTTCTCAATATTTTTAACAAAATTATTGTGTGCATATGTATGAAAAAGGTTTTCAAGAAAATTCTAATATTGAATATTTTTCATCACGTCAATCTGTGCCATCATTAAATTCTATGGAAAAATTTCGAAATACCTTTCTATAAATTAGTCCAAGAAAAAAATTAAACATAAAAATAACTTGGAAGATACCTAAAAAGATTAATTAATTAAAATGTTGCAAAAACATTCCTCTGTTTTTGCATGGGAATACAAAGATATAAAAAGGTATAAATCCCAATACTTGCATGCATCATATATACATACAAGAGAATGTTAAACTCGTCATACAACCTCAATGAAGGAAAAATCCTAATTTGAGGGAAATAGTGAAGGAAGAATTACAAAAATTGCTTAATGTAAAATTTATCTATCCTATTTTTGATAGTGACTAGGTTTCACCACTAGTTATTGTGCCCAATAAAAATGGTAAGTGGTGAGTTTTTATAGATTACGGAGAACTAAACAAAGCAATTTAAAAGATCATTTTCTATTACCTTTTATTGATCAAGTCTTATAAACATTAGCAGGATTTTCTTTTCTTTTCTTAATGGCTTTAGTGGTTATAATCAAATACAAATAGAATTATATGACCAAGATAAGATTGCATTGATATGTCCTTCGGGAACGTAGGCTTATAGAGTACTTCCTTTTGTAGTATGAAATTCCCCTACTACATTTTAAAGAGCAGTACTAGGTATTTTCTCTAACTTGATTCATGATTGTGTTGAGGTATATATGGATGATTTTACACTTTATGCGAATAATTTTGAAGAAGATTTGGAAATATTACAAATAAATAATTATTAAATGTCAACAAACGAACCTTTCATTGAGTAATGAAAACTTCTTTATGATGTTTAACAAAGGTATTGTTTTGGGGCATCATATTTGAAGTCTTATAATCAAAATGGACTAAGAAAAGGTTGAAGTCATTTCCAAATTTTTGTACCCAAATTTCAAAAGGAGGTAAGAAGTTTTCTTAGATTCATAGGTTATTATCAAATATTTATAGAAAAATTCACAAAACTTGTTTCACAAATTTTTAAGTTACTCACCAAAAATTATGAATTTCATTGGGATTTTGCATGTTAATCAATTTTTTATTTATTAAAAAATAAAATTTCTAAAGCACCTATACTAAGAGGGCCAAATTGATCCATCCCATTCCATATTTCTACCGATGCTTCAAATAAAACTTTGGGGGTTGTATTAGGACAAACATATATAACTCTTTATGCAATTTACTATACAAGGAAAAATTTAACTTCGGTCGAGTTGAATTAAAGAATCATTGAAAATGAGTTCTTAACAGTAGTTCATGCTATTAACAAGTTCATGCATTACATCACTGGATCCAAAAAATTTATTCATATTGATAATTCTAATATTATATATCTAATGAAAAAATCTATAACTAATTATATAATTACTCAATGGATTTTATTATTATAGAAATTCAATATTACTATATTAGAAAACTCAGAAAGCAAAACACAGTTGTTGACTTTCTTTCTAGGATGAAAAACACTAATACAAAAATTCTTGTAGAGGATAGCTTTCCTTATGAACCTATTTTTACAAATTTGTCTAAATCTCCTTGGTTTTATAATTACTTGGCAACATGAAATTTCCCTCTCAATTATCAGCCAAAGAAAGACAAAGAGTTATTAGATCCAGTGCAACTTACTCATGGATAAAAGGAGAATTGTACCAAACAAGAGCATATCTAATCATCACAAGATGTGTACAAGAAGATGAAGCACCTGAGATACTCAAAGCATGGCACGATGAAACTTGTGGAGTACATTTTGTTGATAAAAGAACTGCATACAAAATCCTTCTCTAAGGATATTATTGGACTTCTCTTTTTAAGTATGCTAAGGAATATGTCAAGAGATGTGATAGTTGCCAATGAATGGGGAGACATGTTCAAGTAGATGAAATGCATGTAAAACCTCAGATATTGATGTAGCCTTTTGAAAAATGAGATCTATAATTTATGGGTCCAATTAATCTAGCTTCCAATCAGAAAAGGTACATTCTTATTTCAATTGATTGTGTCACTAAATGGGTAGAGACTAAACCACTAAATTTTTCTACTAAAAATATTGTTGTCACATTTATTTTTTAGGATATTTTTGCTCATTTTGGTGCCCCAAGGGAAATTGTGATAGATAAATATGCACAATTTTCATCCAAACTTGCTCATAGTATCATGGATTACTACAAAATCAGACATCACAATTAATCCACTCCATATCATCCACAAGCGAGTGAACAAGTGGAATCTAAAAGTAAATCTCTTGAAGCCATACTAGCCAATATTGTGTTGGTAAGCGTTGTCATTGATGTCAATATGGCATTGTTGAAGATGCCATAAAACCTAACTACTTGACTAAACCCTAATCCATTGATGAGAATTGATTGGATGCAAACCCTATGCATGGCCATACTCTAACTCTAAGCATTGATTGAAAACCCTAGCCATAAATATGAAACCCTATAAAAACCCTAAAGGAAATCAAACCATATTATAATAGGATGCTTTGATATGAAGTCCTGAAGGAGTTGAGATAAGATACTACACGAACTGAAGTCTACAATTGTATAATTTGATCTTGTAATGTGAAGTCCTAAAACAATCTAAAAAATTAGAGATAAAGGACTATAGGAGTTTAAGTATGCAATCAAGGGTCGAAGTCTAAAAACTACAGTCTCTAATAAATTCAAACTTTTGAATTTTTTTTTTTTAAAGTATTGTTATAGCACCGAAGGCCCTTGTTATGTAGGAAAATTCTCTCTGCAGACAGAGATGATCCCTCTAGCCCTAGGATGGGTCTAGTAACAACAGGGAACAATTTAATGCTTACTTTCCTAGATTGCAAATGGAAACAGAATGTGTATAGATAACCTACCTCGATCTGATGTTGCTCCTCGCTCAACTCCTTTGATAATTTTCTCTTCCCAGTTAGATCCTCGCTGTCGCCAGCGCTTAGTTACCTGCACAAGAGATCAAACAACACAAAACGTGAAAGCACAACATGTATTTCGCATAAAAAATCTATCTAGTTGATCAAGGAGTACTAGAAATCAAATCATACATTATAGACAAGAGTGGAAAGCAAGAATCATTTGTATCATATTAATATAGAAAGGGGGAGTTACAACCTACACCTTGATGTCACAACTCTCCTTCAATAGGTCTGGATCCAGGCACGTCTCCAAAGTTCTTGTTTCAAATTGATACGAAAAGGCCAAAGGTCTCAACTCTCCTTCAATGCCTATAACAACAATTCTCTCTCTATTGTTCTTCTATATATGTTATAACTAGCAGAGGTATGGGAGGATGTCCATTTTATAGCAAGGGGAGAGGGAACATAGATCCACTCAAAGTGGGTAAGTGGCTTATCTCCTTGGGTAGTTCCCCTTTTGTAGGAACAAGAATCCGAAAGGGAGAAGCTTGGCTCTATCCTCATGAAAAAAAAACCAACTCTCTACCACGAAGCTTCTAGATATCGTAAATAATTTATCCCAACCCAAAAAAGGGGTAAATGTATACTAGGTAAATGACGTTTCTTCCATTTTAATGAGTTCAAAATGAAAATAACTCAACAATATTTTCACGATTAGAGAGTCAGAAAAGAGCTGAAAGATGACTCCAGAGGGTGAATTTTTCATTTATTTTAACCGAGTTTGAAAATTAATAGACTAGAACTCGTATACATGTCATCCGTGAAGAAATTAAACTCTGTCGTTGCACAAGAATAAACACATTATCTATTTTCGAGGTAAAATCATTAAAATATATTAAAATATGATAAAAAACCTAAAAAGTGACTTTGAACACTTATAAAAAATGAGGAAAGTAAAAACATTTTAATTTTTACCTTCTCAAGCTTTGGAAGAGGTTTTTACCCTCATTTACCTCAGCTTTTCAGGAGCAGATTGTGGGAGATCCAGGAGGCCGATCGACGATCCGTCAACACCAGGTAATAACCGTATCCATTATATGAATTTCAATACCCATTTTAATTTTTTTTTACACAACATAACAATTTTTGGAGAGGAGATTCACTCATGGAGTCACGACAGATCAGTGCAGGGACCCCATATCGAGATCGAACCGATCTACTTTTTCTAAAATGGGTAGAGCGTTGATCGATGAAACTATTTTTAAAACAATAACACCACCCGCAGAGCGCAAAAAACACCAAACATTCTCTCAAAATATCCATTGAAAATCAATTTTCAAGTATGAATACTGACAAGGAGACATGTAAATGTTATGATAGGAAGGAAGAACAAGAGATCATGGTGATTGAGTGGAAAGAGAGACATCATGATGACGTTAACAGAGCAACTATGGAATATAGAGATTGTCTTGCTGCATTGGAGAACTATGGGCTGCTTAAATTCTTTATGACCTCAGGCATGAGAGCACAACCAGATTTATTGCAGTATGTTGGAGCGGGGTCCCCTAAATCTGACAATTTTTCTATATTTTGTAATAATTTAGTCTTGCGCAAGGGTTTTGGGGCGAGTCAAAACCTATCATAAATTGTAATGGGTCAAAGGGTAGACCAAGGGGCCACAAACCACGGTTTGTGGACCATAGAGTAGCACAGGCTAAATATATAAATAGATGGATAGATCGAGTCTAGGAAGTCAGTTCTTGGGAAATTTTAAACATGAATGATAGACTTGGATATTTAATGATAGTTTTGTGCGGATTTTCTGGGTAGAAGGCTTCTGCTAGCTCTGTGCATGAAGATGTTAGTCCTGCTATGTGCGGACCCCGCTGGTTGTGTGCACGGCCTGTTGAAGTGTTTTGTAAGAAGGATTTGAACTGATAATAATAAAGGAAGATTGTTGCGAATATCTGAGTTATATATGCATCTGTTGGTTATGTTATGAATGTTTCTACATATTATTCCTATTTCCTATACTGTCTGAAGATATATCTCTTGCACAACTGTGATTGGGTTTATATGAATGCTTATTGGATGGATCTGATGGTATAAGGCTCTGATATGATATGTTAAAGGGTAGTACTTGATTTATTATTGTTGTACAAGATCTTCTGCATATTTGACCTAAATCTGTCTAAAAAGGGTTTACTAGTTAGGGTCGTTGTTGTGGAGGTCTGTTTATGATTGTTTGGATCTCAAGGCACCCACATCATTCTGAATCTCTCTTAGGGTGCAGAAACCTGGTTCTAGCACCCCCCCATATTACTTTGGGTGAGACTTTGACTTGCGCAAGTAGGTCACTACTGAAAGGGCCAATAGTAAGAGGGTTTGTTGGTTAATCTCAATTCTGAACCAGGGTCAGGACCCCTCAAGCCAACAAATGGTTCCATTGCCGAGACTAGGAAAATTTTGAGAGAGGTTGGGTGATGTCGCGAGGTCATCGATAGCCATTAAAGCCTGAAATCGAGGACTGGTTTGAAAAACATATTCAAGAATCTTCCCTAAAAGAAAATAGAAGTAAGAAGTTGTTTGTTGAAGTGTGGAAGAATAAATATATTTTCACTGAGGTGCACGAGATCTTCTTCGTAACCTTTGCACACAAACTACAGGAGTGGTTGGAAAGGTTAGTAGAATTTCAAACCTATTGGAAGGACGATCAGGTCACGCAGTGGACCCCTGAATTGATCCAACAGTTGGAGAAGACTGATAATTCAATTACCCGAATGGTAGATCACTAGGTTGACAACGTCTTGGGTGGGTTCATAACACATTTTTCATTCGATCAGTTTGTGTCCTATTTTGAAGCTGAAAGGAGATTTTTCAAGGGATTGAGGGGTAAGTTCTTACCACATTTCCTTTGTTGATTAAGATGCTATTGTGTGAAAATGTGATTTTTTGCAGCCACACCAAGTAAATGACCCCTGATCAGGGTGAAAGTACGACGCACAATGGTAAGTACTATCAGGTCAATCAGAAAGGAGATAGATTTGTATACAGTCGCCTGAGGGACTCCCCTGATCTCGATGGAAGGAGGGCTACACACATTGAAACTAGCCCTCTTGTTATGCCACCATAAAATTCGCGCAGGGGTAAGAACCCTCCTACCCCACCACCTTCCCCCCTGCGGATGACATGGCGGCACATATGAAATTACCCACCTTTAAGGGTGTGGGGGGTGAGGATATGGACCAATTTTGTTTTGTGGTAGGTTCAGTGTGGACTGCGTAGAATGTCAATACCGATGTTGTTAAATGAGCGCAGCTGGATATGGCCTTCAAAGGTCATGCATTAGATTGGTTCATGGGATACCTTGCTCAGCATGTGGATCCCATGGTCAAGGATATCAAGGATGCCCTGAAGCAGCAGTTCTGGAAGCCTAAATATTATTATCAATGCGTAGTAGAACTAAAAGGTATTAAGCAAGGGCCTACGGAATCAATTTGGGAAATTGATCAGTGACTCAAGAAAGTCATCAGTGATGGAGGATTTATGTACGAAGACAAGCAACATAAGGAGTGGTTCATCACTATGCTATTGCCACATCTTTGCATTCCCATGGGTCAACAGAAGATTGATTCACCGAAAGAAGCCTTGGAAATTGCTATGAAATTAGAAGCTGCGCCAAGGGACGATACTCAATTTGGAGCACTATATATTGAGATCAAATTAGAAGCTATGCACTTAGAAATTCATAATTTATGAAGAGAAAAGGGTAAATAAGCTAGCGCACATGTCTGGTGCATACGCTACAGGGTATCTAGCCACACCAAAGATCAGTGCCCTCTGTTGTCAGATTATATGCAAGCCATGGACCGATTCTGTTGTGCCCAAGGGATGTTGTGGGGCCTAGTTCCCCCACACTTTGGTGCGTTGATTTTCGAGTGGTAGGGCGACACGATATAGACCATTTCCCATGGTTAAGGGCCTATGTATCATAACTGAAGCAATAGTGGTGCAGATTCTGCTCTTCAGTGGGTCACGATGAGCACAACTGCCAAACGTATGACCTGATGATAGATAGAGGGAACTTGTACATGTTGTATGCCAACCCTTCATCGCCACAATCTCCCTCTGGACGAGGAGGATCCCTATCAAGAGGACGGGGAGGGGGGAGAGGGAAACTAATTTGTTACAATTGGGGGGACGTTGGACATTATGCAAGAGATTTCCTGAACCCAACACGCCAATCCTACAAGTATTATAGGCAATTCAATCATGTAATTGAAGATTGTCCTGTATTAATATCTAAAATGCAAGAAAAGCAGCAGACACTGACACAAAAATTACAGATGATTAATGCTGAGCCATGTGATGAGGGTCCAAGCCTAAATGTAATTACATGCAGCGGTATCACCACCAGAGAAAATAAGGAAAATTCTGTGGTGGAACCTGTAATAAGAAAGGCATCTGATAAGAAGGAAGATATGAACCTGCAGAAAGAAAAAGATACTTTTATCGAAGACAGAAAGGATTTTGCTGATGTAAAAGCAACCACTTCGAGAACTCTCAGGGAACCAAAATATGACGATGAGTTTAATCCATTATTACATGCCTACATTAAGCTATTGCACAATAAGAAGGAAGTAGATAATCTCCAGGCCTCGATAGACAGTTGCACAGAAAAAGAGGTTTCGTGGATAGAAACCACGGTTGTAAACAAAGTTTACAAGTAGAAGAAGAGAATGGGTAGGGAGATACGCATGATGGTGCAGATTGGAGACTACAATATGGATCAGGTCATCTTAGATCTAGGGTCCGATGCAAATGTATTACCTAAAAAAACCTAGCAGAAGATAGGAGAGCCAAAATTGGAATGGTCCACCATCTAGCTGCGCATGGCTAATCGGCAAAAGATCATTCCTCTCAGTCGACTTCCACAAGTTATGGTAAAAATCGAGGGAGTAAATATATGTGCTGAATTCGAGGTTATACAAATTGTGGATGATACAGATCCCACCCCTACATTGTTAGGATTGGATTGGGCCATTGATATGGGAGGCATCATCAATCTGAAGCGCAAAAGCATGATTTTTGAGAATAATGGTACATGGGTGATAGTCCCACTGGATCCGGTGGAAGGAGAACGATACAGAGAACCAGTGTGCGAAGGGGATGGTTTTGACCATATCTATAAATTGACCACGTAGGATGAATACTGGATCAACCTTGTAGCTGATGGCATGTTGAACTAGGAGAAGGAAAGTTCTTGTTTTTCTGATTCTGATGGCAAAATGGAGAACTAGAAAAATCGGTTGCACGAACTTCTGGTTCATCTCATCTGAGGTAAGATAACTACCCTTCTTTGATGGTTCTGGTACTGTCGAATAATTTTTAGCAACATTGGAAAAAGTTGTCCCAGAAGAACGAAGGGTTTGGGCGCTTGATTTGGCAATGCGCGCAAATCTGGTGCGATGGTGGGAATCACACAAGAGAAATTTTCAGGGCTGGAAGGAATGTAGAAAAATGACGATGATACAGTTTGAAACTCCTGCCATGCCTCCCATTGAATTAATATATGGTCGGGGAGATCTATGTAAGCACCTGGATATGTGGATGGAGGTATGGGATGAGAAGACATGGAATGAATGTGTTCATAGTTTTGTCCACGCATTAGGACCAGTCCCAACGACGTGGTATCTAGAAGCTGAATTACACAGAGGCACTCGAGACTAGTACACGATGACTGAAGATTTCCTGGAAACCTTTAGTTTGGTGGGTTTCTTAGAAAAATTGGACAAAGCTCTGCATGACATAGATGCTCCAGTCTTTGATGAATTTCGACCCTTAGGGAGTACGTTGAGCTAGCCTAGGATGTGCAGATGCAAGCCATAGACAACCGCAGAAACCTATCTATTGAGGATAACGAAGAGGACCCAATGAATGTTAATATCCCTAAATCATAAGGAGAGTGCGCAGTCGCAGGGCCCGCATTAAGGACGGTGGACGTTACCAAACCTATAAAATTGAAGGAATTCAACATTGGAACAAATGAGAATCCCAATTTGGCCAAGACTAGGGAATACTGGGATGATGATACAGTAGGAAATAATGACGGTGGACGTTACCAAACCTATAAAATTGAAGGAATTCAACATTGGAACAAATGAGAATCCCAATTTGGCCAAGACTAGGGAATACTGGGATGATGATACAGTAGGAAATAATGTCGAACTTGTTAGCCACCTATAAAATTCTGGCATATCAAGTGGTGGCTAAATGATTTTGGACAGCCATTAAGAAAAAAATTTATTGATAAAATTGTTGGTGCTTAAAGTATTTTGATAATATCCTATCCTTTGGATAATCATCACTGTTGTTCCCCTTTTTTAACTCAGAAATTCTGATGTTTTTCCATGAAGAAAAGACTGTTGTAAAAATCCCATTTTCCCCTCCTTCACTCAAAACTAACCTTCATTTTTACCCCTTTATTCCCCATAGAATTCCTTTATTTTTATGATTTCCCTTTTTCCCTTCGTGAAAATCCCTTTTACAAAGTCTAAGACTCATTTATAGACTTTACCGAAACCCCTAAATCCATTAGAAAACTATGAAATTTCATAAAAAATAAGTTTTTTTACTACAGGCTTAAGCCCCTTTAGGTTAAGTCCTAACCACTTCCCCACCACATGCCCTGGCACTAGAACCAAGCACTAAGCCCTTTCGGCGCTTATCGCATCGGAAAATTTAGAGCGTGTAAGTCTTTGTGCCATGTCAAAACATCTAATGCGATTGAGCCCTGTGTTTATAACCCCTGATCATATTATTATTTCATATAACCCATGGGCCTGAAATCGGGTGCTAAAACCTTGTAAAAATACATCTCTGATGCATATTTTTCTTTGTAAAATCGTAAAACCCACTTTTTCCTAAGTTTGGTCTAAACCCGCCGGTGCAACGTTTCTTAATGTAAAATGGGTAGATTGAAAAGCCCGCATCAAATTTCCGATGCGATTGAGCCCCATTTGCATAAAATCTGCCCTCCACTTCACTACATATAACCGCCCGGGACCAAGAGTTAAAATTCCCAAAGTGCTGATCGCATCAGAAAATATCAAATGGGTAGATTGAAAGACCATTGTTTTATCTCCGATCCGATTGGCCCATTTTACGTTTTAAGCCTAGGCCTATCATTTCCCATATAATCCATGGCCTCGTAGAGGGGCACTAGTCCACATATATATAAACTCGCCCCCAAAGCCAAAAACCTTTGTATTATATTAAATTTTTGGGTTTTCATATGTATTAAAGGTTTTCTGCCAATGTATAATGTGAAAAAATATCAGCCGTTGATCCCAGACTAAATCAACGAACTACGCCAAATTGCATCGACACTTTTTCATTGGCCGCATTTTATTTCCTCCCTCGATTGACATTCCCCGATCCATTCTCCACCGTCGATCTGATTTGTAGATCAAAAACTCACAATCAATCGCATCGTCGCACTCCATGTTCTTTGCCCCGCTGATCACCGAGCCTCGACTGCATCTGGGCCGTCCACTTGTCCAGATTGGACAGTCCAGAATGTGTCTCCCGACTTTGGTTATATTCTATGCAGCCCCACTCATAATGTTTTTTCAGCAAATTGCAGTCGTTGATTTCTGCAGATCAATGGCCTGTATTAACCCCTCTCTTCGCCATCGTACTATTTCGTTTATTCCCCAAATTCAATCTCCGTTGTTGATCTTCTACATCCAATGGCCCATATTTAACTCAACAGGCCTGCCTCCTGTGGGTCTTGCCTCCCTCCAGAACTAATCTCCACCGTCGATCCCCTAATCAAATGGTCCATACTAAAACTGCCCATCTCGCTTCTTCCCACGCATCTTTCCGAATTCACACTCGCTCTCGGCCGTCAGATCTGTGACCCCTGATCTAACGGTCAGCGTCCCATATCACATAAATTTCAGTGTGAAATATAATTCCCTAACGTCCGTGCGATATAAGCTATTTTTAGAAGCCACGTGTCGGGCAGGAACGCATATTGCGTTCAAAAAGGCAAAACCACCTCCCCACCTATTTCTCATGCGAAAATAGTGGTTTTACATCCCTAAAACCACCTTCCCAATTTCTATTGTATTTTATCGTGTGCGACTCCTGTCATTGACCTCTGCATATCAACGACCCAGATCTAATATGGCCTTATACTATTGCCCTCCACCCTCGCCAAATATTTTTAACGCGTGATCTCCACGGTTGATCTCGTAGGCCGATCTCATCTGACGGCCCATGATCATCCTGAAACCACATTGTCAATTATTTTGCATTTTACCTCTGCCAAAGGAAATTTCGCCTATTTCCTTTGTTTTTCTTCCAAAATTCCATAATGTGACTTCTTGCATTATTTTTTCTCTCGATTAACCCCGACCATCGATCTCTGCAGATTGACGGATCCAACTTAATTCTTCATGCTTTCCTTTTTAACCTCCCCGCAAACGAATCTCCACCGTCGGATGTTGACATCCAACGGCCACGCTCTTCCCCAGAACCTCTTATGCAGTTTTTTACCAAATATGCAGGATTTCTTAATGATTTTTGTATTTTGCAGGATTTAAAGGGCTTTCAAATATTTTAAAAATAAAATGAGAGCCGAGGGTGACGATCCTCATGAATTTCGTTCATTAAAAGGAAAGCCATACACAGGGTTCAATTTCACGTTTCATCAATGACTCATGGGCATTGATGCCATGTGTACCTTGTACATACCTGCACATCAACAAGACACAAAGAATTAAATTAAACAAAGAGTATCAATGTCGAAGATCCAAACACAGCAGAAAATAAGGATTAAACATGGATTATACAGTTTAATGGATTACGGCTAAAAATCGATTATCAAGGGCCTAATCCAGTGAATTAAACACGATTCAAAACAAATCAAGAATGTTTATCATACATAGGATGCCTCCGCTACCTCGTCAGAGGCAAATTGATTCCTCTCAGCTACCAGATTGCCACCTGTGTCTTCACAGCGTTCGACAAAGGACAAGTAATGACCAGAACAAATCATATCTGCCCCTTACAGCTGAATAGTTATTTCAAATCAAGGAAGCTAATATAACCTATTAGCAGAGTTATTGAAAAAGATGACACAGAACCTTAAAAGTCAACATAAGCTTCCAGCAAGCTAAAATAAGTTAATGTAAACCAATTAATACAGGAAATATCCGTAAATTTCTCCCTTGAGCCCCTCAAAGGCCGAGAAGCATTAACTATATTAATTGAACTCAAGATACTTTCCCTCTTCCGACCTCCTCATTCCTCTATAAAAACTTGTTGAGGAATACATTGTAAACGTTGGTTGTTTGATTACTAGTTGTAATACTGAAACTCTCTGAAATAAATACATAGTTTGTTGAAGTTGAAGAAGAAATTGAAGTCTTGGAAGCCCTAATGATGTTGTTGCATGCTTGTTCTTGAGAAGGCTCTATCATTGGATCCATGAGCTTGGTTGTTGGTGAAGTATTCTAAACTGTTTCATGTTTTTCCCTATTCTTATTTTGTTCCATAAATTCTTACTACAGTAGGATGAAAGTTTTAGGCTAAGAAATGACCCTTGGAAGCACCTTAGACCTGTTTATACTTCATTGTTTTATGTTTTCTTCTGCTGAGTTATTTTAGAGTCTTTAATCTTTCTCTTTAGTCCTCATGCTTGTTTATTTCCTTAATAGTTCGAAAAGTTGGTTTCAGCATGATTTATCGTTCTCCCTTCTTGTCTGCTGCCACTTAAAGGTTGTTATTGAAGTCTCCCTTTGAATTTTATTTGTTTACAGTAAGCCAAAGAGGTATGTTTTGATCTCGCCCCTTGGCCTTGCTTGAACAGTTGGCTTAAAGGTCTTTATAGTTGTGACCATAGATGTATTTAGGTGTTCTCTCTTCTATGATCGTAATTATCAATGAATCTTTTATGTTTTCTAAGTCATTTGAAATAAAATCTTTGAGGAAATAGGGTGTTCCCCGAATCTTAGATTTCATTTTGAAAGTTGTTTTGAAGTCATTATTTTCTTAAAGTGTGATTTGTAGAATTCATGGTTAGCCCTGTCTATCAAATAGCTCTTTATTGTTCAAGCAGTGTTTTCAATTTCCCTTTGTTGAGAATTAAACTTCTCTTTCCAAATCATTGATGTCCATCTCATTCCAAAACCAAAGGATCCTGCGGCCAAGTTAGATTTTCCCTTTGATATCCCATACCCATTGTTAAGTTTGTCATGACCTCTTTTTGACTCCATTGCCCAATGAAGCTGCCATTTCCCTTTTCTATCTATCTTTCCTAGACCTTTTAGGTTCTTTTGTATCATTCCAACCAAACAAACATACAAACACCTGCACTTAATAACTAGTCTAAAACCAATACTCAAAGCACACAAGATAAACCTTTGCAAAAAAAAATAACTTGAGAGATCCCTCTCTGAGAGCAGGAGGACTAGATCCTGTAACTCTAAAGATTGGTTCTGATGTTGCCTTGTCTTTTTATTGGCCAAACTATCAAAACACGAGACACCAACATAATGGCGATCACGGTGGGACACTGAGTAAAATCCTTAAAACAAAACACTCCCTGTCTAATATAACATAAGTAACCTTCTTCAAGCACCACCTAACAAAAATGGTAATCATGATAAGACTTAATTGAATCAGTGACAAACTAAGTAACCCTTAGGATTTCTGCAAGACCTTATGAAACCTTGAAGAAACCAGTTACCAAGCCATAAGAGTGATCTTTGTATGTTTAAACACCTTAGCTAAGCGTTCAATCAGATTTAGGACACTCTCATAACCTATAAGACCGAAATAAGTCAGAAAAACCGAAAAAAAATTCAATTTGGCTTCATAATAAACATGGTGGTGGAACCATCCAATTTTTACCTTCATAGAAGCCAAATAGTTTCCACTTGGTGACTCCACTAGCCCCAGTAGGCCTATTACTCACCTAGGTCCCTAGATCTCTTTAGGACTATGTTAACCAGCCTTGAAGAAGTTTAGAAGCCTAGTCCCATACTAGATAAAACATCGTGAGAGGTAAAAACTCCCAAAAAACAGTCCTTAAAACTTTAACCTCTCTCATTTTTTGAAAAACAATCTGGCTTCACATAGGATCAACACTAGATCCCATCCAGACCCAAATCATCCTTTAATTGTTGACAATCCAGAGAGAATTTTGTGGCAGACTTCAGAATCTGGAAAATCAGCTGTTAATAGGAGCCTCTTAAGAACAAAATCTGTCCCTGAAAACCTTGTTGTCTTGGAGGATTTACACTTTGATTTACGTCATACAAAGAATATCTTTAGAACTAGATCTCAAGGTGATTTAAACCAAACTAATCTTGACATTTCAGATTTGCAACAAAGCTTTAGTAGAGAAGCCTCACCTTCCACTCCTCCTAATTCCCAGCTTCTTCACCACTTTAGCGTTTTCCATAACAAGTCTGCTCAAAATCAATTTGCTGGCCCAAGTGTTTCTTCCACTCCAACCCATACTATCATTGTGAAAAACACTCCTGTTCAGCCCAATTTCACTACTGTAAATCCACCTCTTGTAAATCCGCCCTTATTTCTATCCATGGCAACATGGTATGCCCCATTAGTGTTACCAAAACCTCTACTTCCCTTACCAAATGATTACCAATCCAAAATCCCTCACTTCACTGGAAAAGAGTCTACAACAGCTCAACATCATGTAGATAGGATGGAAGATGCATTCGATTATATGGAGATAGAAGAAGAAACTGTGAAGATGAGGATGTTCGCCCAAAGTTTAGGAGGAGATGTAAAGAAATGGTTTAAAAACTTACCTCTTAACAGCATAAATGATCTCCTTGCCTTGCATCAAACATTCATCAACAAATGGGAACTCAAAAAGAACCCTCTCCAAATACTAGCAGAATATAGCAGCCTCAAGAGAAATCACGGGGAGAGTGTTCATGAATACTCCACTAGGTTCAATAGCGTTTACAATGCTCTTCCACCTCACATGAAACCTCCCCAAGGCATGGCCTTGGTAAGGTATCCCGAAGGCCTTGATGCTGAAATGACTTATCAGTTAAGGGAGAGAGATTACTTAACCTTAGAAGACATGCAGAAAGGATCTGTGAGCGTAGAAGCAAACATAATTGAAAAAAGAAATAGGTTGAGACTAGAGAAGATGATAACTTATAAAGATGATCTACTACCCTCAACCTCAACTTCTAACACAAAAATTGACAACCTTGTGAAGATGATGGAGAGAATGCTTGAAAAGATCAATCTGAATGATAGAGTGCCACCAAGAGAACCTCAAAATAACCAAAACAGAAATCAAAATTATAGAAGAGAAAACAATCAAGATAAGAAAAAGGAAAGTGACCAACAGGTTAGACCTCCCTTCCAACAGAACTATGTAGATCAATATGACGAAGATAGGGAGATGGAAAGGTTGGGAGAAGCTCATGTAAACTTGATTGGATCAGACAATGGGGATGATGTTTTCCTCACTGAGGAAGAACAAGGTTTCTTCTTTGATCAAAGTACAAACCCCTATGAAGATTCTGATGACTATAGACTGGGGTTTGAAAATGAAATCATGAAAGTGCACAAAAAATACGATCTTAGGAGCAAAGGGAACGTAGACAATTCGAAAGATAAGAACACTAACACTACTGTCAAGAAAAACGCAGAAAGTCAGCCTAAGAAGATAGTAGACAAACCCATCATTTTGGCTAAAAAACCAGATTTAAACAAAGAGAAAAAAATCTAGCCAAATGTGGAACATAGTACTCCTAGCACCTCAGCTAGCAGTCCTAACAAAACAATCCTAATTACCATTCCAAACAAGGTTCAGCAAATTAAAACTCCTAAAAAGAATTCAATTGAAAAGACAGATGTAAATATCAACAAATCAATTGTTCCTTTCAGCCTCGAGGGAGAAATTGCTAAGATAAAAATTACCATCCCTCTAGCTAAACTTGTAACCCAAGAAGTGTACAAAAACCAAGTTTTAAAAGCTTTGAACTTAGGAAGTGATACTGACACCTTAAACTTGATAGATGACAAACCTGAGTTGTTCTTTGGTCCATAGGTTGAAGGAAAATAACAAGAAGGGGTTGTCCCTCCCTTCTACGTTAGTTTGAACATACATGAGAAAATTTTACACAACGCCATGTTAGATTCTGGAGATTCACACAATCTAATGCCCAAGGTAGTAATGGAAAGCTTAGCCTTAGAAATTACCAAACCATACAAATATTTGTATTCCTTTGACTCAAGCAGAGTCAAATGTTTGGGTTTAATCAAAGATTTATGTGTTAACCTAGCTCAAATCCCTGCCAAGAGTCTAGTAATGGACATAGTTGTAGCTGACATTCCCCCTAAGTATGGCATGCTCTTATCAAGATCATGGGGAGAAAAACTTCAGGGAAGCCTTCAAATGGACATGTCTTATGCCACCATCCCTGTTTTTAACCAAAACAGAAGACTATACAGGGAATCTCACATGAAGTACATGGTGAGCAATATAGACAAACAAAACAATTCTCCAATCTATTCTATTCAATCAAGTTTAGATTACTTTATCTTATGCAATGAAGATGAACTTACTCAACAAGATAAGGAAAACATAGACCCAATCAGTTCACCACAACAATCAAATCTTCCCTCGAATCAAATTCAAAACATTGAAAACCAACAGCAACAAGAAAATGAAAATGAAGCGAATATACTTTGGACAATAAACTTTGATGGATCCTGTAATAAAAAAAGTGCAGGGGCAAGTGTTTGGATTCAAAATATGAATCAGAGTTTTTCATATAAATTATATTTCCCATGCACTAATAATATTGCTAAGTATGAAGCACTTCTCCTAGGCTTACAGTTGCTTAAACAATTAGAAGCCCAAAAAATATCAATCTTAGGAGATTCTGAACTTATCATAAGACAAATCAAAGGAGAATACTCAGCTATAAATCCAAGGCTTAGGGAATATCACAATGCTGCCCTTGATTTATTGAAAACCTTTGAAAAGTATGAAATTATTTTCATTCCTAGAGCACTAAATCATTTAGCAAATGAACTCGCTTTCAATGCCAGCAATTGCCAAATACCTGAGATAAATGAACAGCTTAGCGTAAAGGTAAAACACAGGCCTGTTGTGCATGATAACGAAGATCAATGGCAAGTGTTTGACTCTGACAAACACATAGATGATTTCTTGAAATAAGAAAATGATTTCAGCATACCAATATCAGAAACCAGCCATAAAGAAAATTGTTTGTACATTGAACAAATCCCACAAGTTGAAATGACTTATTCTGCTGATATAAATCATTATGAGAATCCTTTTGAAGCAGAGATAATTGACAACGCAGACCAATAAGACTTGGAAGTTTTACAATGCAAGAACGATACAATTCCAAGAGGTCTAACACCTTTAGAACACCTTTTCAACATTAACGATGTAGCCAAAGAACTGAGAATGGAGCCTGTGAAAACAAATGTAGAAGAGCATAACATAGGCAGTCTAGCAGAACCCAAGATGATTAAACTATCTAGCACTCTCCTAGCTCACATAAAATTGCTATATAGAAAGATTTTCAAAGAGTTTAAAGACGTTTTTGCTTGGGGATACAAAGACCTAAAATCGTATGATACCAGCATCATTAAGCACAAAATCCCTCTTAAAGAAAATCAAAAGCCTTTCAAACAAAAGCTAAGGAGAATAAACCCTATCTTACTACCCTTAGTTAAAGCAGAAATTGAAAAGATGCATGATGATGGGATCATAGTACCCATTAGATATTCAGAATGGGTATCGAACTTAGTTTCTGTTAGAAAGAAAATAGGGGAAATCAGGCTCTGTATTGACTTCAGAAATTTAAATAGAGCCTCTTTAAAAGACAACTACCCCTTACCCAAGATGGACCATATACTTCAAAGGGTATTTGGGTCAAAAAGGATATCCTCCTTAGATGGGTTCTCGGGTTACAACCAGGTGTTAGTGCTCCCAAGTGATCAAATCAAAACCGCTTTTACCACACCTTGGGGCACCTTTATGTATGTCAAAATGCCTTTCGGATTGATGAATGTAGGGGCCACCTTCCAAAGGGCCATGGACATAGCCTTTTCTAAAGATATTTTCTATTTCATAATCATCTACCTTGATGATATAACCGTTTTCTCAAAAACTGATGAAGAACATTTGATTCACTTGAGAAAAGTTTTTGAGAAGTGTAGGAAATTTGGCTTGTCATTGAATCCCAAGAAGACACTCTTTGGTCTCCAAGAAGGTAAAATTCTTGGCCATATAATTTCAGAAGAGGGAATCAAAATATACCCCACAAGGATAGATGGCATATTGCAGATCAGCCATCCAAGAAGCCTCAAAGAATTACAATCTTTCATTGGAAAGATTAAAGATTAATTTTCTAAGGAGGTTCATCCCCAACTTTGCTGAGCTATTAAAAAACATTACAAACATGCTAAAGAAAGATGTAGATGTAAAATGGACTTTACTAGCTAAAAAATCATTCGAACTGGTCAAACAAGCTCTTACTCAAACACCAGTCCTGATTAGTCCTGATTTTACCAAAGACTTTTATATCTTTTCTTTTGCATCGGAGCATACAATAGCTGCAGTATTACTTCAAAAGAATGACTTGGGGCAAGAACAACAAATATCCTTCTTTAGCAGGGCCTTAATAGATGCTCCTCTCAAATATAACATCATGGAGAAGCAAGCCTTAGCATTAGTGAAATCTTTAAAGGACTTTAGAGTCTATATTTTACACTCTCACATAATTGCTTTTGTTCCACATACTGTTGTCAAGGACATTCTAAGTCAAGACCTTGATGGTAAAAGGGGAAAATGGATTGCAACTATTCTTGAGTATGACTTAGAAATCAGGCCCACCAAACTGGTTAAAGGGCAAGGATTAACAAAACTTATGGCTGAGTCTAACTTCCAAGCACTAGACATGAATATGGTAGATGTGTTGGAAGAAATAGAAGAATCCACTGCTCCTTTCATTGAAGAAACATTTCTGAATTCTCCTTGGTATACTGACATTATTTATGTGCTTTTATATTTGAATGCCCCTCGTTATTTGTCTAAAACTAAAGCTAGATTTTTGAAACAAAAAGCTTTAAGTTATTGCATCTTAGATGGGGCATTATATTGGAAAAACGCTGTTGGAATTTTTCTTAAATGTTTACTTGAAGATGATGCAGGAAAAATCATGCATGAGTTGCATGACGGAGAATGTGGAGGACACCTCTACTGGAAGGCCACAACAAACAAAATTCTTAGATCTGGTTACTATTGGCCTACCCTTTTCCCAGATACTCAAAATTTGGTCATGTCTTGCCATAAGTGTCAAATTTTTTATGGCAAAAGAAAACTCCTTCCCTTACCATTACATCCTATCAGAGTTGAGGCACCTTTTCAACAATGGGGTTTAGACTTCATTGGGGAAATTCACCCATCTTCCTCAGCTCAACATAAGTGGATCCTCATAGCCACTGACTTCTTTACCAAATGGATAGAAGCTATACCCTCTAGGAATGCTAATGACTCTGTCATTATCAAATTCCTTGAAACAAATATCCTATCCAGATTTGGTTGTCCCAGAAAAATCATAACAAACAATGTTGCTGCTTTCAAATCTAAGAAGATGGTTTACTTCTGTTACAAACACCACATAACCTTGGGAAATTCTACTGCCTACTATCCCTAAGGAAATGGATTAGTTGAATCCTCCAACAAGAGCCTCATCAATATCATCAAAAAACTATTGGAACAGAATCAGAAATCATGGCACAGTAAGTTGGTTCATGCCTTATGGGTTGATAGGTTAACTACAAAGAAGTCAATAAATATGTCCCCCTATCAGCTGGTCTATGGCATGGATGCAGTTTTTCCCACTTCATTAGGATTTCCAGTCATGAAGCTCCTTCAAGAAGTGCAGGTCGGAGAGAATGATATGCAGAGGAGAATCAATCAAACCATCCATTTGCAGCAAACCAGAGAAGAAGTCTATGAAAGAACGCAGTTAGTCCAAGAAAATGTAGAGAAACTATTTGACAAGAGGACTAAGGCAAATAATTTCTAGGTTGGAAATGTTGTTCTTAAATGGGATTCAAGGAGAGAAGAGAAGGGAAAACATGGCAAGTTTGAGAACTTGTGGAAAGGTCCCTATATTGTTCATGCTGAGAGGGATCACAATGAATTTTTCTTGAAAGAATTGAATGGAGAATATCTGTATGGAGGTCCTGTCAATGGCAGAATGCTAAAGAATTACTTCTGCCAGGAATCATGAGTTTCAAAGCATTTTACTTTTCATTGTAAATATCATAGTCTGAATGTTGCATTCAAAGTTATAAAAATAAAAATACAAAAACAGTAAAAGAAAGAAAAGAGGGCAGATTGTAAAAACAATAAAGGTATATTGCCATACCAAAAAAGAGAAGCAAAATCTGAAAGTTTGCAAGCTCAAATGCCACTACTGAAACACACTTCTAATTAGCCATACAGCCTAATCATGGCTAATTAGTTTTAAATTGACTGCTGGTAGGTTAGTAAATTTGATTTGCCAAATAGCTTAATCTTGGCTTATCAGTAAGTAGATTAGGTTAGAAATTAAAGGTTCAAACATGTTCAAAATCTGAACCTAAGTTTTCAAACAAGAATGACTCCAATATATTTCAAATTTTGAGTCAAAACTGGTTCTAATTAGCTCAAAATATGAACCAGAAAACAAGAAAAGAACAGCTCCGACAGAAGTAAAAATAGAGCTGAAAAAAGATGAAGGAAGTGTTTGAACTTTCAGATCTTAAGCCTTCCATTTTGATTTAATTTTTTTTCAAAATAATGTCTATGTGCAGCTTGTTATTTTATGCCATAGATCAGCAACAAGTTAGACTGTCCAATCCTGACTTGTATGCTTTTAAATTTCTGTTTTAGAAGTTAGTGAATAAAAATCTGTTAGATTGTTTAATCTTAACAGATTAGTAGATTAGGTAGAGAAGAATATGAACTCAACTGTTTAATCTGAGTTCATGGAGAAATAAGGATAGAAATAGATTAGATTTTATGCTTTCAAACGAATAAAATGTTGAGAGAGAGTTTGCCAATACAAGTGCACTCTAAAAGAAGAAAAAATGTTAGATTAGTAGGATTGGGTAGGTAGAAAGCTTGTGTTGATATAAATCCATTATTTTTTATGGTTGCTTATATTTTCAGAGCAAAAGAAGACCACCCAAATGAACAGAGCAACCCAATGGATAAAGCACTGATCAGCCTCCAGAGAATGCAAGTCTGAAATTCTTGATACCTTCAAGAAGGCACTATCCCCAAGTGGAGCCATTGTTAGCCACCTATAAAATTCTGACATATCAAGTGGTGGCTAAATGATTTTGGACAGCCATCAAGAAACAATTTTATTGATAAAATTGTTGGTGCTTAAAGTCTTTTGATAATATCCTATCCTTTGGATAATCGTCACTGTTGTTCCCCTTTTTTAACTCAGAAATTCTGATGTTTTTCCATGAAGAAAATACTGCTGTAAAAATCCCATTTTCCCCTCCTTCACTTAAAACTAACCTTCATTTTTACCCCTTTATTCCCCATAGAATTCCTTTATTTTTATGATTTCCCTTCTTCCCTTCATGAAAATCCCTTTTACAAAGTCTAAGACTCATTTCTAAACTTTACCGAAACCCCCAAATCCATCAGAAAACTCTGAAAAATTCATAAAAAATAAGTTTGTTTACTACAGGCTTAAGCCCCTTTGGGCTAAGTCCTAACCACTTCCCCACCACATGCCCTGGCACTAGAACCAAGTGCTAAGCCCTTTCGGCGCTTATCGCATCGGAAAATTCAGAGCGTGCAAGTCTTTGTGCCATGTCAAAACCTCTGATGCGATTGAGCCCTGTGTTTATAACCTCCAATCATATTATTATTTCATATAACTCGTGGGCCCGCAATCGGGTCCTAAAACCTTGTAAAAATCCATCTCCGATGCATATTTTTCTTTGCAAAATCGTAAAACCCACTTTTTCCTAATTTTGGTCTAAACCCGTCGGTGCAACGTTTCTTAATGTAAAATGGGTAGATTGAAAAGCCCGCATCAAATTTTCGATGCGATTGAGCCCCATTTGAATAAACTCTGCCCTTCGCTTCACTACACATAACTTACGCCTGGGACCAAGAGTTAAAAGTCCTGACGCGTTGATCGCATCAGAAAATATCAAATGGGTAGATTGAAAGACCATTGTTTTATCTCCGATCCGATTGGCCCATTTTACGTCTTAAGCCCAGGCCTATAATTTCCCATATAATCCATGGCCCCGCAGAGGGGTGCTAGTCCACATATATATAAACCCACCCCCAAAGCCAAAAACATTTGTATTATATTAAATTTTTGGGTTTTCATATGTATTAAAGGTTTTCCGCCGATGTATAATGTGAAACAATATCAGTCGTTGATCCCAAACTAAATCAGCGGACTGCGCCAAATCGCATCGGCACATTTTCATCGGGCACCTTTTATTTCCTCCCCCGATTGACATTCCCCAATCCATTCTCCGCCATTGATATAATTTGTAGATTGACGACTCACAATCAATCGCATCGTCGCACTCCATGTTCTTTGCCCCGCCGATCATCGAGCCCCGATTGCATGTGGGCCATCCACGTGTCCAGATCAGACGGTCTAGAATGCGTCTCCTGACTTTGGTTATATTTTATGTAGCCCCACTCATAATTTTTTTTTGGAAAATTCCAGTCGTTGATCTCTGCATATCAACGGCCTGTATTAAACCCTCTCTCTGCCATTGTACTATTTCGTTTATTCCCCAGATGCAATCTCCGCCGTTGATCTTCTACATCCAACGGCCCATATTTAACCCGACAGGCCTGCCTCCTGTGGGTCCTGCCTCCCTCCATAACTATTCTCCACTGTCGATCCCCTGATCGGACGGTCCATACTAAAACCGCCCATCCCGCTTCTGCCCGCGCATCTTTCCGAATTCGCGCTTGCTCTCAGCCGTCAGATCTGTGACCCCAGATCTAACGGCCAGCATCCCATATCGCGTAACTTTTAGCGCGAAAGATAATTCCCTAACGGCCACATGATATAAGCTATTTTTCGAAGCCACGTGTTAGGCGGGAACGCATATCGCGTTCAAAAAGGCAAAACCACCTTCTTGCCTATTTCTCACGCAAAAATAGTGGTTTTACCTCCTGAAAACCACCTTCCCCATTTCTATTGTGTTTTATCACGTGCAACTCCCATCGTTAATCTCTGCAGATCAACGGCCCAGATCTAATTTGGCCTTATACTATCGCCCTCCACCCTCGCCAAATATTTTTAATGCGTGATCTCCACTGTTGATCTCGTAGGCCAATCTCATCCGACGGCCCACGATCATCTTGAAAGCACATTGTCAATTATTGTGCATTTTACCTACACCAAAGGAAATTTCGCCTATTTCCTTTTATTTTCTTCAAAAATTCCATAATGTTGAGATTGCAACAAGATGATGAGCTTAGTGGAAAGAAGTCACCTTCACTAAGTGGGCTTGTAGCCTATTTTTGGCGCAAAGTCTATTTTTAGACATATGGATCATATTCTATGAGTTGCAAGATGCTATTTGTGGATGGTTGGTCAAGTTGGAAAAATAGATGGACTTCTATTTTTAGACATATTGGGCGGAATCTATTTTTAGATTGCCAGTCTAAAAATAGATATGTCGAATATTATTAGCTCTTAATAATATTTCGACTATAAACATTATCTTATTCTCTTGGAGCACTTCAGTTAAGTGCACAGATGTGGCACAGGAGTTGACAGAAGGAATTACGCTATTCCTAAGGGTTAAGTGGAGCTATTGCATGGATACTTCAGTTAGAACTCATGTGAGAGAGTTTTGTGGAGTTGATTGAGGAAGTTAATGGAGTTGTGTTCAGTTTAACTAAGCTAAACATAGTTGAGCTAGTTGTATCTAGTCTAACTGATTGATACACTAGTGAGAGTGGTGTGAATTAATTATTAATTAATTAACTAATTATAAACTCATTAATCAACTAAATAATACATCAGTTAACTTCAGTGCATGGACAGTTTCAGTGGAGACCAGTGAAGAGATAGGTGAAAGAGCAGTGTGACTATCAGTTGTGACTATATTGTTGCATGATTTGCAACAACCAGTGATTGGAGATGCCAATGAGGATTGCGCAGTACAAGCTAGGTGGTTCAAAGTTATTTATGAGCCATTCTTTAGCATTGTTGTGCAGTAGAGGCAGGCTATCAGGTGGCAGAGATTGGAGCATGTGTTTTGCTAGATCTAGCTTGATTAGTGTGTAGCAATTGGAGATTGTACTAAGAGCTTGTGAGGAGCTTTGTATGATGATTGTTACATGATCTCTATGACATATAATATACAGATAGTTGGGGTTTTTAGCTTTAATCTTTCCCATAAAATATTGTGTTCATATGTGTGATTTTTTATGGTTTAGGTGTGCGCATGCGATTGTTTTTATTTCCGCAATTAATGATAAATGGTAGAAGAGATTCTGTATTGTGAATGAAGTTAAAATAGTGTTTTATCAGGAGAATCTCGGTGGATAACATATCAGTTATTCAAATTTCTACATGGTATCAGAGCGATATTGATCATTTGGAGCAATTGCAAAACATTGAAGCAGTTGAGTTTTGAGCTGGTGGAATTCGAATTTGCAGTAGTGTTTTCTTGGTGTCGAAGTTGATATTTCTTTCAATGGATTGCGATTGGAGTATGCCCTTGAGGGCATCTCGAATTATATTGCATGGAAGGATAGGATGGAGGCGGTGCTAGATGACAATGGGTTGAAGGAGTACATAGATGCAGAAATTCCAAAACCTACTTCTAGTGATGTTTTTGTACTTGATGCATGGCAAAAGAAGACAACAAAGTGTCGAAGGATTCTATTGGAAGGTGTGAAGGATCACATAGTGTCCAGCCTTCATGGTAAAGCTTCTCCATTCTTGATGTGGAAACCTTTGAAAGATTTATTTCAAAGCAAGAGCGACCTGAGGAAGTTGGCGCTCAAGGATAAAATCAGGAACATAAAAATGGAGAAAGGCGACAATATGCCCAAGTACCTCACGAAGTTCATCCAATGTATGGATGAGCTGGGAAGTGTGGGGGTTACTGTTGATGACGAGGACTTGGTGAGTTTGGTGTTGGGCCGTTAATATGCCATTATTATTATCACTTTTGAACACTTATTCCACCCATTTCTACTATTCTTCATCATGTCATTTATTATAATTTATTATATAAATCCATTTTATAATGATTTATGCTTCTATGAATGAATATTATTTATTCTCCTTTATTTCTAATAAATTGATGATTATGCATGATTTTATCAATGATAGTTTTAATAAATCAGTTGTAACATTATTCACCATTTTTAGCCTCCAAGATAATTTCCAGATTGAAAATTTGATCATTAAAAGTGCCAACTCAGAAATTCGCTGGAATAAGAAGTGACGGTTTTGCGGTTGAGATTTCAAGCAAATGAAGCAGAATCTGGAAAATCCGGAACATGGGTTTTGTCCAGAACGGACCCAATTAACTTTATGAAAGAATGGTTTTCCCAAATTCGGCTTTTACTGAGAGAAACGCAGGGTTCTTTGAGCACGATTTTCTGAGATTTGTTGTTGCGGCCATCCTCCAAATCTCAGCTGCAAAGCCAAATTCGTCTTGCTCTTGTTGAAAGCTGGATGGAAATATATCTTCTTGTTTATCAATTGGTTGGAAAAAATCCAATTTTTTAATAGAAATCATGTTGTAGTTATCTCTATTGTAACTGCTCTCTGATCTCTCTCTATTTAAATGAAAACAGAGATCAGAGATGGGGATGATTTGAGGATGATTTGGGGATGAAAAATGATGGAAAAATGATGAAGAATGATGGTGGATTATTCATGATAGGATAGGGATTGTTGCATGCTGTAATTCTCAAGCCTTTGCTGTTGTAATGATTCCACAATTTGCTGATTAATACATGATTTGGGAGTTGCTGTTCATTCTTTTCATTCTGGAGTAACCCAGCAGCGTCCGCTGGCGGCTAAGGGCCCAGCCTCTGGTGGAGTACGCTGCTGCTGTGTATCATATCTTTACAATTGCTGCCGTGTGATGGTTTTATTTCCTTTTCATTTCTTTAAATTGTTTTGTTCAGTAATCTTTTGTTTATGAACATTTCGCAGAATTGCTTTGTTATATTGAAATCATAATTGGATTGCGTGAGTGATAAAATTATTAATTATAACTTGAAATGTCCTGCTGATAATTCTAATCTAATGCTGCGCTATCTAATTAAGACTATGGTTCATTTAATTACTGCTCCGTTATAATTGCAATGGTTGTCCAATTAAGTTACTATTCAATTATAACTACGATTGTTGTTGCTTCAATAACTGTGATTAATGTTCATGCTGATAGGTTGCTGATTCAATTACATTTATAGTTGCTGTGTCTTTCTAATGACTTAGTTTTGCTGTTCGGTTCCATTTAAGATTGTTGTTTAATTCTAGTATTTTAGCATTGCTATTCCTTTCCATTAATAAATCATTGTTGTTAGATGAAGCTTTGCTGTTCATTTCTGTTGATTCATTGCAAGAGTGCTTTTAAAGAGTTTTCCTAGTTTACTTTCAATAACAGCTTTAGTTCAATTTCGATTTCCTTTTAATTGCTTTAAAGCAGGACTCTCAACTATAGAGAACATTGGTTATTGCTTCCTCGTTCCCAGATTGATTGTCTTGTTCCGGTTTGATTTCAATTGCATCAATATCCAGAGGAATGAGTTATTGCTACTGTATCCTCGATTGATGGTTGTTTGAGTGAATGATTTAGTTTAGAACATTTCTGTTTCTTGCTGTTCCAATTAGATTTTGTTTCCAGCTTTCATTTACTTTTGGATTTTGAGCACTATACTGCAAAACATTACTCTTGAGTAAATAGCCGCCTCAGACTGAGTACACTCTTGAAATAAAAGGTCGTCCCTGGGTTGATAATTAATGTGAAGGTAATTAGGAGTTAAAAAGACCCTTTTTATCGCTCCACATTTTGGCGCCGTTGCCGGGGAGAGTGTAGCCATTTCTAAAGAGTAATGTGAATCTGATGAGTGCCTGCTAGGAGAGAATTGGGTATTAAAAACGGAAGGTAAGAACCTGCGTACGGAGCATGTAATAGCCCTGCTCCCCCGCCCGCTTTCCGGCAGATTTGTTAATTTTTTGTGTAGAAATAGATGTTTGAATTTTTGTGTGAATGACTAGAAAAAATATAGAAATTTAAAAAAAAAAAACGAATCACATGATTTCACTCAAGTGGTGATGTAAGCACCACCCATTTCACTAACTAATTGACAGGAACATTTGAAGAAGGAGCCTCGAAGAAACACATGAAAAACATCTTATATTATGGTAAGAAATGGCTCACGTTTCTACTTTTGAATTTCCTATCAAAGATCTAGGAGGAGTGACACAAGTGCACATAATTCCCCCATCTTTACCAAATTTTCATGGTTTAGCAAATGAAGATCCAGATACATTCTTATTTGAGTTCGAAATACTTTGTAGAGGATATGATTGTTGTACTAATGATCAAAGATTGAAAGTGTTTCCTCTTACTCTAAAAGGAGCAGCTCTCCGATGGTTCATGAGCCTAGGTGGGAATTGCATCCAATCATGGGAGGACATGAAGAAAATATTCTTGAAGAAGTACCAAGACTATTGCAAATCCAATGAAGATATTTTCGGTATGATACAAGGGGAAGATGAAAGTTTGGAGGACTATGTAAATCGATTTCATTATAACCTTCAAAAATCAAAGCATAAGCATTTGGAAAAAGAGATCTTAAAAACACTCCTTCTTAAAGGAATCAAAGATGAATTTTTAGAACTCTTCAATCTGATAGGAAAAGGTGATGTTTTTCGGTTATCATATGATGATGTTTGTGAGTTGTGCATAAGGTATTCAAGAGGAATCTCCAAGGCTGGTAAGAATTCTAGAGATGTTTGTTCTTTCTTTTCCAAATCTGCTACAAGAATAGGAGACATAAGAGCTTAAATCAATGATTTATTTGAAAATTTTAAAGTTGATTTTATTAGCTCTCTAAGCTCAAAATTGGACGTTTTGCAGGTTCATAAAAATGAAGAATTTGATGAAGTGTTTTTCCCTCGTGACCGAAAGGAGCAGCCCATAGATGGTTACTCTTCCTTATCTAGGATGGAAGTATCATATCAAAGAGGTGAGGAAGCTGCAACAAGGTCAAAACCATGGAAATCATGGCCTACAAGTATGGTTCAAAACACTTCTTCTCCATTCTCTTGCTTGCATAATCCATTATGGAATACTCATGTTCTAGGGCAGCCATGTCAATTTCAATATAACCACCAATCTTATCTACAAGTTTGGCATGGTTCACCTTATGATTGCATGACTACTCTCCCTCATCTTGTAACACAAGCACATTCTCCATATTCTCCACCAGCTCTTTCACAACATCCTACTGGCATATCAAATTTATCCACTCAACCCAACCAACCACATCATCACAATGCTCCATTCCATACACAATTTCCTGCTCAACTAATTCCACACCCTCACCACAATAAACCAGTACAACATGCTTACAATGTTGAACTATAAAATTTACCCATCCTTCCCCATTCTATCTCACATGCACCAATGGAGAAAACTTACAATGAGATTCAGAATGTTTCAAATTCAAAAATTGTAGAAGTTATGGAAGAAAATGAGGTTTCTTTTAGTATGCCTCAACAAGCCATTTTAAAAGCTCAAGAACTTCATGATATGATGGCTATGGGAAATCAAGAAAGTAAAGGATATATTGAAGATTGGTTTCATTCCATCACTTGTTTGCAGCATCACTCTATACTTCAACAATTTTTGACAACATCTTTTCAAGGGAAGTTGCCTTCTCATACCCTAATTTTTATCAACATGCATTTTTCAAATTTGGGTATGTACATATTTGAAGCCTTATTTTGAAAATGGTTCCATTGGAAGTACTCCTATACATAGTCATATTCATATTTCAATCAAAGTAGGTTAGTGAAAAAATAAAATAAAATAAAATAAGAACATAAATAAATGCATTTTGTTTTTTTTGTAAAACTAGTTGTTTTTTTTGTTGCAACACGCTATCGAAATCAACATCGGTGATAAATATTTCAATTTATTTGTTTATGTAGATGAATCATAATAGAAATAATAAGTTCTACAAACACTCATTTTTCATTTTTATCACCAATTTGAAAAAATGCTTGAATATCATTTTTTTGACTTGCGGGCTTGATGAACTTTCTGGAAAAACAGTCGAGACAGTCATGTTTTGAGAGACCAAAAGTGAATATTTTTAAAACCTGTTTCTACCCTAGGTAGCCCTTGATGTCTACTTTCTAACCCAATTTGAATCAGTCAATTTTGATTTTAAACGAAAATGTTAGAACCAAAACATTGACCAGATGTCTAGTGGGCAGCTCAGGAACAGAGTTGGGACAGTCAGTTTTTGGAGGCCTAAATGTTTGATTTTTTAAAACCTGTTACTATGGTAGATTCCCCTATGACTCTAGTTTACAATTCAATTGGAATCACTCATTTTCGATATCGTATGGGGAATTTATGATCAAAATATTGACTGTCTATCGTAAATCAGCACCCTTAAAACTATGTCTTTCCGGCTGTTCCTTACAGTATTTGACCTATCAATTCTTCTTGTCTTCAAAACCTGTTTCTATTGGAAATAAATAAATGAATCTAATTTCATTTACAATTTTAATCATTCGAATCTGACATCAAACGAAAAAGTTACGCTTAAAACATTAACTGTTGATCTGAGCTGGGTAATTGAAAATGACTATGTTATGCAGGTTGTTCTAACTAAAATTGACATATCATATCATTGAATTTCTAAACCCTGTTGCTACTAGAGATAAAAATCTGAATTAGCTCTCATTTGGCTTTGGAATCACTCAATTTCGATGAAAAACAAAGAATTTGTGATTAAAACACCGCTGGATAGTATGGTCGACCACTGCTCTCCCGCAGGTGACAAATAAATTTTACTTTGTTATTTTCTCAATGGATTTGTTATATAGAGTAACTAATTGTTGTTTTTTTGCATCATTCTTGGATTAGGGGAGCCCGATCACCTCTCTTTCTCCATGATTTAATGTTTTATTGCAGGTAGACACTCGCTTTTTTGCAGGTCTTGGGAAAATAAAGAAGGTCAATTTATGGACGAGTGATTCTTGAAAAAAATTTTAACGAAACAAAGGAATTTCATCTAAGTCATTACCCAACGGATTCATAATAGAAGAAATGAAGAATTGATTTCGATTTGAAGATTCATGTCTTATCACTGCTGCCAAAACATTCTTCAAAAAGATCATTTTTTTACATAATATCATAGCTGTTGTAACTTAATTTACATATTGTTTTTAAATAAAATATTGTTTCTTTTCTAATTTCTCTTATATTTTGTGTTTCAGGTGTTGCTTCATTCAAAGTGTAACTCATCCTCAGCATCAATGCCGTGAACAGCTAATTTGTTTTTTTGCATGTTTGCATTTTATGATTGTCCATTTTGCTGTTCCTTTCTGAATGGAACAGCACTTCTGCACTTTCACGTTTTGCTGTTCCTTTTCGAATGGAACAGCACTTCTGCACTTTTCATTTTTGCTGTTCCTTTTCCAAAGGAACGACACTTGCGTTTCTGCTGTTCCTTTTCCAAAGGAACGACACTTTTAGTTTTTGCTGTTCCTTTTTCCAAAGGAACGACATTTGCATTTTCACATTTTTTTATGTGTATTTTTTCTTTTTGGTGTGCATTTCCTTTGCTGTTCCCTACACGGAACACCACTTTTTGAGTGTTTTTGCTGTTCCTTCAAAAGAGCAACCATTTGCGAGTATTTTCGAGAGCAACCCTTCCTTCCTCTTGTGGAATTATTCTTAGTTCATCTCAACCACATTTTATTGATTCCCTTTCATGGCATGAAGTACACTATTTTTACGAGGACAAGAATTATGGATTCTATTGAAGCGAGTTAATATCATTCACGTTATGATCTTTAACAGGACAGCTCCTTGATGATAGATTATTTTCAAAAGGGACACAATTATTTATATACTACTTTACTGCATTGTTTTCTGTTGAACCTGATATTGATTGATCATCTTAATACCATGCTGGTTCCACCCTTCTGGATTATAATCTTCTCTGTCTGTAATAAATGAGATTATAGGTATATTTTTCTATTGACATGTTCAACTTCTTCCACCATCCCTGCTCTTAAGGAGTACTGAGCCTCCCTCTTTTTATCATAAAATTGTGTAATAACAACAAAATTTTTTTCACAGATGGAGGATAGGGGGTCTCATTACGAGCCAGCCTACCATGTTCATAAGGTTGTAAGAAAGTGACATTCCCATTATGGCCACCACACCAGGGTTATGATCCATTGGATAGTTAAATTATCCTTGGAACAGGAGGTCTCATCACGAGCTGGCCTGATCACTTTTGCTACATCCCAGTGAATGGCAGTGTGGTTATCTAGTTACCTCGCCAGCACACTGATCTCTTCTGTAGAACAGCACTGTAACTCTCCATTTATAAATTGAGGATCCTGGCTCATATGGGTTAAAAAGCAACCCTGCCGAGGCTATGGACGCCTGCTGGCAGCAGAGGCTCTGCTTATGGTATTGAAGTTATATCTTATCGTCAATTATTATTATAATACCATTTTCTTATTTTTTCTTTTTATCAGAGAAGTTATTTCCTTAACTTTTTCCCTGTTTTGAACCTTTATGCATGAGAAATTGTTTTATGATCAATCGCATCATTTTCAGCTAGCATACTATCAGTAAAGCATATTTTTGGCATATTGTTGTTCTTTTTCTCTTTTTCATCACCTATCATCAATTCAAAACGTCCTATCTCTTATTCATAACTATCTTTACACACTCTGCTCTCATTATAATCATAACCCTCGTTGTCCTATCATTGATATGTGTACTCTGCTTCATTCACTGCTATATTGTTCATTCCCTTGCCTTGCCATCAGCACAACACCTCTCATATGCTTTATGGTCATGGAATTCTTTTTCCAATTGGAGGGGGGAATGAATGCATTATGGGATTGCATGCGATATGATTACTGCACTCTGCCATCACTTGTTGATTTGCCAAAATATTAGTATTGCATGTATACATAAGTTTTTCTGATTGAAATTTTTGCATGCATCTTATCTATGGCTTACACTATGGATTCAAGAACATTGTATGCCAAATAGTGCTTTGTTTGCAGGAAAACAACAAGTATGGGCAGAATTCTATTCATAGCATGACCACACTATTACACTTAATAGAAGAGGCTCGCGCACGTGAACAATTCTTCAGACATGATGTGCTTACCTGGATTCCACCTTTTGTATCACTTTCATCACCAACTCTGCCTACATCAGCTTCAACAAATGCCAGTCCATATATGTCATTTCACATTTTTCTTTTTGGAGGTAAACCTTGAGGTAAAATAGCATAATTTTCTGATTTATTACGAATTTAGGAGAATTTACTGAAATCCATTTTGAGCATTATTTATCATCCTTCATTCCACATCTTTACCACTTTCCCTTTTTCAGCAGCATATCATTTTCGAGTATGGGGGAGCGTTCCTTTCATTCATTTCTTTCTTATGACCATGTTATTCATATTCTTTATCATCCATTGCTGTTCTTATTCATTCTCAACACCTCCCTTATTCCATGTTGTTTTACACCAAGCATAGAATTCAACAGCTGGTAGCAACCACCCCTATTTGTTTTCTAGCATCGCATGAGGGCATGCTAATTTTTCAGAGAGGGGGAGGAATTGCTACGCATGATGGATGTTTTCAATTTTCTTTCTCATTTAAGTCATACAATTTCAGTGCAGAAATTGATTTCCATAATATTTTTAAAACTATGAACTCAATTCTTGTGATTTTTGGAAAATGCAGACGTATCATTAATACAAACCCAGACAATTTCAAGAAATATTGGTTCATAAAATTTTGGAAATCATGCACTCTCACCTACAGCCATTTTGTTGATATCTCATGATCCGTGCATCAAAACGATCTAATTTTTGGATCATAGAGACATTCATATATTATAAATTTACTTGCAACATTTCAACAAAAGCTGGTTTGTAGTTTTTGAGAAAATGGTTAATGAAGTTTGCTATTACTTATATCATATTTTGTTGCAACTTCATATATACATATAGTTGAATGTCAATATAAAAATTGTTATGCCTTCATCAAGATTACTAAAAGTGAATATTCATTAATTAAGGAAGAATTCATTTGTTCTATCCATTTCATGAGCTGAGATGAACATATTTTTTATTGCTTAGTTAACACATGGGTTTTTGTCTTTAGGTTGCATGAGGACATGCAATATATTCAGTTTTCGTTGCATGAGGACATGCAACATATTGAGTGTGGGGGTATGTTGGGCCGTTAATATGCCATTATTATTATCACTTTTGAACACTTATTCCACCCATTTCTACTATTCCTCATCATGTCATTTATTATAATTTATTATATAAATCCATTTTATGATGATTTATGCTTCTATGAATGAATATTATTTATTCTCCTTTATTTCTAATAAATTGATGATTATGCATGATTTTATCAATGATAGTTTTAATAAATCAGTTGTAACATTATTCACCATTTTTAGCCTCCAAGATAATTTCCGGATTGAAGATTTGATCATTAAAAGTGCCAACTCAGAAATTCGCTGGAATAAGAAGTGACGGTTTTGCGGTTGAGATTTCGAGCAAATGAAGCAGAATCTGGAAAATCCGGAACATGGGTTTTGTCCAGAACGGACCCAATTAACTTTAGCCAAGAACGGTTTGCCCAAATTTGGCTTTTACTGAGAGAAACGCAGGGTTCTTTGAGCATGATTTTCTGAGATTTGTTGTTGCGGCCGTCCTCCAAATCTCAGCTGCAAAGCCAAATTCGTCTTGCTCTTGTTGAAAGCTGGATGGAAATATATCTTCTTGTTTATCAATTGGTTGGAAAAAATCCGATTTTGTAATAGAAATCATGTTGTAGTTATCTCTATTGTAACTGCTCTCTGATCTCTCTCTATTTAAATGAAAACAGAGATCAGAGATGGGGATGATTTGAGGATGATTTTTGGGGATTCGAATGATGGAATTGAGGATGAATTAGAGATTCAGAATTGAGGATGGCAGAGAGAATGGATAATGGCTGAGAGATTGAGAGATTTCTTGTTGTAATCCACTGTAACTCTGCTTTGATATTTTAATATAAATCTGGTTTCCGTTCATTCTTTTCATTCTGAAGTAACCCAGCAGCGTCCGCTGGCGGCTAAGGGCCCAGCCTCTGGTGGAGTACGCTGCTGCTGCTGTGTATCATATCTTTATAATTACTGCCGTGTGATGGTTTGATTTCCTTTTCATTTCTTTAAATTGTTTTGTTCAGTAATCTTTTGTTTATGAACATTTCGCAGAATTGCTTTGTTATATTGAAATCATAATTGGATTGCGTGAGTGATAGAATTATTAATTATAATTTGAAACGTCCTGCTGATAATTCTAATCTAATGTTGCGCTATCTAATTAAGACTATGGTTCATTTAATTACTGCTCCGTTATAGTTGCAATGGTTGTCCAATTAAGTTACTATTCAATTATAACTACGATTGTTGTTGCTTCAATAACTGTGATTAATGTTCATGCTGATAGGTTGCTGATTCAATTACATTTATAGTTGTTGTGTCTTTCTAATGACTTAGTTTTGCTGTTCGGTTCCATTTAAGATTGTTGTTTAATTCTAGTATTTTAGCATTGATATTCCTTTCCATTAATAAATCATTTTTGTTAGATGAAGCTTTGCTGTTCATTTCTGTTGATTCATTGCAAGAGTGCTTTTATCAAAGTTTTCCTAGTTTACTTTCAATGGCAGCTTTAGTTAAATTTCGATTTCCTTTTAATTGCTTTAAAGCAGGACTGTCGACTGTAGAGAACATTGGTTATTGCTTCCTCGTTCCCAGATTGAATGTCTTGTTCCAGTTTGATTTCAATTGCATCAATATCCAGAGGAATGAGTTATTGCTACTATATCCTTGATTGATTGTTGTTTGAGTGAATGATTTAGTTTAGAACATTTCAGTTTCTTGCTGTTCCAATGAGATTTTGTTTCCAGCTTTCATTTACTTTTTCATTTTAAGCACTATACTGCAAAACATTACTCTTGAGTAAATAGTAGCCTCAGACTGAGTACACTCTTGAAATAAAAAGTTGTCCCTGGGCTGATAATTAATGTGAAGGTAATTAGGAATTAAAAAGACCCTTTTTATCGCTCCACATCGCTCTCCTTGGGCTCGAAGAAGTTGGCATTCCTATCGGGACTGTGTCAAGTGGAAGAAATTGCCAGGATGGGAGCGAATTTGGTCGGATCTTGTGCAAGAGGAGATAAGGAGAAGTACTAGGGACGAATCTTCATCAAAGAAATCAGATGAATAAAATTTCACTTTGGTTGCCAAAGCAAGGAAGGGGAAGAGCAAGAAGAATTCTTATCAATTCGGTGCGAAAGGCAAGAAGCAGGACATATCCAAGGTGAAGTGCTTTCACTGTCACCAACACGGACATTACGCCACTAATTGTCCATAGAAGAAGAAAAATAAGCAGGCTACTGGATCTGTAGCTGGAGAGGCCTTAGCCTCGCAGTTTGAGCTGGATTTTTCGTTGATCGCATGCTTGGTCTCAAGTGTGATGGGTTCAGTGTGGTTTCTTGATAGTGGTGCATCTTTTCATATGACCGGAGACAAATATTTGTTTACTGATCTGGATGAGAAAGATCTTGGAGTGCACATCGACATGGGCGATGATGGTAGATACAGTGCGACCGGTATCGTTACCATTTCCTTTGAGAGGGAGTCTAGTAAACCCTTCGTATTGAAGGAAGTGATGCATGTTTCAGGATTGAAGAAGAATCTGATCTCGGTGGCCATGTTAGAAGACAAGGGATATGATGTTGTCTTTAGCGAGGGAAAGGCTTTCCTGCGCAGTAAGGCAACTGGTGAAACCCGGAGGATAGGGGTTTGAGTTAAGAACCTTTATCGGTGTGGGTGAATGCTGTGACAGCAGCGAACAAGGCAGAAGGAGTGGTGAGCCAGGATGATGGTGAGCTGTGGCACCGGAGATTGGGCCACCTTCACCATGGAGCTTTGAAGATACTGCAACAGATTTCTACCGAGCTTCCCAAAGGTACACTTGCACAGTCAGATCAGTGCAAGGGATGTACTTTGGGAAATTTGTGAAAGCCACCTTTCACGAGAAGGATAGTCACGCCATGACAATCCTTAACAGAATTCACATAGACGTGTGTGGACCTTTCTCAGTAGCTTCGATAGCAAACCACAGGTACTATGTGATATTTGTTGATGATTTTTCTCGTAAGTGTTGGATCTTCTTCATGTAGAAGAAGAGTGAGACATACTCAAAGTTCTATGATTTCAAGGCACTGGTTGAGAAAGAATCGGGGAAGCATGTGAAGGCTCTTAGGAGCGACAATGGTGGTGAATTCATCTCTGGTGAATTCAAGGACTTTTGCAGCACAGAAGGAATTCGAAGAGAGCTCATAACATCTCATAACCCACAGCAGAATGGGGTTGCGGAGGGGAAGAATAGAACGATTGTGGGTGTTGCACGGGCGATGTTGCATGATGAGGGCCTTCCCAAACACTTGTGGGCTGAGGCATGCAACACTGCGGTTTATGTGCAAAACCGTTGTCCTCACAGGATACTTGGCATGAGTACACCCGAGGAGGTGTTTTCTGGTAAGAAGCCTGATATTTCCCATTTGAGGATTTTTCGTTCACCTATTTACATTCATGTGATGAAGGATGCTAGGAAGAAGCTAGAGCCGACTACGGAGGTTGGGATATTTGCGGGGTACACTGATACACCCCACAACTATTGTGTGTATTTTCCAGACAGTCGCAAGACTGTTGTGCGACGAGATATCAAATTTCATGAGGAGAAAGCCATGAAGTGTTCACTTGAGAGGGAGCCACACTTGCTTGCAGATGACGAGCTATTAGTTCCTAAGGATGAGTCTCTGGATGTGGATCAGCCACAAGAGGAGGTTCATGGAGTGGAAGAGACCACTCATGCAGCACCAACCATTAGAGGGCGGAAGTGCACTACAGAAACTTAGCGACTGGCTCAAGATGTAAAGAAGGTTGTAGGAGCACCTACATCACAGCGTAGATAGAGATAGTCACCTGACCGGTATATTGGATACATGGCTCTTATGAGCAAGTGTATCATGACAGAGCCATCCTCTTTCGAGGAAGTTGTGGAGGATCCTACATTGGTAGATGCCATGGTGGAAGAGTATGATTCGATTGTGAGAAACAGTGCATGGGAGATTGTCCCAAGGCCGAAAGGGAAATCAATGGTGGTTTCGAGATGGATCTACAAAGTGAAGCAAGAAGCTTACGGGAGTGTGGAGAAGTACAAGGCAAGATTTGTTGCCCGAGGCTTCTCACAGATTGAGGGGATCGATTATGAGGAAACCTTTGCACCTGTCACAAGGTATTCTTCCATACGGATGATTCTTGCTCTCTCAGCGCAGATGGGGTGGCACATTCATCAGATGGATGTGAAGACTGTGTTCCTCAATGGGGTGATTGAGGAGGAGGTGTACATAGAGTAGCCCGAAGGTTTCGAGATCTTCAGCAGCAAGTCGCATGTGTGCAGGCTCAAAAGAGTGTTGTATGGGTTGAAACAAGCACCTCGTGCTTGGTACACACGGATAGACAGTTATTTCACCAGACTTAGATTCTCCAAGAGTGAGGTGGATCTGAACCTATACCAGATTGTGGTGGATGGTAAGTTGCTGATCATTTTACTTTATGTAGATGATTTGATTTTGACAAGTGATGAACTGTTGATACACTCATGCAAGGCTGATCTTGCAAAGGAGTTTGAGATGAAGGACTTGGGCCTCCTTCATTATTTCCTAGGATTGGAAATTTGGCAGTGCGGTGATGGATTGTTTGTTTCTCAAGGAAAGTATGCCCGGCAGATACTGGAGAAGTTTAACATGCATGGTTGCAAGCCTGTTGATACTCCTCTTCCCGGTGGATGGAGGAAGGAGGATGCTACTTCGGAAGAGGCAGTGGATACCACTGTTTATCGAAAGTTGGTGGGGTCGCTTATGTATCTCGTCAATACACGACCCGACATATGCTATGTTGTTAACCAGCTTTCACAAGCTATGGTTAAGCCTACCAAGCTCTTTTGGAAGGCAGACAAGCATGTATTGAGATATCTCAAAGGCACATCGGGATATGGATTATGGTACAGACAGTCATATGAGGTGAAGCTATGCGGCTTCACGGATGCAGATTGGGCAGGGAGCCCAATGGACAGAAAGAGCACATCTGGAGGGATTTTCAGTATCAGGTCGACAACAGTTTCTTGGTACAACAGGAAGCAGAGATCCATGGCACTAAGTTCAGTAGAGGCCGAGTATATGGAAGCGAGTTTGGCTGAATGCGAGGCTATATGGATGAGGAAGATCCTGGTTGGGTTGTTCGGTTCACACTTAGATCTTACTATGATTTATTGTGATAATCAAAGTTGCATTAAACTCTCGGTTAATCCATTATTTCATGATAGATCTAAACACATTGACATCCGGTGTCATCATATCAGAGATTATGTGCAGCGGAAGATCATGTTACTTTCATACATTCCCACGGAGGATCAGGATGCTGATATCTTGATGAAGGCGCTCACCAGGAGCAAATTCAAATACCACAGAGGCAGGATAGGGGTGGTAGATAATCCTTATCTTGTTGAGAGGGAGTGTTGAGATTGCAACAAGATGATGAGCTTAGTGGAAAGAAGTCGCCTTCACTAAGTGGGCCTGCACACTATTTTTGGCGCAAAGTCTATTTTTAGACTATGTCTATTTTTAGACATATGGATCATATTCTATGAGTTGCAAGATGCTATTTGTGGATGGTTGGTCAAGTTGGAAAAATAGATGGACTTCTTTTTTTAGACATATTGGGTGGAATCTATTTTTAGATTGCCAGTCTAAAAATAGATATGTCGAATATTATTAGCTCTTAATAATATTTGGACTATAAACATTATCTTATTCTCTTGGAGCACTTCAGTTAAGTGCGTAGATGTGGCACAAAAGCTGACAGAAGGAATTACGTTATTCCTAAGGGTTAAGTGGAGCTATTGCATCGATACTTCAGCTAGAACTCATGTGAGAGAGTTTGGTGGAGTTAATGGAGTTTTGTTCAGTTTAACTAAGCTAAACATAGTTGAGCTAGTTGTATCTAGTCTAACTGATTGATACACTAGTGAGAGTGGTTTGAATTAATTATTAATTAATTCACTAATTATAAACTCATTAATAAACTAAATAATACATCAGTTAACTTCAGTGCATGGACAGTTTCAGTGGAGACCAGTGAAGAGATAGGTGAAAGAGCAATGTGACTATCAGTTGTGACTATACTATTGCATGATTTGCAACAACCAGTGATTGGAGATGCCAATGAGGATTGCGTAGTACAAGCCAGGTGGTTCAAATTTATTTATGAGCCATTCTTCAGCATTGATTGCGCAGTAGAGGCAGGCTATCAGGTTGCAAAGATTGGAGCATGTTTTTTGCTAGATCTAGCTTGATTAGTGTGTAGCAATTGGAGATTGTATTGAGAGCTTGTGAGGAGCTTTGTATGATGATTGTTACATGATCTCTATGACATATAATATACAGATAGTTGGGGTTTTCATCTTTAATATTTCCCATAAAATACTGTGTTCATATGTGTGATTGTTTATGGTTTTAATGTGCGCATGCGATTGTTTTTATTTCCGCAATTAATGATCAATGGTAGAAGAGATTTTGTATTGTGCGTGAAGTTAAAATAGTGTGTGATCAGGAGAATCTTGGTGGATAACATATCAGTTATTCAAATTTATACACATAATGTGACTTCTTGCATTATGTTTTCTCTCGATTAACCTTGACCATCGATCTCTGCAGATCGACGTATCTGACTTAATTCTTCCCGCTTTCCTTTTTAACCTACCCGCAAATGAATCTCCACCGTCGGATGTTGACATCCAATGGCCACGCTCTTCCCCAGAACCTCTTAAGAATTTTTTTACCAAATATGCAGGATTTATTAATGATTTTTGTATTTTGCAGGATTTAAAGGGCTTTCAAATATTTTAAAAAGAAAATGAGAGTCGAGGGTGACGATCCTCATGACTTTCGTTCATTAAAAGGAAAGCCATACACAGGGTTCAATTTCACGTTTCATCAATGACTCATGGGAATTGATGCCATGTGGACCTTGTACATACCTGCACATCAACAAGACACAAAGAATTAAATCAAACAAAGAGTATCAGTGTCGAAGACCCAAACACAGCAGAAAAGAAGGATTAAACATGGATTATACAGTTTAATGGATTATGGCTAAAAATCGATTATCAAGGGCCTAATCCAGTGAATTAAACACAGTTAAAAGCAAATCAAGGATGTTTATCAGACATAGGATGCCTTCGCTGCCTCGTCAAAGGCAAATTGATTCCTCTCAGCTACCAGATTTCCACTTGTGTCTTCACAGCATTCGACAAAGGCTGAGTAATGACCAGAACAGAGCATATCTGCCCCTTGCAGCTGAATATTTATTTCAAATCAAAGAAGCTAATATAAACTATCAGCAGAGTTATTGCAAAAGATGACACAGAACGTTAAAATTCAACATAAGCTTCCAGCAAGCCGAAATAAGTTAATGTAAGCCAATTAATATAGGAAATATCTGTAAATTTCTCCCTTGAGCCCCTCAAAGGCCGAGAAGCATTAACTGTATTAATTGAACTCAAGATATTTTCCATCTTCCGACCTCCTCATTCCTCTATAAAAACTTGTTGAGGAATCCATTGTAAATGTTGGTTGTTTGATTACTAGTTGTAATACTGAAACTCTCTGATATAAATACATAGTCTATTGAAGTTGAAGAAGAAATTGAAGTCTTGGAAGCCCTTATGATTTTGTTTCATGCTTGTTCTTGATAAGGCTCTATCATTGGATCCATGAGCTTGGCTATTGGTGAAGTATTCTGAATTGTTTAATGTTTTCCCCTGTTCTCATTTTGTTCCATAAATTCTTACTACAGTAGGATGAAATTTTTATGCTAAGAAATGACTCTTGGAAGCACCTTAGACCTGTTTATCCTTCATTGTTTTATGTTTTCTTCTGCTGAGGTATTTTAGAGTCTTTAATCTCTCTCTTCAGTCCTCATGCTTGTTTATTTCCTTAATAGTTCAAGAATTTGGTTTCAGCATGATTTATGGTTCTCCCTGCTTGTCTGCTACCACTTAAAGGCCATTATTGAAGTCTCCCTTTGAAGTTTATTTGTTTACAGTAAGCCAAGGAGGTCTATTCTGATCTCGCCCCTTGTCCTTGCTTGAACAGTTGGCTTAAAGGTCTTTATAGTTGTGATCATAGATGTATTTAGGTGTTCCCTCTTCTAAGATCGTAATTATCAGTGAATCTTTTATGTTTTCTAAGTCATTTGAAATAAAATCTTTGAGGAAATAGGGTGTTCCCCGAATCTTAGATTTCATTTTGAAAGTTTTTTTGAAGTCATTATTTGCTTAAAGTGTGATTTGTAGAATTCATGGTTAGCCCTGTCTATCAAATAGCTCTTTATTGTTCAAGTAGTGTTTTCAATTTCCCTTTGTTGAGAATTAAACTTCTCTTTCCAAATCATTGATGCCCATCTCATTCCAAAACCAAAGGATCCTGCGGCCAAGTTATATTTTCCCTTTGATATCCCATATCCATTGATAAGTTTTTCATGACCTCTTTTTGACTCCATTGCCCAATTAAGCTTCCATTTCCCTTTTCTATCTATCTTTCCTAGACCTTTTAGGTTTTTTTGTATCATTACAACCAAACAAACATACAAACACCTGCACTTAATAACTAGTCTAAAACCAATACTCAAAGCACACAAGATAAACCTTTGCAAAAACAAATAACTTGAGAGATCCCTCTCTGAGAGCAGGAGGACTAGATCTTGTAACTCTAAAGATTGGTTCTGATGTTGCCTTGTATTTTGATTTGCCAAACTATCAAAACACGGGACACCAATGGAACTACTAACAGAATATCAAGATATGTTTCCTACAATTTTTTTTGAGTTGAAGGGCATTGTGGGAGACTTGGGTGTCATGAGGATCACACTAAAACCTAATGTGCACCCTGTCAAGCAGCTCCCTTATTGATTGAACCCCAAATATAAGTAGAAGGTAAAGGATGAGTTAGAAAATATGGTGGCTACAGGTATTATTGAACCATTCGAGTAGTCGAATTGGGTAAGCCCAATGGTGGTGCAGGAGAAAAATACCAAGGGTGAAATCAGGATTTGTGTAGATCTGCACAAGTTGAATGATGCCTGTGTGCATGACCCCTTCCCTACCTCGTCCTCTGATGAAATCCTAGACAATGTGGGAGGGCATAAAGCATATTCATTCACATATGGATTCTCAGGCTATCATCAAATTCTCATTGCACCGGAAGACCATAGTAAGACCACCTTTGCCATTGAATGGGGTTCTTTCCAATATACTATCATGTCATTCGGGTTGAAAAATGCGCCTGCAATCTTCTCGCGTGTGGTTGTGGTTGTATTCAAGGAATTCATGCATAAATTCTTGGAATTCTACCTTGATGACTGGATAGTCTTCGGATTGATAGAGAAACATGTGTTGAATCTGCACATGATGCTTGATACCCGTCGGAAGCACCAGATTTCTCTCAACCTAAAGAAATGCATATTTTGCGTACCTTTTGGGATTTTGCTGGGACATATAGTATGTCAGCAAGGATTTATGGTAGACCCAGCCAAGATCACAGTTATCATCAACTTGGAAGTTCCTACCACTGAGAAACAGTTGTGCTCCATCCTAGGACATATCGGTTATTACAGGAATTTTATCAAGGGGTATGCTCTGATCACTGCACCGATGGAGAAATTTCTAAAGAAGGATGTAGAATTATTTTGGGATGATGAATGTCAAAAGAGCTTTGAGCTGTTAAAAGAGAAGATGGTCACTACATCCATTTTGATATACCCAGACTGTTCTAAGGTTTTCCACGTGCATGTGGATGCATCTGGCATAGCACTTGGAGTTGTTTTAGCACAACCATGAGAAGGAGACATTGATCACCCAATAGCTTTTGTGAGTAGGAAGCTCTCAGGTGCAGAACGCAACTATTCAACTACAGAAAGGGAAGGATTGGACATGGTATACATGCTGCAAAAGTACAGCCACTATCTGCTAGGAGGGAATTTCAAGATGTTCACTCATCATTTTTCTTTAAAATACCAGGTCAATAAGCCTGTGTTGGAGGGGAAGATATGTCGATGGTTTTTTCTATTTCAAGAATATGACTTTTATATTATTGTGAAGCTGGGTAGGCTGAATGTTGGGCTTGATCATCTTTCACGAATTGAGAATGGGGAAGAACCAACCAGCCTAGAGGAAGGGTTACCTAATGCGAAAATATTTGCTATCAAAGTGGTGGATGAGCACTTTGCTGATATTATTCATCTTCTGACCATGGGAACAGTGCCTGCAGAGTACTCAATACAACAGAAGAAGGAGTTGGTTGCACGCGCAGCTGATTTCACCCTAATTGCAGGACAATTGTAGAAATTAGGAGAAGATGAAGTCTTAAGGAGATATGTGTTGGAGCATGAAAGATGATCTATAGTGATGAAAGCTCATGGAGGAGTGGCAGGAGGCCACTATGTAGGGAAATCTACTATGCAGAAAGTGTTATGTGCTAGGTTATGGTGGAAAACACTACATAGAGATGCACAGGCATACTATCGGGTCTGTGATGCATGCGAGCGGACTGGGAAGCCTTCGTGCCAAGGAGAAATGCCCCTGCAACCAAATATGGTCTTGTAGGCATTTAAAAAATGGGCTATAGATTTTGTGGGTCCAATCAACCCTCCTGGAAAAAAGACTAGCACAAGATATATCATTACTCCAACTGAATATGTAACCAGGTGGGCAGAAGCCAAGGCGGTTAAGGACTGTACCATAGATATTGTTGTGCACTTAATATTTAAGCACAATTTGACTAGGTTTGGGTGCCCAAATATTTTGATGAGTGATAGAGGTACGAATTTTGTCCATGAAACCATTGAAGCTTTGACCGAGGAGTTCCAGATCCATCACAAGAAGAGTACCCCTTATCACCCACAAGAAAATGGCACAGTAGAAGCATTCAACAAAATTTTGGTGCACGTGCTCACAAAGATCTGCAATTCCAACCGGGATGATTGGGACGTGCGCATCCCTTCTATGCTATGGGCTTACAGGACAACATGAAAAAATTTGACAGGAAAGACACCGTTCAGGATGGTTTATGGGCAGGAATCCATCATGCCAATGGAGTATATTGTCCCAAGTCTGCACATTATAGCCTTCACTAATATGGTTGAGCCTGAACTTATGGAGGAACAGTTGGCGCAACTCATTGCCTTTCATTGCTAACTTCCACCAGCAAGTATAGAAGGCACGCGAAAAGTACTAGCATGACAGACACATCGATCAGAAGGTTTTCAAGGAGGAATATTTGGTGTTACTCTATAATAGGCAGTTTTTGCGCCACCCAGGGAAGTTTAGAAAACATTGTTTGGGGCTATATGTTGTAAAGGAGTTCACTGATGACGGTGTGGTGCATTTGGCCATGTTACACGAAGAAGACCTTCCTAGATACTTCAATGGAAGCCGCCTGAAGTCGTATAGAGACAATCCAGCGTCTACCAAATTACTATATGGCTAGAGCATCAAAATCAAAGGGTATGCACACAACAGAGAGGATGGGCATAGGAAGGTGTGCTAGGAGCATAGGGGTAATGCACAGATCGGGAAACTAGCTGTTGGAATAGTGCAGCGGGGTGAAAAAATGAAATTACCGTGAATGGAGCAGATTTGTTGTATTTAATGCGGCAATATCAGAAGATTTTTTACCGTTCCCTTGAAGGTAACTGGAAATTAATGATAATCTGACCGTTTTTACCATGGGTGACTTATAAAAAGGGGGTCGTGGGTCTCAATTGGCTCTGTTACTATTTAAACATTTGGCACCTTGTGATCATATGTAATCTCTGTCATCCTACCATCTGTGAGTTCTGCATTTCTGGTCACGAATCCCCTTGCGACATTATTAACCCCGAGTTCATATTTCGTGCGAGAATGATGGCCACCAACCCTGCCGAGGAGCATTCAGCGCCCCTCACGACGTCTATGGAGATGGGTTCAGATGAGGTCAGAGAAGTCATTCTGGATGTGGAAGAATTTGTATCCACTCCGGTGAAAGAGAAAGGCTAGAGAAAGATGTCAAAGTGGGTAACTTCGAAGCTGCGCACCCGAGGTAAGCTTCCAAGGAATGATCCCCTATCGGTGATCCATCAAAGCGATCGATGACTGCTGAATAGGAGGCCATGTTCATAGAGCCAATTTCATGGCAGCTGCCCTATGTTAAGCCATGAAATCCTTTGTTGCGCAAGCCGCAGAACATCGATGCAATGCGGGAATACCTACAGATGCCATTGTGTCCTCAGTATGTCCCTCAGGTTGGTGAAATGTATGGCAATCTCCCTTAAGTGAAGTTTGATTATTATGATCTCGCCAATGAAATAACATTCCCGTAGTTGGCCCCAGGAAATTACTTGGAATGGGTAATGTACAATGATGTCCCATAGGTCAAGCCGATGCCCTGGGCACGTGGACTTCACAATGTGGGAATCCTCAATCTGCTAAGGATCCCCTATTTCGAGAGGTATCCCATCACTAGCATTTATGTGCACCAATTGTTAGCCTTGGTCCATGATGGTTCTTTATGGATTCAAGGGAGATTCCCTATAGATGTCGAGCTGATCCATTGGATCACCAGCCTGCCCAAGAAGGGACCCCATCCAATGAAGGGATTTTGGAAAAGCATGGAATTGAAGGTAGCAATGGAGGTGAAGGAAACGTACAAGGTAGAATGGTATAAGCGAGGATTTCTGGTCCAGACCATCAATGACCAGGCGGTGTGCATTTGTACCCTTATACTTGGATGTAAGCTTATGCATAAGTTCTGGCCCAATACAATCCCCGCACACGACATTTCCTTGGTAGGGCAGTGGAAAAAAGGGGTGTTGTACAATTGGTCAAAATTTCTATGTGAGGCGATTTTGGCGAATGTGCGCGAATCGCATGAATTGGGGAAGTCATTCTACTACTCGTGGATTTTATTACTGATTGCGTTGGTTGCATAGGAGACCCCAGCTGAGGCAGTCCTTCTTGAAATTGAGCCCGACATATGTGAGGGGCCACGCTATGCAAATTTATGGGACTCAGCAAACGGCAAGTGGGTCGAAGAAAACAAATTTTTTTGGGTTCTTTTTGAAGGCGCACTGATGCAATCTATTCATTCCAGACAACTCCTCTCACTAGTCTTCTATGGAAAGTATAAAAGCATGGCGGAGTTTCCAGTGACTATGCACAACATCATGATCCGAGTGCACAAGGCCCACAATTGGTACCCCTTGCCCTGCATGGTTACGGAGGCAGAAGTTGACCATGTCATCGCAACATGGCCGAAGTCATGCAAGATTGGGCTTGGCTCCAAAAAGATCATCATGTGTTCCACATCTGAGAAAGAAAAAACTCTGAAAGAGACAACTCTAGCTCCAAAAGACACAATGCCCAAAGATACCACCAAGTTGCGCATTGAAACGGGAAGAAAAGATGAGGAAGCTGAAGTAGAAAAAACCCCGGATGCAGTAAAAGATGCAGAAACAAATAAAGACCAAGATTTAAGAGGTGACCATGAGGAGGTGGACCTTGGTGGGTTGGATGGCTTGGTGGAGATGGTGCAGAATCAACGCACGACACCAAGCGTGGAGGAGAAACATCTAAGGGGCCACGCAAGAAGAGGAAAGGGTCCAACGCGGGCAGAGAAGAGGATATTACTCTAACTGAAGAGGACCTCGACAAAATTTCCGACGCGGTTGCGATGACGTCTAAGGACCGGTGGAGCACCATTGAGGCCCAACACAAAGCTGCGGTGGAATCCTTGCGGTCTAGCTTACAGTTTCTGTAGCTAAAGGCTGATATATTGCAAGCGAGCGTGGATCAAGAGAGGTCAGTTCAAGTGAGCATGGATCAAGCGAGGCTGGTGCAAGTGAGCATGCCATATACATCGATCGTCGTAGCCACGAGAAGCAGAATCTGCACCATCCCAGGTGCAATGGTATCTCTAGATCCAACATAATTATGCACGCAAATCCAAGCCTGATCCAAGGTCGGCCTCGAACTTGCCAAGTTGTCAAGTGGGAAGCTCCACGCGATACATGTTAGTGTCCCATGTTTTAGCAGATTAGTGGACCAAATTCACAGGGAAACATCAGACCAGTCTTTGGAGTCCTAGGACCTAGCCTTCCTGGACTCATAGAGAGCTCTCTCTATTTTGTGCAAAGGATGTGAACTTGTTTGCTTTTAGGGTTTGATTTTAGGCTGGTTGTTAAGTTTAGGGTTTTTTTGTTTGTTTGAGTTGGGTAGATGATCAAGTAGAATAGATGGAATGAGAGATTTTCAATTCATTAGGCTATGGAGTCTACAAAAAGTCATGAAAGGTTCAACAATGGATCGGGGAGCATCACAGGGAAAATCTAGCATGGTCAAATGGATTCTCAAGGTTTGGTGAAATGAAATGAACATCAAGTTTGTGAACATAGTAGGGCAAAGGGAAATCAAGAATCCTTTGTCAAATACTTAAAACAAGAAGGGACTTCAACACTATTTAGCATAAAGAAGTAATCAATAGATAGGGCATACCAATAACTCTTTGATTCAACTCAAGCAAATAAGCATTTCGGACAAAAAATCCAATGAAATATAAAAGGCGAGAAACTCATTTAACTTCTAGTGATTTCACATTCAAGGTTAGAAAACATTTAAGATAAACAAATAGCTTTAATGAAAGAAGAGGGAACTCCTAAACATATTTAATTATAGCCATAAAGATCTTTGAAACAACTCTTCAAGCATGGATGAAGGGTATGATCGAATCATAGCCTCTTTGGCAAACCTAATCAGTGGTAATTCAAAGAGAAACATAAAGAACAGTGTTTTAGTGATATCAAACAAGTAGGGATAACCATAAATCATCTATGATATCTACTATATTAAACCATTCATAAGATAAAAAGGCTTGGGTGGGTCTAGAAAGCAACTAAGAATTCTCTAAACTGACCTAGCAGAGGAAAACATAGAAGCAGTGAAGGATAAACAGAACTAAGGTGCCTCTAAACATCATTTCTTAGTCTAAAACTTTTGTCCTACCAAAATATAGAAGGATGAAACACAATGATACACAATGATACACAAGAAAACAATAACTGAATAGAAGCACATCATCATTAACCAAGCTCAAGGATCCTGAAAGCAAGCCTTCTCCATCAATAAGCAAAACAAGCCATTCACAAGCTCCACAACACCAATTTCCCTTCAAGCTCCAAAAGACTATGTATTACTCACAAGATTCATAACAACAACCATAAAAAATGAATCCTCAATGCTCTATTTAACAAGAAAGGAGGAAAAAACCTAATAAAGTCTCTAGAAGCTTATTGGCTAATCAGAAATGTCACTTTTGTCCTTGAGACCTTACAAGGCCCAAGGCACAAAATATCTAAAACAAAATATCTTTTCAGGCTTTTTTAGCAAATAAATTGACATTTGGGCTCTTCCAAGCCCCCAAAAACTTGCCAGGCGTACATTTTTTACTTTTCCTTTGTAAGGACGCAGCACTGAGTTTTAGGATGAATTTCCATGCCAAGGGCATAGCATAGGAGCAAGAAAATTGGGTCAACGTGCAGCAAGGTTTTGAAGGCCTTCCCAATGTTGGAATAGGCTCCGTGATGGCTCATTGGAAAGACTGTTGAGTCTAATTTCCAGAACTACCCTTGGTCTCCTAATTGGACCCCTGTAACCTATTCAAAAAGAAAAAATTCCAAGCCTGATAAACGTGTAGCACATGTCTTGAAAACTAGGCAGAAAGTTGAAAATTAGGGTGTTTTTGACCCTTTTGGAGGACCAAAACAACTCCAATTGACCAGAATATTTGTGAGCATGCTATAATTGAGTTGAGGATTCCAAAAATGTAATCCTTTCCTCCTGAATATGCTCTGAGAAAAAGAGTAGCACCATGGGTGATACCCCCTTGACCCTCCAAATTAGCAAAAAACCAAAATTGTCAAAATTCTCCCAAATTTGGTTGATGTGTGCCTCATGGGTTTAGCGAGACCTATAGAGAAAATTGTGCCAAGATTCCAAGGTTAGATTGGCCTTTTTCCTCTTTTAATGCTTGGATCTTGGTTTGGGCCTTCTTGAGTTTAGCCCTTGCAACTTGGTTTCTCCGGGAATAATGCTTGGTCATCTTCCTTTGGAGATCAAGATCTTGATTTTCTTTCTTCAATTTAGCCTCTAAGTGTATGTTGGCTCTTTCCAACCAAGGCTCCCAATCATGTTCTATCTCCATGGCTAACATCTCATCTAAAGGGAGTTATTCTGCTAGGGCTGATTCTTGTTCCCTTTGCTTTGCCATGCCTTCTTCAACCCCATGGTTCTAAGTCTCCTCCTAGATTGTCCTTCCTCATCCTCAATCTCTTCATAAGTGCCCATGAACTCTTCCAGTTTCACCTATGCCTTTTGGGCTTCTTTCCGAGCCTTGATGGCTATAGCCTCATAAATAGAAATTTTTGCTCCTAACTGCCTGTTCTCCAAGTCAAGGGCATCATTCACAGTCTTGGCCCTATTTAAATTTTCTTGGAGGTCTTCAATGAGGGAATTTTTGTTCTGGATGAGCAAGTTTGAGATCCTTGTTTCATTCTCCTCATCACTATACACCTGAATGATTTCAAGCTCCCTCTCAACCTCATGATCTTCTTCTTGTTCCTTTACCTTTTGTTTGCCTTTGTCAATATTTTGAGCTGAGGTGGATGGCATGGTCCCTTGTCTTTTAGAGGTAGAAAACACATGCATTTTTCCTCTATGATATGTGAGAGGGAAAAGCTCAAATTTTCCTACTTGAATGCTCTCACCATGGCTGATCTCAAGACTGCCTTTATTTTCCTCAATGATCTCTGTATTGATTTCTTTTGCACTATGTTCTTGACTGCCCTCTTGAGACTCACTTTCATTTTCCTCCATGCTAACATTACTATTGTGATCTTCACCACTGTCATCAACCTCTTCACTACTTTTTTGGTTCATAGTGTCACCATTGTCATCATTATTAGGGTTGTCAGTTATCATGGTTTCTTCTTTATCACTGTCCTTTGTGTTTACAACATTATCATGGCCTTTATCATTTTCTATGTTGTCACTGTTAGAGGAGTCTTTATTAGTTTCTTCATTACTATTTGCTTCTTCACTGCTTTGTGCATTTTCATCTTCATTTAACCTCTACCTCATCTGCCTCTATATTTTCCTCTTTATCACTGGCTTGTTCACTACCTTCTTCTTGATCATTTTCTGTCTCTGTATCTTCATCATTTTCATTTTCTTCTTCCTTTAGGGTTTTTCACATTTCTCTCTAAATTCACCTTCTAAACAGCATGAGAGGGGTAAAGGCATCTACATACCTCTTATAAAAACCTTTAGGAGGTACTAAGCAAAAAATTGGAGGAGTTTCGAGGCGTTTGGAAGCTTGCACATGTGTAGAGGGCTTCCTGGCTAAATGCGTAGCATAAGAGAGTAGCACCGGGAAAGTCGGGTCTCTGCACAAGCTGTCGGCTTGGTTGAGACTGAACGCATAGCGCACGATCAAGGTTTGCACGGGCCTGTCAGGCCGCTACGTGAAAATTCAAACGCTACCACACCTATCGGGGCTCTTCTGAATGTGCTCAGTGCATAACACCCAGGCGAGGTTGCACGCTGGTTCCGAGCGCGGGCTGCCAATTCTACACGATGGTAAAAACACAGCACTGGGTCATAGGCGCACAATGCTCAGTGCGTTTCACATGGTAGGCAAGCTCCAGGAATGTAGCAGGGGTTTCCAGGCACGCAGCATAGGGAAGATTTTTCCCGAAGCTTGCCAGAACTTCAAAATTTTCTCTTGAAGGCTTTTCGCTCTTTTCAAATGTAAAAATAAGATATGAAGAGAGCAGAGAGGTCCTTTATACTTCTTGGGGAAAATAAATTAAACTTGAAAACCCACTTTTGCTAATGTTTTGATTTTTTTGGTCACTTTATCACTTTGACTGATATCTTTTTGACCTTTTATTGTAGGTGACTTGAAAACATTTCAAAGTAGCTCTTTTTCCTTTGGTGGTAGCTTGCTGGAGAAATGAAATAGATCCTTTTAACTTTGAGGGCCTTGGCACTGTCAAACCTCTTTTTGCTTGCCCTGAGAAACCAAAAACATGTTTTTATCCTTTTTTTGACATTTTTGAGTGTGAGTGACATGAAAACATGTTTTCTTTCCTCCTTACTGATTTGGGCAGTGAGGCATAATAAAGCTATTTCTAACATGTTATTTTTCTTCATAACCATGTATACCATTTCCCTTTAGCCACTTTTGATTCGCAGGTGCCATGTCATACTGATCTTGTCCCTTCTGACATTCTTGGATTTTGACAACTTTAGTCACATAACAGTAACCTCATGATTAGCTTGATTTCTCATCTTGAAACTCAACCCTAGGCTTTTATTCCTTTGACCATTTGAGGGCAATTGATTGCTCTTGAAAGCTTGACCTCCCTCACTGATACTCTTTGCATTATTTCCCTTTGAGGTAGTGAGATATTTTACTTTGACAAACCCTAGGAGTCACCTTCAACAGTCCCTGCAAACCTTCTATGTGTTGCATTGGATCCTTGATGGGCATACTGCTGGTCAAATCAGGTTTAGGAATCATGATTTTCTTTAACATAGGCTGCTTCCTCCTTCTTTTCTATGGATTTCCTTTAATGAGGAGCAGGCCTCTTACCTTACCAATTTTTTCTGCTGATAATCATATTGACACTCCTGCAGAAATGTCAAAATGAATAGTTATCCTTTGCATCACTTAAACTTGATAAGGAGGTCTTCCTTGTAGACCTTTCTGATCTATCTTGGACAAACAAGTGCTAACTTTCTCTCATAGTTTATTCAGCTTCTAGCACATGGAAAACAGTGATTTAGAACACCCAAAATAACCCTACAACCTATGAAACCCTAGGGACCTAGTGGGAGGCTCTTTTGACTGGTCCTTTACTGAAATTAGGCTTGGCATCTCAATAGTGTAAAAACAGAGCTTTTTGATCAATGGGTGTATTTGAATATATAGAAATGGATGTAATTAATTGATCTAAAGAGCTCATAGAGATATTTTTGAGACCATCAATGCTTAAGATATCTGGTGAACATGGAAAAAGTAGGTTGGTTGGTGATCCTAGATGGCAAGTGGAGGGGTGAGGCAAGGTAAAACAAAGTACTGAGGTCATGAGTGGAAAAATAGGATAAATATGAATGGAATGAGCCCATGAGGGGTCCTCTAGGAGTGGTAAGCTTACCATGACATAAAAAAAGAGTGAAACAGTGAAAAATTTATCCTAAGGATAATGAAGGCAGTGAGATTTCTAAAACTCACAATATTCATGAATCTTGTTTTTAGAAATCTAGGACTGACATTTAATCATCTTTAGATTAGAAAAAATTATTGATGACTAACAGTGGCTCCACTTGGAGAGGGAAGCTCCTTTTTAGGAGGTGTCCAGAACTTCATATATCAAATCTCTGAGTTTAAGAAGACCAGTACCTCATCCATTGGGAAGATTTTTCTTCTTTCATTTGCTGATGTTTCTCTTGAAGCTATGACCTCAAAATATGAAAGAGATTTTTTCTTCAACCTCATCTCTACCTACCCATCATAACTTGCCTAACATTTTTTCTTCCTTTGGATGAATTTGGACTAGCAAACCCTTGACATTCCTTTTCTTCTGAAAGAAAAACAAACTATCTACTTGTACCCTTATTGCTTCCAAGAGTTCAAATTATGCTAGTGAACTATTTTTATTCTCTACCTAGAATATTTAAAAGTCAAGATTAAGCTGTATGACAGACTTCATTCTCTAAGCTATTGACATGAAATTGAAAACATGATTTGAACCAGGATTAAGAAATCTGATTCAACATGGGTTGTGGCTTTGGGACAAGCTACACATAGACATTATTTTTGTACAAACAAAACTAGAAAGTATGAGGGTTGTGTTTCATCATTTGTTAATCATCCCTATCCTTCTCCTTGGTTCATATTTGAGCATTTAGAACCAACATATTTTTCTCATAATCTATTTCTACTGACAAGTCAAGTTTTCAGGTGTTTTGACAAGTTCTCTTTCACTAACCTATCAGCAACAAATTGAAAACATGTTTAGCCATGATTACGCTAGATGACTAAACAAGACTCTTTTGGAACAAGTAGTGGCATTTAGGCTTGCACACTTTCAGAATTACTATTTTTTTTGGCTATGGGGCTATACCTCTTCTTTAAATCTGCCCTCTTTTTCCTTTTCTTTGTTTTTGAGTTTTTTGTTTTTATGATCTTTCATCATGCAATGTTATGTACAATGAATGAAGGTTTCAAACTAGGGATTCCAATAGTGATGGCACTTGAGCATCCTGTCATTGACAGAATCTCCAAATAACTCTACTCCATCTAGGTCTTGTAAACAAAAAACATTGTTACCTACATTTGAATGCATGGTGTAAGGTTGTTTCCACAAATTTTCAAACTGGCCATGTTCTCCTTTGTATTTTCTTTTTGAGTCTTGCTCCAAAATTTGCTTCTGAGGTAAGCAAGCAGAAGACCCATGAAATCATGTTATGAATTTCCACCTGTGGTGTTTGTCGAACAACATCGTTGACGATACTATTCGACTAAGACTGTTTCAATGCACCCTAATTAGATAGCAGCAAAATGGTATGTGGAGCAGCCCTCTTCTACACATGGAACTTTTAGCGCCCCCGCTACTACGTTCCTAACCTATTTTCAGTTACCCATCCACCACGATTTCGGAATGGAATTACTAACTCACTTTATGTAAACCCTCACCATCCATATCTTGGACCATCTCCACGAATGGCAAGGGCATCGTAGTTTGTGCAAAGCCAAACTCGACGATTGAGTTCTATTAGACCTGTTCCTGAAAACTCTCACCGCAGAGATTTCAAAGGATTTAGTGCAACAAAAGCCCATATCTGAAGAGGACGCCATCAGTAAGGCCCAACAGCTCGAGCTGATCTATACGCAGTCAAGGTATATTTACAATATCCTGCCGAATGCCCCACACCTGCAAACTTACAAAGAATTTCTAGGTGTTTCAAACTCTGCAGATGGTTTAATTAGGTCGTTGACCCAAAATCACCTAAGCAGTAGCGTTCAATACCCCGGTTACGCATATGATTCTACCTAGAACATACCACAAGTCGGCTACCAAATTCAACCCATGCCTCCGCAAAATTTTTCTAGTAGGGAGTCATCATACCACCATCAGCATGGAGGACCCTATCTTCTGGCTCAAGGGATCCAGTACGCAGCTAGAGATGCTGATGGAAGAGCTCCCCCCCAACATCCATTTACAAATCAAGGATCGCAATACGCCCAATCTCCAGCACAAGACCTGCCCATGCAGAAGAATGCATAGGTGAACTTTGTGCAACCCTCCCAAAAACAACCGCGCCAACTGTTGAACCTCAGAATTATCCTTTCTCTAACATTCTTTCTCACCCTTTTTTCCTTACTTTCTCATAATTCCATACACTCCAATCAATGATAAATGTCATGTTTTATCTCGGGGAATGTATTTAAATGATTTCTATGTTATATTTGCATGTTCTTGTTATTTTAATTGATTTTTGTAATTTGGCTATAGAACGCAACCTATTCTGCAGATAATCGTTGGTTCCGCAGCCACTTTCATGGTTTGATAGGTTCCAAGGAGTGAATAGGGAAATGAGCCACATGGGCATCTCCAAAATTATTCACACATAGATTTTTTCCTATGTACTTGATCGAAATCGACAGAAAAAGAATGCCTGAGATCATGGTCAAAGTCTGGTCAAAGGACGTAAGACGAGAGCGAAAGAACTCTTGATTTTCTCTAACGTAGAAAATCAAGAGTTAACCAGTCAAAATAAAATTCTATTTTTCGGTTAAGATATCCACCTATAGGCATAATTATTTCATCACAGTTATGTTTTGTCTTATTTAGATACTGGTTATGCAAAAACCGAACAGGAGTTGTAATTTATGAAACACTATGTATTGTTTTAAACTATGTTCTTTTCATAATACAAGGATCATGTTTATGATTCCAATACCTGCTTAATGCGTATATAGTCAGCTAGGATCTCGACCGAATCTATTGCAGAGGGCCCCTGCACAGGAGGAGGTTTTTGGTTAATTGTTTTAGTTTAATTCTTTACTATGTTTTATCAATTTCCTGAGTAGATTAATATTGCATTGCAGCTTTTAAATCAGTATCATAGAATTAAGTCATGAATTTTTTCTTAGCATCAATGATAGAATGATTGTGTAATATTTGCTATCCTAAAACATATCAAGAAGGTAGATTCATCTATTTTCCAATTGGATTAAGTTTGAGGCAATAGAGCTCACAGTTGTTTAGGTTCCTTTTATGTTCTGTCATTTACTTTCCTAGATTAAATTCTCAGTTTATTGTATAATTGGATGTTCCTAAAGATCAGGCCAAGAAGGTGACTTTTCATACTTCACAATTGGGTGCTCAAATGTCTAACCTATGCAATCATTGAGCTTTGCTTTTACATGCTTTTACATTGTTTTCTAGATTAAGATCCTCAGTCAATTGTATAATTGGGTGTTCCTAAATATCATGCCAAGAAGGTGACTTGTCATACTTCACAATTGGGTGCTCGAATGTCTAAACTATGCAATTATTGAGTTTTCCCTTTGCATGCTTTAATTTCTTTCCTAGATTTAAAGACTAAAGTATAATCGGTTGCATGTACATCATCTCAAGAGGGTGATTCTATCATACTTCCATATTGGATGCTGGAGTGATTGAACATACCTTAGTTGTTTTCCTTTACATGCTTTAATTGCTTTCCTAGACCTAAATTTTCAAAACTAAAGTATAATCATTTGCTTGTATATCATTTCAAGAGGGTGATTCCATCATACTTCCATATTGAATGCTGGAGTGATTGAACATACATTAGCTGTTTTTCCTTTGAATCTACATTCATCTAGAGTAGCATTGCAATTTAAAATTCCAGTTATAAGATTCATATCCATGGAATAGGACTAATTTTAAATTAGACGTCATTTCAATAGACAATCTATTTTCATATCAGATTCTAACAAGTCAATAGTCTTTGATTCATTTTTATGCAAATTAGTTTAACTTAAGAACACTTCATTTTCTTCCTTCTTTTAAAATTAGTTTTACACATTTAAATTTCACTAGAATCATTTGATTCCTTTTATAGTTCTAGATTAACATTTAGACATAAAGAAGAAAACCCAAAAAACAACATAAAAATACATACAATGAAGTAAGAAGAAGGTTAACTAAGCTCATATAGTGCACCACACTTTATCAGGCTACAAACCTCGGTTGATAATTTATGTAAGCAATTTAAGACATTAAATTGACTAAACATTTTGGCATCGTTTCCAGGGAAGTGTAATTAGGTAGCCTCATTTCTTACATCTAAAAAAAAATGATATGCGTACGGAAAGAGATTATAGGGGTAGATTCATAGCTAGATGCAAGAGTTTAATTCCTACAACACCACTCGCTCCACCTAGACCATGTAGTGATACACCACCATCTCAAACTCATATTCCATACTTCACTAGACATAGACTTCCTGAAGTCTTAAGGTCAAAAATCCAATTAGGAGGATCTCCTACTTCATCCACTAAGGTATTCTTAGAGGAAGAAGATCCTATATCTCCAATAGAAGGAGTAAATTTTTTCACCTCTACAGGGGAACATATTTTAGCTGAAGAGTTAGAAATTCCTAGTGGAGAAGAAGAAGAAGAACCTTTCTTCAACATTCCATTAATAGAGGAACTAAAGGAAGAGAAATTAACCTTACAGATTGAACCTTATAGTAGCTCTGAAGAATCTATAATTGCAGGAAGAGGAGAAGGATAAGTTCTAAATGGATAAAATATAATTTTTGGAGGAAGAGGTGGAGGACGAGGTAGAGGGAATGTAGGAGGAGGTAGAAGAGGTGAATAAAATAGAAGAAATAGGTAAATTGATAGTTCTTTTAGATTTCCTATAATTGATGGAGATACAAATGCCACAATGAAAAATATCTCACCTTCTATCCTTCCAAATTCCCATGGATTAAAAAGTGAAGATCCTGAAACCTTTGTTTTTGAATTTGAAGTATTTTGTAGAACTTATGATTATTTACAAGACTCTCAAAAAATTAAATTGTTTCCTTCGACATTGAAAGGAGCAGCTTTAAAATGGTTCATGGGTTTAGTCACAGAGTCTACAAGGACATGGAATGACATGAAGAAAGCATTTTTAGAAATTTTTTTGGATTATTGCATACCCATTAAATCACAAGGATGAAGTATTCCAAATGATGCAAAAAGAGGATGAGAATTTGGAGGATTTAATTGAAATATTAAATTATAACATAAAAAGAGCTAAAATGGATAATTTAGATCAGGACACTTTAAAAGATCTTTTATTAAAATCCATTAGAGATGAGTGGATAGATATCCTCAACATGATGGGGAAGGGAGATATCTCTCAACTCCCATTACCTGACATTGTTGAATTATGTATTCATCTCTCAAGGGGAAAAGCAAACACTAGGAAAAGTCCAAGAGATCCTTCTCTTGCTAGGGTGAATAGATCTGCAACTGGAACAGTAAGTAGGGCACAAATTAGAAATATGCTTGATGAATTTAAAACAGATATATTAGGGAGTCTTAGTGAACAGATAGACACCCTTAAATTAAAAACCAAGAAGAAAGCTAAGACTGATGCTTTAGCTATTTTATATCCTAAAAGCAGAAAGAAGCATGCTTTAAGAAAATGTCCTCTTGATGAAAAATTCATAGAGACCTGTAATATTTATTCAGAAAACCATGAAACTAAGAGTTGCCCTTCAATTCCAGGTCTTAAGGCTATTTTTCAAGAAGAAACAACTTCAAATCCAACATAATCTCTTTTCTTTGTCTCTAGAAGACCATGGCAGGGGCCACAAACTCAAGGCTTTAGCAATCAAATGTATACTCATCCCCCACCAAATAATTGGAATTCTTGGAAACAACCTTGGCCTCAATCTCAATATTGGGAACACGGAATGAAAAATCTCTATGGTAGATACTCTCAATAATACCAATATCCTCCATCACATCCAAACTATCCTCCCCAAAAAATTCCTCAACAAAATCAACAACCCCAACTCTGAAACCAAAATCCACAACTTTCATTACCATTCCCACAAATACCAAATCAACTACCTGCCCAACCATTACCAAACCCCAATAATAAAAATCCTCAAAATACTTACATGATAGAAGGACAACAATTTCCAACCTACATGATTACTCCACTAGATCTTAATGATGTCCAAATTAGATCTGGTAGGATACTAGAAAATAAAAAGCCTTATGTAGTTATTCAAGAACATGATAATTTTCAGAAAAATTCTCTACAGCCAAATAAATTTTTTGAGGAAGGAACATCTCTTCAAAACCAGAATTATGAAAATAAAAGACAAAAAGAACCAATAAACTCAACTCATATCATAAAGAAACCATCAATATCTACTTCTAACCTGTTGAGATTGCAACAAGATGATGAGCTTAGTGAAAAGAGTCGCCTTCACTAAGTGGTCCCGCAGGCTATTTTTGGCGCAAAGTCTATTTTTAGACATGTCGATCATATTCTATGAGTTACAGGATGCTATTTGTGGATGGTTGGTCAAGTTGGAAAAATAGATGGACTTCTATTTTTAGACATATTGGGTGGAATCTATTTTTATATTTCCAGTCTAAAAATAGATATGTCGAATATTATTAGCTCTTAATAATATTTGGACTATAAACATTATCTTATTCTCTTGGAGCACTTCAATTAAGTGCACATATGTGGCACAGTAGCTGACAGAAGGAATTACGCTATTCCTGAGGGTTAAGTGCAGCTATTGCATGGAGACTTTAGTTAGAACTCATGTGAGAGAGTTTGGTGGAGTTGATTGAGGAAGTTAATGGAGTTTTGTTCAGTTTAACTGAGTTAAACATAGTTGAGCTAGTTGTATCTAGTCTAACTGATTGATACACTAGTGAGAGTGGTGTGAATTAATTATTAATTAATTCACTCATTATTAACTCATTAATAAACTAAAGAATACATCAGTTAACTTCAGTGCACGAATAGTTTCAGTGGAGACCAGTGGAGAGATAGGTGAAAGAGCAGTGTGACTATCAGTTGTGACTATATTGGTGCATGATTTTGCACCACACATTGATGGAGATGCCAATGAGGATTGCGTAGTGCATACCAGGTGGATTCAAGTTCAATCAGAGCCAATATTCAGTAGGGATTGTGCAGTAGAGGCAGGCTATCAGGTGGCAGAGATTGGAGCATGTGATTTGCTAGATCGGACCTGATTAGTGTGTAGCAATTGGAGATTGTACTGAGAGCTTGTGAGGAGATTTGTATAATGATTATTACATGATCTATATGACATATAATATACAGATAGTTGACGGTTTTCAGCTTTAAGCTTTCCCATGAAATATTGTGCTCATATGTGTGAATTTTTATGGTTTTAATGTGCGCATTTGATTGTTTTTATTTCCGCAATTAATGATCAATGGTAGAAAATATTCTGTATTGTGCATGAAGTTAAAATAGTGTGTGATCAGGAGAATCTCGGTGAATAATATATCAGTTATTCAAATTTCTACATGGTATTAGAGTGATATTGATCATTGGAGAAATTGCAAAACATTGAAGCGGTTGAGTTTTTGTGCTGGTGGAATTCGAATTTGCAGTAGTGTTTTCTTGGTGTCCAAGTTGAGATGTCTTTCAACGGATTGCGATTGGAGTATGCCCTTGAGGGCAGCTAGAATTATATTGCATGGAAGGACAGGATGGAGGTGGTGCTGGATGACAATGGGTTGAAGGATTTCATAGAGGTAGAAATTCCAAAACCTACTTTTGGCGATGCTGCCGCACTTGACGCATGGCAAAAGAAGACAGCGAAGTGTCGAAGAATTCTATTGGAAGGTGTAAAGGATCACATAGTGTCCAGCCTTCATGGTAAGGCTTCTCCATTCCTCATGTGGAAAGCGTTGACAGACTTATTCCAAAGCAAGAGCAACTAGAGGAAGTTGGCGCTCAACGATAAACTCAGAAACATAAAAATGGAGAAAGGCGACAGTATGCCCAAGTACCTCACGAAGTTCATCCAATGCAGGGATGAGCTGGGAAGTGTGGGGATGACTATTGATGATGAGGACTTGGTGAGCTTGGCTCTCCTTGGGCTTCCTAAGATTTTTCATTCCTATCAGGACTCTGTCAATGGTCAGGAGAAATTGCCAGGATGGGAGCGACTTTGGTCGGATCTTGTGCAAGAGGAGATAAGGAGAAGTACCAGGGACAGATCTTCATCAAAGAACTCAGATGAAGAAAATTTTTCTTTGGCTGCCAAAGCAAGGAAGGGTAAGAGCAAGAAGAATGCTTCTCGATCCGGTGTGAAAGACAGGAAGTAGGACATGTCCAAGGTGAAGTGATTTCACTCTCACCAACACGGACATTACGCCACTAATTGTCCACAAAACAAGAAAAATAAGTAGGCTGCTGGATCTGCAGCTGGAGAGGCCTTAGCCCCGGAGTTTGAGCTGGGATTTTCACTGATCGCATGCTTGGTATCAAGTATGATGCATTCAGTGTGGTTTCTTGACAGTAGTGCATCTTTTCATATGACCGGAGACAAAGATTTGTTCAGTGATCTGGATGAGAAGGATCTTGGAGTGCACATCGAGATGGGTGATGATGATAGATACAGTGTGACCGGTATCGATACCATTTCCTTTGAGAGGGATTCTGGTAAACCCTTCGTATTGAAGGAAGTGATGCATGTTCCAGGATTGAAGAAGAATCTGATCTCGGTGGCCATGTTAGAAGACAAGGGATATGATGTTGTCTTTAGCGAGGGAATGGATTTCCTGTGCAGTAAGGCAACTGGTGAGACCCGAAGGATAGGGGTTTGAGTTAAGAACCTTTATTAGTTACAGGTAGATGGCTGCGTAGAAATGGTAGGCAAGGCAGAAGGAGTGGTGAGCCGAGATGATGGCGAGCTATGGCACAGGAGATTGGGCCACCTTCACCATGGAGCTTTGAAGATACTGCAGCATATTTCTACTGGGTTCCTAAGGGCACTCTTGCGCAGTCAGATCAGTGCAAGGGATGTACCTTGGGAAAATTTGTGAAAGCCACCTTTCATGAGAAGGATAGCTCACCCATGACGATCCTTGAGAGAATTCACACGTACGTGTGTGGACCTTTCTCGCAGCTTCCCGATGTTGTGCCACGCTTACCAGGACATTTTCGATAATTTTTCTCATAAGGGTTGGATCTTCTTCATGCAAAAGAAGAGTGAGACATACTCAAAGTTCGTGAGTTCAAGGCACCGGTTGAGAAACAATCGGGAAGCAGGTGAAGGCTCTTAGAGCAACAATGGTGGTGAATTCATCTCTGGTGAATTCAAGGACTTTTGGCAATAGTTAGGAAATTGAAGAGAGCTCTTACACTTACAACCCACAACAGAATGGGGTTGCCGAGTGGAAGAATAGAATGATCGGAAGCCGCACAGATGTTGCATGATCAGGGCCTACCCATTCACTTGTGGGCGGAGGCATGCAATACTGCAATATATGTGCAGAACCATTGTCCTCACAGGATACTTGGCATGAGTACACCCGAGGAGGCGTTTTCTGGTAAGAAGCCTGATATTTCCCATTTGAGGATTTTTGGTTCACCTGTTTACATTCATGTGACGAAGGATGCCAGGAAGAAGCTGGAGCCAACTGCAGAGGTTGGGATATTTGTGGGGTACACTGATACGCCCCAAAACTATTGTGTGTATTTTCCAGACAGTCACAAGACTATTGTGCGATGGGATATCAAATTTCATGAGGAGAAAGCCATGAAGCGTTCGCTTGAGAGAGAGCCACACTTGCATGCAGATGAGGAGCTATTAGTTCCTAAGGATGAGTCTTAGGTTGTGGATCAGCCACAAGATGAGGTTCATGGAGTGTAAGAGACCACTCATGTAGCACCAACCATCAGAGGGCGGAAGCGCACTACCGAAGTTGAGCGACTGGCTCAAGATGCAGAGAAGGCTGTAGGAGCACCTACATCATAGCGCAGACAGAGACAGTCACCTAACCGGTACACTGGATACATGGCTCTTATGAGTTAGTGTATCGTGACAGAGCAATCCTCTTTCGAGGAAGCTGTGGAGGATCCCACTTGGGTAGATGCTATGGTGGAAGAGTATGATTCGATTGTTAGAAAAAGTGCATGGGAGATTGTCCCAAGGCCGGAAGGGAAATCAGTGGTTGGTTCGAGATGGATCTACAAAGTGAAGCAAGCAGCTGATGGGAGTGTGGAGAAGTACAAGGCAAGATTTTTTTCTCGAGGCTTCTCACAGATTCAGGGGATCAATTATGAGGAAACCTTTGCACCTATCACAAGGTATTCTTCCATACGGACGATCCTAGCTCTCTCAGTGCAGATGGGGTGGCACATTCATCAAATGGATGTGAAGACTGTGTCCCTCAACAGGGTGATTGAGGAGGAGGTGTACATAGAGCAACCCGAAGGTTTTGAGATCTTCAGCAGCGAGTCGCATGTGTGCAGGCTCAAGAGAGCGCTGTATGGGTTGAGACAAGCACCTCGTGCTTGGTACACACGGATCGACAGTTACTTTACCAGACTTGGATTCTCCAAGAGTGAGGCAGATCCAAACCTATACTAGATAGTGGTGGAGGGTAAGTTTCTGATCATTGTAATTTATGTAGATGATTTGATACTAACTGGTGATGAACAGTTGATACTCTCATGCAAGGCTGATCTTGCAAAAGAGTTTGAGATAAAGGACTTGGGCCTCCTTCATTATTTCCTGGGATTGGAAATTTATCAGTGCAGTGATGGACTGTTTGTTTCTCAAGGCAAGTATGCCCGAGAGATACTGGAGAAGTTCAACATGAATGGCTGCAAGCCTATTGATACTCCTCTTCCTGGTGGTTGGAGGAAGGAGAATGCTACATCGACAGATGTAGTGGATGCCACTGTTTACCGAAAGTTGGTGGGGTCGCTCATGTATCTGGTCAATACACGACCCGACATATTCTATGAAGTTAACCAGCTTTCACAAGCTATGGTTAAGCCTACCAAGCTCTTTTGGAAGGCGGGGAAGCATGTATTGAGATATCTCAGAGGCACATCAAGATATGGATTATGGTACAGACAGTCGGATGAGGTGAGGCTATGTGGCTTCACGGATGCAGATTGGGCAAGGAGCCCAACGCACAGAAAGAGCACATCCGGAGGGATTTTTAGTATCGGGTCGACAGCAGTTTCTTGGTACAGCAGGAAGCAGAGATCCGTGGCACTCAGTTCAGTAGAGGCCGAGTATATGGCAGCGAGTTTGGCTGCATGCGAGGCTATATGGATGACGAAGATCCTGGTCGGGTTGTTCAGTTCACACTTAGATCCTACTGTGATTTATTGTGATAATCAGAGTTGCATCAAACTCTCGATTAATCCAGTATTTCATGATAGATCTAAACACATTGACATCCGGTATCATCATATCATAGATTGTGTGTAGCGGAAGATCATGTTACTTTCATACATTCCTACGGAGGATCAGGATGCTGATATCTTGACGAAGGCACTCACCAGGAGCACATTCGAATACCACAGAGGCAGGATAGGGGTGGCAGATAATCCTTATCTTGTTGAGAGGGAGTGTTGAGATTGCAACAAGATGATGAGATTAGTGAAAAGAGTCGCCTACACTAAGTGGGCCCGCAGGCTATTTTTCGCGCAAAGTCTATTTTTAGACTATGTCTATTTTTAGACATGTCGATCATATTTTTAGACTATGTCTATTTTTATGATGCTATTTGTGGATGGTTGGTCAAGTTGGAAAAATAGATGGACTTCTATTTTTAGACATATTGGGCGGAATCTATTTTTATATTTCCAGTCTAAAAATAGATATGTTGGATATTATTAGCTCTTAATAATATTTGGACTATAAACATTATCTTATTCTCTTGTAGCACTTCAGTTAAGTGCACAGATGTGGAACAGCAGCTGATAGAAGGAATTACGCTATTCCTAAGGGTTAAGTGCAGCTATTGCATGGAGACTTTAGTTAGAACTCATGTGAGAGAGTTTGGTGGAGTTGATTGAGGAAGTTAATGGAGTTGTGTTCAGTTTAACTAAGTTAAACATAGTTGAGCTAGTTGTATCTAGTCTAACTGATTGATACACTAATGAGAGTGGTGTGAATTAATTACTAATTAATTCACTCATTATTAACTCATTAATCAACTAAATAATACATCAATTAACTTTAGTGCATGGACAGTTTCAATGGAGACTAGTGGAGAGATAGGTGAAAGAGCAGTGTGACTATCAGTTGTGACTATACTGGTGCATGAGTTTGCACCACACATTGATGGAGATGCTAATGAGGATTGCGTAGTGCATACCAAGTGGATTCGAGTTCACTCAGAGCCAATATTCAGTAGGGATTGCGCAGTAGAGGCAGGCTATCAGGTGGCAGAGATTGGAGTATGTGATTTGCTAGATCAGACCTGATTAGTGTGTAGCAATTGGAGATTGTACTGAGAGCTTGTGAGGAGCTATGTATAATGATTGTTACATGATCTCTATGACATATAATATACAGATAGTTGGGGATTTTTAGCTTTAAGCTTTCCCATGACATACTGTGTTCATATGTGTGAATGTTTATGGTTTTAATGTGCGCATGCGATTGTTTTTATTTCCGCAATTAATGATCAATGGTAGAAGAGATTCTGTATTGTGCATGAAGTTAAAATAGTGTGTGATTAGGAGAATCTCGGTGAATAATATATCATTTATTCAAATTTCTACATAACCCTCCTTTTCCTAAAATATTACAAGTTGATAAAGGAGTAGAAAAGCATATTATGTTGCCCAATTATGATTTTCTAGATGAATTGAATTATGTCTGTATCAAAATTCCCTTGTTATGGGCCATTAAAGAGATTCCAATTCTAGCCAAAACAATAAAAGAGTTGAGCATGAAGAAACTAGGAAGAAAAACAAAAGAAATAAAAAGAATTCAACTGGTAGGAAAAACTGCAGACATAATGATGGCAAAAATTTCCATACAAAAATATTTAGATCCAGGAAGTCCAATTGTAAAAACACATATCAATGGTGTTGAAATTCCAAATACATTGATTGATTTAGGAGCAGCTATAAACATCATGAGCAAACAAACCATGGAACAACTCAAACTTCCTAAGCGTCTGTATACACCTACATTCTGAAATTAGCAGACAGATCTGTAATCAAGCCAAATGGTGTGTTAGAAGATATTTCAGTATCCTTAGACTCTTTGGAGTATCCTGTCGATTTTATGATCTTAAATCCTAAGAAAAATCTAGGAGGACATCCACTAATATTAGGAAGACCTTGGTTGGCTACAACTGATGCTTTCATTAGCTGTAGATCTGGTGATATGTACATCTCTAATGGTAACTCAACAAATAAATTCACTCTCTATCCTCCAAAAAAATAAATAAATAAATAAATAAATAAAATAAAAAAATCACAGAGTTAGAAGATGAAGAATGGATTGATAATGAAAATGATATACAACCTCTTTTTACTATTTCAAGCATTAGTCAAATCTTAAATTCAATAAAAAATTTTGAAACATCTTCATAATATGAACATGAGAAATTTTAAGAAAAATGCAATATTGAATATTTTTCATCCAGGCAGATGTCTCTATACTCTATGGAAGAATTTGGTAGCTCTACGGTTGAAATATTTCCAGGGAAAATTTTGAACATAAACAAAAACTTGGAAAGATTACAATAGGAAAAGTTAATCAAAACATTACAACAAAATTCTTCTGCATATGCATGGGAATGCACTGACATGAAAGGAATTAGTCCTAAGACTTGTATACATCACAACTACATTGAGGAAAATTGCAAACCTATCAGACAACCTCAAAGAAGGATGAATCCAAATCTTAAGGAAATTGTGAAAGAAGAATTGCAAAAATTGTTGAATGTGAACTTCATTTACCCAATTTCGGATAGTTAGTGGGTTTCCCCTTTACTAATTGTACCCAAAAATAATGGTAATTGGAGGGTATGCATTGACTATCGAGAGTTGAATAAAGCTACCCTAAAATATCATTTTCCTTTAACTTTTATAGATCAAGTATTAAATACATTAGCAGGTAAGAAGTATTTCTCATTCTTGGATGGTTTTAGTGGTTACAATCATATTCAAGTAGCACTTGAAGACCAAGACAAGACCAAATTCACCTGTCCATGGGGAACTTATGCCTACTGAGTACTTCCTTTTGGATTGTGCAATATATGTGAAATATTCCAAAGGGCAGTACTAAGAATTTTTTTTGATCTAATACATGATTGTGTAGAGGTATATATGGATGAATTTACAGTTTATGGGAATTCATTTGAAGAAGCTTTAGAGAATTTGGAAAAGGTTCTTAAAAGATGTAAGGAAGCAAATATTTCACTAAGTCATGAAAAATGCTTTATGATGTTTACCGAAGGGATTATTTTAGGACATCACATTTCAAGAGAGGGAATTAAAGTTGACACATCTAAAGTTGAAGTCATATCCAAATTATCAATTCCAAGTTGTCAAAAGGATGTTAGAAGTTTTATAGGATTCATAGGATATTATAGGAGATTTATAGAAAATTTCACTAAAATAGCATCCCCACTCTTCAAGTTACTTACCAAAGATTGTGAATTCAGTTGGAATCTTGATTGCCACTTGGCATTTGAAACTTTAAAAACAAAAATTTCTGAAGCACCCATCTTAAGAGGTCCAAATTGGAAACTACCTTTTAATATTTCAACAGATGCTTCCGATACAGGTCTAAGAGTTGTATTAGGACAAAACGATTTGATCCCCTATGCCATCTATTACACAGGAAAGAATTTGACTCCCACTGAGTTAAATTACACTGTAACTGAAAAGGAATTCTTAGATGTTGTTCAAGCTATCAACAAATTTAGACATTATATTACAGGCTATGAAACCTTTGTTCATACAGATCACTCTCCAATTAGATACTTAATGAAAAAAACTGTTACTAATGGCAGAGTCACAAGATGGTTATTACTCTTGCAAGAATTCAATATCACCATTCTAGACCGACCTAGAAAACAAAACACAATTGCACAATTGTTGATTTCTTGTCTAGAATTCAAAATGTCAAAAATGATACTCCAGTTGAGGATAAGTTTCCTAATGAATACCTTTTTTCAATAACTACTAAAATCCCTTGGTTTGAAGGTATTTTTGATTACTTAGTCACAGGAAAGTTACCTTCACACTTGTTTCCTAGAGAGAAAAGAAGAATTATTCAAATAAGTGAAAATTACTCACGGATTAATGATGAACTGTATAAAACAGGTCCAAATATCATTATCATAAGGTGTGTTCGAGAAGATGAAATGCTTGAGATTATTAAAGCATGTCATGATGAACCATATGGTGGACACTTTGCGGATAAGAGAAAAACCTATAAAATCCTTCATTTAGGATATTTTTGGCCATCCATCTTCAAGGATACCAAAGAATATGTAAAAAGGTGTGACAAATGTCAAAGAATGGGGAAACCTGTTCCTTTAGATGAAATTCCATTATAACCTCAAGTACTCATCGAACCATTTGAAAAATGGGCCTTGGATTTTGTTGGACCAATCAATCCACCATTTAATCAAAAGAAATATATTCTAGTATGTACTAATTATGTCACTAAATGGGTGGAAGCTAAAGCACTTCCTTTAGCTAATGAACATTCTGTAGTTAAATTTATTTGTGAGGATATATTCACTCGTTTTTGTGTTCTAAGAGAAATTGCGACAGAATAGGGATCTTATTTTACATCAAATTTGGTGGAAAAGCTTGTGGAAACCTACAAGATCAAGCATATAAAATCCACTCCATATCATCCACAAGAAAATGGTCAAGTAGAGTCTACCAATAAAGTGATTGAAGGAATTTTCACTAAGACTGTACATCTACACATAAGAGATTGGGCAGAAAGGCTTCCTGAAGCCTTATGGGCCTACAGAACTACATGGAGGAATACAACAGGGCATAATCCCTATGAACTTGTTTATGGGAAGAAAGTATTGCTCCCTATAGAATTTTAGATTCAAACCTTCAAGATGGCAGTCCAATTGGGACTTGATTTATCAGAAGCACAAAAGCATAGATTGGAGCAACTTAATGAGCTTCATGAAATCAAACAAGATGCAGTTCAAAGAAACAGTATAGTCCAGAAGCAAAGGTCCAAATGGCATGATAAATATATCAAGGAGAAGAAGTTTCAAGTAGGGGATTGGTCACTTTTGTTCGATTCAAAGTTCAAATACTTTCAAGGAAAGTTTCAGACTCATTGGCTTGGGCCTTGTTAGGAATCTATAATTAGCAAGATTGGAAAAATTCTGATCACAAAAACAACATCGTTTCAACCAACTTTGGGATTCTAGGATCTAGCCCTCCTGAATCCGGAGAGGGATCTCTCCAATAAGTGCAAATATGGATTTGTCTTTGAAATTTGGGTTAATGAGATTAGGCTAGTTATGAAGGCCAAGGGTTTTGTTTGTTTTTGGATGGTTGAGCATGAATATGGCTTGAGTGAAAATTCCTAAGTGCAAAGAGTTTCAAAAGTGTGAAGTTTCAAGCAAATATAACAAGCTTTGACCGAAAAGATAGATAATTGTAGGTTTTAGTCCATTGGGCTATGGAATCATAATAGGGTTTAATTGAAACAACAAGGGGCAAGAGTGGTCCATGGGGAAAGTCATCTATGGCTAAGGGTCTCTTTAAGGTTTTATTTATGGAATGAAATGATACAACAAGAAGGGAGATTAAACAGATGCAGAACAAAGAGCAGCCTAAGATCTGGTAAGTACTTTTAAACTTGCCAGCTTTGACAAACACATAAGAAGAACATGAAAGCAAACTAGGATCTAGTAAGTACTTTTAAGCTAGCCAGCCTTTAATACACTTCCAATAGAAAACATCTAAGAAAAATGGAACACAAATGATAACAAGAATGGATTAAGATCTAATAAGTACTTTCAAACTAACCAACTTTAAACACATTCCAAGGGAAACTTTCAGTCAGCCTTTTGGGAAAAAACTAGGACCAGGGCTCACCATATCTTCCTTAGTTCATCACTACTCAACATGAAATGAAAATAACATCTAAGAACAACATTCAGCTAAGACAATAAGATGAGAGAACGAGAAAACTGAATTAAATCATTCCTAAATAACACAAATTTGGAAGAAAACATATAAATAAAGATTTTCAGTCAGAGAAGGTTACTGATATACATTAGGTCCTAACTCTATGCATGTTGTTCTTTATAGGAGAAATATTAACAAAGTGGAAACAAAAAATGAAATAACAAGTCACAATGAGAAAAACATCACCATTAACATAGACCAGGATCCCATAAATCAGCTTCTATTGATGCTCCAAACTAGTTACAGCTTTAAGTCCAATGTTTCAGGTCAGCAATCATCTTCACTTCTCAATCTAACTAGACTATCACAAGCAGAGCTCTAAGGGCCAGTGAATAATATTTACAATCAGAAGTTTCAGCTCAAGTATATATCAAAGTTCTGCAACTAACTCAACCAACAATTGCTCATCTTCTACGGCAGTATTTATAGAAGAATGAGGAGGTGATATCTAATCAAATATCTCTTAAGGAAATTAATACATATTCAAGACTTCTTGGCCTTTTGAGGGGCTCAATGAAGAAGTTTACAGGTGGTTCTCTGTATTAACTGTTTACAATTATGAAGTAAGCTCGGTGGGAGCTTTATTTGACTTTGAGGCTCTGCATAATGTTTGGAGTAACTCTGCAAATATTTCTGCATTTATTTCCTTGCAGAAGTAACTCTTTGGCTGCGTTTGAAACAAATATTTGATTCTGCAATAATTTTAGCCTCTGTTTTGAATACTTTCAGGCACAGGTGGCACTTATGGTAGCTGAGGAATCAATTCACCTCATTTGAAGCGGTGGAAGCCTTTTCCGTTAGTGAAACACTTATGATTTTCTTATTGACTGTGTCTTAATCCAGGGAATTAGGCTTTTGATAATCATTCTTAGCCGTAATTCCCCAGATCTATCTTTAATCCCCATTCTTCTGTGCTGCGCTCTGTTCTTCAACACTTATACTCTTTTAACTGTTGTTTTTAACAAAACAGTGTCTTGTCAATGTGCAAGGCCGCACAGGTCCCTTTACGGCATCAATGCTAATAGAGCATCGATGAAACAATGGAATAGAGCCTAGCGGATGGTTCCTTTTGATAGCTCAAAGGCGCAGGAAACATCTTTCCCGGCCTTCGACCTTTCTCTTCAATACAATGGAAAACCATTAAAAAGACCTGCAAAACACAGAAATAATTAAAAAATCCTGTGAAATGGGTTAAACTGCTTCATAAGGCGGGGGAGGAGCGTAGTCGTTGGATCTGGACACGTGGATGGTCCAGATCTAATCGGGAGATCACAATGGGCGGGAGGAGAAAAGGGCTGCGATGAAAAAAATCCGATGTGATTGCGCGATCGAAAGGGCTGACGCGACAGAGCGATGGTCGTTGATCTAAGGACGAGATCAACAGTGGAGAATGAATCGGGGGACTGACCGATCATAGAGACAAACAAAATGCGTGCGATTAAACATTGCGATGCGATTGAAATCTCCGACGCGACAGAGTGATGGCCGTTTGATTGGCGTTCGACCAATAGCGGGGATTAGTTATAGAATGATTTGGCGGAAAAATATTTATAACATATGAAACCCAAAGTTTTCAACAAAAACAAAGGTTTTTAATGGATCGAGATATACATATATGATAGGCGCCAAACTACGGGGCCTATGGTCTTTGTGGAATGTAATATGCCCGGAGCGTATTAAAACAAGGGCCAATCACAATCGGGCCATCGGCCCTGGTCTTTTAATCTACCCATTGTATCTTCTCCGATTGTGATTGCACGATCGGTCTTTCAATCTACCCATTAAAATATTAAAACACGTGACTTTGGTTTTTTATGACAAACTTTGGATAAATGGGTTTTTCATTTTACAAAGGGAAAAGCGGATCAGGGAAGAAATATTATGAGGTTTTAAGCGCCAAGGCGGGCCCACTGGATATATATAAAATATGATGTGATCGGGGTAATAACTCTTGGTTTTTCAAAAGAAACATGAGACCTGGAGTTATATCAAAAGGGAGCCGATCGCATCGGAGTTTTTGTGTAACAAAACATATGCACTCTTTTGATTTACTCCGATGCGATAAGCGCCGATGGGAATAGCGCCTGGTTCCAAGGAAAGGGCATGTGGGGGAAGTGGTTAGGGGGCTTAGCCAAAAAGGGGCTAAATCCTATAATAAAAACATGAATTTTTTATGATTTTTCAATGTTTTTTCAAGGGATTTGAGGGTTTCGGTAAGGCTAAAAAGTGGGTCTCTAACCTTGTAAAAGTGATTTTCATGAGGGGAAGAAGAGGGATCATGAAAAAAAAGGAGTTCTATGGAGAAAAAAGGGGAGAAAATGAAGGTAATTTTGGAAGAGGGTGAAGGGGAAAATGATGGTTTTTCCAGCAGTTTCTTCTCATGGAATCAGCAGAATTTCTGAGTATAAAAATGGGAACAACAATGAGGATTTTGGAAAGAGGCATGAGGCCTTCAAGGGGTCTTCAAGAGCCAACACTTTTAGTAATAAAATTTTTTCCTTGAAGGCTCAAAAAGTCTTAGCCACCTTTTGCTATAATCAAATATCATAGGTGGCTAACAAGCCTTATGAGATTGAAAAATTATTTGACAATGGAGCAGTCAGGATAAGGACAATTGATGAAGAAAAGGTACCTCTTCTTGTGAATGGACATCGATTGAAAGTGTACCATAAGAAAATTTCAAGAGAAGAGTTTATCAAGATTTTCCAAGATAATACTGATATGAAGTTAGTGAAGAAGGATTCTTCTTCTTCCCTAACTTAGATTTTATTTTTCCTATCCAAATATAAATAAATAAAAATAAATAAATAAATAAATAAAATTTTATAAGTATTAAAACCAATCAATGATTGGCATCCTTATACAGGAAACACAAGATGAAAATCAGAAATTTCTGACATCCTATATTTTCCCTTTTTTTTACAACAAGAAGTAGTACAGAACTACATTCAATGCTGCATTTACATTTCATCTTTACAGCTACATTCCATTCCACAGTCACATTCCATTTTGCAGCTACATTGCATTCCACAGTCATGTTCCATTTTGCAGCTAAGATTCCATTTTGCAGCTGATTCCACATTTTGCAACTGATTCCATATTCTGCAACCACATTCCATTTCTACAAGAACATTCCATTCTGTAGCTCTGACACATTTTTACGGCCTACTAAAAAAATTACAAATACAAGAAATTGAAGGACTACAATTGAAGACCACCATGCTAAATGGTACCTAAAGAATCAACACCAAAGAAACGACAACGAAAGGTTAGTTCTAAAGGTAAAGTTGAAAATTTTTATTTTAATAGCAAGGTCAAAACATTAGCATGTATAATGTAGACAATTATATGCTACCTTGACATGTCATCATTTGATTCGATTGGGACTTCCATCATATCATAGATCGACCACATCATTTGCATTATGTTTCATAACGGTCCACAACAAAATCCCCCATTTATGATTAACAGTTAAGATCTGTTGATGTGACATATCCCACTACGTTTCTTCAAAACCTCAATCCATCTCACTCATTTCTACAAACCCTCGACGTCCTTAATTAGAGCTATAATCCAATTCACTTCATAACAGAGAAGGATAATTCTGAAGGCTAGACTCTTCATAATAGAAGGCATGGGATTGATAGTTAGATCAGAACCAATGGGAACAAAATATATGGAAGGATATCCTCAGATCAGGGAGATGTTGTAGAAGGATAAATGGCTCAAGTTCATAGAAAAATTTGACGGCTTCAACAAAAATATCACTAATTCTTTTGCGAGGTATTTTGATGGGACAGAAGTTAAGATAGGAGACATCAAATTCTCAGTAACTTAGGCATTCATAGCTGAAGCCACAAAACTCCCAAGGTTTGGCGAAAGGTGGTTCAAAAAAAAAAAAATTCACAGTGAATCATGGAAGGTTATCCTCAAAAATCTAAGTATGGATACTTCTATTTTCAGAAAAGGTATTCCTAGCTCTGCACTCAAGAACAAATGGAGGAACATGCTTTTAATTCTGCAAAATTTTATCACCTGTAAAGGAAAATTTGGCTGCATGTATGTGTATCATATTCTATTGTTGATGAATTTCTTAGAGAATGGTGAAATAAATCTTCCCTTGTTTTTACTGAATAACTTAAAAAGAATGTCTACAAACATGCAGAAGAGAAAACAGTTTATAGATAACACTATGCACCATCATGGGTTGGTAAAAATACTTCTTGAATTTCATTTGAAAAGTATAGAAGATTCCTAGGAGAATTTTCTTATCAGAAATCATTTCCAAGAAGTACCAGAGCAGTCTAAAGAAGACAATACTAGAAAAAGAAGAAGGAAGAAGATTGCCACAAACATTGAGAATAGACCTACATCTCCACTTCAGAAAAAATGATGAAAAGCTCATATCTTCACAATTAACAAAGAACAAGAAGCAAGGTAAAGTTAAGACAGGAGGTAAAATAGAAAAGAGGAGCAAGGTTACAAGTGGAGAAAACGCAAATCCTCCACAGGTAAGAAGGAGTTCCAGAGTCAGAGGTTCGATGAAGAAAACACTAACACAAGAGATAGAGTTTGTAAGTTTAGAGGAAGAACCTCCAATACCACCTCCCATCAATATTTCTCCTCCACATAGCTCTAAAAATTCTCCTATTCATAATTTTGAAGGTTGTCCCAACAAAAGATCTCCAGGCATAGACCCAGTACAACTAGAAATATATGATTATATAGAGGCGTTGGAGAAGAGAAATGCAGCAATGAATATAGAACCTCCTATCAATCTAGAACCTCCTATCAATCCACAAGAACCTCTAGTTGATACTCTCAAACATGAGATCTATGAACTATAGATATTGAATAGGTATATTAAACAGGAGAATGAAGTCTTGAAGTAGCAGAACAAATTGGAGAAAGTAATTAGTGATAATACCATCCTGCACTTAGGACTATGGTACAAAAAGAACAGGAAGTTAAAGAGAAAGAACAAATCACTAAACAAGGCAGTCATAAATCTCAAATACAAGCTCCTTATGAGAAATCTCAGGATGGAAATCACTTCAGAGAAAAGAAAAAGGAGAAAATTGGATGTATTAGCAGAAGTTTTGGAACAAATGCAATAGGAGAGGAAAGTTCACATTTTTGGTAAATTGCATGAGGACATGCAATGACTTCTTAGTGGGGGTATGTTGAACCTCATACTTGTCCTTTCTCTGACATCATTTCTCACCCTTTTTCCTTACTTTATCATAAGTCCATACACTCCAATCAATGATAAATGTCATGTTTTATCTAATGAAATGAATTTAAATGATTTCTATGTTATATTCTGATGTTCTTTATATTTGATTAGATTTTTGTAATTTGGCTACAGAACGCTGCCTATTCTGCAGCTAATCGTTGGTTCCATAACTAATTTCATGGTTTGACAGGTTCCAAGGAGCGAATAGGGAAACGAGCCACATGGGAATCTCCAAAATGATTCACACATAGATTTTGTTCTATATACTTGATTGAAATCGACAAAAAAGGATGCCTGAGATCGTGGTCAAAGTCTGGTCAAAGGACGTAAGTGGAGAGCGGAAGAACTCTTGATTTTCTCTGATGTAGCAAATCAAGAGTTAGCCAATCAAAATACAATTCTATGATTTGGTTAAGATAGCCACCTGTAGGCGTAATTAGCTCATCACAATTATGTTTTGTCTTATTTAAATACCGGTTATGCAGAAACCGGACAGGAGTTGTAATTTCTAAAACACTATGTATTGTTTTAAACTCCGTTCTTTTCATAATAAAAGGATCATGTTTATTGTTCTAGTACCTTCTTAATGCGTATATAGTCAGCTAGGATCTCAACCAAATCTGTTGCAGAGGGCCCTTGCACAGGAGGAGGTTTTTCGTTAATTATTTTAGTTTAATTCTTTAATCTGTTTTGTCAATTTCCTGAGTAGACTAATATTTTGTTGCAGATTTTAAATAAATATCATAGAATTAAGTCATGAATGTTTTCTTAGCATCAATGATAGAATGAATATGTAATATTTGTTATCCTAAAACATCTCAATAAGGTAGATTCATCTATTTTCCAATTGGATTAAGTTTGAGGCAATAGAGCTCACAGTTGTTTAGGTTCCTTTCATGTTCTGTCATTTACTTTCCTAGATTAAATTCTTAGTTTATTGTATAATTGGATGTTCCTAAAGATCAGGCCAAGAAGGTGACTTGTCATATTTCACAATTGGGTTCTTGAATGTCTAACCTATGCAATCATTGAGCTTTTCTTTTACATTCTTTTACATTTTTTTCTAGATTAAGATCCTCAGTCAATTGTATAATTGGGTGTTCCTAAAGATCAGGCCAAGAAGGTGACTTGTCATACTTCACAATTGGGTGCTCCAATGTCTAACCTATGCAATTGTTGAGTTTTCCCTTTGCATGCTTTAATTTATTTCCTAGATTTAAAGACTAAAGTATAATTGGTTACTTGTACATCATCTCAATATGGTGATTCTATCATACTTCCATATTGGATGCTGGAGTGATTGAACATACCTTAGTTGTCTTCCTTTACATGCTTTAATTGCTTTCCTAGACTTAAATTTTCAAAACTAAAGTGTAATTGGTTGCTTGTACATCATTTCAAGAGGGTGATTCCATCATACTTCCATATTGAATGCTTGAGTGATTGAACATACATTAGTTGTTTTTCCTTTGAATATGCTTTCATTTCGAGTAGCATTGCAATTTCAAATTTCAGTTATAAGATTCATATCCATGGAATAGGAATAATGTTAAATTAGAAGTCATTTGTATAGACACTCTATTTATAGGTCGGATTCTAACGAGTCAACAGTCTTTGATTCATTTTTATGCAAATTAGTTTAACTTAAGAACACTTCATTTTCTTCCTTCTTTTAAAATTAGTTTTACACATTTAAATTTCACTAGATCCATTTGATTCCTTTCATAGTTCTAGATTAACATTTAGACATAAAGAAGAAAACCCCCAAAACAACATAAAAATACATACAACGAAGTAAGAAGAAGGTTAACTAAGCAGATATAGTGCACCACATTTCATCAGTTTACAAACCTCGGTTGATAATTTATGTAAGAAATTTAAGACATTAAATTGACTAAAAACCAACCATACAACCAGAAGAATCCAAATTATCCTCCTAATGTGGTTAACAAAAAAGGAAAAAACAAGCCTAAAGGAAATCCTGGACAGGGAGGCAACAACCAACAATGCCCTCTGACATCTCAAGCTGGAGACAAATCTAACCGAAATCAAAACCAAGAGCCAAGAAACCCCCAAAGGTAGATTAAGAGACCAATTCTTCGGACGGACCACTCTTATTCAATCTGTGGTGAGTACGGCCATTACGCTCACCACTGTCCTGACCTCCCTGAGCTGAAGAAGTTGCAGAGTAACTGTGGACAAGGGGGATCCTCCCAATAGGTAGAAGTCATGCAGGAGCCCTTCCCCCATCAAGGGACAATCAACACACAGCAACAAACTCTCGATGATTTCGGAAAAAACAACCACGAAATCTACATGATTGACGAATAAATGTTTTTTCAGACACAGAACGAAAATTACTATACCCCACCAGACACCAATGCGTCCGGGGCTAGTACAAGTGCACTAAAAACACCTTTGACGATATCAAATATTCCTATTGAATCTTTGCCAAAAATGGCTAAAGGACCAACTAGGCGAGCATGAAACTATTCCAAAGCAGCCCATAACTATAGAATTTTTTATGATCTAGCTCAATCTCCCGTCGCTATGTCAACTTTGGAGATATTACAATCATGCCCAAAGTAGTGGAAAGCCTTACTTTCTGCATTATGCGCCATCGATCCTGTCGATTTGAGCCTGATGGCTTTTGATTTAGACAAAGCCACCCCTAGGCTTCCTTCAATGGTCGCCTTTTAGATATCGATGTCGGTCCAAAACATCACCATTCACGGTTGTATCATTGACGAAGTTGCATCCACATGCATCATGTCAAAAAAAGTTTGGCAGAAGTTAGGGTCTCCCGAACTAAAGCCATCAGACATCACACTTAGAGCATACGATGGTCGCCCTTCAACCCCCGTCGGTCTCTACCAAAACGTTCCGGTCTACTTAGCCGGCAAGACGGTCTTTATAGACATTGAAGTCTTGGATGTCCAATTGTAATATACTTCTTGGCTAGAGTTATATGTACTTCATGTCAGCCATCGCCTCCTCTGTCTTCCTAACTATGATGTTCCCCCATGAGGACCGCATCGTTTCTATCGACTAGTTGACACATAGTGAAAAGAGGCCCCTAAAAAATAATGGTGTCATTCTACCCTATGTAGACACATATGCTGACGTGCTTACATGGTACTAGGAATATGGCCCCGAACAGTTCAAACCATCGTCCATCCTAGGGTCATTCCTAGGAGATCCCCCTATTATACCTGAGTCATCATCTGATGTCACAGGGGCTCCGGTGTGCATGATATCCTCGTCAAGCATTGAAGCTAGTCAAGACACGAAGACGAGAAGTAATGACACCAAGTCCTCAGCCACGTCAGCCTCTCTAGCCTACGCCGCCTCCCAAACTCCTTTGCTCTTCCCCCCAGCTATTTTCATGTCGCAACAGGTCATGGCCACAGTGGTCCTACCAAAATTATTATTTGCAATACCAATCTGGTACCTAGTCCCACCTACTCCAATGGGAGTTGCACACATCACCTCTACAAGGTTAATCCCTATCAATCCTGAATTGGCACCAGCCGTTCGGGAGACTGTCCCAAACATCCCTGCAAAGGAAATTCCCATCACAAAATCAATGATTACGACTAAGAAAACCGAGAGAAGAGGAAAGAAGGTGGAGAGTCCCACCATGCAAGAAGAATCACCACGTTGCACCATATGTGACATAGTAGGACACCATACCCACATCTTCCTAGATCTGGATGAATTAAAACCACTCCTTAGCTCTGCGGTAGACATTGCGACACCAAGTTCCTATAAAATGGAACCGGCCACCAAAACTCAAGGCAAAGAATTGCATACTAATCATGCATGCACTATCTGTGGAAATTATGGACACTATACCTGTCATTGCATCAACTAAGGGAAATGAGAAAGGGAAAAGAGAAAGTAAGTGAAAAATCAGAAATAGAATCCCTCAAAGAACAATTGAAGGAAGCGGGTAAAGAGATATTAAATTTGAAATCTGAGGCAGAAAAACACATATCTTAGAAGGTTCAATTTGAACAAATGATGAAAATATCGGAAGATCAAATCTCAACTGTCTCAAAGTCTATGGACAATGCCAAGAAACTGCTGAAGAGGACTCATTGATTAAGGGGGGTGGCTAAACACACTAGGAAGATGAAATTATGCTTGCAAGCTAAAAACAGAGCATTAAAGGATCAAGTGGAAGACCTGAAGGAGCAGTTGGACTTGATCCAAGTTGAGCTAGAGAAGAAAGGGTTCTGGATGAGAGTGGTTGAAGAACCCATAAGCCAATTAATTGTAAATGGAGAAGAAACTCCTAAAGAGTGAAAAATTGAGCTGAAACATGTTTGATGAGGTTCATGGCCTACAAAGAACCTAAATTTTTCCTTAGGAGATCAATTTTTGAAGACAGTCACAAAAACAACAAATTATGGTTTTTTAGGGAGTTTCATAGCGTGCTTCAAGCTTGAAGCCAGAAAAATGCTACGAAAATTCTGAAGATGCAATTTTTCTTTGAAATTCAGTTATGTGAAGGTTTAAGAAGGGGAGTTTTTTTTTTCAAGATTTTTTGGCATAGTAAAGGTTTTTGACCAGCAAAGGTGGCAAGGAGATGGGTGAAAAGACAATATTTCATACACTACGAAGTGGCATAAACTTCCATGTTTCGTAGCGAGAGGCCTTTTTGAAGATTTTGGAGGGTTCAAAAAGCACACCAGACATCTAGAGACCTCTAGCCCATTAGTGGGCCATCCCAACAGAGACTCATTACTCAAAATGAGTGTCACACATCCAGATCAACAGGTAGAACAATGATTAAAGTGAAGATTATCCATTCCTGAAAAGTAGGTTTGTGTTCCCTAGATCTAGGGGTATTTTAAATATGTGAAGTGATGGTGAATTGTATCTTGAACATGTGATCTCTATTAAGTAATTTTTTTACTGTTAGAAAAAACGAATGTAATAAATAGGAGGTAGAGTCCTATTAGGAGTATGACTTCTTAAATGATAGTTCTCCTTTTTTTGTTCCAAGTAAGTAGTTTCAATTATGATAGGTGTCAAAGTTAGAGTTTGAAGATCTAGCCAGCTGGGCAAGTCATTTACATTGTAAAGAATGTCTATTTATATATTGAACATCGAAGAGCAAAGGGTTGGAGAATATTGCACCAAATTGCTACTTGTATGTTTTTTCCATTATCAGTAATATACTGTGACATTCTACTTCCAGACCTAAGATTCTTATGAGGTGTTTAATTTTTTTTTGGTCTATATCTTTATCTCTAATCACTTGTAGTGAATTTTATCTGTAATTACTCAGAATTCATGTTGTCATGCTCTAACTTCCTTTAGGGGTGAAATTGTTGTGTTTTCCTTATGTTGTGTGTGTGAATTGTCCTTATTAAAAACCTCTATTTTCCTCAACTTCCATGTGAAGAATTAATGTCACTAAGTACACTGATGTTGACTCCATAGCCCAATGGTAGCTAGCCTTCATTTTTCAACCTACAATCAAATAAAACCAAGTCACGGTTCATAGAGTTAGACATCTAGTATTATTTCTATTTAAAATCATAAATCCCCTTTGAGAGAGCCCTCTCAAACTGAAGAGGCTAATCTTAAGTTAAAAGTGATTTGAAAGAGTAACATTGAGTTGATTGATGAGCAACCTATAAAGATCAATTTGGTGATAAAATTTTGGTGCATTTGCTGGGATTCTGAAGACATATTTCCCGAATTTTTTGTGCAAACAGTGAAGCTAAACTCCTGAAGGTAGCAGGAGCTCAAAATTTTTTCAAGGCTACAGAAAATACCTTGGTGACTCCATTAAAAATTTTCATGTTTAAAGGTGTCTTCGAGAAGGAGATATACAAGGATAAATCTAGATCCTAACCCACCTACAATTGTGGATAATCCAAACAAAATTTCCAGAGGCATTGAAAGCATCTCTTCAAAACCAGGTATTCCATCACACTCAAGAGCTTTGTCCTCTGAAATTGTAAGAAGTCTCGAAGATAAGAAATTTGATGATAAAATTTAGGAAGTTTTTTATAGGTCTAAGAGTGAAAATGAATTGACTGAGATTATTACAGACCTGCAGAGACTAGGTATTGATGCCTCAACCCTAGTAACCAAAAAAGAAAGAGAAGAATTTTGGGAAGCAGTTACATCAGAGTTGTTGTTAGAGAGGGATTCTTTTGAAAAGTTAAAGGAGTTAGACCCATTTTAATTCCTTTTGAGAAGAAAATCTAGTATACCTTTACCTAAGTGTAGCTCATTTATATTGGGATTGCAAGGACCAACTACACCACCTCCTAATAGCTCATCTTCTTCTATTGTTTTTCCCAAGAATACCACAGTCCCTGTTATTATGACTAGAAATGTTCCACCCCCACCTCCTCCTGCTGCACCTGCAATATATGATCCTCTTTTCCTTCCAGATGTTCTTAATTCCCTCCCAAGTAAATACTCAGCTAGAATTAGAACTTGGGGAAGTGATGAAGAGATAATAGCTGAGGAACATGTAGACCAATTCAATGATTTCATATACAGAGAGGAAGTAGACCATGAAGATGTTAAAATGAGAATATTTTCTAAAAGTTTCACTGGTGAGGTCAAAAAATGGTTTAAAGCCCTAGCTCCCGGAAACTTGCAAAATTGGAATCAGTTTGAGGATAGTTTTTTGAGAAAATGGGGGAATTGAACAAACCTAGTGTAGGCCCTGACAGAATAAAATAGTTTAGAAAGAGCTGTAGATGAGACTGTCCAAAATTTCTCCAAGAGATTTAACAAAGTTTATGACTCTATACCTACTCATCTTAAACCTCCCCCAGTAGCTGCTCAATTACACTATGCTGAGGCTTTTGATTATGATTTCTCAATTCTACTAGAGAAAGAGAATCTGCTTCTCTAACAGAAATGCATAATGATGCTGTCAAAGTAGAAGTGAACATGATAGCAGCTAAGAAGTCTAAGATGGGTAAAACAAAACTAAAAGAAGAAGAAAAGCCTTCCACAACAGATGATAAGTTTGATTATATGATGAAGGCTATGGAGAAACTCATGGATAGACTTGCCCTTGGAACTGCTTCTTCAACTCCCGCACAAAATGATCTACAAATTATAAATCCACAGTTTAGAAGGCCTCAAAATCAGCAAAGACAAAGAGAAGACAGAAATCATATTGACCCTCAATTAAGGCCTCCTTTTTAGCAGAATTTGATTGATGAAGAAGAAAATTAGCCTGAGATTCAAGAAGACTCCATCCATTGCTTAGATGAAAACATGTCTGGGATGTTTTTGACCAAAGAGGAACATGATGAGTCTGATCATGATGTGAATAAGGGTGAGGGATAATCTGGTTATCTAAAGGGTTATCAACATGCTATTTTTGAAATGCAGAAGTAGTACAATCTCAAAAATAGAAATATTCCCATCACTGCAAATAAAACACATCCAAAGAAGGATGCTCCTAAAGAATTTGAGCCTAAAAAGGACCCACCACTTCCTCCCCCTGTCAAAGAGAGAGAAAATATTACTTTTTTTTTCAGTTTGGAGAATGAGATCTCTAAAATCAAGATTCTTGTTCCCTTTGGAGAACTTCTCAAGGTAAATGAGTACAGAAGCAAAATTGTAAAAATGTTGAATTCTCAACCAGGAGCTTCAGATATCCTTAATGTACAAGAAGACCATATAACCATTTACTTGGGACCAAGATTGGAAGATGAGCAGAATGAAGAAGTACCTCCTTTCTATGTTAGCCTTAGTATTCATGACATGACCTTACACAATGCCATGTTGGATTTGGGGGCTTCTCATAACCTTATGCCTAAAGGGATTATGGAGAGGATGGGTTTGGAGATCACTAGGCCATACAAGGATTTATTTTCTTTTGACTCTAAAAGATTCCAATGCATAGGATTGATAAAATATGTTGTTGTTGGCCTAACACAAGTTCCTGCCAAGACAATGGTAATGGAAATTGTGGTAATAGATATTCCACCCAAGTTTGGCATGCTCTTATCCAGATCTTGGGCAGCAAAAATCAAAGGCACCATGCAGAAGGACTTGACATATGCCACTATTCCTGTTTTTGGTGAGTAGAGGAGGTTGTACAGGGAGACTAGGATGGCCTACATGGTAGGTAGCAAGGATGAACCTAAAAATTTTCCCATTTATGATGTTTAAACTGAATTAGGATCAACAATTATTTTCAATGAGCTAACTGATGAATCATAAAGTGAAGGAAAAGCAGAGATTCATCAAATTGAAAATCAGCAAGTTGAAAATCAAGAAATTGTAGAAGAGAAGCTAGAGGACTAGTGGCTTCTACACTTTGATGGATCTGCTGGAAGAGAGGGGGCTGGAGCAGGCATATGGATTATTACTCCTTATGATGAAATTAAGTTTTATTATTTCAAACTAAACTTTGACTGTGTTAGCACCTGAATTGGACTTCAGGCTAAAAGGGAAAAATAGGGTAACAAACTAAACCACACTCAGCCTTGTAGCTAGCCCTACAAGGACAGGAGAGGGCTCTCTCTGTGAAAGAATATTCAATAAAGTGCAACAAAAATCTGATATTAGGCTAGGTAAAATGATAGGGATAAAAGGCTTAATAAAATGAATGAATGAATTTCAGGGATGTGCGAGATAAAAGGGATAGTTTGAAACCGGGAATTAAATCAGGACACAGGGTATTTCATGGGGCAAGATAGGCAAGAAAACTTAGCAAATAAAATCAAATGAGGACGGGATGGAAAGACTGATGGGGAGCTGAAAAGGGCACAGCAAATGGATCCTTTTCAAATAGAAGAAAAACACAGAGCATGAATGATTTCCCAAGGCAGAGCATATAAAATGGATTCTACCTTTCTATCTTGAAAGCATTCACAAGGAAATTTTTATGAATGAGAGGTGAAACATAACAATTTACATATGAAACAAAGGAGAAAAACAAATTCTAAATCTCATACCACATGGATCCCACAAATCAGAGCTGCATCTCTTATTAAATTCCTGTCAAACTGTACAATGGAGCGCAAAATGTTCTTCCACACTTTCCCCTACTGCTGAGTTACAGACTACTATTGCTGCTTACAAATGGTTCATAATAAATACATTGAAATGTGGGAACATAGATCCACAGAAAAGGGAGTTGTTCTAACAGCTGAGGAACTGAAATACAATCATAGTAAAGAAACACAACACTCTGCCCCTAAAAATAAGAGACAAAATTGCATTTGAATACTTGGAGATTTTGCTGTTAGGCTGTATGAAAGAAAATAGGTAATCCGATGAACAGATCTCCTATTTTGCTGCTCGCTGTAACAATCTTTTTCTTAAATAAGCTCTCGGCCCTTTGACTGTTTGCTTTCCATTTGTTGTTTTAATAAAACCAACTTTTTTAATAAACATTCCTTTGAAATGAAACTTTGCCTTTAGTGAAGGGAAATTTTATTTTAAAATGGGAAAAGGGAAGGGAAATGGGGCGGAAATCATATGAAAATCACAATCGCAATCGGAACGAGAGTGGAGAGGATATGACATATAAAAATACAAGTGTAATCGCAATCAGAATCGGGGAGCAGGGTAGGTGGAGTGACATATATGAAACAAAATTTCCAATGCAATTGGGGAGAACCCTTTGTAATAAACAAAACGGATAATTTTTAACTTTTACAAAGGAAAAAGGGGTTTCGTAATGAACGGGCGGAAGGTTTAAGTGGTGGGACCGGGGATTATACATCACAATCGCAATCAGGCTCGAGAGTGGAGCGGAAGGTTTTATATGAAATCACCAATGCGATTTGGGAAGGGGGAATGGGGATAACCTTTTTAAAAATGAAACTAATACAAATTTCAAGTTTACAAAGGGGAAAGTCGTTTATATTATAAATGGGCGGAAGGACCGTATGGTGGGCCCAGTGTCAATCACAATCGGAGATCGGAATCGGGAGAGGGGAAGCGAAACACATATGGGGAATGCCGATGTGATTGGCCCGATTGAATTTGAGCCATCGGATCAGCGGGAAGAGATCAACGGTTGCAGAGCGATCGGGGATTGTTACAATCGGAGGATCGGAGAAGGGATTTGCGATTGATCGCAATTGGAGTTTTGTGTGATGGGGGATCGGAACTATTTGCGATTGGGACGATCAGAAGCGCGGAGGAAGGGCTGCGATCGGAGGATCGGAAGAGGGATGTGATCGTAAGATCGGCGTGATCGGAGGAGGGGTGCGATTAGTCAATCGGCGATATGGCAATCGGAAGCGCCAATCGTGTTGAAACTTGTGATGGGAATGTTGCGATCGGAACACGCATTCAAATGTTGCGATTGCGATGGGAATTTATTATAATAAAAATGTAAACTTTATATTATAGATTTTTATTATAAGCATGGTGGGGAAGTGGTTTTGCATTGTAATGCAACGGAACTTTATAATATAAAGCTTTTATTATAAATTTCTATGAGAATGGAGGGGAAGTGGTTAATAATTCAATCGCATATGTGTTAAATGATTTATAATGAAAATTTATAATCGGAAAGGGGAAGAGGGGTTTTTTAAAGGGATATAAAACTTTAATTAAACAAAGTTTAAGGGAAAAAAATGGGAAAAGGGGAAGGATTAGGATATAGAGGGCTTTTACTTCACTTAAGCATAAATTTCAATCCAGAAGTCAGTTTTGAGAGTGTAGTATACCGTTGGAAAGCTCTTTCTGGGCTCTTTCTACTGGATTTTCTTGGAGAATGATTTGATGCTGAACATACTATGAAAAACTTCTTTGAAGGTAGGGACATCACTTTGTGGAGATAACAGCTTCTGAATTGTGACTTATTACATATGATGATATAAAATTACATAATGAATAATATTAAAGGAAAAATATTATGTTTTCACCTCAAAACATGGTTTTGGGGCAAAAATTACATCAAAATGAATAAAATGTCTCTCTGATTCTTCCTGGTGTTGTGACTTTGAGCTTATTGGCTTCCTCATGACCTTGCTGATATTTATTGACAATTGACTCATTAATTTGACCATGGTGAGACCCGAGAAACTAATGAGACCCATCATATGACCTATTGATATGATTTTAAGAATGAAAGTGAATAATGACTGAAGACCATAGAGAGGAAAATCAACAAGTACCTCATGACGGACAACTAATAAAAATTACTACAATCAATGAATCCATGACCTAACGGAATGGTTGTTGGGAAAAATACTGAGAGGGGGGGGTGTGAATCAGTATTTAGTGCAGACTGAAAACTTTTTACTTTTTCTTTCTCTAAAACCCATACGCTACTTTAATGAAGCCAACTCGCGTATACACTCAGATATCCTTAATAAAACTCGCGTATTAACAGAGATTTCATTATGCTGATAATTCTTAGCTTAGATCATTGCATCATTCCTTCATTAGATGTTTAGTAAGCAGTAAACATGTGCAGTAAGAACAAAATAAATCATCACACATAAGAAACACACATGAACACCAGGATTTAAGGTGGAAACCCAATTCGGGAGAAAACCACCGTTGTCGTTGTCTCAGTCTTCAATATTTTATTATAAAGAAAACATCGTATAACCATGTACTGGCACAGACTCATACCAGCACGCAGGAACCCACCTGCAAAAGGCTACAACCTTCTCTCATTTACCAGCCTCTCCTGGAAGGGAGCTACAACCCCCTGCTCTAGTTTACCATCCTCTCCTGGAAGGGAGCTACTACCCCCTGCTCTCATTTACCAGCTGCCACTGGAAGGGAGCTACAACCCCCTCACTGAAGGCTTCGACCCTTAGCACCATTGCGGACCACGTTTCATCAATTTTCATACTGGATCCAACAGCTTCCATACAACACAACTTGTAGGCCTCTTTTCATCATATTTTCAGACTGGACCCACTCCACACATTTAAGCTCAACATTCATCAAACTGAAAATTATAACCCCATAAATTCATTCATTGAATCATCAACCAATCAACCAACGACTTGATCTTCAATTAATATAATCAGCAGCATATTCATCATTCAAACAACCCAGATCTGTATGAATAAATCATTGACAGATAGCAGTAAAACAGAAAAACAGATCAGACAGTTCATTCCACTTACTTCAGAAAACCCTAGATTCCATAGGCGCTTTTAGTTTACTAAACCTGCGTATGTACGCACTTTCATGCACACCAACCCACATATACTTCTGTGCATTCTTCAAAAAACCCTATCTTCCCATACGCGCTTTTCTTTAAGAAGACCCGCGTATACATGCGATTTTACTGAAGCAAACCTGCGTATACATCTGTAAATTTTCAGGACTGTGCAGCTCTTCAGATCAAATAAACAACTCAGATTTCATCCTTTACTTCAGAAAGTATTTTGCCTCATCTCAGATCTAAACATTCCATAAACAAATCTAGAAAATACATATACATTTCAGATCTAGAGATCCCTCTTCCTCATTTTCTTCATAGGTGCATCATAGATTCAGATCTATTAATCAAGAACAGAGTTCATCCATGCAGATATTCCTTAGAGAGATTTATTCATTCACAACCTTTACTCATGCACCCTTTTGCACCATGATCTTCTTCTCCTTATATATATTTAGCCTTTGTCAATACCATGAGTCAAAACCACTCAACTACTAATGGTATTCCTGGACGGGATCAAATAGATATTCCAGCGCTCAATACAATGGGTCAATACCATGGTAACACCCCTTGGTATTCTAAATTTGGAGTGCAAAAGGGCATACGCGACTTGGCACGTACTTTTCCGCGTGCGTACGCTACTTCACCTTAACAAACCCGCGTATGCTTTGTAGCATAACTTATTTATCATTATTCTGGCACTTTCTGAATTCCTTTCTTCTGCTACTTCTGAACTGATCTGTAGATACATCAGATTTACATTATTAACAACTCATCAAGTAAGTTTCCATCACGAACAACTTCATTGAGCAGGTTCCATCAAAGTCAACACATTGTATCACATTGCCAACAATCTCCCCTTTAACTCATCAAGTAGGTTGTCATCAACTTTATCAAGTAGGTTGCCATCAAGGACAACACTCTGCATCATATTGCCAACAATCTTATTTCATCAAGTAGGTTACCATCAACTTCATAAAGTAGGTTTCCATCAAGGACAACATATTCCAACAATCTCCCCCTTTGGACTTGATGGCAACCATGATGGTGTTTGATCATCACAACAGATAGATACATTGAATATAACCATTATGCAAACACCATGATATTCTCCCCCTATTCAAACACCATGTTACTCTCCCTATTCAAACACCATGCTACTCTCCCCCTTTGACATCAAGGGAAAAGAGCGAATCAAAACCAAAACAAGGTTTTTATTCTCATGTAGAAAGAAGAGCTCTGCAAATCTGATGTGCATTGAAGTTACCATGCTCCTCCTGAGTTCACGTTGAATCTTCAAACATATTTTTTCAATGAAGTACATGACTCTATGACCTTTCTTATCACCAAGGACTCATACTTACAACAATGATCCAACCAAGTGGATTTATATATGTGACTAAATTACCCAACCAAGTGGGTTTACACATTTTGACTCAACTACCCAACCAAGTGGGTTTACAAATTTGAACAAGTCCTTACATGACTGAATATTACAATTCTACATCATAGGTCTCATCAAATTACAAATATGACTTTCTATAATCAAGACCAAGGAATCTCAAACATGAGATCAGATCACAACAAATCAAGAGAATGCCAACAATGCATCCTTTACACATGACCAATGCTCCCCCTTAGCTTGTGCATCCTGAACACTTTCAACAGCAAATCATCAATGCATATTCATCAATAATATCAGAGAATGAAACAGGATTATGAGAACTGGAACATCACCAGAGATACCAAACAATATTGTAGTTGTGCTAAAGAATGCTAACCCAGAAAAATTATGTCAGCAACCACCCATACGTGGTTTTATGTGTATAAACTTGCATATTAACGTGACTGTCTTTCATGAAACCCGCGTATCCAATTTTAATCTTCTGATTTTAAGTAGATCTAATCTTGTATATGGCAAAGACAACTCCTAGCTTCTGTCTGAGAAATTTGAATGCTTCCCTGGAATATATGAGAGAAGATAGATAGGACAATGTAGTTGTGTTTTCAAGTGTCATCCAACAGTTGTAGCATAAGCACATCAGTAACCAAGCCTTTCAGACTTTTTGCAACATCAACATATTCTTCCCAAGAAGAATTATCATATCAGAACAACTTCTTCAATAGACAATATGTATCAAGCAATCATCCATGTGATCAGTTATCACCAAGATCTTTATGATTCATAAACATATGTAGTATTTATGTATAAAAGGGCTCATCCGTGATAAAAGTCATCAGCAAAAATCTCTTCATGATCTATCCTTATCTCTGAATCATAAGACTTCCATCTCATCCATGTGTAAAAAAAAAAGATACTCTTCAGCAAAAAGCAATCAGGGCTCATCCATAATCTCATCATAAGAAACCATGTATCATGTCATCATCATTTGAGCATGAGTGTTGCAAGAACTAAGGAATAAGCAGATAGAATGCCAACAATGCACTCATTAGTAGTTAGACTGATGCTCCCCCTGAACCTGTGCTCCTATTTTTGAGCTATCTCACTGTTTTCCTTAACAGTAAAGCATACGCATCTATCTCCAAAGCAACTCACGTGTATACGCAGCTTTTTTTCACTAAACCCGCGTATGGAAAGTGAAATACTGAAAATTTCACTCCTTCATCTCCCCCCTAAACTTATGCCACCTGTACCTATCTTCTTCACATTAGATGCACTGTTAGAAATAAACATAACCAGAATTACCAAACCAACCATGAGAATCACCATACATTGCTCCCCTTGTGATGATACATTACTGATCCCTATAATGTATCTCAAATCATTCATGTAGTCATTATGAGAAGTAAGCTTTAGAAGAGGATGAGTGCAATAGGGTCAGTATTCCCTATGTTTCTGACCGGTCCTCCTTCCTTTTCCATCTTTGCTTGAAATTTCTTTTAGTGTGCTGAAAATTATCCAATTTCTCAGATCTGTTCATCCTACATTCTTTTTCTACTTGTCCATACTTGTTACAAGAATAACATCTTGCGTGACCAGAAAAGTAAGCATAGGGATCATAATGTGTTTTTATATTCTTTCTTCTATTGCAATCAGCTGCTTTATGACCATACTTGCTGCATGAAAAACAATATCCCTTAAAGAAACCTGAGTACCTTTCTGAGTAGAATCTGTTGGTTTGTGATTGATACAATCTTCTTCTGCAATTGGCTGCAACATGCCCATAATTATGACATTTAGAGCATTCAAAATTATTGACCAAAGGAGGGAATGATTCCTTTTGAGAGTTCATGATTGCTGGTTGACCTTTTGTTTCTTTTAACACTTCAGACTTTGCATTGATATCCTTTGAATCTTTAGCACTTCCTTGTGAACTAGATTCTCCTTTAACAGTTTCATGAAAACCAAGACCAAATTTAATAGAGGGAGACCTTTGACTACTAAGAATATTATCCAGAATCTTAGTACTATCTTGAAACCTCAAGAGTTTATCTTTTTCTTCTAATTTACCTTGCAAAATATTTACCTCAACCTCCAATCTTTGGCATTGCTTCTTCATGCTTTCTTCTTTCCTTATTCCTTCTTCTACTTGATCATTCAATTTTAGAATCTCTTCTTTCAACCCATTTTCTTGTTCTTCAAATTTTTGTAGAAGTTCTTCATTCTTCTTATTTGATTTTTCTAGTTCTTCTTTCAGAGAGATGATTTCTGCTTCAAGTCTTTCACTTTGATTGGTTACTTTATCCTGCAGTTTTTCAAACATTTCTATCCGTCTTTGATACATTTCCATCATATCTTTGTAGATAGATTCCTTCTTTTTAAACTGATCTTCATCATTAATCTTGAGATTTGCTTCTAGACCCATACTATTACTTTCACTATCATTTTCACTATCTTCACCATTGCTTGCATAAGGAAGTGAATCACAAAGATTAGTACCTTTTTCATCTTCTTCATTTTCTACTTCACATGTTTTCTGAGATATCTCCTTTCTTTGAGTAGCCTTCTTCTTTTGCTTCCTTTCCATGAGCACTAGCAGATCTTGGTCAGGATCTTCTTCATCCTCATTTGACATTTCATCATTATCTTCATTTGTATAATAGCTCTTTCCCTTTTCAAATTGTTTCCCTTTATCATGATTTTCTTCATAAGGACATTTAGCAGCATAATGACCAACTATTCCACAATTAAAACACTTGAAGGGAAGCTTACCTTTGAATATTCCAGTACCTAGTTGGAGTCTTCTCACAAAATTTGCTTCTTCTTCTTCTGATATGTAACTTGATTCCTTGACAACTTCCTTTTCTTTTCCTTTTGCACATGCCTTAAAGGAAAATTCTCTGATTTGAGAGGGACCTTATTTTCTCATTTCAAAAGTAGTTAGAATACCATGTAGTTGAACAACAGTAAGAGTTTGCAGATCTTTCCTTTCTTCAATAGCAGATACTTTTGACTCAAATTTTGAAGTCAAAGATCTTAAGACTTTTTCAACCAGAGTAGTATCGGTTATGGTTTCACCCAAACTTCTCATACGATTTACAATATCATCTAGATGTAAAAATAAACTGGCAATACTCTCATCACTATGCATCCTTAAATTTTCATATTCAATTCTGAGAGTTTGGAGTTTAGCACTTTTTACCTTTGTATCTCCTTCATAGCTTAGAATGATTTTGTCCCATATTTCTTTTGCTGAATTTAGCTGCATCACTTTAACAAATTCTGATTCAGACAGGCTTCCTAATAAAACATTGACTGCTTTGGCATTGATTTCATATTTTTTTCTTTCTGCTGCATCAATAGGAATAGTTGTCGGATACCGATAACCTTCTTCCATGATTTCCCATACTTCTGCACCAAGACTTTGCAAATATGCTTTTGTTCGTATCTTCCATAATAACATATTACTTCCATTGAATAAAGGTGGCCTTAGATAAAGTACTCCTTCCTGACTTCCCATTGTGAAAGATCTCCTTCAAGCGATCAAGCTTCTGCAAAAGGACCTGCTCTGATACCAATTATTGGGAAAAATACTGAAAGGGGGGGGGTCAATCAGTATTTAGTGCAGACTGAAAAATTTTTACTTTTTCTTTCTCTAAAACCCATACGCTACTTTAATGAAGCCAACTCGCGTATACACTCAGATATCCTTAATAAAACTCGCATATTACCAGAGATTTCATTATGCTGATAATTCTTAGCTTAGATCATTGCATCATTCCTTCATTAGATGTTTAGTAAGCAGTAAACATGTGCAGTAAGAACAAAATAAATCATCACACATAAGCAACACACATGAACACCAGGATTTAAGGTGGAAACCCAATTCGAGAGAAAACCACCACTGTCGTCGTCTCAGTCTTCAATATTTTATTATAAAGAAAACATCGTACAACCATGTACTGGCGTAAACTCATACCAGCATGCAGGCACCCACCTGTAGAAGGCTACAACCTTCTCTCATTTACCAGCCTCTCCTGGAAGGGAACTACAACCCCCTGCTCTCGTTTACCAGCCTCTCCTGGAAGGGAGCTATAACCCCCTGCTCTCATTTAACATCCTCTCCTGGAAGGGAGCTACTACCCCCTGCTCTCGTTTACCATCTGCCACTGGAAGGGAGCTACAACCCCCTCACTGAAGGCTTCGACCCTCAGCACCATTGCGGACCACGTTTCATCAATTTTCATACTGGATCCAACAACTTCCATACAACACAACTTGTAGGCCTCTTTTCATCATATTTTTAGACTGGACCCACTCCACACATTTAAGATCAACATTCATCAAACTGAAACTTATAACCCCATCAATTCATTCATTGAATCATCAACCAATCAACCAACAACTTGATCTTCAATTAATATAATCAGCAGCATATTCATCATTCAAACAACCCAGATCTGTATGAATACATCATTCACAGATAGCAGTAAAACAACAAAATAGATCAGACAGTTCATTCCACTTACTTCAGCAAACCCTAGATTCCATACGCGCTTTTAGTTTATTGAACCTGCGTATGTAAGTGCTTTCATGCACACAAACCCGCGTATACTTCTGTGCATTCTTCAGAAAACCCTATCTGCCCATACACGCTTTTCCTTAAGCAGACCCGCATATACACGCGCTTTTACTGAAGCGAACCTACGTATACATCTGTAACTTTTTAGGACTGTGCAGCTCTTCAGATCAGATAAACAACTCAGATTTCATCCTTTACTTCAGAAATTATTTTGCCTCATCTCAGATCTAAACATTCCATAAATAGATCTAGAAAATACATATACATTTCAGATCTAGAGATCCCTCTTCATCATTTTCTTCATAGGTGCATCATAGATTCAGATCTATCAATCAAGAACAGAGTTCATCCATGCAGATATTCCTTAGAGAGATTTATTCATTCACAACCCTTACTCATGCCCCCCTTGCACTATTATTATTTACTCCTTTTATAGGTTTAGCCTTTATCAATACCATGAGCCAAAACCACACCACTTCCGATGGTATTCCTAAACGAGATCAAATAGATAATCCAGCGCTCAATACAATGGGTCAATACCATGGTAACACCCCTTGGTATTCTAAATTTGGAGCGCAAAAGGGCATACGCGACTTGGCACGTACTTTTCCGCGTGCATACGCTACTTCACCTTAACAAACCTACGTATGCTTTGTAGCATAACTTATTTATCATTATTCTGGCACTTTCTGAATTCCTTTCTTCTGCTACTTCTGAACTGATCTGTAGATACATCAGATTTACATTATTAACAACTCATCAAGTCAGTTTCCATCACGAACAACTTCATTAAGTAGGTTCCATCAAATTCAACACATTGTATCACATTGCCAACAATCTCCCCTTTAACTCATCAAGTAGGTTGTCATTAACTTTATCAAGTAGGTTGCCATCAAGGACAACACTCTGCATCATATTGCCAACAATCTTATCTCATCAAGTAGGTTACCATCAACTTCATCAAGTAGGTTGCCATCAAGGACAACATATGCCAACAATGGTGAAATTTATTCAGTATGAGACACCTAATATGAAAATGCAAAAGAACAGTTATGATCACTGATGGCAGTATGACTAGACTGACACTAACAAACTGTACCAATAATATGGTTGAATATGAATCTTTGTTTTAGGTTTGGAAAATTTGAAAATATTGGGTGCTCAAAAGATTTAAGTTTGTGGAGATTCTGAGTTGGTAATCAAACAAGTTGAAGGAACATATCAAACTAAGGATGTGAGGATGAGAGCCTACAGAAATCTGACTATGGAAATGTTGGAAAATTTTCAAGAATATGCATTTATTGTGAAAACTAGGAATCAAAACTCAGTAGTTGATTCCCTAGATATTTATACAAGTTTGTTTTTCATCCCTACACATTCTACTGAGAAGTATGAGATTGAATTTCGTCATAGGCCTGCTATCCCAGATAATATCATCCATTGGCAAGTGTTTGATGATGACCAGCTAGTCAGAAATTTCATAGATTTGAAGGATGAATTTGAAAGCACACAAGTGGATCAGAAAAACATGCTTGATGAAACTACGGGTAATTTTGAAGTTTTGTAGCTGAGAAATAATTGTATACCCAAGGGTCTTATACCACTTGAAAAACTTTTGACCAAAATGATGTTTTCAAATCTCCTAGAATGCAGTCTGATGATGAGGAGGTGGAAACTTGTAATCTTGGTACAGTAGCAGCACCGAAGATGATAAATCTTTCCAAGTTTCTTTCTATGGAGATGAGACATAAATACATTGAGATGATGAAGAAGTTCATTGATGTTTTTGCATGGAGTTATGCTGATTTGAAAAAGTATGATCCTACTATTATTTAGCACACTATTCCTATCAAAGAGAATGAGAAACCCTTCAACTGAAATTGAGAAGGATTAATCCATTGCTCATGCCTCTGATTGAGAAGGAAATTAAGAATCTTTTCGATGCATAAATTATTGTTCCTATAAGATTCTCAAAATGGATTTCTAACTTGGTACCAGTTAGAAAAAAGAGTGGAGAGATCAGAATCTGTATTGATTTTAGAAACTTGAACAAGGCTTCATTGAAAGACAACTACCCTCTGCCTAAGATGGATCAAATTTTGTAGAATATTGCTGGCTCTCAAAGGATGTCTATGCTGGATGGTTTTTCAGGATACAGTCAGATATTTGTGCACCCAGAAGATCAGGAAAAAACTTCTTTTACCACACCATGGGGGACATTCATGTATGCCAAGATGCCTTTTGGTTTGATGAATGCAGGAGCAACCTTTCAAAGAGCAATGTACATTGCCTTTACTGAGGAGAAAGATAAGTTAGTTGTGATCTATTTGGATGACATAACTATATTTTCAAGAAGGGAAGAAGACCATTTGAAGCATCTAGAGAAAATTCTGTTGAAATGCAAAAGGTTTGGTATTTCTCTTAATCCTACTAAAAAAAATTTTTCTCTAACCTCTAGAAAATTTATAGGACATATTATATCAAAAGATGCGATAAATATTGATCCAAACAGAGTTAATGCCATTCAAAAGATAGACCTTCCAAGGAACAGGAAGGAAATTCAGTCTTTTCTTGGGAGAGTAAAATTTGTTAGAAGGTTCATCCCGAAATTTGTTGAAATTGTCAAAGACATTACCAAGATGTGTTGGGAAAAATACTGAGAGGGGGGGGGTGAATCAGTATTTAGTGCAGACTGAAAAATTTTTACTTTTTCTTTCTCTAAAACCCATACGCTACTTTAATGAAGCCAACTCGCGTATACACGTGGATATCCTTAATAAAACTCACGTATTAACAGATATTTCATTATGCTGATAATTCTTAGCTTAGATCATTGCATCATTCCTTCATTAGATGTTTAGTAAGAATTAAACATGTGCAGTAAGAACAAAATAAATCATCACACATAAGCAACACACATGAACACCAGGATTTAAGGTGGAAACCCAATTCGGGAGAAAACCACCGCTGACGTCGTCTCAGTCTTCAATATTTTATTATAAAGAAAACATCGTACAACCATGCATCAAGCAGACTCATACCAAAGACGTTGTGCACCCAATTCGTAGAAGGCTACAACCTTCTCTCATTTACCAGCCTCTCCTAGAAGGGAGCTACAACCCCCGCTTTCCGTTTCACTGCCCTCTTGGAAGGAGCCACTACCCCATGCTCTCATTTACCAGCTCCCGGGAAGGGAGCCACTACCCCCTCCACTCGTTTACAAGCTACCACCGGTAGGAGCTACAACCCCCTCACCGAAGGCTTCATCCCTAACACCACCATGACCATATTTCTTCAATTTTCATACTAGATCCAACAAATTCCATACAACACACCTTGTAGGCCACTTTTCATCATATTTTCAGATCGACCCACTCACATACATCAAACTGAAACTTATAACCCCATCAATTCATTCATTGAATCATCAACCAATCAACCAACGACTTGATCTTCAATTAATATAATCAACAGCATATTGATCATTCAAACAACCCAGTCTTGTATGAATACATCATTGACAGATAACAGTAAAACAACAAAACAGATCATACATGTCATTCCACTTACTTCAGAAAACCCTAGATTCCATACGTGCTTTTACTTCACTGAACCTGCATATGTACGCGCTTTCATGCAGACCAACTCACGTATACTTCAGTGCATTCTTCAGAAAACCCTTTCTTCCCATATGCGCTTTTCCTAAGCAGACCCGCGTATACATGCGCCTTTTCTGAAGAGAACCTGCGTATACATCTGTAACTTTTCAGGACTGTGCAGCTCTTCAAATCAGATAAAAAACTCAGATTTCATCCTTTACTTCAGAAAGTATTTTGCCTCATCTCAGATCTAAACATTCCATAAACAGATCTAGAAAATACATATACATTTCAGATCTAGAGATCCCTCTTCATCATTTTATTCATAGGTTCATCATAGATTTAGATCTATCAATCAAGAACAGAGTTCATCCATGCAGACATTCCTTAGAGAGATTTATTCATTAACAACCCTTACTCATACGCCCTTGCACAATGATTTTCTTCTCCTTATATAGATTTAGCCTTTGTCAATACCATGAGCCAAAACCACACCACTTCCGATGGTATTCCTGGACGGAATCAAATAGATAATCCAACGCTCAATACAATGGGTCAATACCATGGTAATGCCCCCTGGTTTTATAAAAATAGAGCGCAAATTGGCATACGCGACTTGGCACGTACTTTTCCGCGTGCATACACTACTTCACCTTAACAAACCCACGTATGCTTTGTAGCATAACTTATTTATCATTATTCTGGCACTTACTGAATTCCTTTCTTCTGCTACTTCTGAACTGATCTATAGATACATCATATTTACATTATTAACAACTCATCAAGTCAATTTCCATCAAGAACGACTTCATTAAGAAGGTTCCATCAAAGTCAACACATTGTATCACATTGCCAACAATCTCCCCTTTAACTCATCAAGTAGGTTGTCATCAACTTTATCAAGTAGGTTGCCATCAAGGACAACACTCTGCATCATATTGCCAACAATATTATTTCATCAAGTAGGTTACCATCAACTTCATCAAGTAGGTTGCCATCAAGGACAACATATTCCATCAATCTCCCCCTTTGGACTTGATGGCAACCATGATGGTGTTTGATCATCACAACACATAGATACATTGAATATAACCATTATGCAAACACCATGATATTCTCCCCCTATTCAAACACCATGTTACTCTCCCTCTTTGACATCAAGGGCAAAGGGTAGATGAAAACCAAAACAAGGTATTTCTCCTCATGTAGAAAGAAGAGCTCTGTAGATCTGATGTGCACTGAAGTTACCTTGCTCCCCCTGAGTTCATGCTAAATCTTCAAACATGTTATTCAATGAAGTACATGACTCTATGACCTTTCCTATCACCAAGGACTCACACTTACAGCAGACGTCCAACCAAGTGGATTTACATATATGACTCAAGTACCCAACCAAGTGGGTTTACACATTTTGACTCAACTACCCAATCAAGTGGGTTTTGCAAATTTGAACAAGCCCTTTACATGACTGAATATTACAATTTACATCATAGGTCATAGCCTTTTCATCAAATTACACATATGGATTTTTATAACCAATATCAAAAAGACCTCAAGAGAGATCATATTTCAGAATCATCATAATGCCAACAATGCATTACTTTTAGCAAGGCTAATGCTCCCCCTAAAACTGTGCATCCAATGCATCCTTTCCATATGACCAAAACTCCTCCTTAGCTTGTGCAACCTGAACACTTTCAACAGAAAATCATCAAGGCATCTTCATCAACAATATCAGAGAATGAAACAGAATTATGAGAACTGGAACACCACCAGAGATACCAAATAGTACAACAGCTGTGCTAAAAGAATGCTGACCCAGAAGAATTTTGTCATCAAATACCCATACGCGGTTTTCTGTGTATTAACTCACGTATATACGTGACTTTCTTTTAGGAAATCTGCGTATCCAACTTAATCTTCTGAAATTTAATCAGATATGATCCTCTGCATGGCAGAGACTACTCTCAACTTCTGTCTAAGATATTCGAACGCTTCCCTGGAATATATGAGAGAAGAAAGATAGGACAATGTAGTTGTGTTTTCAAGTGTCATCTAACAGTTGTAGCATAATCACATTAGTAACCAAGCCTTCAGACTCTTTGCAGCATCATATTCTTCCCAAGAGGAATTATCAGACCAGAATAACTTCTTCAATAGAAAATATGTATCAAGCAATCATCCATGTGATCTGATATCACCAAGATATTCATGATTCATAATCATGATGTAACATGTGTAGGAATTATGTATAAAAGGTCTCAACAGTGACAAAAGTCATTAGCAACAAACTCTGCATGATCTGTCCTTATCTCTGAATCATAAGACTTCCAACTCATCCATGTGTGAAAACAAAAGATACTTTTCAGCAAAAAGCAAACAGGGCTCATCCATAGTCTTATCATAAGATACCATGTATCATGTCATCATCATTTTGAGCAAGAGCTAAGGAATAATCAGATACAATGCCAACAATGTAAACATTAGCTATCAGATTGATACTCCCCCTGAACCTGTGCTCCTGTTCTTGAGCCATCTCATTGTTTTCCTTAACAGAAAAGAATACGCGACTGTCTCCAGCAGAACTCACGTGTATATGCGGCTTTAGTTCACTAAACCCGTGTATGAAAAGTGAAACACTGAAAATTTCCACAGCTTCATCTCCCCCTGAATTTGTATCACTTGTACCTGTCTTCTTCACATCAGATGCACTGTCAGCAATAAACATAACCAGAATTACCAAACCAACCATGGGAATCATCATACATTGCTCCCCCTATGATGATACATTACTAATCCCTAGAATGTATCTCACATCGCTCCTGCAGTCATTATGAGAAGTAAACTTTAGAAGCGGATGATTGCAGTAGGATTATTATCCCCTACGTTTTTGACCGGTCCTCCACCTTTTTCCAGCTTTGCTTGAAATTTCTTTTTGTGTGCTGAAAATTATCCAATTTCTCAGATCTATTTATCCTGCATTCTTTTTCTACATGTCCATACTTTTTACAAGCATAACATCTTATGTGACCAGAAAAGTAAGAATAAGGATCATAATGTGTTTTTCTATTCTTTCTTCTATTGCAATCAGCTGCTTTATGACCATACTTGCTGCATGAAAAACAATATCCCTTGAAGAAACCTGAGTACCTTTCTGAGTAGAATCTGTTTGTTTGTGACTGAAATGATCTGCTTCTACAATTGGCTGCAACATGCCCATAATTGTGACATTTAAAGCATTCAACATTATTGATCAAAGGAGGGAATGATTTCTTTTGAGAGTCCATGATTGTCGGTTGACCTTTTGTTTCTTTCAACACTTCAGGTTTTGCATTGATATCCTTTGAATCTTTAGCACTTCCTTGTGAACTAGATTCTCCTTCAACAGTTTCATGAAAACCAAGACCAAATTTAACAGAGGGAGACCTTTGACTACTAAGAATATTTTCCAGAATCTTAGTACTATCTTGAAACCTCAAGAGTTTATCTTTTTCTTCTAATTTACCTTTCAAAATATTTACCTCAACCTCCAATCTTTGACATTGCTTCTTCATGCTTTCTTCTTTCCTTCTTCCTTCTTCTAATTGATCATTCAATTTTAGAATCTCTTCTTTCAACCCATTTTCTTGTTCTTCAAATGTTTGTAGAAGTTCTTCATTCTTCTTATTTGTTTTTTCCAGATCTTCTTTGAGAGAGATGATTTCTGCTTCAAGTCTTTCACTTCGATTAGTTACTTCATCCTGCAGTATTTGATATATTTCTATCTGTCCCTTCATTGATTCTATCTATCCATTCATTTTAGAGATCATATCTTGGTAGATAGGATCTTCATCATTGAGATTTACTTCTAGACTTATACTGTTACTTTCACTATCTTCACCATTGCATGCACAAGAAAGTAAATCACAGGAACAACAATCAGTACCTGTTTCATCTTCTTCATTATCTACTGCACATGTTTTCTGAGGTATCTTCTTTCTTTGAGTAGCCTTCTTCTTTTGCTTCCTTTCCATGAGCACTTGCACATCTTGGTCAGAATCTTATTCATCCTCTTTTGATATTTCATCATTATCTTCATTTGTATAATAACTCTTTCCCTTTTCAAATTGTTTCCCTTTATCATGATTTTCTTCATAAGGACATTTAGCAGCATAATGACCAACTCTTCCACAAGTAAAACACTTGAATAGAAGCTTACCTCTGAATCTTCCAGTACCTGGTTGGAGTCTTCTCACAAAATTTTCTTCTTCTTCTTCTTATATATAACTTGATTCCTTGACAACTTCCTTTTCTTTTCCTTTTGCACATGCCTTAAAGGAAACTTCTCTGATTTGAGAGGGACCTTCTTTTCTCATCTCAAAAGCAGTTAGAATACCATGTAGTTGAACAATAGTAAGAGTTTGTAGATCTTGCCTTTCTTCAATAGCCGATACTTTTGACTCAAATTTTGAAGTCAAAGATCTTAAGACTTTTTCCACCAGAGTAGTATCGGTTATGGTTTCACCCAAACTTCTCATATGATTTACAATATTATCTAGACGTAAAAAGAAACTGGAAATACTCTCATCACTATGCATCCTTAAATTTTCATATTCAATTCTACGAGTTTGGAGTTTTTCACTTTTTACCTTTGTATCTCCTTCATAGCTTAGAATGATTTTGTCCCATATTTATTTTGCTGAATTTAGCTGCATCACTTTAACAAATTCTAATTCAGACATGCTTCCTAATAAAAGATTGACTTCTTTGGCATTGATTTCATATTTCTTCCTTTCTACTGCATCAGTAGGAATAGTTGTCGGATACTGATAACCTTCTTCCACGATTGCCCATACTTCTGCACCAAGACTTTGCAAATATGATTTTGTTCGTATCTTCCAGAATAACAGATTACTTCCATTGAATAGAGTTGGCTTTAGAGACAATACTCCTTCATGACTTCCCATTGCGACGAATCTCCTTCAAGTGATCAAGCTTCTGCAGAAGAACCTGCTCCAATACCAATTGTTGGGAAAAATACTGAGGTGGGGGGGCGGTGAATCAGTATTTAGTGCAGACTGAAAAATTTTTACTTTTTCTTTCTCTAAAACCCATATGTTACTTTAATGAATCCAACTCGCGTATACACGTGGATATCCTTAATAAAACTCGCGTATTAACAGAGATTTCATTATGCTGATAATTCTTAGCTTAGATCACTGCATCATTCCTTCATTAGATGTTTAGTAAGCAATAAACATGTGCAGTAAGAACAGAATAAATCATCACACATAAGCAACACACATGAACACCAGGATTTAAGGTGGAAACCCAATTCGGGAGAAAACCACCGCTGTCGTCATCTCAATCTTCAATATTTTATCATAAAGAAAACATCGTACAACCATGTACTGGCGCAGACTCATACCAGCACGCAGGCACCCACCTGCAAAAGGCTACAACCTTCTCTCATTTACCAGCCTCTCCTGGAAGGGAGCTACAACCCCCTGCTCTCGTTTACTAGCCTCTCCTGGAAGGGAGCCACTACCCCTGATCTCGTTTACCAGCCTCTCCTGGAAGGGAGCCACTACCCCCTGCACTCATCTACCAGCCACCACTAGAAGGGAGCTACAACCCCCTCACTAAAGGCTTTGACCCTCAGCACCACCATGGACCACGTTTCATCAATTTTCATACTGGATCCAACGGCTTCCATATAACACACCTTGTAGGCCACTTTTCATCAGATTTTCAAACTACACCCACTCCACACATTTAAACTGAAACTTATAACCCCATTAATTCATTCATTGAATCATCAACCAATCAACCAACGACTTGATCTTCACTTAATATAATCAGCAGCATATTCATCATTCAAACAACCCAGATCTGTATGAATACATCATTGAAAAATAGCAGTAAAACAACAAAACAAATCAGGCATTTCATTCCACTTACTTCAGCAAACCCTAGATTCCATACGCGCTTTTACTTCACTGAACCTGCGTATGTACGCGCTTTCATGCACACCAACCCACGTATACTTCTGTGCATTCTTCAGAAAACCCTATCTTCACATACGCGCTTTTCCTTAAGAAGACCCGCGTATACACGTGCTTTTACTGAAGCAAACATGCGTATACATCTGTAACTTTTCAGGACTGTGCAGCTCTTCAGATCAGATAAACAACTCAGATTTCATCCTTTACTTCAGAAAGTATTTCGCCTCATCTCAGATCTATACATTCCATAAACAGATCTAGAAAATACATATACATTTCAGATCTAGAGATCCCTCTTCATCATTTTCTTCATAGGTGCATCATAGATTCAGATCTATCAATCAAGAACAGAGTTCATCCATGCAGATATTCCTTAGAGAGATTTATTCATTCAAAACCCTTACTCATGCACCCTTTTGCACCATGATCTTCTTCTCCTTATATATATTTAGCCTTTGTCAATACCATGAGTCAAAACTACTCAACTACTAATGGTATTCCTGGACGGGATCAAATAGATATTCCAGCGCTCAATAAAATGGGTCAATACCATGGTAACACCCCTTGGTATTCTAAATTTGGAGCGCAAAAGGGCATATGCGACTTGGCACGTACTTTTCCGCGTGCATACGCTACTTCACCTTAACAAACCCGCGTATGCTCTGTAGCATAACTTATTTATCATTATTCTGGCACTTTCTGAATTCCTTTCTTCTGCTACTTCTAAAATGATCTGTAGATACATCAGATTTACATTATTAACAACTCGTCAAGTCAGTTTCCATCAAGAAAAACTTCATTAGGCAAGTTCCATCAAAGTCGACACATTGTATCACATTGCCAACAATATCCCCCTTAACTCATCAAGTAGGTTGTCATCAACTTTATCAAGTAGGTTGCCATCAAGGAAAACAGTCTACATCATATTGCCAACAATATTATTTCATCAAGTAGGTTACCATCAACTTCATCAAGTAGGTTGCCATCAAGGAAAACATATGCCAACAAGATGTTGAAGAAATGATATGATATTAAATGGACTATTGAAGCCAAGCACTCATTTGAAGAGATAAAGAAAGCTCTCACTCAAGCCCTAGTATTGATTAGTCCGATTTTTTCAAAAGAATTTATGGTTTTCACATTTTCATATGAAAATACCATAGCTGGAGTTTTACTGCATAAATGACAGCAAGGTATAGAGCAACCAATTTCGTTCTTTAGCAGCACCTTTGCTAACTCAAATCTGAAGTATAATATTTTAGAAAAATAGGCATATGCTTTGATAAAAGCTATTAAATATTTCATAATTTATATTCTACACTCACATGCCATTGAATTTGTGCCTAGCATTGTGGTTAAAGACATTTTGACACAAGATGATCCTGATGGCAAGAGAGGGAAGTGAATAGCTAATTTTCTTGAGTATGACACAGAAATTAGACCTAAAAAATTAGTGAAAGGATTGTAGGTTTTAACCCTGAACAGAAATTATCTACACACGAATCTTATAACAGAAAATAAACAATAGCGAGAGCATAAAACATAAAACAGATAAACACAAAGATTTTCCCCTGGATCCCAAATCGGGACGACCAAACTTGATTTTTCATTATATTCCTTTTAGTGTTACAACACATATATATACATGCCGAAGTATACATAAACCCAAATCCATTAACCCCGGATTAGAACATAACCGTAGTTCCCTTGACCGGATCTACAAAATACCAGGAGCCGAAAACCATCGTACCCCAAACCATGTGCAAACCATGCACAAAACATGGGTGGGTCCGCCTATGAGTGGGTCCACACACCAAAACAATTTTCGTTCTGGGGGCGTCGCCCCCGTACCCCAACAAAGGGGGGGTCGTCTCTCCCCCCGCGCTACGGCGCAACATACAGTGTGTGGGGCTAGTCGTGGAAAGAATATAACACATACCCAAAATTCTCCCACTTGTTGTTTTCTTTCCATAGGGGGCCACAGGAGAGCTTAGTCATTGGGCCAATTCTTCAACACCCATTGTTTCTCTACACCAAGAGAACTTATGAGTGCTCACAGACTTCGTCAATGCATCTACAACATTCTTTAAAGTATCCACCTTTACCAACAACACCCTTTTAGCCTCAACCATATCTCTAACAAAGTGATATTGAACATCAATGTGCTTTGTCTTTGAATGGTAAGTAGGGTTCTTAGCCAAGAAAATTGCACTTTGGCTATCACAGTCTATCCTTATATCTTTTTGTACCAACCCCATACTTGAACACAATCTCTGCAACCAAATTGCTTACTTGCTTGCATGAGTGGCTGCTATGTATTCTGCCTCTGTAATTGAAAGAGCCACTACAGATTGTCTTTTACTCATCCAACTGACTGCGCCTCCAAATAGGCTAAACACATACCCACTTGTAGATATTCTTTGGTCCAAATCTCCAGCCCAGTCTGCATCAACAAAACCACGAATGTCCAACATTCTTTCCAATCCTGGTCTTCCCTGGTAGCACAAGCCATAATCACTAGTGCCACGTAAATATCCGAAAACCCGCTTCACTACTGTCCAATGCTCCTTCCCTGGGTTTGACATAAACCTGCTCAATACTCCCACTGCATGTGCAATGTCTGGTCTAGTACAGACCATTGCATACATCAAACTACCCACTGCACTTGCATATGGAACACGGGACATATCCTCCTCTTCTTCTTGTGTCTTGGGACACTGTTCAGCAGATAGCTTTACACCTACAGGAATAGGAACATTCACTGGTTTACTATCCTGCATATTGAACCTCTACAATATAGTCTCGACATACTTCCTCTGGTTTAACCATAGCTTCCTCTTTGCCCGATCTCTCTTAATTTCCATGCCCAAAATATAGTTTGCAGCACCAAGATCCTTCATGTCGAATTTGGAGAACAGTTGGGTCTTCAAATCTTGGATAATTTCTTTGTCATTTCCAATTAACAACATATCATCCACATACAAGACCAAATACATAACATGGTCACCAATTAATTTAAAATAAACACAGTGATCCTCCTTGCTTCTGGTGAAGCCAAGTCCCCGTATATAGGTATCAAATTTCTGATACCACATCTTTGGTGACTGTTTTAACCCATACAGAGACTTCTTCAACCTGCATACCAGTTCTTTCTTACCCTTCACCATAAAGCCTTCAGGTTGCTTCATGTAGATCTCCTCTTCTAGATCCCCATGAAGAAATTTTGTCTTCACATCCATCTCTTCTATCTCAAAATCAAATGCAGCAGCAACAGATAAAAGTAATCTAATAGAAGTAACCTTGGCAACAGGAGAAAAACTATCACAAAAATCAATTCCCAGCACCTGGGAATAACCTTTTACTACCAACCAAGCTTTGTATTTCTCCACCTTGCCTTCTACATTCATCTTCTTCTTAAACACCCATTTGCTCTCGATGGGCTTCCTTCCAGCTGGCAACTCCACCAGATCCCATGCCTCATTTTTGTGCAAGGATGCCATTTCATCAACCATGGCCTCCTTCCAGAGTTTTCCATCCTCTGAATATACTGCCTCCCTGACAGTTCTGGGATCATCATCAGTTATAGTTAAGGAAAAACCTGAACAGAAAGCAGATGGACTATACCTTTCTAGTTTCCTTCTTTCTCGAACTGATCTTCTCAAAGCTGGAGTTTGTGGCTCTTCCTCTTCTTAATCTTCTTTTGTTGTAGATTCTGATTCATACTCCTTTAGCTCAAACTCTATCTTCTCAGGTTCCTTTGACATGATTTCATGCTTAACAACATATTTCACCTATCTAAACACCACATCTCAGTTGTACACAACCTTCCTTGTTTCCGGGTTCCAAAGCTTGTAACCTTTTAAACCATCCTTGTACCCAATAAGATGCACCTTTCAGATTTATTATCCAACTTGGTCCTTTTCTCCTTTGGAACATGTACATATGCATCACATCTAAATACCCTTAGATGTGAAAGAGAGGGTTTCTTACCAGTCCATACCTCATGTGGAGTCTTATCCTCCAACACTGATGAAGATGATCTGTTAACCAGATAGCATGCAGTCTCCACTACCTCAGCCCAGAATTCTTGTCCTAACCTGATACCACTGAGCATGCTTCTTGCCTTTTCCATCAATGTTTTGTTAATTATTTCTGCAACTCCATTTTTCTGATGTGTGTATGGATTATTCTTCTGTCGTGCTATACCACACTTCTTACAGAACTCTTCAAATTCCTTCTTGAAAAACTCCCCACCATTATCTGTCCTCAGCGCCTTTATCTTCTTCTCTGTCTGGTTTTCCACCAGAGCCTTAAATTCTTTAAATCTGTCAAAGCTTCAGATTTCTTCCTCAAGAAATATATCCATGTATTCCTTGAGAAGTCATATATAAATGAAACATAGTACACAGACTTTCCCAGTGATGGAACTGACACAGGTCCAAACACATCACTGTGCACAAGTTCTAATATCTTGTTCGCCCTCTTAGCACCAGAAGGAAAACTCAGCCGATTCTGCTTCCCATATACACAATGTTCACAGAAATCGAAATCCAGAGAGAAATTAGACATACCTTCTAACATACAATTTCTATGCAATATCCGAAGGCCCTTCTCTCCATATGTCCAAGCCTTTCATGCCATAACATGGTCTTTTCTCTAGACACAGCTAGGCTTTCCGCTCCACTTTCAGAAACCACATAATTGTTAAACCCATCAATAACAGTGCTACCTTGTAGCTTGTACAGAGTTCCAGTCCAAACTCCCCGCATTAATACCAGTGCTCCCCGAACCATCTTGCAGGCATCTTTCTCAAACACTGTTTTTACACCTACATCATCCATCTTGCTTACAGAAATCAGATTTCTGGCTAATGCAGGAATATGCAGAACACCAGGAAGTGTTCTAATCCTTCCACCTTGCAGCTTCAGCTTGACCTTTCCACGTCCGACGATTACGGCCTTCCTATAATCCCCTAGGAAGACATCACCATCATATTTCTCATACTCATAGAACCACTCCCTATGGGGAGTGAAGTGAAAGGATGCACCTGAGTCAATCAACCATGACTCATGATCTACATGTTTATTTGAAGAAGAAGCCAAATACACATCCCCACCTTCATCCGAGGTGGTTTTTTCCTCTGCAAAAGGAGCATCATCAGATCCCTTTCCTTTCTTAGGAGCTTTAGATCTGCAGTCCTTTTTGTAGTGCCCTTCCTTTCCGCATTTCCAGCATACCTTTACAAACTTTCTAGGAGATTTAGATCTCCCTCTAGATTTGGATCTCCCACTCGAAACCTTATTCTTGTTTTTGTTTTGTGACCTTCCTCGTACATATAAGGCATCTCCATTCTGGCCCTCCATATTTCTCCGTCTCATTTCCTCCAACAACAAGGCTGAGACAATGTCATCAAAATTCAAGGTAGTTGTATTGCTACCTATTGCAATAACCAGACTGTCCCATGAATCTGGTAGAGAACACAACAAGCTGATGCACTTATCTTCATCTGAGATTTTAATATCAACAGATGACAGCTGACTTACCACAGTATTGAAGGCGTTTAGATGCTCTGTCACCGAGTCTCCATCCTTCATCCTCAGGTTATACAACTTTTTCCGCAGGAACAACTTATTCACCAGAGACTTAGATTGGTACAAAGTCCCAATTTTTTCCCACAAATTCTTCGTCGTAGCTTCCCCAGATACATTCAACAATACTGAATCTGAGACACACAACCGTATTGTGCTCTTAGCCTTCCGATCCAGTTTCTTCCAGTCTTCATCTGACATTGCCGTTGGTTTAATACCTGGATCTACCGCGATCCACTGATCTTTATCTACCAGCAGATCCTCCATCTTGAGCTTCCACAACTCAAAACTCTGACCATTAAATTTCTCGATCTCTATCTTTCCACCGCTCGCCATCTTCTTTCACCGCAAGAATCGATCCCGCAGATCTCCCACTGCACAGGGTCTACCACAGGCCCGAGCAAAAAACCCTCAACAACAAAGGCGTCCCCTTGAAGCCGAAATAGCTCCGATACCAAATGTAGGTTTTAACCCTGAACAGAAATATCTACACACGATTCTTATAACAAAAAATAAACAATAGCAAGAGCATAAAACATAAAATAGATAAACACAGAGATTTTCCCCTGGATCCCAAATCGGGACGACCAGCTTGATTTTTCATTATATTCCTTTTAGTGTTACAACACATATATATACATGTTGAAGCATACATAAAACCCAATCTATTAACCCTGGATTAGAACATAACCGTAGTTCCCTTGACCGGATCTACAAAATACCAGGGGCTGAAAACCATCGTACCTCGAAACCATGTGCAAACTCATGCACAAAACATGGGTGGGTCCACCTATGAGTGTGTCCGCACACCAAAAAAAATTTCGCAGGCAGTAAGAGGATCACTAGAAGCCAGACATTGGCCAAAGGCAACCTGGAGGATATCCTTCGTGCAACTGACATTGAAGATGTTAGAAAATTATGTATTACAAAGCAATGCAACACATAAAATATGTGGAAAACACAAGCACACAAAACACATAAAACCAGGGAGACACAGATATACGTGGTTCACCCAGTTGGGGCTACATCCACCCCTAATAAGAATTCCTTCCTTTCTATTATCCAGTAAAAAGAAGAGACATAACCTACAGCAGATCTGTTGTAGTATCCTCTGTTCTCTCTCACATTCTCCCTATCTATTTCTCGCTATGAGAATACACATACAATACACAGCCGCAATACAATACCCTCATACAAAATGAGGGTTTTCCTTCTAGGGCAAAAAACCCTAAATTAAACATAACTTCTATCGTCAGATCATTCGCCTAATGAACGGCCCATATTGACTAGAAATTACTATACTTTTACAAGGCAATTTTACATATGTTTTTAGCTTTGGGGGCACTGCCCCCGAAGTTTCAATCTACCTCTCCTCCATAGCGTGCCCCCCCCTCCTGAACCCCCCAGGCAGCATTTAATTAAGGGCGGTGTTGTTGCCCCATTTAGAATAGGGGTCCAACACTGTGATACAAAATAAAGAAGATTATTAGGCTCCACACCCAACAATATCCCACTTTGAGACTGATTGTAGCAACTCCACCGTTGCTTCATTTACTGGACAATTACTGCACTTTGGACCTGGTTGTTTCTCATCTTCATCATCATACTTGAAGACCAATTGAAACTAAGCATATTCTCAGTTTCTCCCTGGTTACAACTTTTGTTATCGTATCTGCAAGATTCTGGCTAGTGTGTATATTTTTCAGCTTGAACTGTCCATCTTCCAACACTGACTGTATGAAATGGTACTTGAGCTTTATGTGTTTAGTCCTGGAATGAAATGTTGAGTTCTTTGCAAGATGAATGGAACTTTGGCTATCACTGTATAACGTTCCCATATCATTCTTCTTACCCAGTTCATCCATAAAACTTTGTAACCAAATCATCTCTTTACTAGCCTCTATAGCAACAACATACTCTTCTTCTGTTGTTGAAAGTGCAACAACACTTTGGATTTTTGAAACCCAACTGACAGTTGTTCCACCTACAGTAAATACATACCCTATAATGCTCCTCCTGTTATCTCTGTCACCTGCCATATCTGCATCAACATATCCCTGTAGAGAAATGTTTGAACCACCAAATCATAATTCTTGATTTTTGGTACCTCTCAAATATTTGAGAAACCATTTCGCTTCCATCCAATGTTCTTTTCATGGATTTTTCATGTACCTACTTACAACTCCCACTGAATGTGCAATATCAGGCCTTATGCAGGCCATTGCATACATTAAGCTTCCAACTGATGATGCATATGGAAATTTAGACATATAATCCATTTCTTCTTGGGTCTTGGGGCACATCTCCTTACTAAGTTTGAAATGGCTAGCAAAAGGTCTACAAACTAGTTTTTCATTCTGCATATTAAATCTTTTCAACGCCTTTTGTATGTACTCATTCTGGGACCCCCCAGGAAGCGTTTAATTAAAGGCAGCATTGTTGCCCCATTTAGAACAGGGGTCCAACACTGTGACACAAAATAAATAAGATAATCAAGCTCCACATCCAACAGAAGAGTCACCAATAGGGAAATATGAAGATATTGAAGATGGTGGAAGAAAACTAAAAAAAGGTAAGACTGTTAAGAAATTAGATTTTGCAGGAATGATGTTGGCTTTATATTTTAGCCAAGGAAGCCAATGAACAGACATGAAAAGAAGGCCATGGAGAGAAAAAAGTCATAGAAAATTGTACAGCCAGTAAACATCATAGATTTGTCTCCATCAACAGAGGAAGAGGTTATTATCGGGCAGAGAAAGCGAAAAGAGAAAGTAACTGAAAAAACAGAAATAGAATCCCTCAAAGAACAATTGAAGGAAGCAGGTAAAGAGATATTAAATTTGAAGTCTGAGGTAGAAAAGCACAGATCTGAGAAGGTTCAATTTGAACAAATGATGAAAATATGGGAAGGTCAAATCTCAACTGTCTCAAAGTCTATGGAAAATGCCAAGAAATTTTTGAAGAGGAATCAACCATTAAGGGGGGTGGTCAAACACACTAGGAAGGTGAAATTATGCTTGCAAGCTAAAAATAGAGCATTAAAGGATCAACTGGAAGACATGTCGGAGTAGCTAGACTTGATCCAAGTTGAGCCGGAGAAGAAAGGGCTAAGGATGAGATTGGTTGAAGAACCCATAAGCCAATTAATTGTAAATGAAGAAGAAACTCCTAAATAGTGAAAAATTGAGCTGAAACATGTTTGATGAGGTTCATGGCTTACAAAGAACCTAAATTTTGCCTCGGGAAATCAATTTTTGAAGACAGACACAAAAACAACAAATTCTGGCTTTTTAGGCAGTTTCGTAGTGTGCTGCAAGCTTGAAGCCAGAAAAACACTACGAAAATTTTGAAGATGAAATTTTGCATTGAAATTCAGTTTTGTGAAGGTTTAAGGAGGGGAGTTGTTTTTTTTCAAGATGTTTTGGCATAGTAAAGGTTTTTGACCAGCAAAGGTGGCAAGGAGATTGGTGAAAAGGCAAGATTTCATACGCTACAAAAACTCACTACGAAACTACCTAAACTACCGTGTTTCATAGCGAGAGGTCTTTTTGAAGATTTTGAGGGTTCAAATAGCACACCAGACATCTGGAGACCTCCATCCTATTAGTGGGCCATTCTAGCAGAGACCCATTACTCAAAATGAGTGTCACACATCCAGCTCAATAGGCAGAACAATGATTAAAGTGAAGATTATCCAACCCTGAAAAGTAGGTTTGTGTTCCCTAGATCTAGGTTATTTTAAATATGTTAAGTGATGGTGAATTTTCTCTTGAACATGTGATCTCTATTATGCAATTGTTTTACTGTTAGAAAAACTGAATGTAATAAATAGGAGGTAGAGTCCTATTAGGAGTATAACTTCTTAAAGGATAGTTGTCCTTTTTCTATTCCAAGTAAGTAGTTTCAGTTATGATAGGTGTCAAAAGTTAGAGTTCGAAGATCTAGCCAGCTGGGCAGATCATTTACATTGTAAATAATGTCTATTTATAGACTAAACATCAAAGAGAAAAGGGTTGGAGAATATTGCGCCAAATTTCTACTTGTATGTTTTGTTGTGTAACCAGCTCCAAAAATAGAAGAAAAGAGATATCAACGCCTTAGAAATAAGCCACTTCGAGGGGGCAACCTCCAATACATTACATAAATGAACAATTCTTGGATGATACAATTTACAAAACCTCCTTTCTATATATAGGAGTCCATGGGGCCATAATGTAATCCTAGTGGCCACAATGTAATCCTAGCCGACCTAACAATAATAATTTAAGGGCACAATAATAACAAAATGGGGGTTACAAGGGTACAATAATAACAATAAGGGGGTTACACTAACAATAATAAGGGGCTATACTAGTAATATAGGGACCTAACATGCCCCTCTCCTTTACAAAAGTGTTGTCCTCAACGCTTGAGTAGCTCTGGGTGCTTCTGTATAAAATTCTCATCCTCCCATGTAGAATCTTCAGTGGGTAAGTTCTTCCACTTGATGAGATACTCTGAAATTGATCGATTCCGTAGCTTTCAAGTTCTTGTTTCCATGACCACTTCAGGTTCCAATATTATTTTTCCTTCCTCATCAAGTTCTGGCAATATTGTTTGAACTGGAAGATTTTCACCTATAACCTTCTTTAAGCATGAAACATGGAAAACTGGATGTACTCGTGAAGAAGAAGGAAGCTCCAATTTGTATGCCATAGAACCAATCTTTTGCAACACCTTGTAAGGACCATAGTACTTTGGTGATAATTTATTATCCTTCTTAGCTTGCTTGAGGGACATTTGTTTGTATGGTTGTAGCCGTAAAAATACCCAATCTCCTACATCAAAACTTCTCTCGCTGCGATGTTGATCTGCCTGTTGTTTCATTCGATTTTGTGCCAAATTCAGGTTATCCTTTAAGAGTTGGAGAACTTCTTGCTGATGCTCGATGTGATCTTCCACTTCTTGAACCTTAGAATTTTCTCTTAAATATGATGTGATGGATGGTGGATGATATCCATAAAGTGCCATAAATGGGGTCATTTTTGCTGCAGTATGGAAGGAAGTGTTATACCACCATTCCGCAAGAGGTAACCACTTGACCCATTGTGTTTGTTTATCAGATACAAAACAACGAAGATATCCTTCCAAACATTTATTTACTATCTCAGTTTGACCATCAGATTGAGGATGATAAGATGAGCTATGAGCTAATCGAGTACCCAAACAAGAAAATAACTCCGTCCAAAAATTTCCAGTAAAAATGGGATCTCTGTCGCTCACAATAACCCTTGGGCTTCCATGTAGCTTTTGAATTCTGTCCATAAATGTAGTAGCAACTGTACTTGCTTTAAATGGATGAGATAATGCACAAAAGTGTGCATACTTGGTAAGTCTATCAACTACCGCCATGATGACACTCTTTCCTTTAGACTTAGGTAAACCTGTGATAAAATCCATTGAAATCTCCTCCCAACGTTGACTTGGAATGGATAAAGGTTGTAGAAGTCCCGGGGTCTTAATTGTTTCCACTTTATTCTGCTGGCAAACCAAACACTCCGCCACAAACTTTTGAATATCAGATTTAAGGCCATCCCAAAAAAATTCTTTCTTCACCCTGTGGTAAGTTTTTAAAAATCCTGAGTGTCCTCCTAAAGGAGAAGTGTGCAATTCCAAAAGAATATTTTGTTTTAGTTGGGAATTCTTAAAAAGATATAAGCGATTTGTACCATAAGGAATCATTTTTCAAACTAAATGTATCAGATGTACTAGGATCTTGCTGCAACTTTTGAATGAGTGTCCATACATCTTTGTCCTTCTTCCATTCATCTCTTGCTTCAGTTATCCAATCTGGTTGGATAATAGAAATGGCACAAAGCAATGCTTCCACCTCTTCACTCTTTCTTGAGAGTGCATCTGCAACAACATTAAGCTTTCCTTTTTTGTAGATTATTTCAAAGTCATAACCCAACATCTTTGTGACCCATTTTTGCTGCTCTTCTGAAGATAGTCTTTGTTCCAAAAAGTGTTTAAGACTATCATGATCAGTTTTTACCTTGAAGTGTCTTCCCATTTGGTAAGTTCGCCATTTCTTTAGTGCATGCAGTATTGCTAACATTTCCTTCTCATAAATAGGTTTCTGTAAGTACTTTCCTTTGATTGGACGACTTTCAAAGGCAATGGGTCTTCCTTCCTGCATTAAAACCACACCAAATCCATTTCCTGAGGCATCACATTCCACAATAAAGGTTTTTGTGAAGTCTGGCGTAGCTAAGACCGGTGCTAGGCACATTGCCTCTTTAAGATGTTCAAAGGCCTTAGTTGCTTCAGGAGTCCATGAAATGCATATTTCTTCAATAATGTTGTTAGAGGTGCTGCTATTCTCCCATAATTCTTAACAAACTTTCGATAATACCCTGTTAACCCGAGAAATCCTCGCAACTTCTTTATTGTTGTGGGGACTTTCCATTCCTTAATGGCTTTAATTTTGTTAGGGTCTACTTTAACATGACCCTCGTGAGATACAATATGACCCAGATATTCCACCTCTTGTACTCCAAAGAAACATTTGGATGTTTTTGCATATAATCGTTTCTCCTGCAATAGTTTGAGCACCATGTCAAAATGTTCAACATGATCCTTCCAAGACCTACTGTAGATTAGTATATCATCAAAAAATACTAGCACAAATTTTCTAAGGAAGGGTTTGAAAATGGAATTCATCAACCCTTGAAATGTAGAAGGTGCATTTGTAAGGCCAAAAGGCATGACCAAAAATTCATAATGACCCTCATGAGTTCGAAATGTTGTTTTTGGAATATCTTCAGTCTCCATTCAAATTTGATGATATCCTAAACGAAGATCCAACTTGGTAAAATAAATTGCTCCATGTAATTCATCCAATAATTCATCAATCACAGGAATGGGAAATTTATCTTTAATGGTGAGCTTATTAAGCTCCCTATAATCTGGACACATCCACCATGATCCATCCTTCTTGTGTACCAATACTACAGGAGCAGAGAAAGAACTTTGACTAGGTTGAATTATACCCGCCTCTAACATTTCTGCAATCATACGTTCAATTTCGCTCTTTTGGACGTAAGGATATCTATAAGGCCTGATGTTTGGAGGAACACTTCGGAATCAAATGAATAGCATGATCATGATCACGAATAGGTGGGAGTCCTTTGGGAGTTTCAAACACCTTGGAATGATTTTCCAAGACTTGTTGGAGATCTGCAGGAATAGATGATTTTGATGTTGGAACTTCTAGTGAGCATAATTGTGCAATTATGCCTTGTTGTTCTTTCTTTAGAAGCTTTTTCATGAACTTAGAGCTTATTATCCTTCCTGGCTTCCCTGCCATACCTCGTAATTCAACTTCCTTTCCTTCTGAAAAAAATTTCAAGAAAAGTTCTTGAAAATTAAAAGCTACCGTCCCCAAAGATTGTAACCATTGTACTTCTAGTACAACATCAGCACCTCCCATAGGAATGGCAAGCATTGGACTAGTCAATACATATTCCCCCATGGTTAGCTTGATATTATGGCATTTTCCAGAGCAATTTATAGTTCCTCCATTTGCAACCATCATTTGACATTCTGGTGCTGGGTATAGGAAACAATTTAATTCCTTGGCTACCTTATAATGAATAAAATTATGGGTGCTACCTGAATCAATCAACACTATTACCATTTTCTTCTTGATATGTTCTTCTATCTTGAGAGTTTGAGGAGTGGTAATTCCTGCCAGTGCATTACATGATATGGTCGGATTCATTTCTTCCTCTTCTAGGGTCGGTTCCTGGTGTATATCCTCTTCTTGTTCATTTTCTTCTTCCTCTTCACAATCTATGTAAAATAATTTCTTCTCAGCACACTTATGACCTTTAGTGTATTTTCTATCACAACCGTAGCAAAGCCCTTTTGCTCTTTTTTCTTCCAATTGTTGTGGTGTCAACCTTGTAGGTTGTGGAAATCTAGGCGTAGCAACACTTCCCTCTTTATAGAATTGAGTGGTAGGCTTCCTTGTCGCCATAATTTTACATTCAACTTTTCTTGCCAACCTGAATGCCTTCTCCAATGAATCAGGTTCCAAAACGCGAACTTCATGTTGGATGTTATCCTTTAAAGTGCCTATGAAGAGATCAATCCCGTGTTCCTATGGAATATCAGTTACCCTTATATTCAATTTTTGGAAGTCCTCAATGTGCTGCCCCACTAAACCCTTTTGTTTGAGATTTATCAATTGGCTAAAGAAGGTGTTGCTCTTTGTATCCTCATAATGTGCTATCATTTCCTCTGTAAAAATTGACCACGTGACAATTTTTTTACGGGAGCAAAGCCATCGATACCATACAAATGTATTTTTTTATAAATGTAAAGTTGCAATGCGTACCTTTTGTGTGTTTTGCACGTTATGGAGATCAAAATATTGCTCCATCTGTAGTATCCATGTTACAGGATCCTTTCCATCAAACTTCCTCATATCCATTTTTGGAATATGGTGGTTCTTCCCACCAACATTCGAGTTTATGAAATCATGATTAACATTCATTTTGTTCTCATCATGAGGTTCTTCTCCTATATTTCTGCCATTAGGAATCATTTCTGGTTTTAAGCTTGTCATCAAGCCTTCCATGTATGCTTTTAGATCATTCTTCATGTTTTCCATGTTGTCTTTCATGTCATCCATCTTAGCTTCCATGCCCACTTCCATGCCATCCATCTTAGCTTCCAAACCATTCATCTTATCTTCCACGCCTTTCTTCAAACCATCCATCTTAGTTTCCACGCCTTTCTTCAAAACTTCCATTTCATTTTTTGTTGTTCTTTGCGAGAGCGAAATTTGTTGCACTTGCTCTTGTAATTTTGATATGTCATGTTGTCATTCTTCATCTTCATGAGTCATAGTAGAGCCTTCTAAAGGCTTAATGGGCGTTGAATTCTTTTTAGGGGCTATTTTAGAATCCAATACTGATATCTATTCTACAATATGCCCTTGGAATCAATTCAACTTGATTATTCAAACAAGAGTTATGCAATTCGGAAACAAATACACACCTTTTACTTTCTTTTGAGGAGCTCAATATTGAAATTGAATTATCTCTATAATTAGGGATCTTCAATATATAAAATTCAGATCTGTAGTAGCCCTCTAAAGCTTCTTTAAAATGCCACAGGTCTGATCTGATTTGGATTCTTCAAGACAAAGTTATTTCCAATCTCCCACAATGACCCAATTTTGGACTGGTTCAGTAGAGTGAAATTGTATGACTTTCCACGTGTCACTGTTTCATCCTTCAGCTCTGAAATTGATATCCAAGAAAAAAAAATTCCGTTTACTTGCGGCCACTTTTTACGGCACTTCAATCCGATGCTTAGAGAGAAAGTTATGAATCTTTTCCCACGGTCACCTCTTTGAGATGAAATTCTGGAGCCTGAAAAATCACTACCTTCCACATATAATATCTCCAAAACTATTTCGAACCAAGATCTGAAATTTTTTTATGATGTTCCTTAGGATTTCAGCTTCGCACCCTATGAATTTCAGCTTCTGAGACTTCGTAGGAAAAAAATTATAGCGCAAATTCCACGATGACCTGTTTAGGAACCTGAAACAAGACCTAACTTCCACAGATCATATCTCCGCAAAATTGCGAACCAAGCTCTAAAATTTTTATACAATCTTCCTCAGGATTTCGGCTTCATACCCTAAAAATTTCAGCTTCTGAAACTTCGGAGAAAAAAAGTTATAGCGAAAATTCCATGATGACCTGTTTGGAGTAGCGAAACCCTAGAATCCAAAGCTCTGATACCAAATGTTGTGTAACCAGCTCCAAAAATAGAAGAAAGGAGATATAAACACCTTATAAATAATCCACTTCAAGGGGTAAACCTCCAATACATTACATAAATGAAAAATTCTTGGATGATACAATTTACAAAACCTCCTTTCTATATATAAGAGTCCATGGGGCCATAATGTAATCCTAGTGGGCCACAATGTAATCTATTTTGAATATAACAATAATAATTTAAGGGCACAATAATAACAAAATGGGGGTTACAAGGGTACAATAATAAAAATAAGGGGGTTACACTAACAACAATAAGGGGCTATACTAGTAATATAGGGACCTAACATGTTTTTTCCATTATCAGTAATATATAGTGACATTCTACTTCCAGACCTGAGTTTCTTATGAGGTGTTTAATGTTTTGTTGCTCTATATATTTATGTCTAATCACTTGCAGTGAATTTTATCTCTAATTACTCAGAATTCATGTTTTCATACTCTGACTTACTTTAGGGGTGAAATTGTTGTGTTTTCCTTATGTTGTCTGTGTGAATTTTCCTTATTAAAAACCTATATTTGTCTTAGCTTCCGTGCGAATAATTACTGTCACTAAGTACACTGATGTTGACTCCATAGCCCAATGGTAGCTAGCCTTCATTTTTCAACCTGCAATCAAACAAAACCAAGTCACAGTTCATAGAGTTAGCCATCTAATATTATTTCTATTGAAAATCATAAATCCCCTTTGAGAGAGCCCTCTCAAACTGAAGAGGCTAATATTCAGTTAGAAGTGGCTTGAAAGAGTTACATTGAGTTGATTGATGAGCAGCCTATCAAGATAAATTTGGTGATAACATTTTTCAAGTATATTTTTTTAACTAGCGAAAGCATCCCGAGCATGGGACATGCCCGCCTCGTAGAAAATTTGTATATATTGTATTATAACAATATTTGCAGGGACACACAAGACATGGTCACTCTTTGAACCAGTGCAGGGTGTCTCCAAATCTAGGCTACACGTAGGTCTCTGTCTCTCTCTCCACACAGTACACAAAAAAGAAACTATAATGTATTTCGGCTATACAGTTCTTCCTAGACCTCACACATTAGGGGGAAATTGTTATTACTTGAAAATAAGACAAGCAAAGATGACATTATTTAATGTCAGGAAAAAGGATTTAGAGGGTTGGGAGACATTAGAGAATCTGAAGTATTTAAAAATATCTAAGGTATAACAGAAAAATGAAATTGTGCAGAGAAGGAACCATTAAAATGCGCCTTTGCGTGCATAATTCTTCGATAAGCGCACCTTTGTGCGGCTTTTCCTCAAAAATCCGTGTGGTTCTGAGAGTGGCGGAAGTCACTTTCCGGGACCACAAGGCACACTCCAGGATATTGATCCCACACTTGAGGCTGCCTAAGGATAGCTGCCCAAGCCTCCTTATGACCTCAAGGGAGCACAAAATGGAATAAATGTGGCACACAATGGAATCATCCTCCTCTCTTGGGTCACCATCCACAATGGACCAAGAGAGGGAAGGAGGATTTGAATTATACTATAAAATGCCACCAAGAGATGAACAATTTGAGAACACATTGTTATGCTCGCTAGAATTGCCCCAAGCAATACCATCAATGTGTGATCCAGAGCAAAGATAGAGGGGACTTAGTTGTTGGCCATCCAACAACTCCAGTCCACCATAGCAGAGAGAGGGATACTTTGTGCCAAGGCAGCTCAAAATTAAATACATCCTTGCATCGAGACTTGGAACTCCATAGTTCTAAGGGCCCCTTGGAAAGTGGGTAAAATTTTCATCCTTCATTCCTACCAGCACTCAATAAGAGGTACGTAAGCGCCGCCATTTGGATTATTGAAGTTTTTTTACTCTATTCAGATCTTTTGTTTTATTTGTTTTAGTTTAGTTTTTATGTTTGAATATGCATGTTATTTATCTATCTAGTATGTTTATGTTTTAGCATGTTCCACTAACTTGCTAGACTCCATTTATTTTCTTCCTGTGACCAATAAATTAAGAGGGAAAAACCACCCCTCTTAAGCAGGTGTGATTTGGTACACTCGTGTGCCAAACACACTAACACAATATTCATACTTCTCATAGAATAATATTGCATCCCTTGTCATTTCAATTGCTTTCATGGAATAGGTTTTATTTCTTGGAAAGACTTATATTTCATCTATTGACCTTTATTTCAGTATCATAATCGAAAGTTGAAATCATAACACATATTGCGTCATCTAATTTGCAAGTTTAATTACCTAGATTGAAGATTTAATCCAATGTAATTTAAGACATAATTAAATTAAATGACATTTTTTGCACCGTTGTCAGGGAAGCACACATAGGAATGAGCCTTCAATTTAGGATGTCTTTTATTTTACACAACTTTTGGTAGGAGGAAGGGTAAGATGGGAGGTAAGAACCTACGCATCACGTTGTGAGGTTCCTCCTAACCACAATTATTGAATTTAATCTCATTTAGCTGCATTAGTTAATTTAATTTATTTTAGAATGGATGTATAACAAGGTGAAGGAGAAGTATTTCCTCCTCGGAATGGAGGAGGAGGAGGAGGTGATAATCTAGGATTTCATACACTAAAATCCCTCTTATTTAGAGTAATAAAAGATGAGTGGATTGATATCCTTAATCTAATGGGTAAAGGGGATTTATCACAATTATCTTTTGAAGAAATATGTGAATTTTGTAAGCATATATCATGAGGAAGGACAAAAAAATTCATAAGCCCAAGAGATCCAGCTATGGAAAGAGTAGTTAAATCAACATCAAGATTGGTAAGTTGATTAGAACTTGGTAATTTTCTAGATAGCTCTAAAATTGTAATTTTCGGTAATCTAAGTGAACAAATGGATATGTTAAGAATGCAAAATAAGAAAAACAATGAGCATGATTTTTATATCTATATTTTTTCCTAAGTGTAGAAAGAAACATGCATTAATAATGCTCACTTGATAACAATGAAATTTGTGTCTTTTGTGCAATCACATGCTACAAAATATTTCCCATCTTTACCGGGGTTGAAATAAATTTACCAAGAACATAGCAGAACAAAACAAACACCAAAACAACTATGATTTGTGGCTCCAAAAATACCTTTTCAGCGTTGTCAACCAAGTATGAGAAAATATCTCAATTCACAATTTCAATGTTATGCACAACATTATCAAAATAATTGGAATACTCCAATGCCATGGCAACCTTGGCCATCCCAACCCCAAAATCCATCTTAGCAACAAGGTTGGCAAGGATATTTTTGAAGGATTCAACAACATTATCCATCTTTCCCCTAATACCATCAGTATTCTCAATTCCAACCTCAAAAACCATACCATCCACCTCCACCAAAACCTCAATTACAACCACCTTTGACTTCTATTTAACCTCTCCCATTACCACCTACCAAACCACTTTAAATACCCACTCAATGACATGCATAACTGATTCCAAACCCCAACAATAAAATACCTAAGCCCACTTACAGTATTGAAGTATACCAGGGAGATTTTTACAAAAAAAGGACCCCCCTATCGTCATTAAAAAAACATGATGTAATATTCCAAATCTAGAACAGCTAGCAAGGCATGACTGGAAAACGCATTTTCCAGTAATGGCTACTACAGGAATTGAAACCAAGACATGGATCCCTTAGAAAAATGTGTCTAAGTGCTGAATCCAAGATGAGGCTCCAAAGAAATCCTTCTAGGTGGGTTAAACAGATCTCCCACACCTAGTTTTCCTCAGAAAGTGCCCGATGAGGGACTGCAACAAATCTTAAGCAAGAAATGGAAAGACAGCATTATTCTATAGCTGTGAACACATGAAGATATTTATAGCCAACAAATATCTGATATATCAGCAAATGTATACAATGTGTGGAGGATTCAATCACTCCAGCTAGGCAATGGAAGCCTCAATGAGACATATACATGACAAATGGAAAACACTGCTACATGAAAGAAAGCCCTTGCTAAAATAATGCAGTTTATAGGAGATACTGAGGGGGAGAAAGCTCTCAACCCCTGAAAACAGTGATATATCAATAATACACAATCCTTGGAAGGATTGGCTACAATATACATGAAATTGGAAAATCTGCAGAAATGTCGGAGTTGTTGGGCAGCAACTGCAACTCAATACTAGAAATACATGGATATGGCTGAAGATGATGCTCAATTTGAAACAAACCTCCTCCAATGGATCTCTCAATTCAAGGTTGATCCTGGCACTGAAGATCTTTCCCTCCAAGAAGCTGGTGCAACCTCTCACTGCAAGTGTGCACTGAAATAACGTAGTATGGAGGCCGGATTTTGCTGTCTATGATGGGAGATGTTGGCCTTGATGCCAAAAATATGAAAATATGCTTTGGAAACCTTCCTTAATAATCTTCCTGAGGAATATAAGCTCCCTCCTCTGAAAGATGAGACAAGGAATGGTGTTGTGGAACCCTTCCACTGCAACACCCAGCAACACTGTGTTATACTTGAGCAAAAATAACGCAGTGACTGAATAGTGGCTTTGGACTTGAGCCAAGATGTGGAGAAAATGAAGTGCAATCCTTCAATAGGCCTCTCAAGAAGGAGAGGAAATCCTAAATAGGAATCCCTCGTGCTAAGCAGCACTGCAACTCAGTTGAACAGCCGGGACTGCAAATATGTCTAAGCAGACAAATGATCAAATGCTCCAAGATATCTCACTATGGCTTCCTCTTCCTCCTTTTATGCAAGTCAATGCCTCTTTTCCCTAGACCCCACACATTATGGTTTCTTCCACAAATAATATTTCTCCCTCCAAAACTACGTTGTCTTCCCAAGCAAGCTACACCTCTTAGGCAGTGTTGTTGACTTGGTCAAACTTGACCTTGCCCTCATGAAAATTGCCCCTTTTCACACTGGAAGGTGCTAAATAAGCTGCTCCAATGATCCCTTTCACACTTATGAGGGATTTATTCCTACTTATGGGTCTCTTTTCCCATTTTATTCACCTCCTAGATGATATAAGCAAAAATTAATATTCCAATTTGCTGCATGCAAATTTTGGAATATTACAATCCTTCCCTCTCAAAGATTTCTTGTCCTCAAGCAAGTGCAAGGATAGATTGAATTATTCTCTCCTCCTCTCCCTATAGCATCCACGTATGATGTTCTCCTCCGAGGAAATTTATGTTATCTCATCAATCAAGCCTCCACATTGCCCCTCTTCAGCATGCAAGTTAGCTATCAAGCCATCATCATGTAAGGGTGAAATACTCAAGAGGTTAGCAAAGTGATGTCTAGAGTTCCATTTGAAGAATGGGATCTGAAATATCATGGGAACTATCTTTCCCATATGGATCCTCCATCTCCAAGCTATGAGCCATGCAAAATGAGTCACCTTCCAACTAGGAAACTCCTGGAAACTTTCCTCCACCTTTGGCTCCAGCAAAGTAGGTGGGCTGAAATTCTACACATGGTAGACAATGTAGCCAACCCCACATTGTCCATCTCTCCACTTATGATAATTTTAGAGTGTCTGCTGATCCTGGGCTGCAATAAATTTTCCCTCAAGTGGCAATATGAGGACTAGGTCTCCAAAGACCTCTCCCCCAACGCTGCAAATCAAGCTGGCCCAAATATCCCCATATATGATGAGTTGGAAGTCATCATCATATGGAATCTCATCCATCATATGGCTCACCTCATAAAGTGACAAATTTTTTGTTAAGGTAACCATATCATGTCCCATGTTCCCCTTAGAACATGTAGTGCAAAAAGTGTGAGGAAATTCTCCCTCAAAGGACACATTCTCCCAATGTGTCTCTCTCCCAAACATGCTCCTCATAAAGACAGAAACAATAGAACCATAGGGAGAAAAGATGAGAATCATTCTTGCTACCATATGCAACAAATGAGAAGGACAATGGTCCCTCAAATGCAACCAGCGCAGCTTGACCCTCAACTGCAATAGAGACTAATAAAATGAGTGGCTTTTCAACCACTTGCCTGCTGCTCCAATCTCCTCATAAGTATGGAGGAAGTGAATGATATAAGGTGCACAATGATCATGTCCTCCATAACATATCTCTTCCCCAAGTCCTCCCAGGGAATTCCCATTAATCATGTTTATGGCCTCAACTAGACCATGAAGCTCTAAAGAAAGAATGCTCCTCCTTGGAGCAACATCCTGCACATGTATGGTTAAGGGACATACATCATATAAATAATCATGAAAATAATCATCCCTCTTACCATATGTCTTACTCATACAAATGGAGTGGCTCATAGATGAGTCTCCTCTCATCCTCGATGAGAAAAGAGGTGGATGTGCTAACTCTCTCAAGGAGTCATGTCTCTCCTCCATCTCCATCTAGTCTATGCATCTGCTCATATGCTAATATATCTCCTCCTTAAGGCCCATCCAAGAATACCCCTCCATGATGGTGTGGTATGCTCTCATAGAATAAGTGGGACTGAAAAGGAAATCCTCCTAAGCTGCTTGTAGCAACTTCTCCTTGAGCTTGGAAGCTCTAGGAAAGAATATCCTACCATGATAAAATATGACCCCATCTCTAACTGAATATCCATCCTCATGCAACTGGTCATCCAAGATCATGCAAGTGAAAGGATCCTTGGAATACTCCACCAACAGCTGGGAGCTCCAATATGGATCTAACCTCCATAGTGACAATGTTGTTGATCTCTCATGAGAAACATCTGTCATATGGCTACCCTCTTCTTTGACATCTCCCATGTCAAAGATACAAGTTGGAAGGCTGCTATCCTTCCCCTGTTGCTTCTGCCACAGCGCAGAATCTGAAATGGAAGTGGGTACTGATGATGTTGAGGGAATGCTCCCTCTCTCCTTAAGCCTACCCAAGACTCCCAGCACTGTATCAATCTCTCCCAAGGTTCCCACTCCTCTGAAATCACTGAGTGGTGCCTCAACTGATGAAGCATCCATCCTCCTCTGCTGATCCAGTGGTCTCCCAGGAAAAATGTCTCCATGCAATGAGACATCATCATCAAGAGATGACTGAATATATGAATGGAGAAAGCTATCCATGCTTCCACTTCGCAATCCAATCACCTTCTTAGGTGCATCAACCTCCAAAAATGAATAGGGATGTGTACTCCTCATCTCATGATGTTGGGTCTTCTCCCTATCTCCTTCGTGTTTCTCCACGGTTCCACACCTCCTCAACAATGGCACATGTAGAACATGAGTTGTGCCTTGATCTCCATACATGAGATCCTGAGGACTTTCTTGCAAAGATGTAAGCATTCCTCTTCTTGGAGCAAGAGCTCCTCCTTCCTCTACATGAGGTACTAGATAATCTCTAGACATGACAGCTTTGTTTCCCTCAATCTCTGCAACATGAGTGGGCATCCTCCCAATGATTGGATCCCTTTTTGAAAAAGAGATCTCCATGCTTTCTTGCTCAAGGATATGAGAAGAAAATCTTTCTTCTGGAAAATTACGATGCAAGTTTTCATGCAAGGGTTTTTCTTGAGTTTTCTTGTTTACTTCCACCATTTGTGTCTCATGAATCTTTTTATCAAATCTTTTCACTAATGCCTTAGTGAAATTTGCATAAGATGCAATGTTTACATTTCTCAAAGAAAAAGATTCAAATATCCACCAAGCATAAGCCTTACCTCTCAAATGCAGTGCTGTAAATTTGATGGCTTCATCTCCAAGAATGTGGTGTTGCTACAAGAAGGTCTCTAACTCCTCCACCCAAGCTTTGGCTGAACATACAAGTGAACCTTAAAAGGTAGATAGATGAAATCTATCTTACTGCTCTCTTCCTTTCACCTCCATCTTGCAAAACTCTGAAAAAATGATATGATCTTGAAATTTCTGAGTTTGAAACTCATACTCTTTCAAGAAATTACTAAGTTTTTCCCTCCTAGCAACCTCTTCTTCTCTTTCAATCTCTCTTCCAGCAATCCTGGGCATGTGACTGTGCTGAGTATTAGGATGTGTAGCTACTTGCTCACACTCCTCATGTAATAATCTAGAGTTTGCTTTTGAATCAAACCCTCTTGGAGATTCTTCATACATCTCCCTCTGGATCTTCTTGAAATCCTCATGAATGTTATGTACAGATTTAAGAAGAAGCTTTGTAAGCTTATCCCCTTTTTCTTTTTCTTCTCCAAAAGATGGAGTCTTTCTCCTCCTTATTTCTTTGTCTCCTTCTCGATGAGAATAGGAAGTGCAGGGTTCTTCCTCTTCTTTCTTCTTATCATCCTCAGGGAGGTTCTTCATGGATCTGAAATATGATGAGATAAAACTCATCCTCTTCAATATTCTGATCTTCTTGGGCTTAGACTCATATGATGAGCCAAGAAAGCAGCTCTGATACCACTGTAATATTCCAAATCTGGAACAGCTAGCAAGGCATGACTGGAAAACGCATTTTCTAGTAATGGCTTCTACAGGAATTGAAACCAGGACCTGAATCCCTTAGAAAAATGTTTCTAAGTGTTGAATCCAAGAGGAGGCTCCAAATAAATCCTTCTAGGTGGGTTAAATAGATCTCCCACACCTAGTTGTCCTCAGAAAGTTCCCGATGAGGGACTGCAACAAATCTTAAGCAAGAAATGGAAGGACAACGTTATTCTATAGCTGTGAACACATGAAGATATGTATAGCCAACAAATATCTGATATAGCAGCAAATGTATACAATGTGTGGAGGAATCAATCACTCCAGCTAGGCAATGGAAGCCTGAATGAGACATATACATGACAAATGGAAAACACTGCTACATGAAAGAGAGCCTTAGCTAAAATAACGCAGTTTATAGGAGATATTGCAATATACAAAATGATAATAGGATGATGTGACAATATCAGCTCAAATAAATGAGGGGGAGCAAGCTCTCAACCCCTGAAAACACTAATACAACAATAATACACAATCCTTGGAAGGATTGGCTACAATATACATGAAATTCGCAAATCTGTAGAAATGTCGGAGTTGTTGGGTAGCAGCTGCAACTCAATACTAGAAATACATGGAGATGGCTGAAGATGATGCTCAATCTGAAACAAACCTCCTCCAATGGATCTCTCAATGCAAGGCTGATCCTGGCACTAAAGATCTTGCCCTCCAAGAGGCTGGTGCAACCTCTCACTACAAGTGTGCACTGAAATAATGCAGTATGGAGGCTAGACTGCGTTGTCTATGATGGGATATGTTGTCCTTGATGCCCAAAATATGAAAATCTACTATGGAAACCTTCCTTACTAATCTTCCCGAGGAATAGAAGCTCCCTCCTCTAAAAGATGAGACAAGGAATGGTGTTGTGGAACCCCTCTATTGCAACACCCAGCAACACTGCATTATAATTGAGCAGAAATAACGCAGTGACTAAATAATGGCTTTGGCCTTGAGCCAAGATGTGGATAAAATGAAGTGAAAACCTTCAAGAGGCCTCTCAAGAAGGAGGGGAAATCCTAAATAGGAATCCCTCATGCTAAGCAGCATTGCAACTCAGCTGAACAGCCGGGACTACAAATATGTCTAAGCAGACAAATGATCAAATGCTCCAATATATATCACTATGGCTGCCTCTTCCTCCTTTTATGCAAGTCAATGCCTCTTTGCCCTGGACCCCACACATTAGGGTTTCTTCCACAAATAATACTTCTCCCTCCAAAACTGCGTTGTCTTCCCTGTTAGTATGAATCCTTCGTCGAAGAGTATGAAAAAGGACCACTTTAGCTACGCATAAATAATAGCCCTAACAACGATAGTGGCTGCTAAATATCTTCAGATCTGCGGTTAGTAATAAAAATGTTGCAACAACCAGATCTATAAATGGAAACACATTAAGCAGTAAAATAAAGGGTTTGCTCCATGCATCCAACAGACAAGGCAAGAACACAATTTTTTGAAATAATTTTATATTACAGGGCACCTGGGAGGAAAACAAGAAGGTGTATCCAGCTCTCCTCAATGGGATGGGTTCTTTGTAGTCCTCAGCACTTCAGATCTAAGCTTTCTCTCTCTTGTAGGTGTAGAAAACCCAATGCAAAATGAAGCTCAATGGGAGCAAATGATGAAAAATGAGACCAAGTGTATAGATCCAGAGTGATCTAATAGGCAACAAAAGGTGAAGAATGATGGGGAAAACCCTCCTATTTATAACAAAATATTGGGTCATTCTAGATCTTGGTGCATGATTAAAATAATGTTAACCAAATCTATATCCACCTCTATGGAATATTTTATTATATTTGTTGGAGGGAAAGGGTGTTTGACTTGGGTCAAATCCCTTGATTAGTGAAAAATAAATAAATAAATGATTTATTTATCTTTTTAAGGAAGTGGTTGGAAGATAATCAAATAAATAATGATTTATTTGATTAATAGTGGGTGATTTTGTCATATTTAACAAGGAATATTATCTAAATAAGATTTAAATAATTATTCCTAGAAAATAATAAGATAACTAAGGGTTTATCTCATTAATTTCTTTGTTTTTGGGTTAAACATGACTGGGAATAATAATTAAATTATGGTTTAATTAATTATTCCATGAGGAAAATCAAACAAATATAGGTTTCTTTAATATTTCCTTTTGGGGTTTCCTGTTTGGACCATAAACAACCTAATAAATGTGGTTTATTAAGTTATTTAACATAGTGAAGGCAATTTTACTGAGGGTAAAATTGGTCTTACATGGTGTACTGGGTCCATCTAATGATGATAGGTTAGATGACCAAAAAATGGTGTAACATTCCCAAGCAAGCTACACCTCTTAGGCAGCGTTGTTGACTTGGTCAAACTTGACCTTGTCCTCATGCAAATTGCCCCTTTTCACACTAGAAGGTGAAAAATAAGCTGATCCAGTGATCCCTTTCACACTTATGAGGGATTTATTCCTACTTATGGGTCTCTTTGCCCATTTTATTCACCTCCTAGATGATATAAGCAAAAACTAATATTCCAATTTGCTGCATGCAAATTTTGGAATATTACACATGAGGAAGAGATTCCTGAAAAGGAAAAGAATCCTGAGAAGGAAGAAATTTCTAATCAAATATATGACATGGAAATAATACCAACTCCTCTTACTCCTTTAGCAGAACATCCATCTATATCCTCGCAAAACCCTCATTTCCTAGCAAGATTACAAATATACAAAAGTATAGAGAAAGAATTCATTTTTCCAAATTATAATATGATAGATGAGTTAAGAAATATTTGCATTAAAACTCTTTTATTTCAAGAAACAAAATATATTGTAAATTATGTAAGGAAAATAAAGGAGTTGTTTATTATAAAACCTGGCAGAAAAAGAAAATAATTTCAAAGATTTCAGCTCATTAGAAAAATAGTTGAAAGTATGGTGGGAAAAATCACTATAGAAAAATATTTTGATCGAGGGAGTACTATCATGAAAATTCACATTAATAATGTTGCAATCCCTAACACATTAATTGATTTAGGTGCAACAATAAATTTTATGACAAAGAATACTATGAATGAATTGAAATTAACTAATCTTCAATATACACCTACTCATAGTTTTAAAAACCGGCCGGTTTGAACCGGTAACCGGCCAAACCGGCCGGTCAGATGGCCCAGCGGTCGAAACCGGCCAAGCAACCTGGTTGAAGAGGGAATTTCGCCTGTTTTTGAAAAAAACCGGACCTAACCGGCCGGTTCGGAACGAAACCGGACGGTTTATGCATAAACCGGCCGGTTCCGTTCCTAACCGGCCAGTTAGGTGATAACCTCCTACACGGACCCACACACGGCCGTAGTTAAGCTTTAGGGCTAATTTGGAGCCAATGGGAGGGTTCATTTAGGTACTCTTTCCCTATGCAGGCCCAAACACGGCCAGAAATGGGTTTTAGGGCTGATGTGGAGGTAAGGGAAGCATTGACATTTCATGGTAATGTTAAATTCTTAAAGTAAAAGGATGAAAATGAAAAATAAAGGTTTTCATTTTCATCCTTTTACTTAAATTTTTAACATTACCATGAAATGACTCAGGATGTTTAAGAGTGGTTTCGACCTCATTAGATTTCATATGAAGAAACTAGAATTTTAGGCTTCACTCAAAATTCAGCAGACTTAATGGTTTTCAGGGTTTCATGGTTTGGGAATTTGCAATGTTTCCATTTGATTCTATCATGTTTAAGGGAATGATATTGGCATTTGATCAAGAGCATGAAGTCCTTTAAGAACCTTGATGTACCCTTCAATCAAAGGAAAACAACTGGTTAGGCATGCTAATCTTTTTCTACCGCATTTTAAGGTTGAGGAGATGAACTCTTCACTCAAACAAAAATCATTGGTTAGGCATGTTAAACTTTTTCAATTTCTATCATGTTATAAGGTTGAGCAATCCAAGTCTGAAGACGTTGAGCTAGATGATGTTTATGTATCTCTTGTTGATGATCCCATTTCAAGTAGCAATGAATCAATGATGAGTTTCATGAGAGACCATGTTGCTCAGTGATTTGTAGTTTTGATGTCTATTTTTGCTACTACTACTACTACGAAAGTTGTAGAGGAGTTTTAGGAGTCCTCAAACTTTGAGCCATATTATTTATGTAGCTCATGTTGATGATCCCTTGTCTAGTAGTGGTGATCATTTTGATCATGATGAGGAGTGATCATGTTGTTGATCACTAATATGTAGTCTTGTATCATGCCAATGGCCTCATAGCTTGTAGCATTGTTTTTGGACTTTATGGGTCATTCAGAGCCTCATTTCTTATGTATTTTTTCGATGATATGTATTTCACTCAGTGCCATTTTGATATATTCACCTTTACATGGTATATAAATGAGAAAAATTTGCATATTTTGTCTCTATTGGCTTGGACTCATGGTTGCAAATCTTAAAAATAGTTTTTTTATTAAAAAATAATTATTTAATGTATTTTTTTTTAAACCGTTTTCATTGAGATCTCGACCACTCCTGCTAGATCGGGTTCCGTTAGAAACCCGTTCATTAGGTCCACCAAATTACCACGGTTACGGTTTTTAAAACTATGCACCTACTATATTACAGTTAACAGACAAGTATAATATTCAAGCATAGGGTATATTAGAAGATGTACATGTAACCTAGATTCATTTGAATATCTTGTTTATTTTATGGTTTTAACACCAAAAACCAATCTAGGAGGTCATCCATTGATACTAGGTAGGCCTTGACTAGTCACGGCTAATGCATTTATCAGTTGTAGATATGGTGACATGATAATTTCTAATCGGAATTCAATTAAAAAGCTTACATTATATCCTCTAGCATGAGAAATAACTAAAATTGAAAACAAAGAATGGATTGAAGAAGATGAATATGTACAACTTGTTTTAACTATTGTTAGTATGAATCTTTTGTCGAAGTGTACGAAAAAATACCACTTTAGCTACGCATAACTTATAGCCCTAACATCAAATATGGCTGCCAATATCTTCAGATCTACAGTTAGTTGATCAAGACAAATGCTGCACAAATCTAGATCTATGCATAAAAAGACATTAAGCAGTGAAAATAAGGTTTTTCTCCATACATTCAATAGACAAGACAAGAACAATATTTTTGAAAGAATTTTATATTAAGGGCACCTAAGAGGAAAACAAGAAAGGTGTTTTCAATTCTCCTCAATGGGATGGGTTCTTGAAAGTCCTCAACACTTCAGATCTAGCATTTCTCTCTCTCGTTGGTGTAGAAAACCCAGACAAACATAGAACTCAAAGGGAGCTCACAAGGCAAAAATGGAGAAAAAGTGACCAAATGTATAGATCCAGAGTGATCTAATAGTCAACAGAAGGTGAAGAATGGTAGGAAAAGCCCTCCTATTTATAACAAAATATTGGGTCATTCTAGATCTTGGTGCATGATTAAAATAACATTAACCAAATCTAGATCCACCTTTTATGGAATATTTTATTATATTTGTTGGAGGGAAAAGGAATTTGACTTGAGTCAAATCCCATTATTTGTAAATAATAAATAAATAAATGATTTATTTATCATTTTAAGGATGTGATTAAGTAATAATAAATAAACAAATGATTTATTTATCATTTTAAGGATATGGTTGAGTAATAATCAAATAAATAATGATTTATTTAATTATTTAAGGGAGATTTAGTCATATTTAACAAAGAATATTATTTAAGTAATGTTTAAATAATTATTCCTAGAAAATAAGATAAAAAATGATTTATCTAATTAATTTCCTTGTTTTGGGTTAAATATAACCAGGAATATTAATTAAATTGCTGTTTAACTAATTATTCCTTGAGGAAAACTCAAACAAATATAGGTTTATTTAATATTTCCTTTTGGGGTTTCTTGTTTATACCATAAATAACCTAATAAATGTGTTTTATTAAGTTATTTTACATAGTGAAAGCAATTTTACTTAGGGTAAAATTGGTCTTACATGGTGTACTTAGGTCCATCTAATGATAGTAGGTTAGATGACCAAAAAATGGTGTAACAACTATATTGCAAGAAATATCTAAAGAGAAAATGATGAGGAAAATCAATTACTAAATATTATGAATTGTTGTTTTTCTCAATATTTTTAACAAAATTATTGTGTGCATATGTTTGAAAAATGTTTTCAAGAACATTCTAATATTGAATATTTTTCATCACGTCAATCTATGCCATCATTAAATTCTATGGAAAATTTTGGCAATACCTTTGTATAAATTAGTCCAAGAAAAAAATTAAACATAAAAATAACTTGGAAGATACCTAAAAAGATCAATTAATTAAAATGTTGCAAAAACATTCCTCTACTTTTGCATGGGAATACAAAGATATGAAAGGTATAAATCCCAATACTTGCATGCATCATATATACATACAAGAGAATGTTAAACCTGTCATACAACCTCAATGAAGGAAAAATCCTAATTTGAGGGAAATAGTGAAGGAAGAATTACAAAAATTGTTCAATGTAAAATTTATCTATCCTATTTCTGATAGTGACTCGGTTCACCACTAGTTATTGTGCCCAATAAAAATGGTAAGTGGTGAGTTTGTATAGATTACGGAGAAATAAACAAAGCAAATTTAAAAGATCATTTTCCATTACCTTTTATTGATCAAGTCTTAGAAACATTAGCAGGATTTTATTTTCTTTTCTTAATGGCTTTAGTGGTTATAATCAAATACAAATAGAATTATATGACCAAGATAAGATTGCATTCAGATGTCCTTCGGGAACGTAGGCTTATAGAGTACTTCCTTTTGTATTATGAAATTCCCTTACTAAATTTTAAAGAGCAGTACTAGGTATTTTCTCTAACTTGATTCATGATTGTGTTGAGGTATATATGGATGATTTTACAATTTATGCGAATACTTTTGAAGAAGCTTTGGAAATATTAAAAAAAAAATACTTATTAAATGTCAACAAACGAACCTTTCATTGAGTAATGAAAACTTCTTTATGATGTTTAACGAAGGTATTGTTTTGGGGCATCATATTTCAAGTCTTATAATCAAAATGGACTAAGAAAAGGTTGAAGTCATTTCCAAATTTTTGTACCCAAATGTCAAAAGGAGGTAAGAAATTTTCTTAGATTCACAGGTTATTATCAAATATTTATAGAAAAATTCACAAGACTTGTTTCACAATTTTTTAAGTTACTCACCAAAAATTGTGAATCTCATTGGGATTTTGCATGTTAATCAATTTTTTATTTATTAAAAAGGAAAATTTCTAAAGCACCTATACTAAGAGGGCCAAATTGATCCATCCCATTCCATATTTCTACCGATGCTTCAAATAAAACTTTGGGGGTTGTACTAGGACAAACATATATAACTCTTTATGCAATTTACTATACAAGGAAAATTTTAACTCCTGCCGAGTTGAATTAAAGAATCACTAAAAATGAGTTCTTAACAGTATTTCATGCTATTAACAAGTTCATGCATTACATCACTGGATCCAAAAAATTTATTCATATTGATAATTCTAATATTATATATCTAATGAAAAAATATATAACTAATTATATAATTACTAAATGGATTTTATTATTATAGAAATTCAATATTACTATATTAGGAAACTCAGAAAGAAAAACACAATTGTTGACTTTCTTTCTAGGATGAAAAACACTAATGCAAAAATTCTTGTAGAGGATAGCTTTCCTATGAACATATTTTTACAAATTTGTCTAAATATCCTTGGTTTTATAATTACTTGGAAACATGAAAATTCCCTCCTCAATTATCAACCAAAGAAAGACAAAGAGTTATTAGATCCAGTGCAACTTACTCATGGATAAAAGGAGAATTGTACCAAACAAGAGCATATCTAATCATCACAAGATGTGTACAAGAAGATGAAGCACCTGAGATACTCAAAGCATGGCACGATGAAACTTGTGGAGTACATTTTGTTGATAAAAGAACTGCATACAAAATCCTTCTCTAAGAATATTATTGGACTTATCTTTTTAAGTATGCCAGGGAATATGTCAAGAGATGTGATAGTTTCCAATGAATGGGGAAACATGTTCAAGTAGATGAAATGCATGTACAACCTCGGATATTGATGTAGCCTTTTGAAAAATGGGATCTATAATTTGTGGGTCCAATTAATCTAGCTTCCAATCGGAAAAGGTACATTCTTATTTCAATTGATTGTGTCACTAAATGGGTAGAGGCTAAACCACTAATTTTTTCTACTAAAAATATTGTTGTCACATTTATTTTTTAGGATATTTTTACTCATTTTGGTGCCCCAAGGGAAATTGTGATAGATAAAGGTGCACAATTTTCATCCAAACTTGCTCAGAGTATCATGGATTACTAAAAAATCAGACAACACAATTAATCCACTCCATATCATCCACAAACAAGTGAACAAGTGGAATCTAAAACTAAAGCTCTTGAAGCCATACTAGCCAAGATTGTGTTGGTAAAAGTTGTCATTAATGTCAATATGGCATTGTTGAAGATGCCATAAAACCTAACTACTTGACTAAACCCTAATACATTGATGAGAATTGATTGATGCAAAATGCAATAACATTGATTGGATGCAAACCCTATGCATGGCCATACTCTATCTCTAAGCATTGATTGAAAACCCTAGCCATAAATATGAAACCCTATAAAAACCCTAAAGGAAATCAAACCATATTATAATAGGATTCTTTGATATGAAGTCCGGAAGGATTTGAGATAAGATACTACATGAATTGAAGTCTAAAATTGTATAATTTGATCTTGTAATGTGAATTACTAAAACAATCTAAAAAATTAGAGATAAAGGACTATAGGAGTTTAAGTATGCAATCAAGGCTTGAAGTCTAAAAACTTTGGAAGTTTTTTTTTTTTAAGTATTGTTATAGCACCGAGGGCCCTTGTTATGTAGGAAAATCCTCTCTATAGACAGAGATGATCCCTCTAGCCCTAGGATGGGTCTAGTAACATCAGGCAACAATTTAATGCTTACTTTCCTAGATTGCAAATGGAAACAAATTTTGTATAGATAACCTACCTCGATCTGATGCTACTCCTCCATCGACTCCTTTGATCATTTTCACTTCCCAGTCAGATCCTCACTGTCACCAGTGCTTAGTTACCTACACAAGAGATCAAACAACACAAAATGTGAAATCACAACATGTATTTCGCATAAAAAATCTATCTTGTTGATCAAGGAGTACTATAAATCAAATCATACATTATAGAAAAGAGTGGAAAGCAAGAATCATTTGTATCATATTAATATAGAAAGGGGTAGTTACAACCTGCACCTTTATGTCATAGCTCTCCTTTAACAAGTCTGGATCTAGGCACGTCTCCAAAGCGCTCGTTTCAACTTGATACGAAAAGGCCAAAGGTCTCAACTCTCCTTCAATGCCTATAACAAAAATTCTCTCTTTGTTGTTCTTCTATCTTTGTTCTAACTAGCAGAGGTATGGGAAAATTTCCATTTTATAGCAAGGGGAGAGGGAACATGGATCGACTCAAAGTGGGTAAGTGGCTTATCTCCTTGGGTAGTTCCCCTTTTGTAGGAACAAGAATCCCAAAGGGAGAAGCTTGGCTCTATCCTCATGAAAAAAAAACCAACTCTCTGCCACGAAGCTTCTAGATATCGTAAATAATTTATCCTAGCCCAAAAAAAGGGGTAAACGTATACTGGGTAAATGACGTTTCGTCCATTTTAACAAGTTAAAAACGAAAAGAACTCAACAATATTTTCACGTTTAGAGAGTCAGAAAAGAGCTGAAAGATGAATCCAAGGGGTGACTTTTTCATTTATTTTAACCGAGTCTGAAAATTAATAAACTAGAACTCGTATACATGTCATCCGTGAATAAATTAAACTCTGTCGTTGCATAAGAATAAACACATTATCTGTTTTCGAGGTAAAATCATTAAAATATATTAAAATATGATAAAAAAACCTAAAAAGTGACTTTGAACTGTTGGGGTTCCCATGTTTTGGCCAGGTTGGCAAGACCAAAAGATGAGACAACATAGAACCACTTTCAGACCTTAGGATCTAGCCCTCCTAGGTCCAGAGAGGGATCTCTCTATGATTGTTAAAGGTGTTTGTCTTTGAAGCTCACCATCAGGTATTAGGCTAGGTATGAAGCACGGGGTTTGTTTGTTTTTTTATGTTTGGTTGTTGGGAATCAGGAAAGAAGGGTCCAATATAAGACAAGGGTGAGCAAAGAGGAAGTTAGGCAAAGATAGATAACTCAGGGAACATCAAGACCATTGGGCAATGGAGTCAAGAAAGGATTTACTTGTGTTCAATGTGCAAGCTTTCGGTTGGGCTAGTCATCCAGAGCATTTGGATCTTAAGGATGATATTTGGAATGGGACATTAAGGATTCAAAATGGGAAGAGAAGAACCATCCAATTCTGTCTATAGATCAGGTCAGAGGTCATTTAACTCCAGACCTGCTTGGGAAAAATCAGAGGCAATACAAGGGAACTTATAAAGGCTTAATTGGGATGGAAAGATCCTAGCGAGGCAGAGACAGGGTTCTTGACCTCCCAGTGTTCTCAACTCATCCAACTAAATCCTAGCAAGAACATCTAAACATAGATTTCTTCAATTCATACATCAGAGAGCTGGCAATGACATCCACTACACTGGTTAAATCAATTGAAATCAATATTCAGATACACATGTAAGCATAAAACATAAAAGGTTGGGAGAGCAGCAACATAAGGTACCTATCAAGGGTAAATCTTATGCCAAACTTCTGATGCGAGCCAGTAGAAATGGAATGAAATGAAATCAAACATAGAGATAGGAAAACATCACCAGCTTCTTTAGATCAGGATCCAAAGAAACATGCTTGTCATATTAAAAACAACACCAATCAGGTACATCATTTCCCATAGCTTGAACATTCAGCCTGAATACATCAAATCTAAGCCTATCTTACAATATTACACAGAGAACTTGTCTCAAGAGGAAAATACTTGCATTTCTCTGATATCTCATCAACAACCTTTACAATAATTTCCTTCTGTGTTTTATAGCAGAGGATGAACAGAATATCGACCTAGGAGGTAGGTGAACACTAAATGCCGTATTAAATCCTGAAATGAATGGAGGGTCGAAGCCCATTCTGTTTGAATGCTGAGCATTTAATCTCTGTCTCCTCTTTTGTGAAAGAGTGATCTTCTCGGATATGAATTTGACATATTTCGGCTGCGGTGCTGTACTTGTGGTGAATAAATAAAAGACAAATGAACTACTGAGAAGTCTGCTGCATAAATGTTCTAGTTTCTTTGAGCTGCTGCTAGGGTGGAAATTCCTTCAGGGACACAGTGCGTAGTAAAAGCTGTATGGATGCCCTGTACTTTATGAAGAAAAACATTCTGCTGGCGAATGAACCCTTAGGTTACCTTTTACTCCTGCTCAGGATATTTTGATCGATCCTCGGGGTCTTCAAACCGGTGTTTTGCTTCTTAACCGCTGATTTAAGGCTCAAGATCTTCATTAGCGTGCCTTAATCTCCTTTGCTTCGTACTGAAACACTCTGCCACTTCATCTCTGCTTTGTCAGGTTAGCACGAGCTTTAATGGCTCTGGAAGGTTTTTCACAGAGTTTCAAATCCTGTTCCTTTAAATGATCATCCTGTCTTCACCTTCCCGGGTCTTTGCTCATAAATTTTTCCCCTGTAAATGACCTTCCTTGATTTCTCCGTCGCTGTAACAAAGACTGCACGTCCCAGCGGTCTTTTATCATTTACAACCCTGCAAAACACGAAAACTATGAAGAAAACCATGGATGGGGTGGCGGATGATGTGGATAATGAGCATGATTGTGAAGATGATGAGATGGAGGAATAACTGCAGAGAGATGGTGAAAGGGTGCTCTGGTGGAGGTTGGTGGTCTGCGAATGAAAAACCTTAAGGAACACGAAAATGAACTAATTAAACGTAATGGAATGGGCGAAGGTACGGAGGGTACACGTGGAGATGACGTGGCAGGGCAGACCAAGGGGATGGTCAACGGAGGGCAAATAGATCTGGACCATCAAGCGTGGTGTAGATGGACGGTGGAGGACGACAGACGGTGGGCCAGCGGGTGTGGGGGTCATGAGTTAAGCAGTGCGCAGCTTTGTTGATTGATGACCGTAGGATGAAGCTCTCAAGATCTGACGGTTGTCGTGAATTTCGCTACACGCCCTGGACCGAAAGATAATGCGCAGGGGATGGGCGGTTTTGCCGTTGTACAGGGGACAGGTGGCGAGCATTGTATGGAATCGCTGGGTGCTCGAGGAAAACCACCAGTTGCGCATAAGCGGTGTGGAATAAACCAGCGGGTTTGGAACAGTGCACGGGTGGGGACCATCGGCGGGAGGACTGTGGACCGTTGATCTGATGGGGAAATGAACGGCGATCGCGCGATAAGAAAATGGACGGGGGGGAAAACGGAGGGCGTCGGGATTCACGCTCACCATCTGATCAACCAAGATCGACGGATGGAATTTCGCCCGATAAACTCAGTGGATAGGCGCCTTTTGCTTCAGCGGGTGGTTCGGGCACTGGATCACGTGGAGGGAAAAAGCTTGGGTGCATACGCCGAAAGGGGCTAGGGCCCGATATACAAAATGTATGATTTTTTCACATTTTTAATGCATTTTAGGGCCATTAAGGATTAACGATAGGGGAATAATGGGGGAATTCGGCCAAACAACGGGTGTAGGAGTGATTTAGGAGGGTAAAGGTGTAATTTAGTAAGGTTCTAAGGGAATTTGGGCAAACAGAAGAAAGGTCAAAAAGGGGATGTTTGCAGGGGTACATGGGGTAGAAACTTATAATCAGAAAGGCTTTGAGAAGTGAATCATCAGAGGGGATCTATATTAGGCATAGCACAAAGAGACTTCAAGGAGGATGGGTTTTTAGGGAGAAGGCATTCCTTGAAGGCTCCAAAACCACCTAGCCCCCAGCTTGCTTGTCAAGAATTTCGTAGGGGGGCTAACAGTGGCTCCACATGGGGATGGCTTCTTCCTGAAGGAGTCAAGAAACTAGAAATAATCTTTGGAGTAGGCCAGATGCCTGCTGCTATAAGCCATCTTTCTTCTTTGATTTTCAGCTTCCACAACATGTTAGATACACAAATCAGTAGAAACATTTTTCCCAACCAATCTACCTACCCAAACTACAGTCCTAACAATTTTCCCTTGGGTACATTTGAACTAGCAGACCCTTTACATCATTTATTTTGAAAACATAAAGCAAACCTATTCTAAATCTACCCTTACTACTCCATGAGACCAGGTTAGACTGTTGGTCTCATTTAATTCTCTACCTAATCTAATACCTGCTGGGATTAAACTGTCCAATAGGTTCCTTCACTATATTCTAAGACGGCAATTGAAAAACAGCCAAGCCAGGATTAAACTGTCTGACTTGCTGTGCATTGAAAGGCTGAACATTGAAACAAAACTTTGAAGGCTTAAAATATGAAAATTGCAGTATCCTTCTTCTCTTTGTAACTCAAGTTTTGAGCTTGTTAGAGTTACTTCTTTTTCCTCTCGGCTCTGGTTTTAGGCATGTTAGAGCTGATTCTTCTATTCCCTTTGCTGGTCCAGGTTTTGAGCGTGTTAGGACCAGCTTCTTGACTTCCTGTATGGACTGATACTGAGGTGGGATACCTTTGTGAGCCCCATCTTGAGAATTTTTCTGAGCAAGAGAAAACTCCAGACCAAGTTCATCGTACATGTCTTGCTCGTCCAATTGGTCTGGAGTAGGCCCTTACTCAGGAAAATGCATGGGCTGATCAGGGTCAGTTTCTTGTGCCTCAGAGGTTCATGTTTTGAGCATGTCTAAACCTCTCTTTTCTCTCTATTTTTTTTTTAAACCTTTTCTCTATTTTCTTGAAAATGAAAACTGCAATGGTATGTACAACGGAAATGAAACTGGAAATGAAAATCAGAAGAAGTAATGCTTGAGCATCCTGCCATTGACAGGACCCCCAAACAGCTCTGTACCATCAAGTTCTTGTAAGAAAAATGCATTAGGACCCACAGAGGCTTGAATAATATATGGACCTTGCCATAAGCTGTCAAACTTGCCATGTTTACCTTTGTCCTCTCTCCTTGAATCCCATTTTAGAACCTTGTCTCCAACTTTGAAATCAACAGCTTTGGCTCTTTTTTCAAACAACTTCTTTATGTTTTCTTGAACTTTGATAGCTCTGTTATATACCTCCTCCCTTGTTTGCTGAAGATGGATTGTTTCATTTATTCTCCTTACCATGTTGTCTTCTTTTGTCTGAGTCTCTTGTATAAGCTTGATCACTGGAACCCCAAGGCTGGTAGGGAATACTGCTTCTGTCCCATAGACTAACTGGAATGGTGACATGCTAATGGATTTTTTCGCAGTGAGCCTGTCAGCCCACAAAGCATGTACCAACTTGTTGTGCCAAGATTTTTTGTTCTCCTCCAATAGCTTTTTATGATTTCCACTAGGCTCTTATTTGATGATTCGGCCAAGCCATTACCTTGAGGGTAATAGGCAGTTGAGTGACCAAGCGTGATATGGTACCTGTGACAAAAATCAACCATTTTATTGGACCCAAAAGCAACAACATTATCGGTGATTATTTTTCTTGGGCAGCCAAACCGAGAGAGAATATGACCTTCTAGGAACCTAATGATGACTGAATCTGTGGCATTCCTAGTAGGTATGGCCTCTATCCACTTAGTGAAGTAGTCTGTGGCTGTGAGGATCCATTTGTGTTGTGCAGAAGAAGCAGGATGAATTTCTTCTATAAAATCTAGGCCCCATTGTAGAAAGGGACCTTCAACAATGATAGGTTGTAGAGGTAAGGGAAGAAGCTTCCTTTTGCCTTCAAAAATCTGGCATTTGTGGCAGACAACTATCATTCTATGGACATCATTGAAGAGAGTGGGCCAATAATATCCAGCCCTGAGTATCTTATTTGCAGTGGCTTTCCAACTCAAGTGGCCTCCACACTCCCCAGCATGGAATTCTTGTTTAATTCTTTCAGCTTCAGGTTTAGGCAAACATTTTAGCAATAGGCCATTTGGATTTTTCCAGTATAGATTCTCATTCAAAAGGCAATAGTTTCTAGCTTTCAGTTTTATGAATCTGGCCTTAGTTTTGGACAGTTCTGGAGGGGCATTGAGATTGGTGAGCACATAAAGGATATCGGAATACCAAGGAGAGTTCTGAAACCCCTCCTCAACAGTTGGGTGGGGCAATCCTTCCTGCTCATCTAAGGCATTTACCATGTCAATGTCAAGGGCCTGCAGATTAGATTCAGCCATTAATCGGGCTAGGCCTTGACCTTTGATCAGTTTGGTGGGCTTTATTTCAAGGTCATATTCTAAGATAGTAGCAATCCATTTTCCCCTTTTCCCATCAGGGTCTTGGGACAAGATGTCTTTAACCACTATATTTGGAACATAGGCTATGGTGTGAGAATGCAGAATGTACACCCTAAAGTCTTTTAAGGCCTTTACCAGGGCATAAGCCTGCTTTTCCATAATGTTGTACTTCAAGGGTGCATCCCTTAAGGCTTTGCTGAAGAAGGCAATTGGCTATTCCATTCCCTTTGTGTTTTTCTGTAGTAAGACAACGATTATTGTGTGTTCAGAGGCAAATGAAAAGATTAGAAAATCTTTTGAGAAATCTGGGCTGATCAGGGTAGGGGCTTGAGTGAGCGCCAGTTTTACCGACTCAAAAGATTTCTTGGCCTCAGCTGTCCACTTAATTCCGGCACCTTTCTTCAGCATGTTGGTCATTTTCCTAAGGTGCTCAGCTAGGTTGGGAATGAATCTCCTAAGGAAATTGATCTTCCCAATGAAGGACTGTAACTCCGTGATGTTTCTTGGATGCGTGATCTGAAGTAACCCCTCAACTCTTTGTGGGTCTATCCTAATCCCTTTCTCAGATATAATATGGCCAAAAAGTTTACCTTCTTGTAGCCCAAAAACAGTTTTCTTAGGATTTAGTGACAGACCATACCTTCTACATTTTTCGAAAACTTTCCTCAGATGTTTCAGGTGTTCTTCTTCAGTTTTAGAAAAGACATTCAAGTCATCCAAGTAGATAACTATGAAATTTCCTATCTCATCTGAGAAAGCTATATCCATTGCTCTCTGGAAGGTAGCCCCAGCATTCATCAGTCCAAAGGGAATTTTCACATACATAAAGGTGCCCCATGGAGTGGTAAATGTTGTTTTGAGCTGATCCTCTGGGAGTACTAAGACCTGATTGTATCCAGAAAAACCATCAAGCAGGGAGATTCTTTTAGAGCCCACTACCTTTTGTAAGATATGTTCCATTCTGGGCAAAGGGTAGTTGTCTTTCAGGGAGGCTTTGTTGAGGTTTTTGAAGTCTATGCATAGTCTGATCTCCCCTGTTTTCTTTCTCACAGCCACTAGATTTGATACCCAATCTGAAAACCTCACAGGGATTATTATGCCTGCATCATACATCTTCTTAATCTCCTTTTCAACTGCTGGAAATTGTTTTGGATTGATTCTGCGGAGTTTTTGTCTGAAAGGCTTCTGACTTTCCTTCAAGGGTATTTTGTGTTGTATTATGTTTGTGTTATAGGCCTTTAAGTCTTCGTAACTCCATGCAAACACATCAATGAATTCCTTGAAAAGTTCAACGTATCTCTTCTTCATGTTTGCAGGTATATACTTAGCCAGTTTGATCATTTTGGGTTTATCTTCAGTGCCTATGTTGCATTCTTCTACGTCTGAATCTGCATTTTCCAAAGTGGGCTTTTTCGCTACATCATCAAAGTCAAAAAGGTCCTCCATGGGTGCCAGGCCTCTAGGTAAATTCTTATCTTTGGCCTGCAGCACCTCCATTTTCTCACTATCTTCGTTTTCACGTTCTGTGGTTGCACTTCCAGTTTCTGGGGAAAAAGTGTTTATTTCTATGCTACAAGGGGGGGTTTCCTCATTAGAGGATTCTTAACTCAGGAAGTTGTCCTCAGATTTAGAGTCTGAATTAGAAAATTCAAACTCGTTTCTGCCTATCAGTAAATCCTCGATCTGTTTATCTCCTTCAAAGACCTGCCAATATTTTTCATTGTCTGGCACCGCAGGTCTAAATTTGGTCTGAATAATGATTTTTTGGTCGGCTGGAGTCTTAGGATATGAACTAGCCAGGCAAGCTAATCCATTTGCGATAATATTTTGGCCCCTAGGGACAAACACCAGCTCATATTCCATAAATGTTTTCAGTATATCCATGGCATCATTCCTGTATGCCCTGAGCCTGGGGTGTTTTGCTGAATACTCACCGTTTACTTGTTTTATGACCAACTCTGAGTCTCCTCGTACAACTATCCTATGGGCTCCCAATTTTTTCAACAGATTTAGGCCAAGGATAAGAGCTTCGTATTTCGTAATATTATTTGTACATTTGAAATGCAGATTTACAACATGGCTCTCAGTGTGGTCATTTTCTGTGTTACGTATCCACACCCCTGCCCCAATGTCTTTCCTAGTGCAAGACCCATCGAAATTCATCTCCCACAGGGGTTCGCCATTATGTTGCGTTGTGGGGTCTGTGCTAGGTTGCGAATCATTTTGTTCTTCATGACATGTGTGGAGTTCAGAGAGTTGGCTATCTTGTTGTTTACGTTCTGTTTCCGCTTCTGGTTCACTCAGAGTTTCGTTTTCAGTACCCTTCCCATGGTCTTCTTCACCGTATTCTCCTAGGATAGCCATTATGCTAAAGTCCATGGGCTCTGTGTTATTGCTTGTATTTCTGTTTTCTGACGCTAGCTCTCCTAAGGATGGGTCGTTATAAAGAATGAAAGAGTCCAGGTCTGTGTGTACAGAGTATAATGGTGAATTTTCAGGTTTCTCGGGGCTACTGACTAGAAATTTCATCTGGGACTCTCTATACAGTCTTCTAAGCTGGCCAAATATAGGGATAGTGGCATATGAGCCATCCATCTGCATCGTTCCTTGCAGTTTGGCTCCCCATGATCTAGATAGTAACATGCCATACTTGGGTGGCACATCTTCTACCACCACATCCATGACCATACACTTAGCAGGAATCTGGGTGAGGCTCACACATAAATCTTTGATCAGACCTAGGCATTTTACTCTACTAGAGTCAAACAAATACAAATCTTTGTAAGGGCGGGTTATCTCTAGGCCTAATCTTTCCATCACCACCTTAGGCATTAAATTGTGTGATGCTCCAGAATCATGCATGGCGTTGTGCAGTATTTTTTCATGAATGTTGAGACTGATATAAAATGGTGGAACTACCCTTTCCTAAAACTTTCCCTCGATCTTTGGACCGAACAGGAGGGCAGGTTGATCATCACTCAAATTTACAGTGTCACCATTTTCCCCCAGATTCAACGCTTTCAAAATTTGGTCTTTATATACATTATGAGTGGCCAGCTCAGAGAGTGGGACAGAGATTTTAATCTTTGCAATCTCACTTTCCAAATTGAAAGTGGACTGGGTCTTTGGAGTGCTTAACTCTGTTTTATTTGCTACTGCCTTAGTAGCTGAATCAGTTTGTGATTTCTCGCTATGTACGGGGTCAGGAATCATTTTATCAGGAGCACTAACTACAGTGCTAGTGCTGCTGCTTGGTTGGCTTTGTTTTTCAATGTCCTGGTTGTCTTTTTCCTTGTTTTTCCCAGAACTTTCAACTGCTGATTTGCTACTTACAGCAGATGCTTTAGAAGTTTTATCAGGTCTTTTCTTTATGGTAACCTTAGGAGTCTCAGTTTTGGAATTTCCTTGGTTCTTTTTTCTCCTAAGTTCATATTGTTCTCTGACCTGCATCATGGCATTTTCAAATCCTAATCTGTAATCCTCGGATTCGAACCACTCCTCCTCCCAATAAGAAGGTGAGGGCTGGTCTTCCTCTGAATCACAGTTAAGGACTGAGTCTTCTGTTTCAAAAATGTTTATCGCATTCCCTTCAGACTCTTCTATGATTCCCTCATCTTCATCTAAAAAGTTTTGAAAATGGGGAATAACTTGTTGATCTGATTCTTTCTGTCTGTTGGGAGCATTATTGTTCCTCCTAAAGCTCTGGTTCTGGTTTTGGTTTCTATTTTGGTTACTGACCATGACAACCATTTTCTCCATCATTTGTTGCAACTTGTCCACGTTTTTAGATAGTCTGTCATAGCTTGGGTCTGATGTGGAAGCCACAGTGTCATCTCTATATGTTACCCTTTTCTCAGCTCTTAGTCTCGCTCTTTTCTCAATCAGGTTTGCTTCTATGTTCACTGCTCCTTTCTGCATGTCCTCCAATGTGTTATACTCTTTATCTCTAAGCTCATAGGCCATGTTAGCATCAAACCCATCTAGGTATTTGGCCAGGGCCATACCTTGTGGAGGTTTCATGTGTGGGGGAAGAGCATTGTAAATGCTATTGAATCTAGTGGTGTAATCATGGACACTCTCTCCCACATTCCTTTTAAGGCTCATGTAGTCTGCTAGGAGTTGGCGAGGGTTTGCCCTAACTTCCCATTTGTTTATGAAGGTCTGATATAATGTAGGGAGATCTTGGATACTGCCAGGGGGTAAGCTTTTAAACCATTTCTTTACATCACCCCCTAAGCTTTGAGAAAAGATTCTCATTTTGATTGTTTCATCATCAATTTCCATATAGTAAAAAGAATCCTCCATCTTATCTACATGTTGTTGGGCTGTGATGGACTCTTTTGCAGTGAAGTGTGGGATTTTTGACTGATAATCATTGGGTAAGGGTAACAAGGGTGAGGTAAAACCAGAGGAGCATACCAGGCTTCCATGATGATGTTCTGATGGGGCACAGGGTTAACTTGGGCAGCTAGTATATGGATGACAGGGATATTAGAACCAGCAGAAGTCTGTTGAGTAGATCTAGGGTGGGAGAGCCCCAAGTGTTGAATGAAGTGGATGTTAGGTGGTGTAGATGGAGGGGTTCCTCTGTCCCTAGTCTGTTGACCACTATGAGATGGTGAACTGTGAGATTCAGGGTCTGGCTGGTCTAGATGAATGAATGACCTAGTTCTTGGTAGCCTATTAGGTAGGTCTAGGTCAGGGGGAAAATGTGATAGAGCTGCTAGGTCTTCTAGTGCAGAATTAGCTCTGTGAATGTGACTGGAAATAGTTGGTCTTTTAGGTGTAGGAGCTCCCTTGAGGATAGTCTCTGGATTGTCAACTATTTCAGGTGGGTCAGGGTTGGGATAAGCTCTCGTGTGGATGGTCCTTGAAGCCAGAATGGTATTTTCAGACAAGCAGCTTAACCCTACTTGTTACTTCTATTGTGGTTTGATGTTGTTTCAGAGGCTGGCCTCCCAGTGGAGTCTTATGTGAAACCAAGCTAATCAGCAGGCCTACTGATCACCAGTGGAGTCTTTTGAACGTTTAGGAGCTATGGAGTCACCAGGTGGAAGATTAAAGATATTTCTAGGGGGTACATTGTCCACCACAGTGCTCGTGAGATGTCCCTCTTGAAGGATATCTCGAAAACACAGCAAACTCTAACCAGAGATTGACTGGGAGGGCATTTACCAGATATGTCACCTCTGGAAGAGGATGAGATCCGGAGGCTACCTGGCCCATTTCAGGCTCTGTATAAGAGTATGGGAAAACACAACAAATGGTATAGAGGTTGATGTGTGAATGGGCATGTTTAACTACTAACCTAACCAGAGATTCCAGGTTTTCTGAGAGTTTGTGATGTAGCAAAGTGAGGAAAACTCAGAAGTCCCCAGCGGAGTCGCCATTATGTTGGGGTTCCCATGTTTTGGCCAGGTTGGCAAGACCAAAAGATGAGACAACATAGAACCACTTTCAGACCTTAGGATCTAGCCATCTTAGGTCCAGAGAGGGATCTCTCTATGATTGTTAAAAGTTTTTGTCTTTGAAGCTCACCATCAGGTATTAGGCTAGGTATGAAGCACGGGGTTTGTTTTTTTGTTTATGTTTGGTTGTTGGGAATCAGGAAAGAAGGGTCCAATATAAGACAAGGGTGAGCAAAGAGGAAGTTAGGAAAAGATAGATAACTCAGGGAACATCAAGACCATTGGGCAATGGAGTCAAGAAAGGATTTACTTGTGTTCAATGTGCAAGCTTTCAGTTGGGCTAGTCATCCAGAGCATTTGGATCTTAAGGATGACATTTGGAATGGGACATTAAGGATTGAAAATGGGAAGAGAAGAACCATCCAATTATGTCTATAGATCAGGTCAGAGGTCATTTAACTCCAGACCTGCTTGAAAAAAATCAGAGGCAATACAAGGGATCTTAGAAAGGCTTAATTGGGATGGAAATATCCTAGCGAGGCAGAGACAGGGTTCTTGACCTCCCAGTGTTCTCAACTCATCCAACTAAATCCTAGCAAGAACATCTAAACATAGATTTCTTCAATTCATACATCAGAGAGCTGGCAATGACATCCACTACACTGGTTAAATCAATTGAAATCAATATTCAGATACACATGTAAGCAAAAAAAATAAAGGTTGGGAGAGCAGAAACATAAGGTACCTATCAAGGGTAAATCTTATGCCAAAATTCTGATGCGAGCTAGTAGAAATGGAAAGAAATGAAATCAAACATAGAGATAGGAAAACATCACCAGTTGCTTTAGATCAGGATCCAAAGAAACATGCTTGTCATATTAAAAACAACACCACTCAGGTACATCATTGCCCACAGCTTGAACATTCAGCCTGAATCCATCAAATCTAAGCCTATCTTACAATATTACACAGAGAACTTGTCTCAAGAGGAAAATACTTGCATTTCTCTGATATCTCATCAACAACCCTTACAATAATTTCCTTCTGTGTTTTATAGCAGAGGATGAATAGAAGATCGACCTAGGAGGTAGGTGAACACTAAATGTCGTATTAAATCCTGAAATGAATGGAGGGTCGAAGCCCATTCTGTTTGAATGCTCAGAATTTAATCTCTGTCTCCTCTTTTGTGAAAGAGTGATCTTCTCGGATATGAATTTGACATATTTCGGCTGCGGTGCTGTACTTGTGGTGAATAAATAAAAGACAAATGAACTACTAAGAAGTTTGCTGCATAAATGTTCTAGTTTCTTTGAGCTGCTGTTAGGGTGGAAATTCCTTCAGGGACTCGGTGCGTAGTAAAAGCTGTATGGACACCCTGTACTTTATGAAGAAAAACATTCTACTGGCGAATGAACCCTGAGGTTACCTTTTACTTGTGCTCAGGATCTTTTGATCGATCCTCGGGGTCTTCAAACCGGTGTTTTGCTTCTTAACCGTTGATTTAAGGCTCAAGATCTTCATTAGCGTGCCTTAATCTCCTTTGCTTCGTACTGAAACACTCTGCCGCTTCATCTCTGCTTTGTCAGGTTAGCACGAGCTTTAATGGCTCTGGAAGGTTTTCCACAGAGTTTCAAACCCTGTTCCTTTAAATGATCTTCCTATCTTCACCTTCCCGGGTCTTTGCTCATAAATTCTACCCCTGTAAATGACCTTCCTTGATTTCTCCGTCGCTATAACAGAGACTGCGCGTCCCAGCGGTATTTTATCATTTACAACCCTGCAAAACACGAAAATTGTGAAGAAAACCATGGATGGGATGGCGGATGATGTGGATAATGAGCATGATTGTGCAGATGATGAGATGGAGGAATAACTGCAGAGAGATGGTGAAAGGGCGCTCTGGTGGAGGTTGGTGGTCTGTGAATGAAAAACCTTAAGGAACACGAAAATGAACCAATTAAATGTAATGGAATGGGTGAAGGTACGGAGGGTACACGTGGAGATGACGTGGCAGGGCAGACCAAGGGAATGGTCAACGGAGGGCAAACAGATCTGGACCGTCAAGCGTGGTGTAGATGGACGGTGGAGGACGACAGACGGTGGGCCAGCGGGTGCGGGGGTCATGAGTTAAGCAGTGCGCAGCTTTGTTGATTGATGACCGTAGGATGAAGCTCTCAATATCTGACGACTGTCGTGGATTTCGCTACATGCCCTGGACCAAAAGATAATGCACGGGGGATGGGCGCTTTTGTCATCGTACAAGGGACAGGTGGCAAGCATTGTATGGAATCGCTGGGTGCTCGGGGAAAACCACCAACTGCGCATAAGCAGTGCGGAATAAACCAGCGGGTTTGGAACAGTGCACGGGCGGGGACCATCGGCGGGAGGACTGTGGACCGTTGATCTGATGGGGAAATGAACGGCGATCGCGCAATAAGAAAATGGACGGGGGGGGAAATGGAGGGCGTCGGGATTCACGCTCACTGTCTGATCAACCAAGATTGACGGATGGAATTTCGCCCAATAAACTCAGTGGATAGGTGCCTTTTGCTTCAGCGGGTGGTTCGGGCACTGGATCACATGGAGGGAAAAAGCGTGGGTGCATACGCCGAAAGGGGCTAGGGCCCGATATACAAAATGTATGATTTTTGCACATTTTTAATGCATTTTAGGGCCACTAAGGATTAACGATAGGGGAATAATGGGAGAATTCGGCCAAACAACTGGTGTAGGAGTGATTTAGGAGGGTAAAGGTGTAATTTAGTAAGGTTCGAATGGAATTTGGGAAAATGGAAGAAAGGTCAAAAAGGGGATGTTTGCAGGAGTACATGGGGTAGAAACTTATAATCAGAGAGGCTTTGAGAAGTGAATCATCAGAGGGGATCTGTATTAGGCATAGCACAAAGAGACTTCAAGGAGGATGGGTTTTCAGGGAGAAGGCATTCCTTGAAGGCTCCAAAATCACCTAGCCCCCAACTTGCTTGTCAAGAATTTCGTAGGGGGGCTAACATGAACACTTATAAAAAATGAGGAAAGTAAAGAAATTTTAATTTTTACCTTCTCAATCTTTGGAAGAGGTTTTTACCCTCATTTACCTCAGCATTTCAGGAGCATATCATGGGAGATCTGGGAGGCCGATCGACGATCCGTCAACACCAGGTAATATCAGTATCCATTATATGAATTTGGAGAGGAGATTCACTCATGGAGTCACGACGGATTAGTGCGAGGACCCCATATCAGGATTGGGCCGATCTACGTTTTCTAGCGGATAGAGCCCCGATCAGCGCAACTATTTTTAAAACAATCACACCGCCCGCAGAGCACAAAAAACACAAAACATTCTCTCAAAATGTCCATTTAAAATCAATTTTCAATTATGAATACTGACAAGGAGACATGTAAATGTTATGTTAGGAAGGAAGAACAAGAGATCATGGTGATTGAGTGGAAATAGAGACATCATGATGAAGTTAATAGAGAAACTATGGAAGATAGATATTGTCTTGCTGCATTGAGGAACTATGGGCTCCTTAAATTCTTTATGACCTCAGGCATGAGAGCACAACCATATTTATTGCAGTATGTTGGAACGGGGTCCCCTAAGTCTGACAATTTTGCTATATTTTGTAATAATTTAGTCTTGCGCAGGGGTTTTGGGGCCGGTCAAAACCTATCATAAATTGTAATGAGTCAAAGGCTAGACTAAGGGGCCGCAAACCATGGTTTGCAGACCATAGAGTAGAGCAGGATAAATATATAAATAGATGGATAGATCGAGTCTAGGAATTCAGTTCTTGGAAAATTCTGAACGTGAATGATAGACTTGGATATTTTATGATAGTTTTGTGCGGATTGTTTGGGTAGAAAGCTTCTGCTAGATGTGTGCATGAAGATGTTAGTCCTACTATGTGCAGACCCCGCTGGTTGTGTGTGCGGCCTGTTGAAGTGTTTTGTAAGAAGGATTTGAACTGACAATAATAAAGGAAGATTGTTGCGAATATCTGAGTTATATATGCAACTGTTGGTTATGTTATGAATGTTTCTGCATATTATTCCTATTTCCTATACTGTCTGAAGATAGATCTCTTTCACAGCTGTGATTGGGTTTATATGAATGCTTATTGGATGGATTTGATGGTATAAGGCTCTGATATGATATGTTAAAGGGTAGTACTTGATTTATGATTGTTGTGCAAGATATTCTGCATATTTGACCTAAATCTGTCTGAAAAGGGTTTACTAGTTAGAGTTGTTGTTGCGGAGGTCTGTTTATGATTGGTTGGATCTCAAGGCACCCACATCATTCTGAATCTCTCTCAGGGTGTGGAAACCTAGTTCCAGTACCCCCCCCATACTGCTTCGGGTGAGATTTTGACTTGTGCAAGTTGGTCACTACCAAAAGGGACAATAGTAAGAGGGTTTGTTTGTTAATATCAATTCTGAACCTGGGTCAGGACCACTCAAGCCAACTAATGGTTCCATTTCCGAGACTAGGAGCATTTTAAGAGAGGTTGGGTGATGTTGCAAGGTCATTGACAGCCATTAAAGCCTAAACTCAAGGACTGGTTTGAAAAACAAATTTAGGAATCTTCCCTAAAAGAAAATAGAAGTAGGAAGTTGTATGTTGAAGAGTGGAAGAATAAATATATTTTCACTGATGTGCACGAGATCTTCTTCATATCGTTTGCACACGAACTACAAGAGTGGTTGGCAAGGTTAGTAGAATTTCAAACCTGTTGGAAGGATGATCAGGTCACGCAGTGGACCCCTGAATTGATCCAACAGTTGGAGAAGGTTGATAATTCAATTACCCGAATGGTAGATCACTGGGTTGACAATGTCTTGGGTGGGTTCCTAACAGAGTTTGCAGTCGATCATTTTGTGTCCTATTCTGAAGCTGAAAGGAGATTTTTCAAGGGATTGAGGGGTAAGTTCTTGTTGGCTCGAGGGGTCCTGACCCAGGTTCGAAGTGTAACGTTTTCCAACAAACCCCTATACTATTGGCCCTTTCGGCAATGACCTACTTGCACAGGTCAAAGTCTCACCCGAAGTAGTATGGGTGGGTGTTGGAACCAGGTTTCCGCACCCTGATAAAGGATAGGTAATGCAAGCAAACTTGTGTTCGGCCCTGGATACCTAGATTGACCTCGTTCTATGCAGGGCCAAGGATATTTCTATTCGCATCCACGTGCGCTAGATCTATAATTATATATGTTTAGCACAATATTGCAAAAACAAAACAGAACAGAATAGATCCAGATACAGAAAACACACTTATATAAATCTTTCGTAGCTTAAATATAGAATGCGCACAATGCAGTGATTACCAATGATTCACATAGATAGTAGTCACAGATTTAGTTCTCTATCAACCTTTCTTATTCATCAATTCATCAGTTCCTTCTTACAATCCCCTTCCCAACCTACGCATACAGCAGCAGGGTCTGCACTTAGCTGGAATATGGATCTCCTTGCACAAAGCCAGCAGGAGTCCGTTCCCCAAAAACCCAAACAGACAACTTAAACCACAATTCGCATCAATAGATTTTCATTTTCTACCTTACAATACAAAATTTTCCTCTATTTATAATAATCTAGCCTAATCTTTCCTATGGTCCGCAAACCGTGGTTTTCAGACCCCTAGTTTACCCTTTTACCCATTAAAATGCTTTTGGGCCTTTGACCCACCCCAAAACCCCTGTGCTAGACTAAATCTAATCAAAATTATTCAAAATGGACCAGTTTCGCAGCTCGTAGGAGACCCTGTTCCAACAGTCCCCCAACACAATCTTTTGACTTGTCCTAAGTCACTATGGTGGTGTAACTTCTATTTGTGCATGCAAGGTATCGAGAGCGATGTTGTGCGACGGGTTACCCTTGTGCTCAATTGTAGCTGAGGCCTTCTGGTGGGGTGTCGCGGTCTCCCCATGGGTGTCGGTGAGGTCTTTTTTCCACACAGGGGGCCATAGCGAGATCATCAGGTCAATTTCTTCATCTGCTACCATATAAGGAAGTGTCATCCATGTCTTATTGTTGAGGTTGCGAATCCAGACATGGTGCATGGTAATTTGGAATGTGGCAACACTCTTGTATTTGTCATATATTTTTGGGGACAGCCAGGGTTGGGATTTTATGGCGGCTGCTACATTTCTCTGGAAGAGGATCCAAAAGACCTTTTTATCCTCGATGTGCTGCTTATCCTTAGAGTCCCATAAGTGAGCATACTGAGATCCTTCACACATCCCAGGAGGGAGTTCAGGAAGGACCGACTCCTTAGGTTTGTCCCAGGCGACTAGTGCTATTAGGAATAATAACCACGAATAGAAGAAAGATGTCCCTTACTCTTGGGATTCGTGGACATTAGCTAGAAATTCTTTGCACAAGTATTGAGCCCAATTGAAAAAAACGCCCTTCACGTACTGTCTGGCTAGCTGGATCACAGAGGCGGGGATAGTCGCAACCTGACACTTCCTCATTAGCTTGTAGGCTAAGATCCGAGTACCCATCTGTGTGGCAGGGTCATTGATATTCTGGATCGCAAATCCATGTTGATTTCGACGTACCGCATAGGTCTCCCATAAAAACATATTGGTGGTTGCTTTGTACTTCTTTCTGACCTGCGCTAGCAAGTGTGACCCTTGCATAGGAAGGCATGTAATCTTATGGATCAATGCAGCATCAATAGGGACCCTCTCGCGAATCCATAAGCAACCATCGTGAATAAGAGAGAGTAACTGGTGAGCCAACCGATCTGTGATGTTGTAATGGCCAAAGTGGGGCATTCGGAGTAGATTCAAAAGTCTGGATCCTCCCAAGCCACATACCCAGCGCTGAGGTACTACCATGACTCCATCATCCCTATGGATTGTATCAAAGCATAATGTGGGGGCCAATTCCGGGAGAGTGTCATAGTCCGCCAAATCGTGATCATCGAACTTGACCTCATGGAGGCACCCGCAAGGATCGCTGAGGACGGGGACTTCTCTCGAGGTTAGGGGGTTTGCAGATAGGTGACCAAGCCATCCAAGTTTTTTGGCGTTTGTGTAGATGACCTTCATGGGTGAAAAAAGGGGGGTAACCAATTGATCGTGTTAGCCAGCAGAGCACCTCCTGAGCATCTTGTTCGGACGGTGATACTAGCGAAGGCCTGGAATGTCTTGGGGAAGTCCTAGGCTTCCTTGCTGCTTTTGGGGTTCTACATGAACCTTGTGCTTTTTCCTTACCTTTCCTTGTGACCAGCGTGGGGGGAACTTCTTCCAATTTGGACTCAACCTCCAGGACTTCTTCAACATCAGGCCCCGTTGGGGCTGAAGGTTCGGCAGGGGTAGTAGCCGGCATCCTTGCACAAAAAATGAATCCCAACCCTGGGTGACGAAGTAGGTGGACCAGACATGAGAGCGATAGTGTAGCTATGAAAAATCTTGTTGCTCAAGTGCTTCCACAAGATGCTTGAGGCAGGCCAGCTGTATAAGTGAGACAATACCTCTAGCTGGACTATCCTGCTCTTTTTAAAGCACTTCCAAGTGTGTGATGGAGAGGTAAAATTTATTCGGGGCGTCTTTCCCAAGGAACGGTAAAAATTTCCCATAATTCGTTCCATTAAGTTCTTAGGGGCCGCCCCTTCCAAAGGTAACTTCTGCTTTTTACCGATAGGTACTGCTCCAACGGCTAGTTTTCGCGTCCCCAGTGGTCTTGACTTACTTGTCATGCTAGGGTTACCTGTCTGTGACAGCTGCATGTCCTCCCCCAACACAGGCTTGATTCCTAGGAAATTCATGACCCATGACCAAGAGAACATTATCGTCTGTGCAACTGAGGCTCTAAGGGGGGCTGTAGTCAGAGCATATCGTCTGACCCGTAGCTGTTTTGTTGTTATAGAGGTGGCCTGATGCATGGGAGCTCTACCTGTTGAGCATACAACTGTCGCGGGAAGCCTGTTACTTGTTTTTGGGTCAGCCTGACCTTTTCCCGGGGTGGGTTCGCAGCAGTTGATTAAGCCTGGCTTCGTCCGAGTCCGTACCTCTGGGACCACAGAGCGGAATTCCTTTGTGATACAAAGACAACGCAGCGTGGAGATATCATGTAACCAGTTATGCCAAGTCTCTAGTTCCTCATCGGGATCAAACAAACCCTCAGCATCCCCCTCGTAGCAGGGTACTTCACCCTCAGCTGGGTTTTCCGCATCTCGCGCAGTTAACTTATAGATATAATCCACATCGTCCCCCTTGGGTATTGGTTCTGTATAACGTTTACCTTCCGCAGGGTCTAATGGCACAACTACCATTGTGCCATTATTTTCAAACACCATGCTTCTTTTTACAAATTTAATGATACCACCCATGTTGATGGCCCAATCCAATCCCAGAAGCGTAGGGTAGGGGTCTGCATTCTCAGCGATTTGAATGACTTCAAAGTCAGCTCGGACTTACACTCCTGCGATATCTACCACAATCCCAGAGATCCTCCCCAGAGGTACGATTTTTGGGTGATTAGGCATTCCTAGCTGGATGGTGGACCATTCTAGCTTTGGTTCACCTATGCATTGCCAGGTTTGTTTAGGTAATACATTGGCGTCCGATCCAAGGTCTAAGATAACCCGATCCATCTCGTAGTTGTCGATCTGGACCGTCAATCGCATCTCCTTGACAGTGTGTCTTTGATACCTATATAATATTTTCACATCCTTAATGTCGGATGACAGGGCGGTGCGTGTTGCGCAACTCTCTATTAAAGCTTGCAGATTATGTACTACCTTGGGGTTGCGCAGCAGTCTCATACATGCCTGTAGGAAAGTTTTGACCTCCTTAGCTATCTTCAAATCCCCAGGGCGTAGGGACGTAGATGCCTTAGTCTTAAGGAAGTCTCTTCGAGCTTCCATAAACATTTCCCTTACTTTGTCCAGGTCCATCCCTTCTTGTTTGCTAACTGCTTTGTGAATCAGTGTTTCAATTTCAACCCTCTCCTCAATCCCCCTAGTTTCCAATCCACTGCGTGTTACCACATTTACATTCAGGCCCTTACACCTTAGCTCAATCTGGACCCTTCGCACCTTCTGTGTAGGTGGGAGCTGCTTCTCCCGTATCTTTTCTTCCAGGGCTGGAAAATCTTCCAGCATATGGTCCAAATTTTTGCAATACCTGCAGGACTATCGCACGGGGTTCAGGCAATCCCTCGCAAAATGGCCCATGCTCCCACAGTTATAGCAGATCAACTGGCAAGGTTAGTAGAATTTCAAACCTGTTGGAAGGACGATCAGGTCACGCAATGGACCCCTGAATTGCTCTAACAGTTGGAGAAGACTGATAATTCAATTATCCAAATGTTAGATCACTGGGTTGACAACGTCTTGGGTGGGCTCGTAACAGAGTTTGCAGTCGATCAGTTTGTGTCCTATTCTGAAGCTGAAAGGAGATTTTTCAAGGGATTGAGGGGTAATTTCTTGTTGGCTCGAGGGGTCCTGACCCAGGTTCGGAGTGCAAGGTTTGCCAACAAACCCCTATACTACTGGCCCTTTCGGCAACGACCTACTTGCGCAGGTCAAAGTCTCACCCAAAGTAGTATGGGTGGGTGTTGGAATCAGGTTTCCGCACCCTGAGAAAGGATAGGTAATGCAATCAGAGCTGCGTTCGGCCCTGGATACCTAGATTGACCTCGTTCTACGCAAGGCCAAGGAGATTTCTATTCGTATCCATGTGCGCTAGATCTATAATTATATATGTTTAGCACAATATTGCAGAAACAGAACAGATCCAGATACAGAAAACACACTTATACAGATCTTTCACAGCTTAAATATAGAATGCGCACAATGCAGTAATTACCAATGATTCACATAGATAGCAGTCACAGATTCAGTTCTCTATCAACCTTTCTTATTCATCAATTCATCAGTTCCTTCTCACAATCCCCTTCCCAACCTGCGCACACAGCAGCAGGGTCTGCACATAGCTGGACTCTAGATCTCCTTGCACATAGCCAGCAGGAGTCTGTTCCCCAAAAACCCAAACATACAACTTAAACCCCAACTTGCATCAATAGCTTTTCATCTTCTACCTTACAATACAAAATGTTCCTCTATTTATAATAATCTAGCCTACGCTTTCCTATGGTCTGCAAACCGTGGTTTTCAGACCCCTAGTTTACCCTTTTACCCATTACAATGCTTTCGGGGCTTTGACCCACCCCAAAACCCCTGTGCTAGACTAAATCTAATCAAAAGTATTCAAAATGGACCAGTTTCGTAGCTCATAGGAGACCCTGTTCCAACAGTCCCCCAACATAATATTTTGACTTGTCCTAAGTCACTGCGGTGGTGCAGCTTCTATTTGCGTACACAAGGTATCGAGAGAAATGTTGTGCGACGGGTTACTCCTGTGCTCGGTTGCAGCTGAGGCCTTCTGGTGGGGTGTCGTGGTCTCCCCAGGGGTGTCGATGAGGTCTTTTTTCCACGCAGGGGGCCATAGCAAGATCAGCAGGTCAATTTCTTCATCTACTACCATATAAGGGAGTGTCGTCCATGTCTTATTGTTGAGGCTATGAATCCAGACATGGTGCATGGTAATTTGGAACGCAGCAACACTCTTTTATTTGTCATATATTTTCGGGGACGGCCGGGGTCAGGATTTTATGGCGGCTGCTACATTGTTCTGGAAGAGGATCCAAAAGACCTTGTTATCCTTAGAGTCCCATAAGTGAGCATACTGAGCTCCCTCGCACATCCCAGGAGGGAGTTCAGGAAGGACCGACTCCTTAGGTTTGTCCCAGGCAACTAGTGCTATTAGGAATAATAACCACGAATAGAAGAAAGAAGTCCCTTACTCTTGGGATTCGCGGACATTAGCTAGAAATTCTTCGCACAACTATTGAGCCCAATTGAAAAAAAATGCCCTTCACGTACTGTCCGGCTAGCTGGATCACATAGGCGGGGACAGTCGCAACCTGGCACTTCCTCATTAGCTTGCAGGCTAAGAGCCGAGTACCCATCTGTGTGGCAGGGTCATTGATAGTCTGGATCACAAATCCACGTTGATTTCAATGTACCGCATAGGTCTCCCATACAAACATAGCGGTGGCTGCTTCGTACTTCTTTCTGACTTGCGCTAGCAGGTGTGACCCTTGCATAGGAAGGCCTGTAATCTTATTGATCAACGCAGCATCAATAGGGACCCTCTCATGAATCCATAAGCAACCATCGTGAATGAGGGCGAGCAGCTGGTGAGCCAACCGATCTGTGATGTTGTAATGGCCAAAGTGGGGCATTCGGAATAGATTGAGAAGTCTGGATCCTCCCAAGCCACATACCCAGTGCTGAGGTACTACCATGACTCCATCATCCCTATGGATTGTATCAAAGTATAATGTGGGGTCAATTCCCGGAGGGTGTCATAGTCCGCCAAATCGTGATCATGGAACTTAACCTCATGGAGGTGCCCTCAAGGATCGCTAATGACGGGGACTTCTCTCGAGGTTAGGGGGTTTGCAGATAGGTGACCAAGCCATCCAAGTTTTTTGGTGTTCGTGTAGACGGCCTTCGTGGGTGAACAAAGGGGGGTAACCAATTGATTGTGTTAGCTGGCAGAGCACCCTCCTGAGCATCTTGTTCAGACGGTGATACTAGCAAAGGCCTGGCATGTCTTGGGGAAGAACTAGGCTTCCTTGCTGCTTTCAGGGTTCTACATGAATCTAGTGATTTTTCCTTGCCTTTTCTTATGACCGACGTGGGGGGAACTTCTTCCAATTCGGACTCAACCTCCAGGACTTCTTCAACATTAGGCCTCGTCGTGGCTGAAGGTTCAGCAGGGGTAGTAGCTGGCATCCTTGCACGAAAAATAAAACCCAGCCCTGGGTGACTACTATCAGACGGAGTAGGTTGACTAGACATGAGAGGGACAATGTAGCTACGAAAAATCTTGTTGCTCAAGTGCTTCCACAAGACGCTTGAGGCAGGCCAGTTGTATAAGTGAGACAATACCTCTAGCTGGACTATCATGCTCTTTTTAAAGCACTTCCAAGTGTGTGATGGAGAGGAAAACCTTATTTGGGGCGGCTTTCCCAAGGAACGGTAAACATTTCCCATAATTCATTCCATTAAAGGCTTGGGGGCCGCCCCTTCCAATGGTAACTTCTGCTTTTTACCAATAAGTACTGCTCCAACGGCTAGTTCTTGCATCCCTAGTGGTATTGACTTACTTGTCATGCTAGGGTTACCCATCTGTGACAGCTGCATGTCCTCCCCCAACACAGGTTTGCTTCCTAGGAAACTCATGACCCATGACCAAGAGAACACTATCGTCTGTGCAACTGAGGCTCTAAGGGGGGCTGTAGTTAGAGCATATCGTCTGACCCGTAGCTGTTTTGTTGCTGTAGAGGTGGCCTGATGCATGGGAGCTCTACCTGTTGAGCCTACAACTATCGAGGGAAGCCTGTTACTTGTTTGTGGCTCAGCCTGACCTTTTCCCGGGGTGGGTTCGCAGTAGTTGATTAAGCCTGGCTCCATCTGATTCCGTACCTCTGGGACCACAGAGCATAAGTTTTTTGTGATACGAAGACAACGCAGCGTGGAGATATCACGTAACCGGTTCTGCCAAGTCTCTAGTTCCTCATCGGGATCAAACAAGCCCTTAGAATCCCCCTCATAGCAGGGTACTTCACCCTCGTTTTGGTTGTCTACATCTCGTGCAGTCAACTTATAGATATAATCCACATCTTCCCCCTTGGGTATTGGTTCTGTATAACGTTTACCTTCCGCAGGGTCTAATGGCACAACTACCCTTGTGCCATTATTTTCAAACACCATGCTTCGTTTTTTTAAGTTAATGATACCACCCATGTCGATGGCCCAATCCAATCCCAGGAGCGTAAGGTAGAGGTCCGCATCCTCAGCGATTTCAATGACTTCGAAGTTAGCCCGGACTTTTACTCCTGCGATATCTACCACAATCCCAAAGAGCCTCCCCAGAGGTACGATTTTTGGTGATTAGCCATTTGTAGCTGGATGGTGGACCATTCCAGTTTTCGTTCACCCATGCATTGCCAAGTTTTTTTAGGTAATACATTGGCGTCTGATCCGAGGTCTAAGATAACCCGATCCATCTCGTAGTTGCCGATCTGGACCGTCAATCGCATCTCCTTGACAGTGTGTCTTTGATACCTGTATAATTTTTTCACATCCTTAATGTCGGATGAGAGGGTGGTGCCTGTTGCGCAACTCTCTATTAAAGCTTGTAGATTCTGTACTGCCTTGGGGTTGCGCAGCAGTCTCATACATGCCTGTAGGAAAGGTTTGACCTCCTCAGCTATCTTCAAATCCCCAGGGCGTAGGGCCATAGATTCCTCAGTCTCGAGGAAGTCTCTTCGAGCTTCCATAAACATTTCCCTTGCTTTTTCCAGGTCTAGCCCTTCTTGTTTGCTAACTGCTTTGCGAATCAGTGTTTCAGTTTCAACCCTCTCCTCAATCCCCCTAGTTTCCAGTCCACCACATGTTACCACATTTACATTTGGGCCCTTACCCCTTAGCTTAGTCTGGTCCCTTCGCACCTTCTGCATAGGTGGGAGTTGCTTCTCCCGTATCTTTGCTTCCAGGGTTGGACAATCTTCCAGCATATGGTCCAACTTTTTGCAATACCTGTAGGACTGTCGCATAGGGTTCAGGCAATCCCTCGCAAAAAGCCCCGTGCTCCCACAGTTATAGAAGATCAACTGGCAAGGTTAGTAGAATTTCAAACATGTTGGAAGGACGATCAGGTCACGCATTCGACCCCTGAATTGATCCAACAGTTGGAGAAGACTGATAATTCAATTACCTGAATGGTAGATCACTGGGTTGACAATGTCTTGGGTGGGTTCGTAACAGATTTTGTTGTCGATCAATCTGTGTCCTATTCTGAAGCTGAAAGGAGATTTTTCAAGGGATTGAGGGGTAAGTTCTTGTTGGCTCGAGGGGTCCTGAGGTTCAGAGTGCAAGGTTTGCCAACAAAACCCTATACTACTGTCCCTTTCAGCAATGACCTACTTGCGCAGGTCAAAGTCTCACCCGAAGTAGTATGGGTGGGTGTTGGAACCAGGTTTCCGCACCCTGAGAAAGGATAGGTAATGCAATCAGAGCTGTGTTCGGCCCTGGATACCTAGATTGACCTTGTTCTATGCAGGGCCAAGGAGATTTCTATTCGCATCCACGTGCGCTAGATCTATAATTATATATGTTTAGCACAATATTTCAGAAACAGAACAGAACAGAATAGATCCAGATACAGAAAACACACTTATACAGATCTTTCGCATCTTAAATATAGAATGTGCACAATGAAATAATTACCAATGATTCACATAGATAGTAGTCACAGATTCAGTTCTCTATCAACCTTTCTTATTCATCAATTCATCAGTTCCTTCTTACAATCCCCTTCCCAACCTACGCACACAGCAGCAGGGTCCGCACATAGCTGGACTCTAGATCTCCTTGCACACAGCCAACAGGATTCCATTCCCCAAAAACCCAAACAGATAAGTTAAACCACAATTTGCATCAATATCTTTTCATCTTCTACCTTACAATACAAAATGTTCCTCTATTTATAATAATCTAGCCTAGGCTTTCCTATGGTCCGTAAACCGTGGTTTTCGGACCCCTAGTTTACCCTTTAACCCATTACAATGCTTTCGGGGCTTTGACCCACCCCAAAACCCCTACGCTAGACTAAATCTAATCAAAAGTATTCAAAATGGACCAGTTTCGTAGCTCGTAAGAGACCCTATTCCAACAGTCCCCCAACACAATCTTTTGACTTGTCCTGAGTCACTGCGGTGGTGCAGATTCTATTTGCGCAGGCAAGGTATAGAGAGCAATGTTGTGCGACGAGTTACTCCTATGCTCAGTTGCAGCTGAGGCCTTCTGGTGGGGTGTCACGGTCTCCCCAAAGGTGTCGGTGAGGTCTTTTTTCCACGCAGGGAGCCATAACGAGATTAGCAAGTCAATTTCTTCATCTGCTACCATATAAGGGAGTGTCGTCCATGTCTTATTGTTGAGGCTACGAATCCAGACATGGTGCATGGTAATTTGGAACGCGGCAACACTCTTGTATTTGTCATATATTGTCGGGGACAGACGGTGTCGGGATTTTATGGCGGCTACTACATTTCTCTGGAAGAGGATCCAAAAGACCTTGTTATCCTCGATGCGCTTCTTATCCTTAGAGTCCCATAAGTGAGCATATCGAGTTCCTTCGCACATCCTAGGAGGGAGTTCAGGAAGGACCAACTCCTTAGGTTTGTCCCAGGCGACTAGTGCTACTAGGAATAATAACCACGAATAGAAGAAAGATGTCCCTTACTCTTGGGATTCGCGAACATTAGCTAGAAATTCTTCGCACAAGTATTGAGCCCAATTGAAAAAAACACCCTTCACGTACTGTCCAGCTAGCTGGATCACATAGGCGGGGACAGTCGCAACCTGGCACTTCCTCATTAGCTTGCAGGCTAAGAGCCGAGTACCCATCTGTGTGGCAGGGTCATTACTAGTCTGGATCACAAATCCACGTTGATTTCGACGACTGCATAGGTCTCCCTTAAAAACATAGCGGTGGCTGCTTCGTACTTCTTTCTGACCTACACTAGCAGGTGTGACCCTTGCATAGGAAGGCATGTAATCTTATGGATCAACGCAGCATCAATAGGGACCCTCTCATGAATCCATAAGCAACCATCGTGAATGAGGGCAAGTAACTAGCGAGCCAACCGATCTGTGATGTTGTAATGGCCAAAGTGGGGCATTCAGAGTAGATTCAGAAGTCTGGATCCTCCCAAGACACATACCCAGCGCTGAGGTACTACCATGACTCCATCATCCCTATGGATTGTATCAAAGTATAATGTGGGAGCCAATTCCGGGAGGGTGTCATAGTCCACCAAATCGTGATCATCGAACTTGACCTCATGGAGGCACCCGCAATGATCGCTGAGGACGGGGACTTCTCTTGAGGTTAGGGGGGTTTGCAGATAGGTGACCAAGCCATCCAAGTTTTTTCCCGTTCGTGTAGATGGCCTTCGTGGGCGAACAAAGGGGGGTAACCAATTGATTGTGTTAGCCGGCAGAGCACCCTCCTGAGCTTCTTGTTCAAACGGTGATACTAGCGAAGTCCTCGTATGTCTTGGGGAAGTCCTAGGCTTCCTTGCTGCTTTCGGGGTTCTACATGAACCTTGTGCTTTTTCCTTGCCTTTCCTTGTGACCAGCATGGGGGGAACTTCTTCCAATTCGGACTCAACCTCCAAGACTTCTTCAACATCATGCCCCGACGGGGCTGAAGGTTCGGCAGGGGTAGTAGCCGGCATCCTTGCACGAAAAATGAATCCCAACCCTAGGTGACTACTATCAGATGGAGTAGGTTGACCAAACATGAGAGGGATAGTGTAGCTACGAAAAATCTTGTTGCTCAAGTGCTTCCACAAGACGCTTGAGGTAGGCCAGTTGTATAAGTGAGACAATACCTCTAGCTGGACTATCCTGCTCTTTTTAAAGCACTTCCAAGTGTGTTATGGAGAGGTAAACTTTATTCAGGGCGGCTTTCCCAAGGAATGGTAAAAGTTTCCCATAATTTGTTCCATTAAAGGCTCAGGGGCCTCCCCTTCCAATGGTAACTTCTGCTTTTTACCAATAGGTACTGCTCCAATGGCTATTTTTCGCGTCCCCAGTGGTCTTGACTTACTTGTCATGCTAGGTTTACCCATCTGTGACAGCTGCATGTCCTCTCCCAACGCAGGCTTGCTTCCTAGGAAACTCATGACCCATGACCAAGAGAACATTATCGTTTGTGCAACTGAGGCTCTAAGGGGGGCTGTAGTCGGAGCATATTGTCTGACCCGCAGCTGTTTTGTTGCTGTAGAGGTGGCCTGATGCATGGGAGCTCTACTTGTTGAGCCTACAACTGTCGCGGGAAGCCTGTTACTTGTTTGTGGGTTATCCTGACCTTTTCCTGGGGTGGGTTCGCAGTAGTTGATTAAGCTTGGCTTCGTCCAAGTCTGTACCTCTGGAACCACAAAGCGGAAGTCTTTTGTGATACGAAGACAACGTAGCGTGGAGATATCAAGTAACCGGTTCTGCCAAGTCTCTTGTTCCTCATCGGGATCAGACAAGCCCTCAGCATCCCCCTCATAGCAGGGTACTTCACCCTCGGTTGGGTTGTCCGCATCTCATGTAGTCAACTTATAGATATAATCCACATCTTCCCCCTTGGGCATTGGTTTCGTATAACGTTTACCTTTCGCAGGGTCTAATGGCACAACTACCCTTGTGCCATTATTTTCAAACACCATGCTTCGTTTTTTTAAGTTAATGATACCACCCATGTCGATGGCCCAATCCAATCCCAGGAGCATAGGGTAGGGGTCCGCATCCTCAGCGATTTGAATGACTTCGAAGTCAGCCCAGACTTTTACTCCTGCGATATCTACCATAATCCCAGAGAGCCTCCCCAGAGGTAGGATTTTTTGGTGATTAGACATTCGTAGCTGGATGGTGGACCATTCCAGCTTTGGTTCACCCATGCATTGCCAATTTTGTTTAGGTAATACATTGGCATCCGATCCGAGGTCTAAGATAACCCGATCCATCTCGTAGTTTTCGATCTGGACCGTCAATCGCATCTCCTTGACAGTGTGTCTTTGATACCTATATAATTTTTGTACATCCTTAATGTCGGATGACAGGGCGGTGCGTGTTGCGCAACTCTCTATTAAAGCTTGCAGATTTTGTACTGCCTTGGGGTTGCGCAGCAGTCTCATACATGCCTGTAGGAAATTTTTGACCTCCTCAACTATCTTAAAATCCCCAGGGCATAGGGACGTAGATGCCTCAGTCTCGAGGAAGTCTCTTCGAGCTTCCATAAACATTTCCCTTGCTTTTTCTAGGTCCAACCCTTCTTGTTTGCTAACTGCTTTGTGAATCAGTGTTTCAGTTTCAACCCTCTCCTCAATCCCCCTAGTTTCCAATCCACTGCGTGTTACCACATTTACATTCGGGCCCTTACCCCTTAGCTCAGTCTGGACCCTTCGCACCTTCTACGTAGGTGGGAGCTGCTTCTCCCGTATCTTTGCTTCTAGGGCTGGACAATCTTCCAACATATGGTCCAACTTTCTGCAATACCTGCAGGACTATCGCACGGGGTTCAGGCAGTCCCTCGCAAAATGCCCCGTGCTCCCACAGTTATAGCAAATCAACTGGTCCCGGCCCCGACCTGCGCTTCCACTTCTTCCCCCATCCCTGCTTCTAGCGGGGGAGCCAATCCTGCCCGCGGGGGTTTTTGGTGAGGCCGGGTCTAACTATACTTCCGAAAAAATTTCCCAGCCTATCACTAAATTATGGATTCGGCAGTCTTGCTCCTCATGGCCCACTGACTAGTAGAACCCGCACCAGTGTTTCTTTTTCTCTAGAATGTTGGTGCCCAACCAAGGGCAGCAATTGGTATTAGGTAGCTTATCTACGCGGCCATCCCCGTACCAAGACATAGGTCCACTTGAGCTCCCTCGTCCTGGGCTAGGCCCCCGTGATCCCGGGTGGCCTAGGCGTAGATCCTTCATCTGCGCCCACCATAGTTCTGTGCCAGCTTCTCTTCCTCTTTCCCGTTGTAGGTCTTGAATCTCTAGGTGCATAGCCCCAAGCTGCACCTGGATCTGATGTACTTTTAGCGAAGCATCTTTCCTAGGCGTAGCTTCTAGCTTCATAGCAGCTTCTAAAGCTTTATATTGTGAGTCAAAATTCTGGTGACCCATAGGTATGTGTAGGTGAGGGAGTAGCATGGCGATGAACCATTCTGTAATTTGTCTGTCATCATACTTAAATTCTCCTTCTCTGATAGTTTTTTTTAGGCATTGATCCACTTCCCACATGGACTTAGTTGCTCCCTACTTGAAATCCTCTACCTCTGCTACGACCTGAGAGTAGGACTTAGGTTTTCGAAACTTTTGTTTCAGGGCGTCCTGAATGTTTTGAATAGATGCGCTTCCATTTTGAGATATGTACCTCATATACCAGTCCAGTGCTCTCTCTTTGAAGGCTAGGGATAGCTGAGCTTTCTTCACAGTATCGCTCACTACGCCCTGTGCAGTCCATATCGAATCTACCACAAACTAGAACCGACCCATGTCTTCATCAGTCGTGCCATTAAAGGTAGGTAATTTCAAGTGCACTACCATGTCTCCTTCTTGATAGGTTTCCCATATTCACTTGTCAGTACCCGATCCCTTTCTCAAAATGCTCTGGTCCCAGCAACAGAACCATTTTTTGGCTCGAGGCGTCCTGACCCAGGTTTGGAGTGCAAGGTATGCCAACAAACCCCTATACTACTGGCCCTTTCGGCAATGACCTACTTGTGCAGGTCAAAGTCTCACCCAAAGTAGTATGGGTGGGTTCTGGAACCAGGTTTACGCACCCTAAGAAAGGATAGGTAATGCAAGGAAGCTGATGATCTCTAAGAAAGAGAATAAAAGTTTCTACCCGTGATTTACTGGGATTCATTGGCGAGCCAAATGACAATGTAACATCAAACCAAGCTTTGGAGCCCAAGGACCTAGCCTTCCTGGACTCAGAGAGGGCTCTCTCTATATGTGAAAAAGATGTCGGTGTGTTTGCTTATGGTATTCAGATATTAGGCTAGTTATGAAATGAGTTTTTGATTTTTTGGTTTTTAAAGTTCGTGAGGGATAAAACTGATCAAAGATATAAACTGGATAACAAGATGTAGATAAATTGGGCTATGGGGTCAAACAGGTCAAGGAAGCTATGAGATGATGATGTAAGGTTGTTGTAGGGCCGATTTGATTCACGGTAGAAGGGATCTTTGGGCAGAATGGAGTAAATGGACATCAAGTTTGTGAAAGACGAGGGATTTCAAGTGTAACTAGTTGATAGCAGACATAAACATGTTATAGCAAGCCATTAATCATGCTAAGTGTAACTATGAGCTAATTAATACACAGAAATCAAACATTCCAGCCATACATAGAGGTATAAGACCCTCTAACTTCGGGAAATGGCTATCAGACTTTGGGGAAAACATATAAGACAAACTAACAACTCATAAACTATGCCGAAACGCCTAAACATAGTCTCTAAGTCATTGGTCACTTGGACAAACAAGTTTTCATAGTTTTAGGCAAAGGGCTAGATCAGGACTAGGCCTCCTTGGTTCAACAAAATGATAAACTAATCAGTTCAAGAGATAGTTTCATGGACAGAACTATGGGTAGCTAATAGGTAGGCATGGCACACCATACATCCTACTTAACATTCATAGAACTTATGAATAAAACTAGCAACAATACCTTAAGTTACTAAAGAGCAACTAAGAATTCTTTAGCATAACTAAGGAAGAAGAAAACATCAAGCTATGAAGATTCAGGGATCTTGAGGTGCCTCCATGGGCATATCTCAAAATCAATCTCTACTGATCTATAGCAGCAAGAAACATGTATTATGAATGAAAACTAGAAGACAAAAACATAGCAAGAAACACTATACCATTCTACCATGTCATGGAATCCATCACCAATCCTTCATCATTCATCAAAAGCATCCAAGAGGCAGTCCAAAATCATAACACAAGTATGTTCTTCAAAGCTCATATGACCAATATATTGATTCTTCTCTCAAGTTCAGCCTCTTTTTTACAATGAAGCCTTGTGGAATAAATAGGCTCAAGTGAGGAAAACCTCATGGCGCAACTAGCTATCCCATTGGCCTAATTAAAATATCTAAACTTGTCCTTGAGGCTTTGCAAAGCCCAAGGCACAAAATATCCCATAAAATATCTAAAAAATTGCTAAAAATAGGAATTATATTGACTTTACATCATTTCCCAAGTGTAAAAATAGCTAAACGCACATTTGGGAAAAGCAGATTTTTGAGGTTCAAAAGTTGCAAAAATACTTCAAATTTATATCAGAAAAAGGTCCCCTGACTTGCTGGAGGCAATTGGCAGCCTTCCCGATGTCGAAACGAGGCTCATGATAGCTCGTTGGAAAGCTCTCTGTGTCTACTTTCCGTTGCAACTGAAATCACCTCAATTTTATGGCTGGAAGTCCTACAAATCTGTACCTATGTGTAAAAAACCAGGAAATAGCAGAGTGCTGATATGGCGGGCAGAATGTGCAAAAAGTGAGCATTTTTCGCCAATTTGAGGGGCCAACTGTCTCCGAATGCCCCCGAAAATCGTCTGGGACCCACTAATAATTATAAACCATTGGCATCATCCTCCTCCTTGTCAAATCCTTAAACTGAAATGGCTTGATTTATGAGTTTTAACTAAACCCAAAAAATGCCAAAAAACAAAAGCTGTTAAAGGCCCAAAATCGGGCACAGGCACCCCTGTGGTCCCAGAACATGTCTGTTAAGCCGAGGCCAAAATATCAAGGGCTGATATGCTTTTCCTTTCTTTGCGCCGCTCGCTCCTTTGCCTTCTTCAATTTCTCTTGGGCTGCCTTTAATTTTCGCTTGGCAAACTGATTTAGCTTCTGAAAGTGATGAGTCCTCTTTCTTTGCAGCTCAAGATCTCTGTTCGCCCTCTCAAACTTCATTTCCAAGTGCTTGTTAGCTCTTTCAAGCCATGCCTCTTTGTTTTCTTCAATTTCCTGCTGAAGGAGTGTAGTGAGAGGAAAGGCTTGGAAACGGGCTTGTTCTTCTGCTCTCTGCTTTACAAGGCTCTTTTAAGCCCGATGGTCCTAGGCCTCTTCCACCTAGGTTGGTCTTCCTCCTCCTCCTCATCAAACTCACCAATGAGTTCTTCTATCCTTGCTTGCGTCTTAGCTGCCTCCTTCTTATATTTGATCGCCCGTGCTTCATGGACAGCTGTGTGAACATTCATCTGTTTGTTTTCAATCTCCAAGAAGTGGATGAAATTCCTTGCCCTTTGAAGATCTTCCTCTAATGCCTCAATTTTCCCCTCTTTGTGAATGAGGAGGTTTTCAAGAAGGCGAGCCTCATTATAACTGTCATCGCTTTGGATAGGGATGACATCCGATGCACCTCCATGCTTTGTACCTTTTCCAACTTTGCTTTTACCTTTGAAAGCCAATCTGGCACTTTTCATCCTTGGCATGATAGAAGATGTCCTCTTGGGCGATTTCCTCTTGCTAGGAACAACCTTTGTCACTGTTTGAGTGGCAGCCTTAGACCCTCCCTTCCTTGCTGTGCTGAGTTTTATTCTTTTGGGAGGAGGAGAGACAACTGATTTAACTTTGACATCTTTTTGAATTGGTTGCTCTTCTTGAGGCTGCTAAATTTTTTCCTCTTGTTGTTCACTTGGCTGCCCCTGTTCGCCAACATTAGCTTGTTGTTCTTCATCAATGTCTTGTCCAATTTGTGGCTCAAGAGGTGTCTCAATTTTCTGCCCAACTTGCTGTTCTTCATCTTGCACTTGCTGCTGTTCCTCATCATCTAACTGCTGTTGTTCCTCAATTTGTACCTGCTGTTGTCCCTCAATTTGTACCTGTTGTCCTTCACTTTCTGTTTGCTGTTGTTCCTCATCATGGACCTGATGTCCTTCATCATGGACATGCTGGTCTTCATCATCTATCTGTTGCTGTCCCTCATCTCTAATCTGCTGCTGTCTACTACCCTCTCCTTCCTCCTGTTGACTTGGCTGTCCAGTAGTCATTCTGAGCCTCCTAGGAGTAGGCCTACTAGACAAAGGTACCGGGCGATGGATAGGCTGAGTGGGAGACACATGAATAGGAGGAACAATAGAGAAGTCTGGATGGCTGATGAATAAGTCCCATGGAACCTCTTTCTTCTCTAGTTGGTATAGGAAGATAATCTTGATCAAAGAATGATGAAAAAGAGAAGGGATTTGCTGAGGTGGGGCCTTCTTTTGGACAGTAGATGCCATTTTCTCTATGCTCTTGGACAAAAAGTAAGGGAGGTTTAGTTGCCTGCTTCTAGTAAAATGCATCAATAAACGGACATGGTAGGCATAAATTCGGTTAAACCTCCCTTCACAAGTGAAATATTTCATTATGGCTTTCATAAGCGGAGCATAGCTGTCAAGGAGATATGAAAAAGGGAAAATAGCAGTGACAGCCTCTCTATGTTCAGGCTTGATGAAAGGTTTGTAATCCTCTAAGTCAAGATGAGCTTGCTTAAACCATTTTTCGCCATGATACGGGATCTTGGTGGCCTTGGACACATACCTTGGAGAAATTTTGAAATCAAGACCCGCCACTTGGAAGTGTTTTTCTTTGAATCTCAGGGCGCACAAGTGTGTTAATGGCGAAAAACTCTTGACTTCTTCTATCTTCTGGCAGAAATCAAGGCAGCCTACTTCATGGAAGTTGAAAAGTACAGATGGATGAGCATTAATCTCTTATGTAGAGATGGGCTCATATCTTTTATGTGGACCGCTCCTGCTGTCTTGCCTTGGAGGCATTTTGACCTGAATATGCTTTGGAAGAGGTAAACTGCCTTCACTGTATGTAAAATGTCCTGTTGGAGTCAAAATGTGTCACTTTACTGCTTTGACAGATAGACAATGAGATTTGGATGTCTTGCAACAAGTTTTTTGTAATACACAACTTCTGCTCTCCTTAAAACCAGCCTTCTACCTTTGAATGTACCTCAGCCAGGCAAAATTTTCAATAGGGTACCATATAGCAAAGAGGAGACAGACTGCTGTGTAAATTTCCTGTGCACAGTATTGAGAAATCACTTTTCCTTGTGAATTTGTTAGAGGCCAATCAACACACCTGTATCTATGTCTACAAGGTAAAATCCAAACATTTAAACCCAGCTCTTCAGAAAGTGGCCTTCCACCTTGAAAATAACTCAGTCAACAACTTCTCAGTAGGAAATAATACAGTGAAAAAAGAAGGGCAGACTGTATGAGGCAGGATGTATACAATGTCAAAGTTTCCCTGCTTGGTGATCTTTGAAAGTTAATCAACACATCTTTGTATCTTGGATCAATATTGTATTTTCCAATTATCCCAAACCTGCCTTGTCTAAGTGCGCCAACAGTCAACCAACTTGCATATGAGAAAACAACCCTTAATGCAATTAAACAGTCAGTGGCATAATCCTGAGCCAAGATGACAGATCTTTAAAAGACTACAAAGTTTTTAGGCAGAAGCTATGTGAGATTTCTTTTTCAAAACAATCAAGGGTTTCTTATGAATATAACCCTTAGGCTTTGGCAGAAAAAGACCTTTACTCTGTAAGCATATCCATTCATCAATACGGGCTAGAAAATCAAAAGGCAAACAAGTGGCAAATATAGTGAATACTGTCCCTTTGTGAGAAATGTGAGCAACCTTCCTCCGGAGCTTCAAACTATAATTTTCTGCTTGACCAAGAACCCTTTTCTTACTAAGCTTCACTATTCTCTTATATGTATGTCACTCTATTAAACAAACAACAGGCTCATAAATCTAACCCTGGTGTGAGCATACAGTCGAATTCACTGTTTATGGAACAATGGTGACAGTATTGAAACAAGCTCCATGGTTTTAATAAGGGCTGTAGCAGCTCATTTCTTCCCCACAATCCAAGCTTCTATTTAATATGTAAACATTGTTCTTGGTAGAAAAACCATCTGCCTTATCTGAAAGTTAACTTGTGTCAAAATAAGCCTGAAGAAAAAAACAGTTAAGTTTGAAAAACTCCTGAATAAATGGCCCTTTCTGTAGTTTATAGTTTTAATCTCTTCTCCTTGATTGCTTTGAAGGTGTAAGACCCTTGGTCCCTTGACTAATGGAGGTGAAACAAGCTGTTCTTAGCTTCAATACCAACTTTTCCTGTAGGTGCCCCAAATACCATAACTAACATCTTCTCACAGTTTTATACTTCGAAATATCACATAGCCTAATGACAGATATGGTGATGTAGCAGAAAAAACGAGGTCAAGCCACTCTTCTAATTTTGACCCTCACCTTGCTGGGCATCTTCTTAACATATATGTTGATATATCAACCAGGTCAATTTTCGACAATTTGTCTCACACCATAGCTAAACAAACAGGGTTTTTTAAAACTTTATGTCACTTAGCAATTGGTTTCAAGAAGTGAGAATGCATATGGGAATACCTTGAGAATATAATGGAGGGGCTCACTGACGAGTTTAGTCTAGCTCCGGAGGCGTTGAATGGCTTAACAGGGTCAAAGAAGGTGAGCGACGTGCTGATCCCTCGGAGTGCGGCGCTGAAAAAGTTGTCGGGTTGGGCAGTCGGGCGCCGTGTACAGGCGCGTCGCGCGATTGTACAGGCGCGTCCCGCGTACACGGGCTGCCTGTGTAAAATTGCCTCCAGGCGCGTCGCGCGATCGCTCAACCCTGAAACTGTGTGCAGAATGCTAAAACTTGCTCCGGTATTTTTTGCTGTGGTGCTGAGAACATGGAGGAAACTTTACTTGTGATTTTGAAAGTGCACATTCCCCCTCGACTTTGCCCTTATATCGTTTCAAAATCTGCAACGGTCACTTCTATTTTTAAATGAAAAATGAAATTTTTTGGTTGGCTTTTGTAAGGCGTTTAAAGCCCTTTTGATCCTTTTTACCAACAACCTTGGTGTATTTGCAAAACTGGATTCATAATCTGTGCACGTATTTGAAGGTTTTCTATGCTTTTAGACCGTTTATTCATGGACCAACCCCTTTATGAAATGAAAAGGCTAAAAAAAAACCGAGAACTTTGTCCCTTGGGTGACATTTCAACACCGAACTTTCAAACTTTGAAAAATAGCTCCACAACCTTCATATCATCTCTGCCACTGTGTTTTAATAATACTGGTGATATATATGATGTAAAACAACCCCTCTTTAAAACTGTGAAGAAAACACCTGAATGCTAATTTGTTCCTGAAAGGAGAGGGTTTTGCACAGTCAACTTATTTTGACAGCCTCAGGCTTTAACAGCTTCTTCAACTTTTTCTGCAATGCAGGTGTCAAACTTGCTGGTCTTCTTAAACTAGATCTAAGAAAAGCTCACCCTTTCAACATACTTTCTTGCTTATAGGTGTATCATCTGCGCTATATCTGTCCTTTGGAATGATGAAAAACTGTGTTTGTTTCAAATCATTTAAACAGTGACAGTTTATCAAAACAAACTCTTTTGCCTATTCATAAAATTGTATACCTATTCACCGTGTCCATCTTGGGAACTAAACCTGAAATGCATCCCATTACTTGTGATGTATATTCTGAAAGGAGGAAATCATGAAGCAAGAAGAACAGGTCTCTTGGAAACAATTATCATTTTGCTTTGACCAGTGCATTGACCTTTTTGTAATAGAACCATTCCATAGCTCAACTTGGTCCACTGTTTTACCTTCTTGGTGATAATTTAAAGAAAATCACTCAGAATGTGTCAAAGAGCATTTTGAAAAGCCTTGACAACTGTTTTTTCATTTAACAAGAGATGGCCTGTGTTTTTCCAATTTGTTTGATAATTGCTGCTTCCAGGCGATTTGTAAGCTTCTCCCTGGACTGTAAGTGTCATCTTTTGGTTGCATGCTTTCATACTATATTTCTCTGTTAACTCAAAAGGAGCTCCCTTTAGACTTCTTGGCATGGGACAGTGAGGTGACTGTGTGGCCTCTTCCTCTAAGGAAACTGCCCTTTTTGTATCAATGACATGTGCAATGACTTCTATTTAATTTCTTTGTATCTTTCCACTGCACTTTAGATCAATCATTTTTCAACAACCTGCAATGCTTTGGCCATCTGCTCATAAATGGAGGAGGCCCTTCACTGAGCAAAGTATTTGAAGATTATTTGATAATGCTGCATGACAAGGATTTGCTTGGATTATGATGGTAAGCAACCAACTTAAAAAGAACATCAATACTGTCACCTCTGTTTGCAATCACCACTATGCTTCAGAAAAACCCTAGCCAAAATGTCATTGTCTCACTGTACTGCTCTGAGGGTGACTGAAATGTCATCATTTGTTTTGGTTATCTCATGAAAAATTATTTGAAGGATAGTCTCTATGACTATGGAGGTCAGTTCCTTTTGAAAAACAAAACACCTTTCCTTCTGCCTGTGTAATGACATGTTTTGTCAGCGCCTCTTCAATTTGATCTTGTGGACAAGCAGGCTGCTTATGATTGGAATTTTTACTAATGACCTGCCTTTCTAAAGTTTAACAATTCACATAATTTGAAAACTTCAAATGACCTCCTTTATCAGACCAAACTCTGTTTTCCTTTGAACTTGCATATTTCAGGCTCTATCCCTGTTATGATCATCACTCACTCAGAAAACCTGGAGTTGTTGTTTCACTGTTCAGTAAAAGGAAAACCTGGGCTTCTGCAATCCTTTAAGTCAATACTGGCCAGCGCCCTCTGCTTGTAGATGAAGGAGGTGCCCTAACCCTCTGCTTGTAAATGAAGGAGGTTCTGGGCCATGACAAATTACCAGTTTGCTGAGACAGTGGTGTTCTTCTCTTCCTGTGATTTTTCATGCTGGAAGGAAAATGCAAGGTCTTGATGAGTGACTCTCTGTTTGCAGATATATCTCAGGCTCATGTTACATTTAGAAGCAGTTGTTCTTCTAACTGTAGATTCAAGCATTTCCTCCTGAGATGAAGTTATATTTCCTGTTCTTTGCAGAATCCATAAAACATTATGAAACACCTAATAGTCAGCTTGAGATTGGGGTTTATGCAGTGCTGAGACCTAGGGATATAAGTGGCGCGACTTAGAGCTGTTTGTCAATTTCATTTGTAGAGTGGGAGGTCAGTCATGGTTGGTCTGTAGCAGATGGAGGCTTTTTGGCTTTTTGATGATTGCCAAGGGTAAAATGTCTTAAAGCGCCACTTCCTAACATAGGGGAGACTTTTGAAACAGATGTGGATTTGCCTTTTAAAGCTGATGGGCAGACCAGTGGGGCTGAAGCTAGAAAAGATAGTGATAATGAGGTGTTGATTTTGACATGGGTGGACTGAAAAGTAGAAGGGCGAAAAAAGTTTTAGGAGGGTTTTCTAGATGACATATTGACATAAGGAAAACAGTTTCTAGAAAACTCAGCTGTAGATATAGTCATCACTAACATGTAAAAAATACTGATGGCTAACACAAGCAGAAAGCCACGTCACCCCTGGGCAGAGCTACATTCGACCCTGGATACCCAGATTGCCCTCGTTCTGCGCAGGGCCAAGAAGATTTCTATTGGCATCCACGTGCGCTAGATCTATAACTATATATGTTTAGCACAATATTGCAGAAACAGAATAGATCTAGATACAGAAAACACACTTATACATATATTTTGCAGCTTAAATATAGAATGCGCACAATGCAGTAATTACCAATGATTCACACAAATAGTACTCACAGATTCAGTTCCCTATCAACCTTTCTTATTCATCAATTCATCAGTTCCTTCTTATAATCCCCTTCCCAACCTGTGCACATAGCAGCAAGGTCCGCACACAGCTGGACTCTGGATCTTCGCAGACACAGCCAGCAGGAGTTTGTTCTCCAAAAACCCAAATAGACAACTTAAACCACAATTTGCATCAATAGCTTTTCATCTTCTACCTTACAATACAAAATGTTCCTCTATTTATAATAATCTAGCCTAGGCTTTCCTATGGTCCGCAAACCATGGTTTTCGAACCCCTGGTTTACCCTTTTACCCATTACAATGCTTTCGAGGCTTTGACCCACCCCAAAACCCCTGCACTAGACTAAATCTAATCAAAATTATTCAAAATGGACTAGTTTCGCAGCTCGTAGGAGGCCCTGTTCCAACAGTTCTTTCCAACATTTCCTTTGTTGATTAAGATGCTATTGTGTGAAAATGTGATTTTTTGCAGCCACACCAAGTGAATGACCCCTTATCAAGGCAAAAGTACGACATGCAATGGTAATTATTATCGGGTCAATAAAAAAGGAGATAGATTTGTATACATATGCCTGAGGGACTCCCCTGATCTCGATGGAAGGAGGGCTACACACCCTGAAACTAGCCCTCTTGCTATGCCACAATAAAATTCGCGCAGGGGTAAGAACCCTCCTAGCCCACCACCGCCCCCATCTGCGGATGACATGGTGGCACATATGAAATTACCCACCTTTAAGGGTGTGGGGGGTGAGGATATGGACTGATTTTGGTTTGTAGCAGGTTCAATGTGGACTACGCAGAATGTCAATACCAATGTTGTTAAATGAGCGCAGCTGGCTATGGACTTCAAAGGTCGTGCGTTAGATTGGTTCATGGGAAACCTTGTTCAGCGTGTGGATCCCATGGTCAAGGATATCAAGGATGCTCTGAAGCAGCAGTTCTGGAAGCCTAAATCTTATTATCAATGTGTAGTAGAACTAAAAGATATTAAGCAAGGGCCTACGGAATCAGTTTGGGAAATTGATCAGCGACTCAAGAAAGTTATCAGTGATGGAGGATTATGTACGAAGACAAGAAACATAAGGAGTGGTTCATCGCTATGCTATTTCCACATCTGCACATTCCCATGGATCAGCAGAATATTGATTTGCCAGAAGAATCCTTGGAAATTTCTATGAAATTAGAAGCTACGCCAAGGTACGATACTCAATTTGGAGCACTATAGATTCAGATCCAATTAGAAGCTATGCACTTAGAAATTCATAATTTATCAAGATACAAGGCTAAAGAAGCTAGCACATATGTCTGGTGCATATGCTGCAGGGAATATGGCCACACCAAAGATCAGTGCCCTTTTTTGTCAGATTATATGCAAGCCGAGGACCAATTCCGTTGTGCACAAGGGATGTTGTTGGGCCTAGTTCCCCCACACTTTGGTGTGCTGATTGTCGAGTGGTTAGGCGACATGATATAGACCACTGCCCGTGGTTAAGGGCCTACGTACCATAACTAAAGCACAACTGCCAAACGTATGACCTGATGATAGATAGAGGGAACTTGTACATGGTGTAGGCCAACCCTTTGTCGCTAGCATCTCCCTCCGAATGAGGAGGATCCCCGGAAAGAGGACGGGGAGCGGGGAGAGGTGTAGGCGTCGGTCGAGGGAGAGGGCAGCTAATTTGTTACAACTAGGGGGACATCGGACATTATGCATGATATTTCCTAAACCCAGCATGCCAATCCTGCAGGTATTGTAGGAAATTCGATCATGTAATTGAATATTGTCTCGTATTAATATCTAAAATGCAAGAAAAGAAACAGACACCAACACAAAAATTACAAATGGTTAATGCCGAGCCACGTGATGAGGGTCCAAGCCTAAATGTAATTACATGCAGCATTATCACCACTGGAGGAAATAAGGAAAAGTTTGTCGTGGAACCTATAATAAAGAAGGCATCTGATAAGAAGGAAGGTCTGAACCTGCAGAAAGAAAAAGAGACTTTTATCGAAGACAGAAAGGATTTTGTTGATGTAAAAGCAACCACTTCGAGAACTCTCAGGGAACCAAAACATGACAATGATTTTAATCCATTATTACATGCCTACATTAAGCTATTGTGACATAAGAAGGAAGTAGATAATCTCCAGGCCCCGATAGATAGTTGCACAGAAAAAGAGGTGTTGCGGACAGAAACCAAGGTTGTAAACAAAGTTTACAAGTAGAAGAAGAGAATGGGTAGGGAGATGCACATGATGGTGCAGATTGGAGACTACGAGATGGACCAGGTCATCTTAGATTTGGGGTCTGATGCAAATATATTACCTAAACAAACCTGGCAGAAGATGGGAGAGCCAAAATTGGAATGGTCCACCATCTAGCTGCGCATGGCTAATCGATAAAAGATCATTCCTCTCGGTCAACTTCCACAAGTTATGGTAGAAATCGAGGGAGTAAATATATGTGCTGACTTCGAGGTTATACAAATTGTGGATGATGTAGATCCCTACCCTACGTTGTTAGGATTGAATTGGGACATTGATATGGGATTCATCATCAATCTGAAGCGTAGAAGCATGATTTTTGAGAATAATGGTACACGGGTGATAGTCCCACTGGATCCGGCAGAAGGAGAACAATACATAGAACCAGTGTACGAAGGGGATGATGTTGACCATATCTATAAATTGACCACGTGGGATGAAGACTGGATCAACCCTACAGTTGATGGCATGTTGAACTGGGAGAACGAAGGTTCTTGTTTTTCTGATTCTTATGGCAAAATGGAGAACTAGCAGAACCGGTTGCACGATGTTTCTACATTGCACTGCCTCAAGATTTCCAAAAACTTTTGGTTCATCTCCTCTGAGGTAAGAGAGCTACCCATCTTTGATGGTTCTGATAGTGTCAGAGAATTTTTAGCAGCATTGGAAAGAGTTGTCCCAGAAGAACGAAAGGTTTGGGCGCTTGATTTGGCTATGCGCGCAAATCTGGAAAGCACGATGGTGGGAAACACACAAGGGAAATTTTTAGGACTGGAAGGAATGTAGACAAATGAGGATGATACGGTTTGAAACTCCCACCACACCACCCATTGAATTATTATATGGCCGGGGAGATCCGCGCAAGCACCTGGCTATGTGGATGGAGGTATGGGATGAGAAGACATGGAATGAATGGGTTCATAGGTTTGTCCACTCATTAGGACCAATCCCAACGACGTGGCATCTAGAAGCTGAGTTACACAGAGGCACTCGAGACTGGTACATGATGACTAAATATTTCCTGGCAACCCTTGGTTTGGTGGGTGTCTTGGAAAAATTGGACGAAGCTCTGCAAGACATAGATTCTCTAGTCTTTGATGAATCTCGACCCCTTAGGGAGTGCGCTTAGCTGGCCTAGGATGTGCAGATGCAAGACATAGTCAACTATAGAAACTTGTCGATTGAGGATAACAAAGAGGACCCAAGGAATGTTAATATCGCTAAATCATAAGGAGAGTGCGCAGTCGCAGGGCCTGCATTAAGGACAGTGGACATTACCAAAACTCTGAAATTGAAGGAATTCAACATTGGGACAGACGAGCAGCCCAATTTGGGCAATGTTGGGGAATACTAAGATGATGATATAGTAGGAAATATTGTCGAACTTCTAACAGAATATAAAGATATGTTTCTTACAAAGTTTTCTGAGTTGAAGGGCATTGTGGGAAACTTGGGTGTCATGAGGATCACACTAAAACCTAATGCGCACCCTGTCAAGCAGCTCCCTTATCGATTGAACCCCAAATATAAGTAGAAGGTAAAGGAGGAGTTAGAAAATATGGTGGCTGCAGGTATTATTGAACCATTCGAGCAGTCGGATTGGGTAAACCCAATGGTGGTGTAGGAGAAAAATACCAAGGGCGAAATCAAGATTTGTGTAGATCTGCACAAGTTGAGTGATGCCTGTGTGCATGACCCCTTACCTACCCCATTCTCTGATGAAATCATATACAATGTGGGATGGCATGAAGCATATTCGTTCACATATGAATTCTTAGGGTATCATCAAATTCGCATTACACCGGAAGACCACTGTAAGACCGCCTTTGCCACTGAATGGGGTTCTTTCCAATATACTATCATGTCATTCAGGTTGAAAAATGCGCCTGCAATATTCTCGCATGTGGTTGTGGCTGTATTCAAGGAATTCATGCATAGATTCTTGGAATTCTACCTTAATGACTGGACATTCTTCGGATTGATAAAGAAACATGTGTTGAATTTGCACATGATGCTTGATACCCATCAGAAGCACCAGATTTCTCTCAACCTGAAGAAATGCATATTTTGCGTACCTTTTGGGATTTTGCTGGGAAATATAGTATGTCAGCAAGGATTGATGGTAGACCCAGTCAATATCACGTTTATCATCAACTTGGAAGTTCCTACCACTGAGAAATAGTTATGCTCCATCCTAGGACATACTGGTTATTACAGGAAGTTTATGAAGGGGTATGCTCTGATCACTGCACCGATGGAGAAATTACTAAAGAAGGATGTAGAATTATTTTGGGATGACGAATGTCAAAAGATATTTGAGTTGTTAAAAAAGAAGATGGTCACTGCATCCATTTTGATATTCCCAGACTGTTCTAAGGTTTTCCACATGCATGTGGATGCATCTGGCATAGCACTTGGAGCTGTTTTAGCACAACCATAAGAAGGAGACATTGATCACCCAGTAGCTTTTGTGAGAAGGAAGCTCTTAGGTGCAGAATGCAACTATTCAACTACAGAAAGGGAAGGATTGCCCATGGTATACGCGCTACAAAAGTATAGACACTATCTACTAGGAGGGCATTTCAAGATGTTCACTAATCATTTTTCTTTAAAATACCAGGTCAATAAGCCTGTGTTGGGGGGGAAGATGTGCCGATGGTTGTTGCTCTTTCAGGAATATGAATTTTAGATTATTATGAAGCTGGGTAGGCTAAATGTTGGGCCTGATCATCTATCATGAATTGACAATGGGGAAGAACTGCTATAGGGTAAACTGCTTGAGTGGTTGGTTTTCGTATATCCCTCTCAGGGCTTTCCGGTGCCCGAGGCAGACAGTAAGATTAGCTATGCTATTCACAAAGATGGCATGAGCATGTTCATATTAGATTGAAGTAACTTGAAGGAACACAATAGAGAATTACCTCTTTGACGGCTTTAGAATCCTTTGGAGAGCGCTACGCAGCAAAGCAAGAGTCCTTCTTCACCGGCTCCAAATCAGAGTCCTGCAATCAGTCAAAGCACCCGTGTAATTTCTAATATAACAAGTATTATATCAATTAAATCAATAATAAACATCTATATTATACACATCTGAGCCATTCATATCATACTAAGCGAATATTGAAACAACAATATAACATTAAGCATTGAATGGACAAAACGAACATAGTTCTATTGATTTTGAAAGAAGGAGGATTACAACCATCGATTGTACCAAGCCCTCCTCAGTATCCCAATCTCTCTTCTCTATCAAGTGAAGAAGTCCAAGCCAACAAGCTCTCTAGGAGCCTCTTTGACTCTTGGCCTTCACAATGTCACACTATTCTCTATTCCACAAGTATGCAGGAACTTTTGAGCAATCCTTCGACCTTCAATTAAGAGCCTTCAGCTCCTTCTTATAGGAGAGGGAGAAAGCCATTGTTGCCCTTCTCTTTTCCACTAGTTTGGAATGGAAAAGGCTTAGATGTTTCCTTGATCTCCATGCTTTTGCCTCTCTTGGAGTTCAGTCTTCTATGGCAATGACCAATAATGAACTGGTGCTTCTGCAATTTCCTTTGTGCACTGACTCCTTTGTGAGGGAAAGTCGGAGATTCAAATCTTTCTCCGTGCTCTTTTCCCAATTCAAACTTAAAACACGGGTAACGTGTCCCTCCAGTGTAAACAGAGCATTTCCCTAGCCACTAACGCAGCCAATGTATTGCTTGCCTGCGTTATAACGCTCTTGTTCTGTTCTATATGTGCGTTACCCTGGCAGAAATGGGTTTAATTTAGGTCTTTGTACTTCTTCCATATTTGTCTTCCCCTCTGAGCTGATGAGGAGGTATTTTGACCTGTAACAGATGCCCCCTAAAGTGTGAGGTCAGAGACGAAGACGATGGCAGAAATACTTTATAATTTGTAGAGAGAGAGAGATTGAAAGACTGAGGAAAACCTGAAACAACAACATATGTCAGAAAATATAGTATTTGCCTAGATTCGGGCATGTCCCATGCTCAGTAGCTTTAAACAACATGATTTCTCTAGAATAGAGATATGAAGAATCTGTCCACCAATAGGCACAATGTGGAAGTGTCTATCATAACAGGATCAGGCTGAAAAAGCTGTCTCCATAAACAATATCGCAGCTTGGGGAAGGGAACACAACTTTAATGGTGTAGCCTTTTGCCCCAAGGTCTTGACCGCCGATTCACTTAAACTGCATATTTCTCAACATGTGAATGAGGGATTTGTCGTCGAACATGTGAGAAATCATCTGATTACCAGTCAATAATGAAAACTGTTAATAGACACGAAGGTGGCCACCGATAATGATGATGGTTCCTAAGATGCCCAGTACAATCTAGCGAGTGTGAATAAAAGGAGTTGAAGTCGAACACTCGTAGAATCATTCGACCAAGAGCTAATGATGAGGACCCTTGTTCAAACACAAGACCATCTGCCACTGATGTCTGCAAGTATCTGGGTACTGATGGGTTTCTGGATCAACTTCCTAGATAAGGTGTTGAAGTCGATAGGAAGTGATCTGTTGAAAGGTAGGCACTGAGGCGTCCTACATCAGTCAACACGAAATAGAAACCAACTGATTTTGTTTATGATTTGAGATAAGGAAGAGTAAATGGGAACGTCAGACGACAAATAATTTCTGGCATAATGAACGGTTTGGTTGATAACAGGAGTAGTAGATAGCGAGATCTGCTTGAACAATAGAAGGCACTCTAGCAGGGTACTAGGCAGCTGAAGCGTGTTGAACACCAAAGAGTGTGTTAGGATTTTACCAGTGCAGGGACACTAGGAAATTAAGGCTAATACTCATAGATGGTAGGGTTCGGCTAACTGCGAAAGAGTTTTCTGGGAAGTTCCATGTTCAAGAATTTTGCTGCCAAATCGACCTTTTTGAAAATGTAACAGAGGTAGTATCCATTTTGTCCAAATTTTTCCCCGTCTGATTAAGTTTAACAAGTCCAGACGAGTAAACTCGGTGAATTTTTCATGTTTTAAAGAGTCTGAAAAATGTCAGGAAAGACAACTCTGTGCCCCATCTGATTAGATTTAACGAGTCCAGATGAGCAAACTCGGTGAATTTTTCATGTTTAGAGAGTCTGAAAATGTCATAAAAGACAACTCCATGTCATGTCTGATTAGGTTTAACGAGTCTAGACGAGAAAACTCGGTGAATTTTTCATGTTTAGGGAGTCTGAAAAATGTCGTAAAAGACGGCTCCATTGGGGTACCTTTGTCATGTCTTGATAACCGGGCACGGCAAAGGGGTAATAGTAAGCCTGAAACAGTTCATTTTCCGTTAGTTAGTCCATTGAATCCAGAAAAATGAGAAATCTATGTTCAATGGACGTCTACCTCATTTTGTTATGAGTACAAGGAGACGAAGTAAACTCAATATTCTTTGTGAAATTTTAACGAGTCCAACAAAGAAAACTCGGTACCTCCGTGAAATTTTAACAAGTCACGCGGAGAAAACTCGATACACTTTTTCTGTTTAAAGAGCTTTGAAAAAGAGGAAAAGAATGGCTCCTTATTCTTTGTCTCAATAGTTTAACGAGTCTGACAAAGGTGACTCGGAATTTTTTCGGTTTTATGAGCGAGAAGAGATTCCTAAAAAGAATGCTCAGTACTTCTCCATAGTTTTAATGAGTCTGAAGAAGAAAACTCTAGGTTTTTCAGATTAACGAGCAAGAAAGACCAAAAATAACGCTCGATGCCAACTTCGTGTAAGTTTAACGAGCCCGAAGAAGAGAACTCGAGGTTTTTCGGATTAACGAGCAAGAAAAATACCATAAAAAGAATGCTCGATAAAACATGAGTATGTCTGCACATAAATCTTGATCCCTTATTAGAATCATCAGTACCAAATCTCGAGAGTTGCGACATGTGTACAGCGAGGAATCACGACTTTGCCGACTGACTAAAGAGAGTCATGCCCCAGAATTTGCTATAAGAAGGTCAGAAGACATTCATTTTCACTATTTTGAGTGCTGTGAAGAAGCTCTGGAGTGCAAAAGGGGTGAAAATTTCAGCTGACGATTACGGTCAATCCGGGCAACAATTTTCTATTCCGCGAGATCCAGGTAAGAGCTAGAACCTCCCGTTATCATTTAATTGCCAATTTTTTAGTTTTTGCTGGTTCAAAATTAGGAAATTTTGAGGCCCTAGAAAAATATTTGCGCCTAACGCGGGTCAGGAGTACAACAGCCGCGTTAAACGCATAACCCGTGAGGGAAGTACGTGTTAGAACGCTCTGTTTTGTATTATCTCCCGCGTTAGGCGCAACATGCTTTCTAAAAATTCGATTCTTCCATTTTTGAAGTGATCCAGGCAAATTTTAATCGGTTGGAAATGTTTCATTTGCAGGTGTTCAGCTGTTAATCATGAGTATCTGGCGAGAGAGAGAGCATGAGCGGGAAGAACGAGAGATGGTGACGGATGCGGCAAGTTTAATGGCTCTCCGGAGGTGCGGATTGCTTAAATATGCCCGTTTAGAACTGATGAGGGGTCAAGAGGACCTCCTGAGGTGGCTGATCCAGCAGTGGGACGAGCGGCATCATGTCTTTCGGATTGGTGGCAACGAGCTCGCCATCGAAAAAGATGATGTTTACTTTTTGACCGGCTTGTCATGTCGTGGGGCGAGGCCCAATTTGACGGGGTCCAGAGCTGACCCTCGTTCCACCACTGATTTGATCCATGCGCACTGCATACGTGGCACCCAGGCTGTGAGTAACCGGATACCTTTTGCACAGGTGACTTTGAGACCCTTGCGGTCTATTCTATGGATGATTGCTCGCTTGGCAGGTGCCAAGAGTCAGCATGTGATGACCAAGGCTCAGATTCTTTTAGCCTTGGATTGTATGCAGCCTCAGGTTTTCGACTGGTGTGACGGTGTGGTCCGTCGGGTCCAAGCAGAGCTTACTGCATGCAAGACCCGTACTCAAAGAGAGTTTGGGTACGGTACACTGATTGTTTCTTTCATACTGGAGTGGATACCACTGATGAGGCCCAGGATCCCTACAGCGCCATTGGGTCCACGCGAGCCGAGGCAGGCTCGGTGGGCCACTTTGCTTCCACGGACTGGAGAGGGTCCCGTCCGTCACTGTTTTGATGAGGGATTTTTTGATTGGCTGGACTCTCAAATCATCATGATTGAGGATTATCCCTATGCAGGGATGAACTTCATAGGCGATCCTGAGCTAGTCTTTCCCCCTGGCACCCAGTGGGGGCCCGATGGTAAGAAAAAATGATCAGTTGTTTTCAAAGAAGTTTTTGTTTTTTAGCTTTTGAATGTTTATGTAAAAAAATTTTGTTTTAGAAAGAGGTGAAAATTTAGTTTTGACATGAAACTTTTGCTTGCTTGACACAGATGTGGCACCTGTCCGTCCAGCTGGGGCCCCTCGCTATGCACGGCGAGGATTGCAGCTACCTGGGGCTGGCGCACCTGTAGAGGATGCGGAAGCCGGCGATGACGATGATACCCAAATTTTACATGAACTCTCCAGGAATTTGGAGGGTCTAAGCATGGGTATACCGCCGCTTCCTATGCGGGAGGTTCTAGTTCGTCTGCAGCGGCATACTATGGGTGTGCCGGAGAGATACCTGGTTCCTCTGAGGAGGATAGCTAGAGCAGTTGTATGCTATTATGAGCATCAGGCTTAGCTGGTGGAGTAGATGTATTAGTGTCAGAGCATGGCTTAGTGTAGCCAAATTTTGTAAAACACCCCAAGTTTTGGGAGATTTTTTCTTTTTGATGTTTACTGTGTACTGGACATGACATATGCATATATATATATATATATTTTTGGTGATTTTGTGTTTTTAAATTTTTATGCATTTTTTGATGTGATAAAAATATATGTACTCATGAGTAAATCTTTTACAATAAATGTGACAAATGCCAATCTAACACATAATTTGCCAAAGAATCAGCTAATGCATTAAATTCCCTAGGAACGTGCTCAAATGTGATTATTTGAAATTGACGTTCTAAAAGTCGCACTCGTAAAAAATAACGTAACAACACAGGGTGGCGGACGCGATAATGATTGTTTAGCTACATAATGATGAGTTGGGAATCTAACCTGACCACTAAATCGGAGATGTCACGAGATGCCGCTTCCGTGAGGAGTTGGATCACTGACATGTACTCGGCCACATTGTTGGTGGCGTTACCCAGGAAGATCCCCCCGGAACCAAGAAGGTCCGACTCAGGAGTATAGAGGACCCAAGCAGATGAAGCAATGTGCCTAGTGTGATGACTAGCACCGTCTGCATACCCGACGTATGATAACGAATGTGATGAAATCTGTGCGAAAGAAAAATATTACATGAGAAAAACACCTTAAACCAAACAAATAATCCAGAAGCATCAAAATAAAAATAGGCAAAACTTATATACATAAAATTACAAAGCATATGCCTAGTGAAACTAGGCAAAATACTTTTTCAGATAGAGCCCTTTGCGGGGCTCCTCGAGTGGAATTCCATTACAGTCTTGTAGTTCGTAAGCTCCTTTTGAGAGGGCTTTAGTAACGATGTAAGGACCGAGCCACAATGGCTGGAGTTTTCCTGCCCCCAAGAGGTCGTGCTTTTGATCATAAAGTAGAACAAGATCGCCCTCTTGGAAAGAACGAGGCTTGACAGATTTGTCGTATTGAGCTTTAACTCAGCGCTGGTGAGCTTTGAGTGCTAATGTAGCATCTCGACAAGTTTCGCCCAAATGATCGAGTGAGAGCAAGCGCTCTTCTGTGGTGGTGGTACCAGGCAGGAGTTCAATGGCAAGTTTGAGCGATGGGATTTCGCACTCGATTGGAAGTACTGCCTCCAGGCCGAAAGCAAGTTGGAAAGGTGTGGTATTTGAAAAACAATACGGAATATTTTCCATGATACCTTTCTTGACCGAGATATCAATGAGCAGTGTCTTGGAAAGATTACCCATGTTCCCTTCTGAATTGATATTGTTGACAGTCGTATAAGAGGAGGGAACTATCTCAGGTTGGTCGAAAGACGGGATTTCAGTTTTGATCGCCTCCAAATCAATCGTCGAAGCGCGATGGTGGAACTCTCCCCAAGGTCATTCTTCTAATGACATGATCTCTCGAATAGCTTCGTCTGTAGGCCAGACTTCATTGAGGAGATCCTTAGAGAGAACTGTTATGGGAGAGAGGGTCGTACCTGTGGTTGAAACCATATCAGTGGAGGGTTCAGATGTGGTTTGGATGGCTTGGTAAGCCAACTCAACCGGCGAAAGTGGCATCTGATCTCCATAGGAATCAATATTTGAAGGTGCCGGGATGATCCATGGGTCGATAGAGCCATTCGAAGAGGTGGATATCATTGCGACCGTGTTTGGGATCTGCAGCGGCGGTAGAGGAAAACAACCCAGTAGGGAAGATGCCTTCAGAAGACCGGTACTGATACTGACGTAAGAGTCAGGGACACCTCCTATTAGGGGTACCAAGCTACTTGGTAAAGTGGAATAATCAGGGGTGCAGAAGGATAGCTGATCGACCGTGACTATTCTCCCATCCAATGGAAATAGGATGAGTCAGAAGACCGAAGACACGATGGCGGTCATAGCATAAGACCCACTGCGACCGAGCAATAGATTATAGTCGAGATGACGCTCTACGACTTCAACGTCCACGTTTACCGTTTTCCCACTCAGAGTGATGGGAAAGCTAGCAAGGTATCCTTTGGGTAGGAATGTGTGGCCATCGAAAGCTTTGAGGGAATTTGATGGCGGGGTTAGAGTAGGAGAACCTAAATTCAGCCAGCAAGCTTGTGACATAACGCAGGTTGAAGCACCTTCGTCTATGACAGTGCGATGGATGGGTCTCCCTTTCGACACAACCTGCACCTGGAATGCCGGTTGATGTGAGAGGCGAGGTTTAGCCTTTTCCATATCAAAGACTGCTAGCATGGAATCTTGGGGATCTATTCCACCGATGGCCGAAAGCAAGGCTTTCCTTTGTGCTGGACAGGTTTGTAATACTTCAAGTGCAGACATAGCTGACGGTGCTTGCGCCAAATCTTCTACAATATTGTAGTTTTGCGCTGCACGTGCAGAGGTATTATGAGTCGTGCGTCGAAGTGTCCCTTTGGGGGGACGAATTACAGGTTCAACAGTAGGCCTTTCGATATGTAAATCGTTCGGCGGTGGCGGATTGGAACTAGTTCCCGGTTCCTGAGCATATATGGTAGGAGTTCCATAAAGCTTGGCGCGAGTTTGAAGGTCAATACTCTCGATGCCATAAATGGCAGATGGTTCTTCGCCGGCAGGATACGAACCACCATTGCCCCGTTGATGGGGTTGTGGTGGATTGTCAACCATATGTTGATGTTGCTGCTGTTGATTGGGGAAGGGATTGTGAAGAACGGCAGGTGTTCTCCCAGAATCCTTGTTAGCAATAAAATCGGTGCATTCCTGCAACCGAGGACATTTTTATGTCAAGTGGTCCTCCGCACAGATTTTACAAGGAAATTTCATGGGTTTATCCTTTCCTTTGTCATTTCTAGCAGCATTTTTCTGATTAGCGTTATTCTGATTATCAGACTGCTCTTCCGAATAAGATGTTTTCTTCTTATTCTTCCTATTTTTTCTGCTAGGTTTCTGTGAGGTTTGCACTGAATTTACCTCAGCGGAAGGGAGAGAAATCGTTTGGTGGGGGGCGGTGGCAGCCGAGGATGGCTGGGAGGTTTGCCCCCGAGACTGATTGGTGGCTACACCAGAGATCGTGCCAACGAGACCATCGGCATGAGCTCCGGTTTTCTGAGTAGCCGGAGGATTTGGGTTACCAGGGGCATGGGGGAGCAGATCGTAAAGTGTGCCGGATTGTGAATAGATTAAATCTAAGTGTTGGGCACGACGAATACATTGATCTTCTGTCACTGCACCAGAAAGGCCAATGTCTTTAGAGATGTGGGGTAAAAGAGACTTGCAAAACCAATTGGCCAAGAGATGGTCCGGTATTGGCGCTTTGACGAGCCTCCTCCTACGTCTCCATTCATGAATATGGTCAGAGATGTGGGTGGCGGTGTCTTGGCGCAGTGATGTTAACAATTCTGTGCCGGTTTCCACTCTAATTGGTAGTTGAAAATTCTTTAAGAACTCCGTCGCTAAAGCGCCAAACGTATTGATGGTGGCACGTGGTAATTCAATGTACCACTTGGCGGCATTGCTTGTAAGGGTGCGGGAAAACAGTCGAAGTCAGACACTATCATCTACCATGGAATTGGATATGGACCACAAATGGAAGGTAGTGATGTGTGCGGCCGGGTCGTCCCCATGCTTCTCGTCGAACTTCGGGATATCGGACGAAATCTTATGCGGTATTGGAGGCCAAAGCGAGTTGTGGTTGATGGGGTCATTCATCAGCTTATGGATGTCGGGTATGTCCAAAGCTTCCAAGAATGGCAATTGTGGATTTGCCCCCGAGTCTAACCAAGGCAGTATGGGCTGACTATTGGGACCATAGGGTCCTCCCATCCATGTGTTACCAGAAGGGTAAGTGGGACTTTGATAAAAACCTCCCATAGGTGGAGGAGTAGGAACATACGGTTGTTGTCCATAGGGCATAGTGTATTGAGGGGCAAATGGTTGGTTGCCCCCAGCGTAAAAGTGCCCTCCCACTCCAGATGGAGGTTGGGGTTGGTTAGTCCAAATGGATGCAATAGAGTTTCCCAGAGGCATACTAGTATTTGCATAATTTGGCAACGGTATAGATCCTACACCTATGTTTGAACCACTTAAGGGGATAGTATTTACAATGGGTTGTCCCATTTTTCCTAAGGATTGCATAGGAATAGAAATATTCCCTGCTACCTGTGTACTAATAACATTGCCCCCTGGTGTAGTGGCCAGGGGGTTTGAACTCAACAGAGGGTTCCAACCAAAAGGGTTGCTAAAGGGTACAGAAGTAGTCGTGCTCGTGGGAGGAGCTACCATGGTCCCCAACGTGGTCACGGTAGGAGTAGATGCCGAAGTGTTCGGTAAACTAATGACAGTTGTGTTGACCATAGGGTTGGGGGTAGGCATATGTTGACTATTGGGGTTACCCAGTAATGGCATGGAACTGACCACTGGCGGGGAGGATGGTGGCAAACCAAGGAGGGTTGCCATTGGCATCGTCCCTGTGGATGCCAGTGGAGAAATAGATGTTGGTGTTGCCGCAGACATATCTTGGCGTGGTGGGATCTGGACTATCACAGGTCCTAACGGATCAGTGAGCGGAGGATTGTAGTTAGGTACAACGCCTTCAGTGAAAGGGTCCTCCGGGAGTTCCAGCTGATGAGGGTCTATGTGATAATCCAGATTAGTCAGAGGAGACTGCTCTTCCGTAGAAGGCTCGGGTTCACCAAGGTTCAATCTTTCCTCTAGGGTGAGAGGAGGTAGACCTTGCTGTCATCGAGACAGACGTCGTGGGTCAGGGGACGCCACGGTGACCGGTTTAATTTTAACAAATGTTTAAAATGTGATGTATTATGAAGTCTCAAATGACAGTATCCACACAACTACTAAAAAGAAAAGACTCTCTAAAATCAATCAGCAAGCAACCAGTATAGGGTGCCCTGTCTGAGTACTACCGTTCACTGGTGATGAAATCCAGTCTCACAATAGCATACAGAGAGGGTTGGTCAAAAGTACAGTTACGGTCACTCTAGAGCTTCGCCCGAACCTCAGACGATAGGTGTAAGCACTCTCGTGAAGATGAGTACCCTCCTAAAGACCGAAGACAGAGTGGGTCTGTCTGTTTCAGGTACCAGGACAGCCCGTCCCAGTCACCTTGTGTAAGTCCCTAAAATTATGGCCACTAAGGATACCTCAAATCACAGACATCATCAGGGGGGTCCACAGTCAAGGATAGTGTGCTATATGGGCAGAATACCTAGATCCCCGATCTAGTTTCGACATCCCCGAAGGGAACCCCAATATATAACACACCCACGGGATGCAGTCGAAGGCGGGCTACCTTCTAGTGCACCCAAGTGTTGTCTCGCGCTGAGCTCCGGTAAAGGAACGGTCCCAATAATGTGAGTGCAGCAGGATTTCACTCGTTAATGACTCTAGTTTTCAAGTTTTGAAATCTTGGGTAGTTTTCTCACTTTCCTAACCCAAGATCCTAGCCTGAACTACTATTTGTGTGAGCTCAAAAAGAGTTATTAGATTGATTTTATTATCGCTTTGTTTTTAGTGTACTTTGTTATTAGTCTTGCGGAGGGGGAATGGACGTATGAAGTATAGTGAGACTCTTGACTCAATAAACCATGCAAAACATGCTCTAAATATTAACTTCAATGAAGAGTGTTTCTTTATCAATCATCCATGCACCAACATGTAAATAACACATCTCAACTTTCAAGATTCAGACTTCTATCTACCTCTTTAACAATCTATGAACTAAACTTTCAGAATAAACTCAACTAAATGCAGCAAAAAAAAAAAAAAAAAAAAAAAAATTCTCTTTAAAAAAGTAAATGCTTTGCACACTAACTAAATAAGAGAAACCAATAATCAATGCCAGCTTTAGCAGACAAGCACAGGGATTCAGTCTGTGAAATGTACTGGTGGCCAAAAAACTCTACAGCTAAAACACAGTCACAGTAGTGAACAGCAGGGTTTTTGGCTGAGTAACGCTCTGTCTGTGAGAAAATACAGCGTTATAACGCACTGTATTTAAGCCTAGACTACGTTATAACGCACTAGATGAACTGCATAGGTCGCGTTAACCAGGGAAAAGCTCTTCAGTTGGCCAGACAGGAACAGGGTTGAACTCTGCAAGTGTTTGGTATGTCTACTAGGCATCAAAGAATGGTCGGAAGGATACTGAACAGAGGAGAGAAGAAATGAAGGGAAAAATAGTCCGGAAACTATGGGGACACTCCCCAGCAAAGTCGCCAATTCTGCTATAGGGTAAACTGCTTGGGTGGTTGGTTTTCGTATATCCCTCTCAAGGCTTTCCGGTGCCCGAGGCAGACAGTAATATTAGCTATGTTGTTCACAAAGATGGCATGAGCATGTTCATATTAGATTGAAGTAACTTGAAGGAACACAATAGAGAATTACCTCTTTGACGGCTTTAGAATCCTTTGGAGAGCGCTACGCAGCAAAGCAAGATTCCTTCTTCACCGGCTCCAAATCAGAGTCCTGCAATCAGTCAAAGCACCCGCGTAATTTCTAATATAACAAGTATTCTATCAATTAAATCAATAATAAACATCTAGATTATACACATCTGAGCCATTCATATCATACTAAGAAAATATTGAAACAACAATATAACATTAAGCATCGAATGGACAAAACGAACATAGTTATATTGATTTTGAAAGAAGGAGGATTACAACCATCGGTTGTACCAAGCCCTCCTCAGTCTCCCAATCTCTCTTCTCTATCAAGTGAAGAAGTCCAAGCCAACAAGCTCTATAGGAGCCTCTTTGACTCTTGGCCTTCACAATGTCACACTATTCTCTGTTCCACAAGTATACAAGAACTTTTGAGCAATCCTTCGACCTTCAATTAAGAGCCTTCAGCTCCTTCTTATAAGAGAGGGAGAAGGCCATTGTTGCCCTTCTCTTTCCACTAGTTTGGAATGGAAAAGGCTTAGATGTTTCCTTGATCTCCATGCTTTTTCCTCTCTTGGAGTTCAATCTTCTATGGCAATGACCAATAATGAACTGGTGCTTCTGCAGTTTCCTTTATGCACTGACTCCTTTGTGAGGGAAAGTCGGAGATTCAAATCTTTCTCCGCGCTCTTTTCCCAATTCAAACTTAAAACACGGGTAACGCGTCTCTCCAGTGTAAACAGAGCATTTCCCTAGCCACTAATGCAGCCAATGTATTGCTTGCCTGCGTTATAACGCTCTTGTTCTATTCTATATGTGCGTTACCCTGGTAGAAATGGGTTTAATTTAGGTCTTTGTACTTCTTCCATATTTGTCTTCCCCTCTGAGTTGATGAGGAGGTATTTTGACCTGTAACAAGAACCAACCAGCCTAGAGGAAGGTTTACCTAATGCACAAATATTCGATATCAAAGTGGTGGATGAGCACTTTGCTAATATTATTCATCTTCTGACCATGGGAATAGTTCCTGCAGAGTACTTAGTACAACAGAAGAAGGAGTTGGTTGCACGTGCAGCTGATTTCACCCTGATTGCAGGACAGTTGTACAAATTAGGAGCAGATGAAGTCTTAAGGAGATATGTGTTGGAGCATGAAAGATGAGCTATACTGACGGAAGCTCGTGGAGGAGTGGCAGTAGGCCACTACGCAGGGAAAGATACTATGCAGAAAGTGTTGCGTGCTAGGTTATGGTGGCCCACACTACATAGCAATGCACAGGCACACTGTCGGGTTTGTGATGCATGCGAGTGGACTGGGAAGCCTTCGTGCCAAGATGAAATGCCCCTACAATCACGTATGGTCTTACAGGAATTTAAAAAATGGGCTATAGATTTTGTGGGTCCAATCAACCCTCCTGGAAAGAAGGCTGGCGCACGATATATCATTACTCCAACTAAATATGTAACTAGGTGGGCAGAAGTAGAAAGGTTAAGGATTGTACCATAGATACTGTCGTGCACTTCATATTTGAGCACATTTTGACCAAGTTTGGGTGCCCAAATATTTTGATGAGTGATAGAGGTACGAATTTTGTCAACGAAACCATTGAAGCTTTGACCGAGGAATTCCAGATCCATCACAAGAAGAGTACCCCTTATCACCCACAAGAAAATGGCACAGTAGAAGTGTTCAACAAGATTTTGGAGCGCGCGCTCACAAAGATCTGCAATTCCAACCGGGATGATTGGGACGTGCGCATCCCTTCTGTGCTATGGGGTTATAGGACAATATGCTTAAATTTGATAGGAAAGACACCATTCAGGATGGTCTATGGGCAGGAAGCCATCATGCCAATGGAGTATATTGTTCCAAGTTTGCGCATTGCAGCCTTCACTAATATGGTTGAGCCTGAAATTATGGAGGAACGGTTGGTGCAACTCATTGCCTTAAAAGAAGATCGATTCATTGCTAACTTCCACCAGCAAGTGCAGAAGGCACACAAAAATTATTGGCATGACAGACACATCAAGAAGAAGGTGTTCAAGGGGGAATATTTGGTGTTACTCTATGATAGTCAGTTTTCGCCCCACCCAGGGTAGTTCAGAAAACATTGGTTGGGGCTATATGTTGTAAAGGATATCACTGATGGTGGTGCGGTGCATTTGGACACGTTGCGCAGAGAAGACCTTCCTAGATACTTCAATGGAAGCTGCTTGAAGCCGTATAGAGACAATCCAGCATCTACCAAATGGCTAGAGCATCATAATCGAAGGGTATGCACACAATAGAGAAGATGGGCATAGGAGCACAGGCTGATGTGCAAGTCGGGAAACTAGCCTTTGGAACAGTGCAGCGGGGTGAAAAAATAAAATTACCATTGAATGGAGCGGATTTTTTGTATTTAATGCGGCAATATCGGAATATTTTTTACCGTTCCGTTAAAGATAACTCGAAATTAATGATAATCCGACCATTTTTACCATGGGTGACTTATAAAAAGGGGGTCGTGAGTCTCAATTGGCTCCTTGACTATTTAAACATTTGGCACCTTGTGATCATATGTAATCTACGTCATACTACCATCTGTGAGTTTTGTATGTCTGGTCACGAATCCCCTTCTGACATTAGTAACCCTGAGTTCATATTTCGTGCAAGAATGACGGCCACCAACCCTGCCGAGGAGCATTCGGTGCCCCTCACGACGTCTATGGAGATGGGTTCAGTTGAGGTCAGAGAAGTCGTTCCGGATGTGCAAGAAGTTGTATCCACTTCGGTGAAAGAGAAAGGAAAGAGAAATATGTTGAAGTGGGTAGTTTCAAAGTTGCGCACCTCTCCATGGAATGTAATGTCCCCGAGGCAAGCTTCCAAGGAATGATCCCTTATCGGTGATCCATCAAAGCGATCAATGACTATTGAACAGGAGGCCATGTTCATAGAGCCAATTTCGTGGCAGCTGCCCTATGTTAAGCCATGAAAGCCTTTGGTGTGCAAGCTGCAGAACATCGATGTGGTGCGGGAATACCTGCAGATGCCATTGTGTCCTCGGTATGTCCCTGAGGTTAGTGAAATGTATGGAAAGCTCCCTCAAGTGAAGTTTGATTATTATGATCTCGCCAATGAAGTAAAATTCTCGTATTTGGACCCAGGAAATTACTTAGAACGGGTAATGTACGATGATGTCCCATAGGTTGATCCGATGCCCTGGGCACGTGGAATTCACAACGCGGGAATCCTCAATCTGCTAAGGATCCCCTATTTCGAGAGGTACCCCATCACTAGCATTTGTGTGCACCAATTGTTGGCCTTGGTCCATGATGGTTCTTTATGGATTTAGGGAGAATCCCTATAGATGTCGAGCTGATCCATTGGATCACCGGCCTGCCCAAGAAGGTGCCCCATCCAATGAAGGGATTTGGGAAAATCATGGAATTGAAGGTAGCAATGGAGGTGAAGGAAAATTACAAGGTAGAATGGTATAAGTGGGGATTTAGGGTCCAGACCATCAATGAACAGGCGGTGTGCATGGGCACCCTTGTACTTGGATGTAAGCTTATGCGGAAGTTCTGGCCCAAGACAGTCCAAGCACATGACATTTCCTTAGCAGGGCAGTTCGAAAAAGGGGTGTTGTAAAACTAGTCGAAATTTCTATGTGAGGAGCTTTTGGCAAATGTGCGTGAATCACAGGAACTGGGGAAGTCGTTCTACTACTCGTAAATTTTATTACTGATTGTGTTGGTTGCATGGGAGACCCCAGATGAGGCAGTCCTTCCCGAAATTTATCTCGACATATGCGAGGGGCCGCGCTATGCAAACTTATGGGACTCATCAAATGGAAAGCGGGTCGAAGAAAACAAAACTTTTTGGGTTCTTTTCGAAGGCGCGCTGATGCAAGCTATTCATTCCAGACCACTAATCTCACTGGTCTTCTATGAAAAGTATAAAAGTGTGGCAGAGTTTCAAGTGACTATGCACAACATCATGATCCGGGTGCACAAGGCCCCCAATTGGTACCCCTTGCCCTACATGGTTGCGGAGGTAGAAGTTGACCATGTCGTTGTAACATGGCTGAAGTTGTGCAAGATTGGGCTTGGCTCCACAAAGACCATCATGCTGTCCACATCTAAGAAAGAAACAACTTTGAAAGAGACAACTCCGACTCCAAAAGACACAGTGCCCAAAGATACCACCAAGCTGCGCATGGAAACAGGCAGAAAAGATGAGGAAGCTAAAGCAGAAAAAGACCTGGATGCAGAAAAAGATGTAGAATTAGAAAAAGACTAGGATTTAGAAGATGACCATGAGGAGGCAGATCTCAGCGGGTTGGATGGGCTTGGTGGAGATGGTACAGAATCATCGCACGACACTAAGCGCGAAGGAGAAACATCTAAGGGGCCGCGCAAGAAGAGGAAAGGGTCCAAGGCGGGCAGAGAAGAGGAAATTACTCTGACTGAAGAGGACCTCGAAAAAATTGACAATGCAGTTGTGACGATGTCTGAGGACTGGTGGAGCACCATCGAGGCCCAACACAAAGCCGCAGTGGAAGCCTTGTGGTCCAGCTTACAGTTTTTGTAGCTAAAGGCCAATACATTGCAAGCGAGCGTGGATCAAGTGAGGCTGGTGCAAGTGAGCATGCCATCTGCATCGATCGTCGTAGCCACGAGAAGCAGAATCTGCACCATCCCAGGTGCGGTGGTATCTCTAGATCCAGCAGAATTATGCACGCAAATCCAAGCCTGCTCCGAGGTCGGCCTCGAACTTGCCAAGTTGTCAAGTGGGAAGCTCCACACGATACATGTTATTGTCTCATGATTTAGCAAATTGGCGGACCAAATGCACAGGGTAACATCAGACCAGTCTTTGGAGTCCTAGGACCTAGCCTTCCTGGACTCAGAGAGGGCTCTCTCTATTTTGTGCAAAGGATATTAACTTTTTTGCTTTTAGGGTTTGATTTTAGGCTAGTTGTTAAGTTTAGGGTTTGTTTGTTTGTTTGAGTTGGGAAGATGATCAATTAGAATAGATGGAATGAGATATTTTCAATTCATTGGGCAATGGAGTCTACAAAAATTCATGAAAGGTTCAACAATGGATCAAGGCGCATCACAAGGAAAATCTAGCATGGTCAGATGGATTCTCAAGGTTTGGTGAAATGAAATGAACATCAATTTTGTGAACATAGTAGGGCAAAGGGAAATCAAGAATCTTTTGTCAAATAATTAAAACAAGAAGGGACTTCAACACTATTTAGCATAAAGAAGTAATCAATAGACAGGGCATACCAATAACTCTTTGATTCAACTCAAACAAATAAGCATTTCGGACAAACAATCCAATGAAATATAGAAGGCAAGAAACTCATTTAACTTCTAGTGATTTCACATTCAAGGTTAGAAAACATTTAAGATAAAAAAATAGCTTTAATGAAAGAAGAGGGAACTCCTAAACATCTTTAATCATAGCCATAAAAATCTTTGAAACAACTCTTCAAACATGGACAAAGGGTATGATCGAAACATAGCCTCTTTGGCAGACCTAATCAGTGGTAATTCAAAGAGAGACCTCAAGAACACTGTTTTAGTGATATCAAACAAGAAGGGATAACCATAAATCATCTACGATATCTACTATATTAAACCATTCATAAGATAAACAAGCTTGGGTGGGTCTAGAGAGCAACTAAGAATTCTCTAAACTGACCTAGCAAAGGAAAACATAGAAGCAGTGAAGGATAAATAGAACTAAGGTCCTCTAAACAACATTTCTAAGTCTAGAACTTTTGTCCTACTGAAATATAGAAGGATGAAACACAATGATACACAAGAAAACAATAACTGAATAGAAGCACATCACCATTAACCAAGCTCATGGATCCTGCAAGCAAGCCTTCTCCATCAATAAGCAAAACAAGCCATTCACAAGCTCCACAACACCAATTTCTCTTCGAGCTCCAAAAGATTATGTATTACTCACAAGAGTCATAACAACAACCATAAATAATGAATCCTCAATGCTCTATTTAACAAGCAAGGAGGAGAAAACCTAATAAATTATCTAGAATCCTATTGGCTAATCATAAATGACACTTTTGTCCTTGAGACCTTGCAAGGCCCAAGGAACAAAATATCTAAAACAAAATATCTTTTCGGGCATTTTTAGCAAAGAAATTGAAATTTGAGCTCTTCCAAGCCCCCAAAAACTTTCCAAGTGTACATTTTTGACTTTTCCTCTATAAGGGTGCAGCACTGAGTTTTAGGATGAATTTCAATGCCAAGGGCGTAGCATAAGAGCAAGAAAACTGGGTCAACTTGCATCAAGGTTTTGAAGGTCTTCCCAATGTCAGAATAAGCTCCGTGATGGCTCGTTGGAAAGCCCGTTGAGTCTAATTTCTAGAAATACCCTTGGTCTCCTTATTGGACCCTTTTAAATTATTAAAAAATCCGAAATTCCAAGGCTGGTAAAGGCACAGCACGTGTCCTGAAAACTAGGCAGAAAGGTGAAAATTAGGGTGTTTTTGACCCTTTTGGAGGACCAAAACAACTCCAATCGACCTGAGAATTTGTGAGAATGCTATACTTGAGTTGAGGATTCCAAAAAATTTAAGCCTTTCCTCGTGAAGATGCTCTGAGAAAAAACATAGCACCATGGGTGTTACCCCCTTGGCCCTCCAAATTAGCAAAAAACCAATACTTGTCAAAATTCTACCAAATTTGGTGTACATGTGCCTCAAGGGTTTTGAGAGACCTATAGAGAAGCTTGTGCCAAGATTCCAAGGTTAGCTTGGCCTTTTGCCTCTTTTAGTGCTTGGATCTTGGTTTGGGCCTTCTTGACTTTAGCCCTTGCAACTTGGTTTCTCCGGGCATAATGCTTGGTCATCTTCCTTTGGAGATCAAGATCTTGATTTTCTTTCTTCAATTTAGCTTCCAAGTGTATGTTGGCTCTTTACAACCAAGGCTCCTGATCATGTGCTATCTCCATGGCCAACAACTCATCTAGATGGAGTTTTTCTACTAGGGTTGATTCTTGTTCCCTTTTCTTTTCCAATACCTTCTTCAACCCCATGGTTCTAGGTCTCCTCCTAGATTGTCCTTCCTCATTCTCACTCTCTTCATAAGTGCCCATGAACTCTTCTAGTTTCACCTGTGCCTTTTAGGGTTATTTCCGGGCCTTGATGGCTCTAGCCTCATAAATCGCATTTTTTTCTCCTAGCTGCCTATTCTCCAAGTCAAGGGCATCATTCACAGTCTTGGCCCTATTTAAAACAGTGATTTAGAACACCCAAAATAACCCTACAACCTATGAAACCCTAGTGACCTAGTGGCAGGCTCTTTTGACTTGTCCTTTACTAAAATTAGGCTTGGTATCTCAACAGTGTAAAAACAGAGCTTTTTGATCAATGGGTGTATTTGAATATATATAAATGGATGTACTTGATTGATCCAAAGAGCTCATAGAGGTATTTTTGAGACCATCAATGCTTAAGATATCCGGTGAACATGGAAAAAGTAGGTTGGTTGGTGATCCTAGATGGCAAGTGGAGGGGTGAGGCAAGGTAAAACAGAGTACTGAGGTTATGGGTGGAAAAATAGGATAAAGATGAATGGAATGAGCCCATGAGGGGTCCTCTACGAGTGGTAAGCTAACCATGACATGACATAAGAGTGAAACAGTGAAACATTTATCCTAAGGATAATGAAGGCAGTGAGATTTCTAAAACTCACAATATTCATGAATCTTGTTTTTAGAAATCTAGGACTGACATTTAGTCATATTCAGATTAGCAAAAATTATTGATGACTAACAGTGGCTCCACTTGGGGAGGGCGGCTCCTTTTCAGGAGGTTTCCAGAACTTCAGATATCAAATCTCTAAGTTTATGAAGATCAGTGCCTCATCCATTGGGCAAATTTTTATTCTTTCATTTGCTGATGTTTCTCTTGAAGCTATGACCTCAAAATCTGAAAGACATGTTTGCTTCAACCTCATCTCTACCTACCCATTATACCTTTCCTAACATTTTTTCTTCCTTTGGGTGCATTTGGACTAGCAAACCCTTGACATTCCTTTTCTTTTGAAAGCAAAACAAACTATCTACTTGTACCCTTATTGCTTCCAAGAGTTCAAATTATGCTAGTGAACTCTTTTTATTCTCTACCTAGACTATTTGACTGTCAAGATTAAGCTGTATGATATACTTCATTCTCTAAGCTATTGACATGAAATTGAAAACATGATTTGAACCAGGATTAAGCAATTTTATTCAACATGGGTTGTGGCATTGGGACAAGCTGCACAGAGACATTATTTTTGTACAAATAAAACTAGAAAGTATGAGGGTTGTGTTTCATCATTTGTTAATCATTCCTATCCTTCTCTTTGGTTCAGATTTGAGCATTTATAACCAGCATCTTTTTCTCCTAATCTATTTCTACTGACAAGTCAAGTTTTCAGGTGTTTTGACAAGTTCTCTTTCACTAACCTATCAGCAACAATTTGAAAACATGTTTAGCCATGATTAGGCTAGATGACTGAACAGGACTCTTTTGGAACAAGTAGTGGCATTTATTCTTACACACTTTCAGCAGTACTCTTTTTTTTGGCTATGGGGCTATACCTCTTCTTTAAATCTTCCCTCTTTTTCCTTTTCTCTGTTTTTGAGTTTTTTGTTTTTATGATCTTTCATCATGCAATGTTATGTACAATGAATGAAGGTTTCAAACTAGGGATTCCAACAGTGATGGCGCTTGAGAATCCTGTCATTGACAGGATCTCCAAATAACTCTACTCCATCCGGGTCTTGTAAATAGAAAACATTGTTACCTCCATTTGAATGCATGGTGTAAGGTTGTTTCCACAAAATTTCAAATTGGCCATGTTCTCCTTTGTATTTTCTTTTTGAGTCTTACTTCCAAAATTTGCTTTTGTCAAAGATCCTTCTTAGGTGGAAAAGGTATTCTTCCTTAGTTTCAAAACATACAATGATGTCATCAATGTATATCATGGTGGAAAAACTCAAATCAAGAAACATGGCCCTTTGAAAAGTAGCTTCCGCACTCCTTAACTCAGAGGGCATTTGATCGTGCATGTAGATGCCTCGAGGTGCTTTGAAAGTGGCTTTATACTGATTAGTTGGAAGTATTATCACCTGGTTGTAGTCTAAAACACTATTACAAATGACATATTTATAGAACCTTCTAGCCCTTGCAACATATGGTTTGTGTTAGGAAAAGGGTGTTTGTTTTTAAGGGAGGTTTGATCCAAGCCTCTAAAGTCTACACATATCCTATAACCCTTTGCTTTCTTTACTAGTGACACAATGTGCTCCAAAGATTTCTGGTTTTTATTGAAAGGGATCATACTTGGAGAAATGTTTGTGTCAAAAGGTTTCAAGATCTCATGACCATATGTAAAAGCATCTTCTAATTCTTTGCACAGTCTTATGTATTTCTGTTTTGTGTGAGGTGACAAAGTCTTGGATAACTCGATCATTTTGGGTTTTTCTAGGCTGCCTATGTTGTATTCTTCTATGTCAGCCTCAGTAGGTACCACTTTAGGCTTCTGGACACCATCTTTGGCATCCAACCACTCTATTGAAGTGACAAAACCTTTTGGTGATGAGTTATCTTTGTATGACAAGACCTTAAGGTTATTTTGATCTAGTTTCCTAAAACGTTGTGCTATATGAAAGTTTTCCAGCATTTTTATGTCGAAAAAATGGAATGTTTCTATTTTTGATGTTTGTCCTTCATTTGAGCAACCTTTCTTAGATTCTAATCTTATTTTTAGTTTTGCAATTTATCTTCAGTTTGCAGAAAATTAAGTTTAGCTTTGCCATCATTTTATTGTTTCGGGCTGCTAGAGATTTGGCTGCTGAGTTCTTCATGAATTGTCTAGTTTGACTATTGTGGTATGTCTAGATTTGTCTCAATTTTACTTACCAGCTCATTAATTTCCTCTTCATTACATAAAATGAATGAATCTAGATCTAAATGGATGGAATAAAGAGGCGTGTTGTTTGGCCTTTCTTGGTTGCTAACCATATACTTCATATGTGATTCACGGTATAATCTCCTTGTTTGGTTAAAAACATGGATGGTAGCATATGACATCTCTAGTTGAAGGTTCCCCTAAATTTTAGCTCCCCAAGATCTAGATAAAAGCATGCCATACTTGGGGGGAATGTCAGCTACTACTATGTCCATGACCAGACCCTTAGCAGGAATTTGTGCCAGATTAACACATAGATCCTTGATTAGACCCAAACACTTGACTCTGCTTGAATCAAAGGAATACATGTCCTTGTAAGGTTTGGTTATCTCTAGGCCTAATATCTCCATCACCACCTTTGGCATGAGGTTGTGAGAGGTGCCAGAGTCCAGCATGGCATTATGTAAGATTTTTTCATGTATGTTTAGGCTAATATAGAAAGGGGGAATATCTCCTTCTTGTTATTTTCCTTCTACTTCAAGTCCAAAAAACAGCTCTAGTTTGTCATCAGTCAAGTGTAGAGTGTCGGTATCATTTCCTATAATCAAAACTTTCAAAAATTGGGACATGTACATGTCTTAGGTAATTGGTTCAGTGAGAGGTAAGGTTATCTTGATTTTAGCAATCTCTCCTTCAAAACTGAAAGGTACTTGTGTTTTGGGCATATTTACATTAGTTTTATCAACCATAATTTTTTCTACAAGTTTAATTTGTTGATTTTGTTTTGGGACTTTGGACAAAAGAGTTTTCTCAGGGCCACTAGCAGAGGCACTAGTGAAGCTTGTGTCACCACTTGGTTGGCTAGTTTTGTCTCTGTTTGGATCAGTTTTCTTAGCCATGGTGTTGGTATTGTCTTCTGTCCTTTTTGGAATATTTTCAGGTGTCTTCCTAACATCAATGTCTAATTTGTTATTTTTGGAGATTTCTTGGTTCTTTTTTCTCCTAAGGTCATATTGCCTATGGACCTCCATTGTGGCATTTTCAAATCCTAATTGGTAGTATTCAGAATCCTCGTAGTTTGTTTCAGTTTTTTCTGAGGAAAAGAAACATTGTTCTTCTTTAGTGAGAAAAGCATCACCCTCATTATCAAAACCTATCAAGTTTACATGGTTTTCTTCCAGCTGTTCAGTATCTCTTTCCCCTTCATCTACATAGTTATCCTAGAAAGGGGGCCTAATTTGTTGGTCATTTTCCCTTTGTCTGATTTGGGGTGGGTCTCTTCTAAAGTTCTGATTTCTATTTCTGTTTTGGGGGTTTGGTTGGTTTTCCCTAGGAGGTTCTCTTTCATTTAGGTTTATCCTTTCCATCATTCTCTCCATTGTTCTAACTAGGTTTTCAATCTTGGCATTAGATGAAGAGGTTGAGAGCATAGTTTCGTCTTTGTAGGTAACTCTCTTTTTTCATCTCATCCTAGCCCTCTTTTCAATGAGCTTGGCCTCTGCACTCACATCTCCCCTTTTCATTTCTTCTAAAGTTTGGGGATCTCTCTCTCTTAACTGGTAGGTCATGTCGGGATCAAAGCCTTTTGGAAATTTCACTAGTGCTAGGCCTTGTGGGGGTTTCATGTGAGGTGGGAGAGCATTGTACACACTATTGAACCTAGTGCAATACTCTTGGATACTTTCCTTGACATTTCTATTAAGTTTGTTATATTCTGAGAGGACTTGGAGAGGATTTTTCTTAATTTACCACTTGTTTATGAATATTTGGTAAAGGGAAGGGAGATCATGTATGTTGTTAGGAGTCAAGATTTTGAACCATTTTTTGGCTTCTCCTCCTAGGCTTTGGGCAAAGATTCTCATTTTTATGGTCTCCTCTTCTAATTCCATGTAGTCAAAGGCATCATTCATTTTATCTACATGTTGTTGGGCAGTGGTAGATTCAGCTCCGGTGAAGTGGGGAATTCTGGATTGGTAGTCATTTGGTAACGGTACCAGAGGTTGTGGTAACACTAGGGGGGCATACCATGCTGCCATGATGGGAGCTAATGGAATCCAAGGAGGATTTACAAAGGGAGGATTTGTGAGATGGGATGGAGTGGTTTGCATAGTGGTGGTATGAATGGGTGTGGTGGAAGTACTTAGACCAGCAAACTGATTCTAAGCATACTTGGGATGAAAAGAGCCAAAGTGGTGGAGAAGTTGGAAATCAGGTGGAGTGGAAGGAGAGGCTTCTCCACTAGGACTCGCTGCAAATCTATGGGCTCAAGGTCAATCTGGTCAATCCTACTTTGTGACTTGGTTCTGAAAAGGTTTCTTGTATGGTGCAAGTCAAACTGGGGATCTTGCAAGGCTGTAAGATGTTCAAGGACAAAACTTGCTCTATTAATGGTCCTCACAGTAGTTGAATCTTTAGTTTTGGAATTTTTCCACAAAATCCTTTCCGGTCATTAACTATAGTAGGAGGGTTCGGGTCCAGATGAGATGGTATTGATCCTTCGTGAAGCCAAATTTCAAACTCAAAATGTAAAGAGGTTGAAAGCTTATGACTGCTTTCAGAATGATGACCCTCTAAGTGTTTGCTAAACTCACACAGTGTGTGACTAGGCCTCTAAACTTCTCAGGGCTGATTTGACACAATTCGAAGGAATTCTATGAACACTAGTAAAGTTAGAAGGCCTACTAGAGGCTTTTGGAGTCGCCAGGTGGATATTTTTTTGTTGTTTTAAGGATGTAGGTTTATGGTCCACCACCAATAATTGACAAAAAAGAAATCTAGGGAATTTTTGAGGTTTTCAGAATTCCTTTATGTAGCCCTAAGGTTTCTATGAGTGTCCTATAGCTGAGTCATCATTTTGCTAGGATGGTGGAACAACCAGATTCTACTCTTTGGCTAACAGTTTGAGTTCACTATGATTTGATAAGGGTTTTTGAAGTTCTAAGGAGTACTTAGATTGTCACTAACTCAGAAAGCTTCTCACCTTGATTGCCATTTATGTTAGGCTATGAGCTGGTGATAAATCAATAGATACTGTTTGACAAGGGCTTCTAAATTTTCTAGGATGTATAAGCTTGTTACTTACTCAGAAAGTCCCATCATGATTGCCATTATGTTGGGGTGATGAGGTGGCAAATAATCACTGGATATTCTTGACAAGGGCTTTCTAAAGTCTTTAAGGATGTCTAGGTTGTTAACTTACTCAGAAGGTCCCACCGTGATCACCATTATGTTAGTGTCCCATGATTTAGAAGATTGGCGGACCAAATGCACAGGATAAATCCAGACCAGTCTTTGGAGTCCTAGGACCTAGCCTTCCTAGACTCAGAGAGGGCTCTCTCTATTTTGTGCAAATGATATTAACTTGTTTGCTTTTAGGGTTTGATTTTAGGCTAGTTGTTAAGTTTAGGGTTTGTTTGTTTGTTTGGGTTGGGTAGATGATCAAGTATAATAGATGGAATGAGAGATTTTCAAGTCATTAGGCTATGGAGTCTACAAAAATTCATGAAAGGTTCAACAATGGATCGGGGATAATCACAGGGAAAATCTAGCATGGTCAAATGGATTCTCAAGGTTTGGTGAAATTAAATGAACATCAAGTTTGTGAACATAGTAGGGAAAAGGGAAATAAAGAATCCTTTGTCAAATACTTAAAACAATAAGGGACTTCAAGACTATTTAGCATAAAGAAGTAATAAATAGACAGGGCATACCAATAACTCTTTGATTCAACTCAAACAAATAAGCATTTCGGACAAACAATCCAATGAAATATAGAAGGCGAGAAACTCATTTAATTTCTAGTGATTTCACATTCAAGGTTAGAAAAAATTTAAGATAAACAAATAGCTTTAATCAAAGAAAAGGGAACTCCTACACATATTTAATCATAGCCATAAAGATATTTGAAACAATTCTTCAAGCATGGAAAAAGGGTATGATCGAAACATAGCCTCTATGGCAGACTTAATCAGTGGTACTTCAAAGAGAGACCTCAAGAGCAATGTTTTAGTGATATCAAACAAGCAAGGCTAACCATAAATCATTTATGATATCTATTGTATTAAACCATTCATAAGATAAACAAGCTTGGGTGGGTCTAGAGAGAAACTAAGAATTCTCTAAACTAACCTAGCAGAGGAAAACATAGAAGCAATGAAGGATAAACATAACTAAGGTTCCTCTAAAAAACATTTCTTACTCTAAAAATTTTTTCCTACTGCAATATAGAAGGATGAAACACAATGATACACAAAAAAACAATAACAGAATATAAGCACATCACCATTAACCAAGCTCAGGGATCCTGCAAGCAAGCCTTCTCCATCAATAGGCAAAACAAGCCATTCACGAGCTCCATAACACCAATTTCTCTTCAAGCTCCAAAAGACTATGTATAATTACTCACAAGAGTCATAACAACAACCATAAAAAATGAATCCTCAATTATCTATTTAACAAGAAAGGAGGAAAAAGCCTAATAAAGTCTCTAGAAGCCTATTGGCTAATCAGAAATGTCACTTTTGTCTTTGAGACCTTGAAGGCCCAAGGCACAAAATATCTAAAACAAAATATATTTTTAGGCATTTTTAGCAAATAAATTGACATTTGGGCTCTTCCAAGCCCCCAAAAAATTTCCAAGCGTACATTGTTGACTTTTCCTCTGTAAGGGTAGAGCACTGAGTTTTAGGATGAATTTCCATGCCAAGGGTGTAGCACAGGAGTAAGAAATCTGGGTCAACTTGCAGCAAGGTTTTGAAGGCCTTCCCGATGTAGGAATAGGCTCCGTGATGGCTCGTTTAAAATCTTGTTGAGTATAATTTCCAGAACTACCATTGGTCTCCTGATTGGACCCCTGTAACCTATTCAAAAAGAAAAAATTCCAAGGCTGGTAAAGGCACAACACATGTCCTGAAAACTAGGCAGAAAGGTGAAAATTATGGTGTTTTTAACCCTTTTGGAGAACCAAAACAACTCCAATTGACCTGAAAATTTGTGAGCATGCTATACTTGAGTTGAGGATTCCAAAAATGTAAGCCTTTCCTCCTGAATATGCTCTGAGAAAAAGTGTAGCACCATGGGTGCTACCCCCTTGACCCTCCAAATTAGCAAAAAACCAAAACTTTTCAAAATTCTCCCAAATTTGGTTGATGTGTGCCTCATGGGTTTGAGAGACCTGTAAAGAAGCTTGTACCAACCAAGGTTAGCTTGGCCTTTTGCCTCTTTTAGTGCTTGGATCTTGGTTTGAGCCTTCTTGAGTTTAGCCCTTGCAACTTGGTTTCATCGGGCATAATTCTTGGTCATCTTCCTTTGGAGATCAAGATCTTGAGTTGATTTCTTCAATTTAGCCTCCAAGTGTATGTTGGCTCTTTCCAACCAAGGCTCCCGATCATGTGTTATCTCCATAGCCAACAGCTCATCTAGAGGGAGTTGTTCTGCTAGGGCTAATTAGTGTTCCCTTTGCTTTGCCAATGCCTTCTTCAACCCCATGGTTCTAGGTATCCTCCTATATTGTCCTTCCTCATCCTCACTCTCTTCATAAGTGCCCATGAACTCTTCTAGTTTCACCTATGCCTTTTGCGCTTCTTTTCGGGCCTTGATGGCTCTAGCCTCATAAATAGAAATTTGTGCTCCTAGCTTCCTGTTCTCCAAGTCAAGGGCATCATTCACAGTCTTGGCCCTATTTAAATTTGCTTGGAGGTCTTCAATGAGGGAATTTTTGTTCTGGATGAGAAATTTTGAGATCCTTGCTTCATTATCCTCATCACTATCCACCTGAATAATTTCAAACTCCCTCTAAACCTCATGATCTTCTTCTTCTTCCTTTACCATTTGTTTTTCTTTGTCAATATTCTGAGCTGAGGTGGATGGCATGGTCCCTTGCCTTTTAGAGGCAGCAAACACATGCCTCTTTCCTCTATGATATGTGAGAGGGAAAAGCTCAAATTTGCCTACTTGGATGCTCTCACCATGGCTGATCTCAAGACTGCCTTTCTTTTCCTCGATCTTTGAATTGATGTCTTTTGCACTGTGTTCTTGACTGCCCTCTTGAGACTCACTTTCATTTTCCTACATGTTAACATTACTATTGTGATCTTCACCACTGTCATCAAACTCTTCACTGCTTTTTTGGTTCATAGTGTCATTGTTGTCATCATTATTGTAGAAATTATATAAAATATGCATGTATATATCCGGACTCTCCTGATCTCACAATATTTATCTTCTTGCAAAATACAGAATCCTTCCACTATAATTCTTGCGGAAATTTAATCAACAATTGCAAAGCACATGAAGCAATAAAAACACACATAACAAAGTTGTTTAACAGGAAAGCCTGAAGTTGAAAACCCCAACTATATATTATGTAACATGGATATCATATGACAATCTCATACAAAGCATACAAAGCTTATCACAAGCTCTCAGTACAGTACAATTGTCATACACTAATCATGCCCAATCTTGCAAATCCATGCACCGATCTTTGCCTCCTGACAGCCTGCCTCCACTCGCAATCCAAGTTGATTACAAAGACCAATTCGATGTAATCCCACTCTCATTGATTGCGTAATCCTCATTGGAAATCTCAATCAATGTGTGTGCAAATCTCATGCACAGCCATAGTCACAACTGATAGTAGACTCACCCTTTCACCCACCTCTAACACTGGTCTCCACTGAACTGTCCATGCATTGCACTTAACTGATGTATTCTTTAGTTGATTTATGAGTTAATAATTAGTGAATTAATTAATAATTAATTCACACCACTCATCACTAGTGTATTTATCAGTTAGACTAAATACAACTAGTTCAACTAAGTTAAACCGAACACAACTCCACCAACCGTCTCATCAACTCCACCAAACTCTGCCACATGAGTTCTAACTGAAGTCAACCATGCAATAGCTCAAAGAACCCTTAGGAAAAGCATATTTCCTTCTGTCAGCTGCATGTGCCACATCCAAGCATCAAACTGAAGTGCTCCAAGAGGATAAGATAATGTTTATAGTCTAAATATTATTAAGGGTTAATAATATTCGACTATTCTATTTTTAGCCCGGCAGTCTAAAAATAGATTCCGCCCAATGTCTAAAAATAGAGGTCCATATATTTTTACCAACTCGACCAATCATCCATAAATAGCATCCTGCAACTCATAGACCATGATTGTTACACCATTTTTTGGTCATCTAACCTATCATCATTAGATGGACCCAAGTACACCATGTAAGACCAATTTTACCCTCAGTAAAATTGCCTTCACTATGTTAAATAACTTAATAACTCACATTTATTAGGTTGTTTATGGTCCAAACAAGAAACCCCAAAAAGGAAATATTAAACAAAAACCTATATTTGTTTGATTTTTCTCATGGAATAATTAATTAAACCATAATTTAATTATTATTCCCAGTCATGTTTAACCCAAAAACAAAGAAATTAGTGAGATAAACCCTTAGTTATCTTATTATTTTCTAGGAATAATTATTTAAATCTTATTTAGATAATATTCCTTGTTAAATATGACCAAATCACCCACCATTAATCAAACAAATCATTATTTATTTGATCATCTTCCAACCGCTTCTTTAAAAAGATAAATAAATCATTTATTTATTTATTTTTCACTAATCAAGGGATTTGACCCAAGTCAAACACCCCTTCCCTCCAACAAATAATAATAAAATAATCCTTATAAAGGTGGATCTAGATTTGGTTAATATTATTTTAATCATGCACCAAGATCTAGAATGACCCAATATTTTGTTATAAATAGGAGGGTTCTCCCTACCATTCTTCACCTTTTGTTGCCTATTAGATCACTCTTGATCTATACACTTGGTCACCATTTTCTTCCATTTTGCTCCCTTTGAGCTCTACTCTTTGCATTGGGTTTTCTACACCTACAAGAGAGAGAAAGCTTAGATCCGAAGTGCTTTCAGGACTACAAAGAACCCATCCCATTGAGGAGAGTCAGATACACCTTCTTGTTTTCCTCCTGTGTGCCCGTAATATACAAAATTTCTTTCAAAAATCGTGTTCTTGCTCTCGTCTCTGCTGGATGCATGGAGCAAACCCTTTTTTTTACCGCTTAATGTCTTTCCATGCATAGATCTGGTTTTTTGCAGCTCTTTTCTTGTTCAACTAACCATAGATATGAAGATATTGGCAGCCACTTTTGTTGTTAGGGCTATTAGTTATGCGTAGCTACAGTGGTCCTTTTTGTACACTTCGACAAAGGATTCATACTAACAAATGGCGACTCCACACGAGTTTTAAATTACGACCGCTGTTGTTTTCTCCTATTCCCCGCATATCCAAATACTGTGCCCTAGGCTTCTTTTCAGCTTCGCTAGTTTTCCTTTTAATGTCATTTTTCTCACATAAAACCCTAAAACATTAAAATTTCTAACTTCCGTGTGTTTCCTCGCCCTATCATACAGACCGACATACTCACCCGGCACCGAGACGACATTTTTTTTTTCTCGAAATCGCCGCCGAGAGTCCCGGAAGTGCAGTGTCGCACTTTTTGGCCCAAAAAGTGCTGCCTCAAGTTTCGTGTCGCGTAAAAACAAATTTCAAAAATCACAACGTAGCGGTAAAAACTGGTCAAAAACTGCGACCTAGACTTTTTTCTGCTGTTTTTCTGAAATTTTTCTGGGTTTTTCTGAAGCTTCTGTCAGGGTTTTCCAGCCTCTGTCTCAGCCCGTTTCGACTTAGATCTGATCTGTTTTTACTCATCTAAGTGGGAACCCAACCCCTTAGGGCTTTAGTACCCTCCACTTCTTGTGGAAGAGTTTTAGTTGTTTCAGCCGTCGGTTTTTCAGAGCCTCAGCCCCCTCTTTTCCAGATCTGTTACCTCCCTTTCAGATCCATTGAAATCAGCCTCTTTTCCTTTCAAATCACCTCTTGTCGTTTTTTTTGGACCTCCTTTGAAGGCCTCCGCCTTGCCCCCTCCGGTTTCTGCTGATTTCCTTCCTTTTTCCAGCCACCTTGCCTCTGTCTCTTGGCTGTGATCTGCACCTCTTTCCTGCAGCTTTATCCTCCAGATCCCTGTCCCTTTCGACCCTAGATCTGTTGAGCTCTTTTTATGTGTGTTTTGACTAGATTTTTGCCCGCTTTTAGAGTAGTTTTGAGAGACCCGCCTCTTTGGGTTAGATTGATGCATAGTTAGCTGTTAAATGTTCTGTCTTTTCAGCAATCTATATTGTTCTACGCAGATTTCTTTTCAGTTACGCAGCACACTTTTTCTTGCTCTCAAAACGAGAAGGGTTTAAAAATTAAAATTAACGCACGCCACACACTAACCCTAAGTGAAGAAGCGCCTGGTTAACACCACCTGGCAAAGACTCTAAAATCAATCGTCACTGCACCTTTTCTGCCCTTGACCTGAATTGATTCTGTCCCTTTCTGCCCCTGTTGGTTTCCTTCTTCCTGTCATCATTGCGTCCCCAAGGCGCCTTTCCCGGAGACTTCTTGGCCTTCACCCTCAGTTTCCGGTAGATCAAACTGCTCCGTCCTACCGTCGTCGAGCCAGTCCTTCTCTGATTCTTTGGGTTCTCCTTCCTTCTGGTTCTCCCCCCTGTCACCTCCACTATGTCTGGTCCAGGGCCTAACACTAGCCGGAATCCCGGCCCTAATGCCGGGATTACTACTAGCAGAACCACCACAGGAACTACCTCAGCTTCACCCGTGCTCCCCTTCTTGGCAGGCCTTAGCCTCCCCGATTTGGACCAGTTGATAAACGACCCTATACACCATGATGCTAGTTGGCCTACTATGCCGACAAAGCTCCCTTCCGACATCCCAAAGTTTGAAGGCCATGCTGGAGAAGATCCTTCAAATCATGTTCGATCTTTCCACATGTGGTGTTCATCGACCTCCATTACCGATGACTCTGTTCGTCTTCGATTGTTCCAACGCACGCTTATAGGCGAAGCTTCTAAGTGGTATGTTGATCAGCCCACTTCCTCCCATACCACCTTTGCAACTCTTGCCCGGGCTTTTTTATCTTACTTCCAGCTTCCCCTTCGTTATGACACTGGTATCGAACTCTTGACTTCTTTCAAGCAAACCTCTTCGACCCGCCTTTCTACCCATGTCCAGGAATGGCGAAGAAGACGGAGCCTATGCCAATCTCCTCCCTTCGAAGACCGTGTCTACATGGACTGGTTCCTTAGATCTCTCTTGTCCCCTATTGGGAAAGATGCCGCATCGCATTTTCCTCAAACCGAAGAAGATGCCCTCCAAATGGCATTAAAGTATGACCTGATCTACGCTCAGACAGGTTATGATCCTATTGTCCTACCTAATCTCCCCAAACCCGGCGATGCCCATACACCGGGGGCACCCCATGTCGTCGACAATATCGTTGGGTCTATATCTCATCCATCCGCTCAACCTCTCATGAGCTATGGTTTTCCTGGGGGAGGGGGCACCACTCCCTGCACTTCTCCCCCTCCTGGTAGCACGCATCCAGGATACGGCATGCCTCATCCTTTTGCCCAACCTCCTACTTACCTCAATGTTTCCCAACCTAACCATTACCCTCATCCGCAACCTGGTGCACCAGCTCCTCCAGCATATGCGCTTTCACCTCCCTTGCCTTCTCAACCCCTGCAACAGCCATCACCGCCCCCTCAAGCACCAGTGGTTGCACAGCAGGGATTTATGGCTACCCAACTACCTAACGGACAGGTGGCCACTCCACCCTCCCCTTCTGGTTCCTCCAATTCCCAGATCCTCATGATGAAATCTGATCCACCTCTAACCGTCGACCTTAACCTTCAAACTCGGTCTCGCTAGTACCCCAAGCCTCCTGCTCAGTCTGCCCCCGAGCCTCCTTCTTCAGGTTCTACAGAGCCTCTTTCGACATCCAGTGGCCCCTTACATATCCCTCAACCTAAAGTTGAGGTTCATACCAAGATTCCTAAGGGACCATTACGCCGAAATGCTGCTTCCGGTCGAGCCACTCAATCATATAGCATAGTAGATGACTTGGCGCAATCTCCTGCTGCCATTTCTATACTGGAACTCCTCCAGTCGTGCCCTTCCCAAAAGAAGGCTCTACTATCTGCCGTGGGCGCTGTAGATCCTGCTGACGACCAAATGATTGTTTTCGACGCCACTCAATCGGATCACCCTCCCCTCCCTCCTTCCGTCGCCTTCCAAATCTCAGTCAAGATACGGAACGCCATCGTTTCCCGGTGTATAATTGACGAGGGGGCATCTACCTGCGTGATGTCCGCTTCGGTTTGGAAGCAACTCGGATCCCCTGAGCTGGCCCCTTCCACAATCACCCTTAGAGCGTGGGACGGTCATGCCTCCCAGCCCATTGGCTTGTTTCGTAATTGCCCTATCACCCTCGCCGGTAAGACTGTTTGCGTTGACGTCGAAGTCATTGACGCCCCACTAGACTACAACATTCTTTTGGGGCGAAGCTACACCTATGCTATGTCTGTTGTCCCATCCGCGGTCTTTCGCAAGATGTCTTTCCCCCATAATGGGAAGATAGTCACCATTGACCAGTTGACATATCATGAGCCTCCCTCTCAGGCCTCACCTGAGACCACCATCTCTTCTGTAGCCAACAAGCAAACCGTCGATTCCCTGACCAGTGTCTCCCCCGGCGTTTACAAAGATTCCTCCTTGCTTGGAACTTTTCCTAATATTCCCCCTCCTCCTATCTCTGACCCCAGCTCATCGAATTTTTGCATGATGCAATCGTCTCGGGCTGCTCTCAAGCAACCTGCTTCGGCTAGTCAGCAACCTTGCCCTCCGCAACTTGCTCCTAGCCCGTCACCTGCAGTTGGTAGTCATGAGCCCCTTTATCCCCCTCGCATGGTTCCTCCAGGACTTAGCCATTTAGGAGCCATCCCACCTGGCCATTACCCCTCTGGTCAGATACCGTTCCTAGCTCCCCCACCAGGAGTGTACACGGTACCAGTCATGGCCATCCTCTCTCTTCCTAACTTGACCCTTGGGATTCCCATTTGGTACCTTGATCCTCCAGCCCCCACCTTGCCTGGTCAGCCCAAACCTTATATTGCTTTGACCCCAGTTCAACCGGTCCCCATGACTTCTCCCGTTGCATCAGTGCCTCAGTCACCTCAACAGGAGCCACCTCCTGTTGCGACCGCTTCGGGTAAGAAGGGCAAAGCTCGCAAGGGGGCATCAAAGGACAAGGCTGCCCTGACAAACCCTGCTCCTCCTCAGCCTCCAAAGCATACCATCCAGTGTGCTTTGTGTGATGTTGTCGGTCACGCCTCCCATACCTGTCCTGAATTGCTTCATCTCAAGCCCATGGTTAATGTCACGTTCCCTGAGTCCGCGATCCCCGAAGCCTCTGGTCCTTCTGCGACCGCGGCCAAGAACCCCAAGACTATTCACACCAACCACCCCTGTGCTTTGTGTGATCTCCATGGCAATTACACCCATCTTTGTCCCCGCCTCATGGACTTCCGCACCTCTATCGTTGCGGTCCACCAATTCGAGGCCAAGCGCAATGAGTCCACCTCTCTCCTATTTGCGCATTCTGCTTCAGCAGAACTACCAGATATGACTACTCCCATTGACATTCCCCCTCCGGATGTCGAGATGACGGAGCCTTCATCCAGCATTTTCTACTTATCATCATCCACGAGACCCTTGGGGAACATTCCATCTGAATTCTCCCCTGTTGTTTCGCTTGACCTTCCTTCAGCGGTCATCTTGGGCTCAACATCGGTAGATCCTTTATCTACTTACTCTTCGGTCACCCCTTGTGACGATGCGCATGTGAACCTCTCTTCTCATGATGATGATTCAGGCCACTTCACCACGTCAGGTGGTTCTTCTTCCACTAGTCACCCCATATTCTATCACGATGCCGACATTATGGAAGAAATTCCCACCCCTGACTTTATCTATTCCCCCTTACATCGAACCCATGCGTTCACACCACATCCACCTTGTGGCCATTACATCGAAACCCAATGTTTGGGTAAGGGGGCACCCACATTTGAGAGACCAAGAGAAGCCATTCTCCACCACTCTCCTAGTGTATCTGGTCGGGTTGACTCTAGACCTAGTATTCTTCCACATTTAGAAGAACCTCTAGAGTCCCATATCACTTCAGATCACTCTCGGGACGATACCCCTTATCGTTCCCTCATCTTACATCAGCAACCCAGTCTCTTAGACATTATTGTTGACCAACCTATAGCTTTTCTTCGAGAGCATCAGTTCATTATCTCCAAATCCTCCTTTTGGGATAGTGACACCAGGTATGCCAATTCGGAAACTTAAAGACCATTTGATCCCTATATGCAGTACCAAAAGAGATTGGTAATCCTCCATTTCCTTTCTCAAACTGCATAACCATAACCAGAACAAATGGCACACCACATCATTAAAATGTGTTTAGATTCCCATTTTTCTAAATACATTTTGGCATGACCACACCATGCTTGGGGGCACCTCTGCCCCCCAACCATAACCCTCCTCACCTCGTTTTTGGAGAGGAGGTTGTCTTACCAATCGAATGTGACATCCCTTCCCTACAACTGGCCGTTGAACTTCTCCCTGACACCCAACCTCTAGAACAACGACTTATCATGCTTGAGCGTGCTTCCGAAGACCGCCGTGTTGCCTTTCAAACCATGGAAGCGGCCAAAAAACGCACCAAAGCTCAGTATGACCAAAAAGTCCAGCCTTGCACCTTTCACGAAGGCGACCTTGTTCTAGTATATGACCAGGCCCATGATGTCCTAGGTCATGGGAAGTTTGACTCATTATGGCTAGGCCCTTACATCATTAGTAAGGATCTTGGCAAAGGGGCATTCCTCTTAGAGGATTTCGAAGGCCATCCCCTTCCTAACCCTCGCAATGCACTCTATCTTAAGAAATATTACCCTTAGCATTTCCCCTCTGAAATGCATGTTTTATTTTCTTTTAGATATCCAGCATCTGTTTTTTTCATTTTTCCTACTTCACCAGGACCCATTTCGTCCACGCGAAGTTACCTCACCTCCATTTAAAATCGAATTTCCTCACCTACGCCACTTGTACTGGGGGCACCATATTGCCCCCTTACTTGTCCATGTTCGTGTTGATTTTCGTCATGAGTTCCCACCTTGTACTCATGCTTCCATGGTCCCCCATTAGGGCCCTTACTGTGTGGCAGCACCATCGAGTCGCCCTTGTTTAGAGCATCCAAGTTGAGTCATCATTGCATCCATGGAGTCTATACCACGTCCTGTTGCACCCCACTATAGCCCTCCATCCTTCATTGCTTGGTCTCTCTCTTGTGTCGCACATTATGACCTTCAGTCTCACTGTCCCCTATCCCTTATGATCTTGTGTCAGTGGCTGCCACGTCATCCATGCCCTTTATGCTCTAACAAGGGAAGTCGTCTATTTGCTACTCAGTCCTTCCCATTTCCACTATCGTCATTAGTGTCAGTCTATTCGTCGCTCTCTTGTTCTCTCTCGTGCCTTAGTTGAGGATCTCTCATTGCCTCACCTATGGCGGACCTCCTTCTGTCGACATCAGCACATTCATTCCAGAAGTCAGGTCTAGAGGGCGGTGTACCTTGTTTCCAGCTTCCACTCTTGTCCGGTGCCTTGGATCAGGCAGGGGGATCTCTCATTTCCCTTTGACTTGATTGTTTCTCCAGCTCCTTTCAGCATGATCGAGATTCGTATACTTGACGGACCAGTGACCCAGCAGCAGCTCTTGATGATTCCCGGGTGTGTGTGAGATGTCTCAACCCTCATGAGGGGGTGGCCCTGCAAGTAGCCCCCCACATGCCCGGATGACCTCTTCTTTGCAGCCTTCGATGCCGCTCCAGATTTTGATGATGTTGGCCTTAGCCACTTGCAGCACCTCTTTGATTTGCATGTATCAGTCAGATTTTGTGAGCCCTTCCCCATTTACAAGGGGCATTTGGGTTGTATTTATCTCATGTACTCAGATATTATTGTACTAGTCCTGGCTGTTATCCCAGGCACAGCATGTATGTGAGACTCTTCATTGTATTCTTATCTGGCTCCTGCTTATGCCAGCTGTACTTTATGGTTCGGTCCCTTGTTTACCGGACACACTATTCTTTTGTACTTTGTCTCGGCGGGCATAGGTATGCCTCCCCCGCCGCCTTCAGCACAGGTACCCTCTCATAAAAGAGACTTGTTGCACCTGCGAGTCTCGTCTCCTCCGGGTCTAGTCCTTCAGCACACTATCTACCTCACCTTTCTCTCTCTGACTTCCCTTTTGTTGTCTAGTGATCGTGTTCTTACAACGTACTTCGGTCATACGATTTGCTCCTGACACTCGCACGCTGGGGGGCAATCTGTTACACCATTTTTTGGTCATCTAACCTATTATCATTAGATGGACCTAAGTACACCATGTAAGACCAATTTTACCCTAAGTAAAATTGCTTTCACTATGTAAAATAACTTAATAAACCACATTTATTAGGTTGTTTATGGTCTAAACAGGAAACCCCAAAAGGAAATATTAAACAAACCTATATTTTTTTGATTTTCCTCATGGAATAATTAATTAAACCATAATTTAATTATTATTCCCAGTCATGTTTAACCCAAAAACAAAGAAATTAATGAGATAAACCCTTAGTTATCTTATTATTTTCTAGGAATAATTATTTAAATCTTATTTAGATAATATTCCTTGTTAAATATGACCAAATCACTCATCATTAATCAAATAAATCATTATTTATTTGATTATCTCCCAACCACTTCCTTAAAAAGATAAATAAATCATTTATTTATTTATTTTTCACTGATCAAGGGATATGACCCAAGTCAAACACCCTTTCCCTCCAACAAATATAATAAAATATTCCATAAAGGTGGATCTAGATTTGGTTAACATTATTTTAATCATGCACCAAGATCTAGAATGACCCAATATTTTGTTATAAATAGGAGGGTTCCTCCCCATCATTCCTTACCTTTTGTTGCCTATTAGATCACTCTGGATCTATACATTTGGTCACCATTTTTTGCCATTTTGCTCCCTTTGAGCTTTACTTTTTGCATTGGGTTTTCTACACCTACAAGAGAGAGAAAGCTTAGATCTGAAGTGCTGAGGACTACAAAGAACCCATCCCATTGAGGAGAGCTGGATACACCTTCTTGTTTTCCTCCCAGGTGCCCTGTAATATTAAAATTCTTTCAAAAAATTGTGTTCTTGTCTTGTCTGTTGGATGCATGGAGCAAACCCTTTACTTTACCGCTTAATGTCTTTCCATTTATAGATCTGGTTGTTGCAGCATTTTGATTACTAACCGCAGATCTGAAGATATTTTGCAGCCACTATTGTTGTTAGGGCTATTAGTTATGCGTAGCTAAAGTGGTTCTTTTTCGTACACTTCGACGAAGAATTCATACTAACAATGATCCATATGTCTAAAAATAGACTTTGTGCCAAAAATAGCCTGCGGGCCCACTTAGTGAAGGCGACTTCTTTTCACTAAGCTCCATCATCTTGTTGCATTTTCAAAAATTATTAGGGTTGTCAGTTATCATGGTTTCTTCTTCATCACTGTCCTTTGTGTTTGCAACATTATCATGGCCTTTATCATTTTCTATGTTGTCACTGTTAGAGGTGTCTTTATCAGTTTCTTCATTACTGTTTTCTTCTTCCCTATTTTTTGCATTTTCATCTTCATTGTCCTCTACCTCATCTGCCTTTGTATTGTCCTCTTTATCACTGGCTTTTTCACTGCCTTCTCCTTGATCATTTTCTGTCTCTGTATCTCCACCATTATCATTTAATTCTTCCTTTAGGTTTTTTTACATTTCTCTCTAAGTTCACCTTTCAAACAGCATGAGAGGGGGCAATGCGCATCTACATACCTCTTATAAAAACCTTTAGGAGGTACCAAGCACAAAATTGGAGGAGTTTTGAGGCATTTGGAAGCTTGCACGGGCATAGAGGGCTTCCTAGCTAAACGCGTAGCACAGGAGAGTAGCATCGGGCCAGTCGGGTCTCTGCACAAGTTGTCGAGTCGGCTGAGACTGAATGCGTAGTGCACGGGTAGGGTTTGAAAAGGCTTGTCAGGCTATTGCATGAGCTTTTTAGGCCGTTGCGTGCAGAGCCAAACATTTCTGCACCTGTCGGGCCTCTTCTGAATGTGCTCAGTGCATAGCACCCGGGTGAGGTTGTATGCTGGTTCCGGGCGCGGGCTGCCGTGTCTGCACAATAGTAAATGTGCAGCACTGGGTCACAGGTGCACAGCACTTAGTGCGTTTCACACGGTAGGCAAGCTCCAGGAGCGTAGCAAGGGTTTCCAGGCACACGGCACAAGGAAGATTTTGCCCGAAGTTTGCCAGAACTTCAAAAATTTCTCTTGAAGGCTTTTCGCTCTTTTCAAATGCAAAAATAAGATATGAAGAGAGCAGAGAGGTCCTTTATGCTTCTTGTGGAAATTTAATTAAACTTGAAAACCCACTTTTGCTAATGTTTTGAATTTTTGGTCACTTTATCACTTTGACTGATATCTTTTTGACCTTTTATTACAGGTGACTTGAAAACTTTTCAAAGTAGCTCTTCTTCCTTTGGTGGTAGCTTGCTAGAGAAATGAAAAAGATCATTTTTAACTTTGAGGGCCTTGGCACTGTCAAACCTCTTTTTTCTTGCCCTAAGAAATTGAAAACATGTTTTTATCCTTTTTTTGACATTTCTGAGTGTGAGTGATTTTTATCCTTACTAATTTTGGCAGTGAGGCATAATAAACCTATTTCTAACAAGTTCTTTTTCTTCATAACCATGTATGTCATTTCCCTTTAGCCACTTTTTATTTTCAGATGCCATGTCATATTGATCTTGTCCCTTCTGACATTCTTGGATTTTGAAAACTTTAGTCACATAACAGTAACCTCATGATTAGCTTGATTTCTCATCTTGAAACTCAACCCTAGGATTGTATTCCTTTGACCATTTGAGGGCAATTGACTACTCTTGAAAGCTTGACCTCCCTCACTGATACTATTTTCATTCTTTCCCTTTGAGGCAGTTAGATATTTTACTTTGACAAACCCTAGGAGTCACCTTCAACAGTCCCTGCAAACCTTCTATGTGCTGCATTGCATCCTTGTTGGGCATACTTCTGGTCAAATCAGGTTTAGGAATCCTGATTTTCTTGAACATAGGTTGCTTCCTCCTTCTTTTTTGTGGATGTCCTTTAATGAGGAGCAGGCCTCTTACCTTACCAATTTTTTTTGTTGATAATCATATTGACACTCCTGCAGAAATGTCAAAATGAATAGTTATCCTTTGCAACACTTAAACTTGATAAGGAGGTCTTCCTTGTAGACCTTTCTGATCTATCTTGGACAAACAGGTGCTGAATTTATCTCATATTTGATTCAGCTTCTAGCACATGAAAAATAGTGATTTAGAACACCAAAAATAACCCTACAACCTACGAAACCCTAGTGAACTAGTGGGGGGCTCTTTTGACTTGTCCTTTATTGAAACTAGACTTGGGATCTCAACAGTGTAAAAACAGAGATTTTTTGTCAATGGTTGTATTTGAATATATAGAAATGGATGTACTTGATTGATCCAAAGAGCTCATAGAGGTATTTTTGAGACCATCAATGCTTAAGATATCTGGTGAACATGGAAAAAGTAGGTTGGTTGGTGATCCTAGATGGCAAGTGGAGGGGTGAGGCAAGGAAAAATAGAGTATTGACGTCATGGGTGGAAAAATAGGATAAAGATGAATGGAATGCACCCATGAGGGGTCCTCTAGGAGTGGTAAGCTAACCATTACATGACAGAAGAGTGAAACAGTGAAACATTTATCCTAAGGATAATGAAGGCAGTGAGATTTCTAAAACCCACAATATTCATGAATCATTTTTTAGAAATCTAGGACTGAAATTTAGTCATCTTCAGATTAGAAAAAGCTACTGATGAATAACACTACATATCTTCATCTCAGCAAAAAATTAGGATAGGGAGGCACCCGCCCAACAGCAGGTCAGTGAGGTTGAGCAAATCACAGGAGCAAAAACGGCAGAGTCTAATTAGGCTCAAATAGCACAACAGGCAGCCTTAGCTCAGAGAGAGGAGTTAGAAAGTGTCATTGACAGGCTCTGTAGCGATATTCTAAACATTTCTATCCCAGACTCTGCCGCATTGCAAAATAAAGTTGAGGGCCTGGACATAGCTCTCAAATCCTCCAGGTCAGAAATTTAATCCATTAAGGCAGATTGTTGTGTTGTAGGCACAACTACAGCTTGAGACTTCCCCAGAAGTGCGTGCACAGCAAATAGCTACTATCCAGAACTCCTCGACTCGCATTTCAGCATATGTCACGTATGGATCCACCTTGCTTAATAAAGCTATGGTATTATGGACCTTTGTACAAACTGATCGTTTAGTCAAGAAAATCAATCAGGAACTACATGCGAAGGAGCAGGAGTTCGACGACTTACAAAAGGCTTTACCTACCCTTATCCCCGCTCAGAGAATGGCATGCCTTTAGACCATCTAAGCGCTACAGGATGAAGTGGAGGAGCTCCACCGTAAGAAGAAAATATTTATCGATCACATGAAACCCTGGGAAAATGAGGCCATGAATATCTCTCAGGACCTAGATTCTTCTATCCACATCCTGGACCAGACGATGCAGAATGTAACTTTGGTTGTTGAAGGGTTGCCATCAAAAAAGCTAGTAGAGACCGTGTAGAGCACCACAGATCAAAGTGCATGTGTTTTTCCATAGTTTTTTGTTTCAATCGACGCGCTCGAGCTCAAAATGAAGAATCTGATACCAGTGTGACTCGGGACGAGTCACAAGATTGTGTTGGGGGCCTATTGGAGCGAGGTCCCCTAAGTCCGACAATTTTTCTATATTTTGTAATAATTTAGTCTTGTGCAAGGGTTTTGGGGTGGGTCAAAACCTCTCATAAATTGTAATGGGTCAAAGGGTAGACCAAGGGGCCGCAAACCACGGCTTGTGGAACATAGATTTGTTAGAAAATTATATATATTATAGAGAAATGAAACACATAAAATATGCGGAAAACACAATCACACAAAACACATAAAACCAAAGAGACACAGATATACATGGTTCACCCAGTTTGGGCTACATCCACCCTGAACAGCCAGTCATTCCTTTCTATTATCTAGCAAAATGAAGAGACACAACCTACAGCAGATCTGTTGGAATATCCTTTGTTCTCTCTCACAGTCTCCCTATCTGTTTCTCTCTCTAAGAATACACATACAATCCACAGCCACAATACAATACCCTCATACAAAGAGAGGGGTTTCCTTCTAGGGAAAAAAACCCTAAACTAAACATAACTTCTACCATCAGATCATCTGCCTAATGAACAGCCCAGATTGACTAGAAATTACTATACCTTTACAAGGCAATTTTACATATGTTTTTAGCTTCGGGGGTGCTGCCCCTGAAACCCCCCGCCAGGGGGGGGCTCCATAAAGTCACAGCCGCCCCCCCTAGACCACCCAGGCAGCGTTTAATTTCGAGCAGCGTTGCAGCCCCATTAAGGTACAGGGGTCCAACACTGTGATACAAAATAAACAAGATAACAGGCTCCACACCCAACAATCTCCGACTTGGAGACTGATTGTAGCAACTCCATCGTTGCTTCATTTGTTGGACAATGACTTCTCTTTGGACCTGGTTGTTTCTCATCTTCATCATCATCCTTGAAGACCAATTGAAACTAAGCACGTTCTTAGCTTCTCCCTTGCTACAACTTTTGTTAGCATATCTGCAGGATTCTGGCTAGTGTGTATCTTTTCCAGCTTCAACTATCCATATTCCAATACTGACTGTATGAAATGGTACTTGAGTTGTATGTGTTTAGTCCTAGAATGAAATGTTGAGTTCTTTGCAAGATGAATGGCACTTTGGCTATCACTGTATAACGTTCCCATATCATGCTCCTTACCAAATTCATCCATAAACCTTTGTAACCAAATTATTTCTTTACTAGCTTCTGTAGCAGCAACATATTTTGCTTCTGTTGTTGAAAGTGAAACAACACTTTGGATTTTTGAAACCCAACTGACAGTTGTTCCACCTACAGTAAATACATGCCCTGTAGTGCTCCTCCTGTTATCTCTGTCACCTGCCATATCTGTATCAACATATCCCTGTAGAGCAATGTTTGAACGACCAAAGCATAATGCTTGATTTGTGGTACCTCTTAAATATTTGAGAATCCATTTTACTGCCATCCAATGTTCTTTTCCTGGATTTTTCATGTACTTGCTTACAACTCCCACTGCATGTGCAATATGAAGCCTTGTGCAGACCATTGCATACATTAAGCTTTCCAACTGCTGATGCATATGGAACTTTAGACATATAGTCCATTTCTTCTTGGGTCTTAGGGCACATCTCCTTACTAAGTTTGAAATGGCTAGAAAAAGGTGTACTAACTGGTTTTGCATTCTGCATATTAAATATTTTCAACACCTTTTGTATGTACTCATTCTGAGACAGTGTTAATTTGCTATTTTTCCTGTCTCTAGTTATTCTCATACCAGGGATTTGTTTTGCAGCTCCCAAATCCTTCATTGCAAATGAATTTGCCAATTTTCTTTTGAGCGCATTTATTTCCTGCATGTTAGATCCTGCAACAAGCATGTCATCTACATACAATAACAGTATAATATAGCTGCCATCATTTTGCCTTTTCAGATAAACACAATGATCAGAGTGACATCTAGTATAACCTTGTTCAGACATAAACCTATCAAATTTTAGATACCACTGCCTTGGAGCCTGTTTTAAGCCATACAAGCTCTTCTTTAACTTGCACACTAATTTTTCTTTCCCTTTGACCTCATATCCTTCTGGTTGCTCCATATATATCTCTTCCTCCAAATCTCCATGGAGAAATGTTGTCTTTACATCTAACTGTTCAAGATGTAAATCTTCCGCTGCTACAAGACTTAAAATAGTTCTGATTGAAGTCATCTTAACAACAGGAGAAAAAATTTCATCAAAATCAATACCTTTCTTCTATGCAAACCCCTTCACCACAAGTATAGCTTGAATTTCTGTCTTATCTTTCCTTCATCAGAACTGACATTTATTCTACAATTTTACTTTACCTAATAGCAAACTCTGATAAGTCCCCAAGTCTCAATATGGACATTACAGACCCACTCTTCTTCCATGGCTAGCTCCCACTTCATCCTGCTTTCAACCTGCATTGCTTCTTCATAACGTTTAGGTTCACCAGAATCAGTCAACAGTAAATAATATAATGAAGAAAAGTATCGTTCAGAGGGTCTACTTATCCTGGTAGATCTTCTAACACCACTTTCAGGTGTTTGAGGTGCCTGTTGCTATTGTGGCGGTTGTTGTTGTTGTGGCTATTGATTATTATTATTTTCAAGCACCTTTACTTTTTCTGTGATCTCATCAAGAAATGTGTATTCTTTGTTTTCTTTTTCCTGTTTCTTTTCTTGCAGTCGATTCTTATACAATACCTTTTCATTGAATATTACATCTCTGCTCCTAATTATTTTGTGATTTTCATAATCATATAAGTGATAACCAAAATCATTAACACCATATCCAATAAAGGTACATTTCTTTGATTTTACCTCAAGCTTTGTTCTATTTTCTTTATTAATATGGACAAAGGCCTCACAACCAAAAGGCTTTAAAAAAGAGTATTTTACCTTTTTACCTGTCCATGCTTCCTCTGGAATACCACCATCCAAGGAACTTGAAGGCCCTCTGTTTATTAGATAAACAACAGTATCTACAACATCTGCCCAAAATTGTAAAGGCAATCCCGCATGCAATCTCATGCACCTTGCACACTCCATGATTGTTCTGTTCATCCTTTCTGACACACCATTTTCTTGTGGTGTTCTTGGAACTGTCTTCTCTCTAAGAATTCCATGCTCTGAACATTACCTATCAAACTCTTTGCTGCAATATTCACCTCCATTGTCTGATCTGAGACACTTCAACTTCTTTCCTGTCTCAATCTCAACCAAAGCTTTCCATTTCTTGAAAGTATCAAATACATCAGATTTATTCTGAATACAATAAATCCAAGTTTTTCTATTTGCATCATCAATAAATGTAACATAATAATGAGAGCCACCAAGAGATGATACCTGAGTAGATCCCCATACATCTGTATGCACAAGCTCTAATTTTTCACTCTTCTTTTCTTTCCCAACTCTAAGAAACCCGACTCTCTTCTGTTTTCCATAAATGCAATTCTCATAGAAATCCAAATCAACATTCTTCAAACCCGCCAACAAATTTCTTAAGTGAAGGATCTTCATCCCCTTCTCACTCATGTGTCCGAGCCTATGATGCCATAATGCTGCATCTGCTCCTTTGGAAGTTAAAGCATTAACAAAGTTAGAAATACCATTGCATAAATACAATGTACCTACCTTTTCACCTTTTGCTATTACCAGGGCTCCTTTGGTGACCTTCCAAGTTTAATCTGTGAAAGTTGTCACACAACCTTCACCGCCTAACTGCCCTGTTGAACTCAGATTTTTATTCAAATCTAGAACATGTCTTACCTTCTTTAATAGCCATTGGTTTCCATTATGTTGTTTTACAAGAACTTCACCCATTCCAACAATTTTATAGGGTTTATCATCACCCAAATGAACTTGTCCAAAATCTCCTTGAACATAGTCATGAAAATATTTCTTATCAGGTGTGGCATGGAAAGAGGCCCCTGAATCTACTACCCAGGAATCAGTAACATTTTTGAAAGAAAGAATCAAAGAATATTGTAACACATCACCTATCACATTTTCTTCATGATTGTTTTCTTGTTGTGCGTCTCCTTCTTTTCCCTTCTGAGATCTAAAATCTTTCTTTAGGTGTCCTTTCTTTCCGCATTTCTATCACACTATCCCTGATATGGACTTGGATCTGCCTTTCCTTGATTTACTACAATATCCTGAGCTCTTTCCTCTTTCCATTTTTCTTCCCCAGGACTCTGCACTCAAAGCATTACCTGATGTCTCACCGGAGCTTTTCTGTCGCATTTCCTCGTTAAGGATAGCACTGAAAACATCATCAAACTTTAAAGTACTAGATCCAGAGACAAAGTTACTAATGGCCATAACTAGACCATTCCAAATTTTTGGCAATGAGCACAGAAATAAAGAGCCCTAACTTCATCATCAAAGTTTACCCCTACAGAACTTAACTGACTGGTAACTGTATTAAAATAATTTAAATGGTCTGCAACATATCCACCTTCCAACATCTTCATATTAAATAAACATTTCATGAGAAATACCTTGTTTGAGGCCGACGGTTTTTCATATAATTTCGCCAATGCCTTAATCAAACCCTTTGTTGTTGTTTCCTTCGAAATTAGGATCTGATTCAGTAGTGACGATATTGGGTGCGATAGGTATGTTGGAGGGCAGCATTTTGGCTACCCAAAGTAGCCCTAGACGAGTTATCTTGAAGGATGAAGAGTGGCTGAAGGTTGGGTGAATTTTGGTGCCAAATTGAAATACTTTAATGGATGAAAGTTGTTGCTATCCTGGCAGTTTGGAGCTCAAGAATTAGGCCTACCCAGAGAGCAGATTGGATCAGCCCGTGTACACTCTATAGAAGGATGTGCAGTAGTGTTAGGTGGAAGCCCTCCTAAAGTCTCGATGTGTAGATGCCTTGATGGACTAAGGCACTACTAGTGAGCAGTATAGAAGTGAAGGACTGGCAGGACAAGATACGACATTGTGTTTGCCAGTGTATCTTGTATACCAAAAACTGTTGTATTATTCAGATTTGGTTTAATATAATGAATATTGGTGATTGTAACATTTTGTACAATTTTTTTTGAAACTGTGTATATTGTGCATATGTGATTTACTGCTTTATATTTTATGTTGTGAAAAGTAGTTTATGGTTGAGATTCTTGCTTTGGTAGCGTCAATGATTTAAGACTCTAACCTAGACCCAAGGTCACGAAAATTAAACATGGTATCATAGGGTGTCTGAGCTACTTTGGAAGATAGTAAATCAAATTTTGTGCAACGAAGTACAGCGTGAGAGGGAGTGCGTCACATTGTGAGTGAAGGATTCACTACAATTTCAAAGTTGCTAGCAAGTCTCCGATATGAGGACAGGTTAGAAGGGATGTCCAACTATACTCCTTGGAAGGAAAGGATCAAGTTGGTCTTGCGGGTCAACAAGATCTGGTCGTTTGTCGAAAAAGAGGTCGAGCAACCAACCAACCCTAAGGAGATGCATACATATGGGAAGATTTGGATACGAAAGTGATGTTGATCATCCTTGAGGGTGTGAGGGATTCCTTAATACCTCATTTATCTAGGAAGAAAAATACACATGAGATGTGGATGGTTCTTTAGAATTTGTTCCAAAATAAGAACAAGAACCGGGTATTGGTATTACAGTATAAGTTGAAGTCCACCAAGATGTTGAAGGGTGAAGGAACGACTTCATATCTAATGAGGTTGTCTCAGGTTTGAGATGAGCTTGTTGTCATTGATTTCAAAGTTTCAGATGCAGAGATGGTAAGTATTTCCTTGAAAGGGTTCACCGAGGAATGGAATCCCTTCATCAAAGGAATCATTGCCATGGAAAAGCTACCAGACTGGAATAGACTATAGGACAAGTTCATTCAGAAAGAATTGCAAGATGAGGATATTTAGCCATCGAGGAAGGCAGATGAGGACATGGCTCTTGCATTAAGAATGAATGGTAAGCTGAAGAAGTAATTGATCAAAATCAAGTGTTTCAACTCTGGCGAGATGGGTTATTTTTTGTCGATATGTCCATTGAAAACATGATATGATGAGAAGAGGAGAAAAGGAAATTAGGTCATCGGAGTTTCCACTTCAACATAGATGGATGATCTCTCCAAGAGATTGGAAGAGGAGGGATTTGCTATGATTTCTCATTTATCACAAGGCTCTATTTGAGAGGATGAATGGTACCTGGAAAATGGTGTGATGAAGCACATGACAACGTCACAAGAGGTTTTTGAGACTCTAGCTGAATGGGACTCGAAGTTGCACATGGTATTGGGTGACAAGATTCAGTTGGAGATCCAAGGATCGGGAGTGGTGCCATTCAGGATGGAGATAGGACATATGATGTGGGTCCAGGATGTAATGTTTTTACCCAGACTCAGATATAGCGTGATCTCATCTCGATGATGGAGAGGAAGGGGTTTGAGGCCTTGTTCCAGGATGGGAAGGCAAGACTCAAGCCTAGAGGCTCTAAGTCTGATGAGATTGTGCTTGGAGTCAGGGAGCATGGTCTCTACAGGATGACGAGAAAGCGTGAGGATCATGGGAAGAAGAAGGGGCAGGTACAAGTTCCATAGAAGCAAGAGCAAGTGCAGGTGCAGGTGCAAGATTCAGAGGAGAAGGTATAGGTTCTAGAGAGGAAGGTACACTTTTCAAAGAAGGTCTAGGTTCTAGAGGCTCAGACAGAGTCAAGTTCTAGAGGGAGCTTGCATATTCATAGGGAGACTCTACATCCCAAGAAGAGCGATTGGTTAGTGGGGATCAAGGATGCTTCTACATCTCACAGGAAGGAGTCATGGCGAGATTGGAAAGCGATACAGGAGAATAAAAAGAAGCAGGAAGCTTTCAGTGACATTGAAACTTCTGAGAAGGGCGTAGTTCACTATACAAGGATTGTTGCGATTGTGAGTGCCAGGAGTTGGGAAAGTGTTGTGAGCAGTGATGATGATGAAGAAGTACTTCCTAGTCATGGAGGTACCTCCATCACTAAGGGGGAGTGTTTATTTGTGTAGCTTGGGAGGTACTCTAAACCCTAGGGTTCAGGGTTTGGATGGAAAAGCACCACAAGGGAAGCTTGTGGGCTTGGAACCCAAGTTTTAGGTTTTTCACCCATCGTGATTTGGTCCAAAACTGTGATGGAGGTTGTTAGTTTCTATGAGTCACTAGTGATCAAATGTACTCTTTCCATGCAATTGATAGGGTCTTAGGTCAAATTGTTATAGTTTCAAATAAAATTTGACATCTCTTAGTTGTCAAATGGTCATTGGTCAGTGTCTAATTATTATTACTACTCCCTCCATTTTCAAGACCATAAAATGTTAGCATTCCTTGTGAGAGGTCAAAAATGAGAGTCGTGGTCATCATTTTTTTCATAAAATCATAACATGCATACTTTAAGGGTTAAAATTTCCAAATCATGGTTTAAAATATGCATTTGGTGTAATCGTTAGCTCATGTCATCAAAATTCATGTAGGGAGTCATGTCATCACCATAGTCACCATCACGGGAGTTAGTAATTAGGGAAAGGTTTTCAAAAAATGATTTCAAAGGTACACAACAATAAAAACTACAGTACACTACTTCATTATGTCATTTCTCAAAAGGAGATGTGATGTCACACCATCATCAAAGCAAAAAAATTGGCGTTCAAGCAATAAAAGGACCATCCAAGAATTCAAAAGCTTCATTCCATCCTCCAAGAGCACTTCTTCACCATTATGTTTCATCTCAGCCATCAAAGCATACAATTTTTCATCACCAAACCCTTGCCATCAAGCATGTTGTGCTTCTGCCCTGGCTTGTTGCGCTTCTAGGAGCACATTGAATTTTTGGGTTTGGAGGCCAAAGAAGAGCAACAACGGGTTCATTTTTCATTCTACATGGACTCTTCAGAAATTAATTAAAACCCCTCATCAAATTTCATACAACGATTTCCTTCATAAAATGATGAAATCCCTCTCCTAGGGTTTTTCGCTGCCTTTTGGTTTTCTTTGTTTTTGCTTTATTTTGGTGATAAAATCCATATTTTTCTTACCCTAATACACTTGTACACATTTGATAAACCTCCCCCAATAATTTCCCACATTCATCTCCTTCATTTCATTATTTTTCCCCAAAAACCCTAGCCCACACTATGCTTTTGCTGCATTTATGGGTTTGGACTATTTTTTTGGTTTTTTCCCCTCTTTCCCTCACCCATTTCAAGAAACTCCACTTCCCAAGTTTCCCTAACATTTACCCCTACCCCCTGGAATTTTCCTAAAATTTTCCCTAATCCCTATCCCTTCCAATACCTTTCCTAAACTAGCTGCTCTTTTTCCCATGTTTTCCCAATCTTACCCTACCCTTCCCTTCTATCAAACTAGGGTTTTTTTAAAGAAAAAACACACTATGGAAAGTGAAAAAAGGAATTACAACAAATGAGGGCATGTCTCCAGATATGATCCAATCATATGCATGAGATCAATGCTTCACCATTCATCAAAATGTCATTTAAACAAGTAGGTTGCCTAGGGTTTTGTGAGAAAATACAAGAGGTGGGATGCCATGCTAAGTTGCCTAGTCTATTTTCCACCCATTTCAAGAGGAAAAATACCACCATAGCAGGGATGAACTTCTTGGTATCAGTAGAGGTGATTGTCATTATTTTTAGGGTTGGAGGTCATTTGATGCATAGAGGGATAATATTACTTCAAAATCAATTTCTGAAGTAATGAAGATGAATTTCACAAAAGTGAAAGAATTTTGTGTCAATAATATACCAAAGAACAAAATAATCCTTCAGTTTATGCACAAGTGTTATGATTTGAGATAAATTCCAAAAATACAGTTGCTACAGGAGAGTTGTTGCACTTTTGGATAGCTTGACTTCAAGTCAGTTTTCAAGGGTTTGGAGAAGATGTTTGTAGTGCTTGATGACTCTATTGTATAGTAGACATCATAATATTTCCAAAAATACCACTTTCAGCCCAAAATCCTTTGGGAAGGCCTCCAAATCACTCTCCAAACTTTTGCTACACTTTTATTGCAATTCTTCAATTTTTCGTTGTGTTTCTAGTAACCAACTTAAAACTTGATTCTAAACAAATGGGAAAGTATTTTTGAAAAATGGATGAAATTTTTGTTCATAACAAACCTAAAAAAAAAACCTATCTTCGTTTTGTAAAAAGGTTTATGGTTAGATATATATTTCTCTATCTTTGAGCCCTAGTTTTGCAGAAAACGTAGAAATTTGACCTACAGAAATGCAGCGTGGCCACTCTGCGCTTTTTCTCTGAGCCTCAAAATGACAAATGGAAAGTATGTATAGGTGTCATATGACTAGTATATTACAAAAAACCACTTTATGTCTCATGTCACCTAATCAATTTGAAAGAAAAGGTCAAAAACCATCAGTTTTTCACACTTTTGCCATTGTTTTGGACCACACACTGCACTTCTAGAGTACTTTTGGGAGAATGGGTTTTGAGGTGCCTTGGAGGTGAATTTTTTTTATTTGACGCTTCATAGGCCTATTATACATCCTAATTTATCTATACCTACCTTCATATAAGCTCAAATATCAACCAAAGTCATCCAAACACTCCCTCAAAATTCATTACGCTTCTGTTGAGATCACGCTATCGTTGAGTCAAATTATAGGCTTATAATTTGTCAATCATAAATTGTCAACCCAGGGAAAGTAGGCTAATGAGATGTTGTGAAAAATATATACAGGCTTAATACTTCAAGTGTTTACTAATCAAACCTGTCAATCATTCATCAAACTAATGCCTCTTTTCTGAATCCACATTTTGCAGCAAAGGTTATGGAGTGGATCTAGACATCCCTCTACAACTCTTATTCTTGTTGATGTGATTAGAAAAGAAAGGAGATCAAACTTAGAGCAAGAAAGAAATCAACTTGACAATAATAATTAAACTTGATCGAATGAAATCCATACATTTATCACAAAAACTGAATCATTTAATCAATTGATATTTTTTGTTGAAAACTTCAAAAAGAGTACATTAGTTGAATGAAAGAATTATTACTGCATAACAGAAGTTAAAATGCACACACACAGACAACTAAGGGAGTTTTGAATGAAGGGGGCCCTCCCTCACTCACAACCCCTACAATATTAAAGAGGCTTGGTCAGTAGAGTAGACAGAACATGAAATATTGTATTAATATGGAAATATTACAACCAAGTGCAATATGATATGTGCCATTAGCAAATCCCAACCCAACCAACTACTTACATCATAAAACACAGACAACTTTGAAAGCCCATATTTGGCTCGAATGAGGAAAATTCTAATCTAAGCTAGGATCTATCAATACCGGTACAATATCATCAAAATTAGCTAAGTTGGGTCTAATCCATGGCTAAAATCATGGATTAGACAATTTTCATTACAAAGCTGAATTTTCTCCTCATGCGGCCAATGAGAAGAGGTCTACAAATCTGGGTAGTTTTGAAGGCAGATTTGGAACGTCCAATAGGAAAACATTCAGGTACAATGAGTTCCCCACAAAACCCATGTTCTCATTTGATTTGTTAGTGAGTGGAACATAGCTAACCGCTAATTCTATTGCATGAAATCGGAGCGGCTACAGGAAATCTGCTACAGGATTCCCAGAACGTCTGCAGGAAATGCGGCCACACTAGATATCTTTAGGAATTTCGGGGCTGTTTCAGATCAAATAAAATCTTCATAGGATTCTTAGATCATTTGTAATGATAATTTCAATACGGAAACAGCGAGTTAAGGAATACTTAAGATTAAAGGTAAAAATTGATAATTTGTTATGTTAATTTTCATACCTCAAGCCTATAGTACCCTTTTTGCCAAAACCTAGCTGATATAACTGAAATAAGCATATTAGGGGTTAAGGAGAGGTAAAAATGGGAGAGATAAGGTCTAAGAAAGGTGTCAAAATTAGGAAAAATGGTGACTCAATATCTCCCCCACACCTTCTTTCTTGCATGTCCATTATGCAAGAAAAAATGTTGCACCCTCCAAAACAGGAATTTATTCCTTGCCCTAGGTTGCAGCTACTGCAACCAAATGATCTAGTTGGGCCCTACTGGACTCTTCCTGAACCTGACGCCTATAAATCTCATTTTTCTTCTTCATATGGTTAATCTGAGCCTGCTTATTTTTCATAATTCAGGCCGCCTTCTGGTTGCATTCCTCATGCCCTTTCCGCATGCGAAGGTTGTTCTCTTTCAGAGCTTCGTTCTCCTTTCTCAAGGCTCATTCTGGAACTATGAGATCAGTGATAATATCCTCTAAATCTTGTAGATACCGCTTCTTCTGGGGGGTTACTTCCCCCTCATGATGTCCTTGGGAAGATTGAGGCACACTAAGGTCCTCCTGTTCTTTGATATTTCATTCCCTCTTTCTTACAGCGGGGTATCCTGGAAGGACATTGTTTCTCTGTTAATGAATGTAGTTGTCTCCACCTTCTCCTTCCCTTTAGGCGAGCCATTGATTTTTCCTTTCCTTTTATCAACTTTCTTGGGCAATAGCCTCCCTTTCTTTGTTTCCTTTATAGCCAGCTTGGCAACTTGGCTCCTTGTGAGTCTCTTAGAGGGGGTAGAAGTGCCCTTCAACTTGGGATTTTTACCTGTAATCTCCCTAGTCACCACCACTTCTTTATCTTCTTTATTCTCCTTTGTATTTGGTCCATTATTCCATGGCTTTTTCCTTGGATTTTTTGTTGGCTCTTCTTCCTGGGGCTCTGAAGGATCAGATTTTTCATCCTCCACAAAATAATTCTCGGCCAAAAAATCCTCCCACATATTTTTCATCTTCTACAAAACCTCCATTAAGATGATCTTTACAAGCCCATGGTGATAGAGGTTTTCATCCAAGTGGGCTGCCCTTTCCTTAGCAGTCGTAGACATTTTCATTAGGGAATTCTTCAAATAATACAGAAAACTCAAAGGCTTGTCTCGAAAATGTCCGAGAAACAGAATGTGAAATAAAAATGCGAGCCGAAAGCGACCTTTGCATGTTATATACTTCAGCAAGAAAAATAACAAGTGTCGATACTTACTTCTCAAAAATTCTTATGGAATCCCCTTGCTCCAGTCAAGATTTGTATGCTCCTTCTTGAGAAAGGATGCGCAAATTCCCTTATTAAAGTGTTGGTTCTTAAACCAATGTTCCTTGTCCTCTAATATCCCACATGCCTGAGCCACTAGATCCTCTGTTAATTGGAATTGAACGTTCCCGACCTATGCCTTATCACCATTTAGATTTAGAGTGAATGAATTCCTGACTTCTGAATTGTAGCCACTGAATTTTTGAAACAATGGCAACCACCCCCTTTCTCCAGTCTCGCCTTTCTACGAGGATCAGCTTCCAATAGTGCAGGGCATTGCGGCTCAAACCGAACATGGGCATGCATTCTTGACATGGTGAAAGAAAAATGGGAGAGACAGAATGAATGAGGCTCACAGAAATGCAGTTGTTTAAAACTTGCAATGGATCATTCGACAAAGAGAGGTTTAAATTCGAAATATCAGAGAGCACAGAGATTTCAAAGCAGGTCATGATCATTATTATCATCATGATCCGACCTGCAGAATGGATACCGAAAGAACTTTGCAGGTCATGTCAGAATCATGATGATCGGGCATGGATCTTCATGTATGATGCAATGTTTTACGACCATGTTTTGCTGCAAGGGTTACCATAGCTTAAAATATACAAATTTTTTAAAATTTAAGCATCATTACCTCTTACCTAAAGTGTCTTATCACTGGTTGTACCTTACTGAACTTACCTCCCAACGGTCCAGTCCTCAGATGACGTTTGCTTGTTTCTTGGAATGATAACCCACTCAAAAAAAAACTTACATCAAATGTATAATCGCACAATTCATGACCTCGACCAATAATAAAATTGTCATTACTTTATCAAATAATTTAAACTAATGTTCTGTTTATGATTTTTGTTCTTTAGGAAAATAAGGCATTGTTGTAGGAAATGAAGTCGTGACTTCTGAACATTCTGCAGGAAATTATTCTGTAGGAAAATTCATTTCTCCCTATTTATGTACAGTTAATTGCACATGAACGAAGGTGTTTATGTCGAATGTGCAATGATTTCATTGGATTACCAACCATTGAGGTCAACTGTTAACCAATGCAAGGCTCATCACCATTAATGAGAGTGAGGACCAAGGTACCCTGTTGCATCGTATCAGGTGTGAATTTATGAGCTGATGTCGAACCCCCTGTAGGATCCAACAGTCAAGGAACCATGATGATTCCCCATTGTTGCTAGCGAGATTGCCTGTCATTAGGGAATACAAGCTTCAAGAAATCACAAGGCTCTAATATTGTACCCAGATAATTTGTTGATGTCGATGGGCCAATATTGTTGGAAGGAGGGCCTTAAGAAATCCCACATCAGTCCAACACGAGCAATCCATATATTAACTAAAAGACATAATTTATTGAGAGGATCCCAAAGGATCTACTGACTTGTGTTTTTAACGAGCCCAATGGTAGTTCATGCTCACTAGATTTAAATTTTAGAGAGTTTGAAATACTAAAAAAGAAGACTCCAAGGGGTCTCCTTTTCCGTAACTAGTCCATTGGGCCTAGAAAAAGGGAATAAACCTTCACCTAATAGACATTCATCTCATGGTTTACTAAGCACGAGGAGGAACAAAGTGAGCTCATTGTATCAGCAGGAAAATCAGGAAGAGGTAGTAGAAGGAATGACTCCTTCTCTCACCATCTCCAGCTCTTTATTCTTCACAATTTCTTCCACAAATTCCTCCTTAGATTGGGGTTTTTGATATAGCTTGAGTCTGTGCCCATTCACCAAGAAGGTAACATTCCCATCATCAATAGTTTTAACCCAAATAGATCCATTATCAAAAACTTTCTCAATTTCGTAGGGGCCTAGCCAATGTGTGTTGAATTTCCCTTTAAAGTTCTTAAATTTTGAATCATACAACAATGCCTAGTATCCCTCTTTGAATTGCTTCTTTTTAATGTATTTGTCATGCCATTTAGCCCGTTGTTGTTGGATCAAGTTAGTATGCTAAAAATCATCCTACCTAATCTCATCCAACTCATTAAGCTACAAGATTCTCTGTTGTTGAGCTTCATCAAGGTCTATACCCAACTCTGTTTCCATATTGAAAGTTTTGATCTAAAATTCAATGGGAAATAAAACTTGCTTTCCATACACCAATTCATATGGATAGAAGCCAGTGGTATTTATCCATGTGATCCTGTAAGCCCACAATGCCTCAGAAAGTCGATTAGACCATCCTTCTTATGTAATTGCACTATCTTGGTAACAATTGTCTCCAACACCTTATTTGTTGATTCCACCTGCCCATTGGCCTGTGGATGGTAAGGGGTGGAATTCCGAATGCCTTGTCCTAGATGACTTCTTCCTTCCAATGAGGTTCCCAAGAGCTATATCCTTCATATTTGACTGCCATAGATTTTATTTTGTTTGTCCTTCATGATTTCCTATGGTGATGTCACGAGCTCTTGTTTCTAATGCTTTCATGATGCCACAATGCATCTTATTATTTATTATAGCCATATCCTATAAAATATTTAGGAGTTGTGACAAGACCTTTTGTGACGGAGACTATCTAAATCATAGTAAAGATCTCTTACTCCCCCTTTCCTTGGACTTCTTTTCTTCAACTTCCTCCATCTTTCCGGTGATATGAGCTTCCTTTCTGTAATGCCCATAACTTTTCCATAACGTTGAATCTTAGCCATGCTCAGCTTTATTTTCCAAGGACAGATCTGATATTTTTTCACAATTCCCTGCATAATATTTGAAACAAATGGAGTACCTTGAATAGTAACTATCTCCCTAGGTACCCCAAATCTTACAAAAATATCATAGAAAAGAAAATCTACCACTGCTTTCTCTATTTCTCTAGGTAGTGCTCTTACCTCCACACACTTTGAAACATAATCAGTACAAACCAAAATATACTTCTTGCCTTTGGACAAAGGATTAATAGGACCTACAAAATCAAGAGCCCACCTCTTGAAGGGTTCTATGAGAACTTGTGGCTACAAAGGCATCTCATCTGATTGTACATGCCGCCCTATTCTCTGGCAGCTATCACACTTCCGAACATACTCCTTTTCATCTTTAAAAAGACTTGGCCAGTAGTAACTTGAGCAGAGGATCTTATAGGTTGACCGCTTTTCTGCAAAGTGTCCTCCACAAGGTTCATCATGATAGGCTCTCAAGATGTCATATATATCATCCTCCCCGACACACCTGCGAATAATCAAATCAGGTCCGGTGAAAAAGAGATATCCCCTAATCCAAGAGTAATCGGCACTTTTCCTAATAATTCCCTTTTTCTGATTAGATGAAAAGTAGGGTGGAAAATTTCCTATAGAAAGGTAGTTGGCCATATCTACAAACAAAGGTGTTTTGACAGAAATAGTAAATAAATTTTCATCGGGAAATCTATCATTAACAGGAACATCCTCACCTACATGGTTGAGCCTAGATAAGAAATCAACTACCTGATTTTCTTTCCCCGGCCTGTCCAATACTGTGATTTCAAATTCCTGCAGCAGAAAAATCCACCTACTGATCCTTCCATTAGTGACTGGTTTATTCATGAGATATTGAATGGCAAAATGATCATTGTGTACAAAAACTTCATAACCTATGTAGTGCCTAAACTTGTTAATAGCATAAATTACAAGAAGGAATTTTTTTTCAGTTACCGTGTAATTCAGTTTTGCAGGTGTTAAATTTTTACTAAAAATATAAATAGCATGGATTACTGGATCCTCCTTCTGACCCAATACTGCTCCTATGGCTGAATCAGAGGCATCAATGGAAATGTGAGAGGGCAATTTCCAATCTGGGCCTCTTAAGACAGGTGCTGAAGAAAGCTTTTCCTTGAGTGTATCAAATGTAGCTTGACACTCATCATTCCAATGAAATTCAGATTCTTTAGTCAATAATTTGAACAATGGAGAGGCTCCCTTTGTAAAATTTTCAACAAACCTTGTGTACTAGCCTGCATTTACAAGAAATCTTCAAAATCCCTTTTGATGGGTTGGTGGGGGCAGCTTTACAATAACTTGAATCTTTTTCGAATCAAATTTAATTCCTACAACAGAAACATGATGACCCAAAACAATACCTTCAGTCATAATCATAAAAAAAAATTCATTACTTAATGAAAGATTAGTTTCTCTACATTTCTGTAAAACTTTTTCAAGATTATGTAAAGCCTCTTCAAAAGTATCACCCATTACTGTAAAATCATCCATATAAACTTCCACACAATCATGCAAAAGGTCAGAGAAAATACCAATGACCACTCGCTGTAATGTCGCTGGTGCGGTGCATAGACCAATGGTAATACCTTATATGCATAGGTACCCCAGGGACATGTGAATGTTGTTTTATCTTGGTCCTCTGGAGCTATCCTAATTTGATTGTATCTGTGAACCCATCTAGGAAGGAAATTTACTTTTTCCATGCTAAAGTGTCCAACACTTGGTCTATAAAAGGCAAAGGGAAATGGTCTTTCAATGTATCTTTGCTTAGTTCCCTGTAATCTACAAACACTCGCCATTTACCATTCTTTTTTAGGACAATAACCAGTGGAGATACCCACTGGCTATCTGAGATAGGATAGATGAACCCTACACTTAACAATTTCTGCAATTCATCTTTTACAATTTCCCTTAAGGCAGGGTTCATCCTTCTTTGTGGTTGTCTCACAGGCCTAGCATTTTATTCTATATAAATATGATGAATGCATGTATCTGGGTGAATGCCCCTCATGTCTGTATATTCCCATGCAAATGTATCCAAAAAAAAATTTCAATGTTTGAATTAATTGTTTTTCTTGTTCAGGATTTAAGGCAGAATTAATGTTTAAAGATTTTCCAGGAAAAATTTCAGCGACCTTACTCCCCCATTCAGTTATGGAATATGCAAGAAATGCAGATAAGAGGGCTGAATGTAGTTCAGTTGTTGTACTATGTGTTACACCAATTTTTGGTCATCTAACCTCTTACTATTAGATGGACCAAAGTAAGCCATGTAAGACCAATTTTACCATAGTAAAATTGCTTTCACTATGAGAAATAATTTAATAACCCATACTTTATTATGTTATTTCTGGTCTAAACAGGAAACCCATGAGGAATAATTAAATAAATCCTTATTTGTTTGATTTTTCTCTAGGGATGATTAACCAAACCACTGTTTAATTAATATTTATGATCAATATATTTAACCCAAAACAGGAAAATTAATTAAATAAATCATTATTTATCTTATTATTTTCTAGGAATAATTATTTAAATCATTATTTAATAACATTCCTTGTTAAAAATGACTAAATCATTTATAAACAATTGAATAAATCATTATTTATTTAATTACTCCTTAACCTCATCCTTGAAATAATAATAAATCATTTATTTATTTATTATTTCTAAATAAATGGATTTGACCAATTTTAAATTCCTTTTCCCTCCAACAAAAATAATAAAATATTCCACGAAAGTTGGATCTAGATTTGGTTAATAATATTTTAATTATGCACCAATATTTAGACTAACTCAATATTTTGTTATAAATAGAAGGGTTTTCCATTCATTCACTACCTTTTGTTGCCTTAAGATCACCTTTTGAACTATACTTTTGGTCTGACTTTGATCCTCCATCATTGTCATATTTTTCTACTTTTTTCTTGTGAGCTCCCTTTGAGTTCCATTTTGTCTAGGTTTTCTGCACCATCAAGAGAGAGAGATCTTAGATTTGAAGCGCTAAGGACATACAAGAACCCATCCCATTGAGGGGGAATGGTAACATCTTTCTATGTTCCCTTCCCAGGTGTCATAATACAAAAAATTCCTTAAAAATTCTTGTCTTGTCCATTGGATGCATGGAGAAACTCTTGCTTATTTTTGTTGTTTAATGTCTTTAACTGCATAGATCTGGATTTTTATAGCATTTATTCTGCTCACCCGCTGCAGATCTAAGGAAATTGACAACCACATTTGATGTTAGGGTTGTTTTCTATGCACTTCTAAAGTGAGTTTTTTCATATGCTTGCAATTATAATTCACACTAACAACTGGCGACTCCACAAGGGTTTATAATTATGACCGCTGTCGTTTTTCATATCCCTGCATGACCAGCTGCTTCAACCCTTAGGTTTTTTCTTCAGCTTCTTATTTTTCATTCCTTGATGTTTTTTTTAACCTTTTTAACCCTCAAACAGTAAAAATTCTAACTTTCGTTTGTTTCAGGGCCTTTTGCACAAGTAACGCTTTTTCTGAAACCTGCTCCCGAGACAGCCGGAAGTGCAGGTCGCACTTTTTGGCAGATTAGTAATGATATCTCAATTATGACTAGACTGCCCTTCTAAATGCTACGGTAAATTAGGATTAGAAATAGAATAATTTATCAAATTTTCTTCTGAATTTTCCTTAAGGCTCATGGCTTGGGAAATTGTTAAAACTGGCTGGGTACATTCTGAATCATGCTCTTCTTCTTCAACCTAATCTGTATTTTATGATCTCAAGATGGGTTTAGCAGGGGGGATACAAATTATTGTGCTTTGTTTCAGCTCCATGACTGATGGTCATGTTTCCATACCTACACCTTAAGTAGGCATATTCCGTGGCTAACCACAGCCTCCCCAAGATCAAAGGATGCCCTCCAAATTTAGTTTTAGGTTGAAGAACATAAAATTTTGCAGGATACTCCCAAGAATCTAATGAGATGGAAATGTCTTCTAATACCCCCTGTGGCTTTATCTTAGACCTATCTGCTAATTCTAACATGGTAGGAGTAGGTAATAAGTCAAAGGATCCTATATGAGATAAGTCTCCATCGTCATTACATTAATGCTTACACCTAAATAAATTAAAGTGTTCTTTATAGGATACCTATTGATAAAGGTGGTGACCACAGGGATTTTGGGGTCTGTATATTTTTCAGTAACAAATCTAGTGGACATTAAACTTGCAAGATTTCCACCTACTTGAATTGTGGAGGGTTCTCTCTTCTATCTTCCTGGTTTCTTGGTACATAGCTAACTCACTGTTTTGGCATAAATCGAGATATCCTTAATTGCTTGCAGTAACGAGATCTTAATGCACACATTTCTCAGTTCAGACACAAGATCAAACTCGGTTTGTTTTAATTTCATTTCCAACCTCTTTGGAAAAGGAGGCTCGACCATATGGGATGAGGAAGGTTCTTGCATCCTTGAAGTAGTTTGTTCTGTTGGTTTAGGTGTGGTTTCAACTTCAGGAATTTTCGGAGTATCTTCCTCTACAATCTCTTCAATTCTTTCAGGACGAATTACCACTTTTCCCAAACTAAGTTTAATTTTCTGCAGCAACACAGGAATAGAAATTTCCTACAGCGACACAGGAAATTCCTGTAATACAGGAACAAAAATTTCCTATAGCGACACAAGAAATTCCAATAACACAGGAACAAAAATTTCCTACAACGACAGAGGAAATTCTTGTAACACAAGAACATAAATTTCCTGCAGCGGCTGTGTTGCAATACAGTATGTACGAAAAGTGGGATAAGTGACCAATCCAATATTGTGAGCAGATCGGATGGTTTTATTATTGAGGTTAAACATTGGTTGATCAGGGAGTTGTGTGGGATGAAGTAGATTTGGTGGGTTAGGAAATTGAAGCTTTTGTTGTGGTTGTATCATTTTTTGCGGTGTGGGCTGCAAAGGATAAAATTTTTGAGCTAGAAATTTCTAAACAGTAGGGTGAGAAAATTTCCCCTACCAAGGTTGTTGAGGAGGTCAAGGTTGCCAGGGCATTGAAATATTCGACATCTGATTCTGAGCATAAGGAAATTGAAAATGTGACTGTGACATACCTGTAGGGCATGGCTGCCATGGTCTTTGAGGTGCCATTGAATAAAGTGCATTGAAAACTCCTTGATCTGCTATATATGTTGCTTTAATTTCAGGAAGAGAAGGACATTGATCAGTGGAATTCTCAGCTTCACAAATTCAACATACCTCTATACTATCAGCAGGGCATTCCCTCAGAGCATGTTTCTTCCTGCATTTGGAGCAGAACACATTCATGGCTTTATCCAATTCCTCCTTCTTCTTCTTAGCCTGAAAAACATCCAATTGTGAAGATAAAGTGCTAAGAATATCAGTCTAAAAATTTTCAAATAAATTACCCATTTCAACTCTGGTTACTCTAGTTCTGGCAACGGATTTGACACTCCTGGAATAAGTGTCTCTTGTCCCACCTCCAACCTTGGAATTTCCTCTTGAATATCTCCTACACATCTCACACACGTCATCATAGCTCAACTTTGATACATCACATGCTCCCATTAAGTTTAAAATCTCTAAAAATTTTGGTCTAATTTCCCTAAGAAAAATTTTCCTTTTGGTTTCTTTTTTTAGAGGATTCATCTTGGATCTCTGTAGATTATATTTAAATCTTTCCACCAAGTCCTCCAGAATCTCCCCTTCCTTCTGAGTCATGCCAAAAATCTCTTCTCTGAGGTCTCTAGATTTACAATAATCTTGGTATTTCTTCAGGAATACCTTCTTCATTTAATCCCAAGTTGAAATGGAGTTTGGACACAAACCCATAAACCACCTGAGAGATGCGTCATTCATTGTAGCGAGAAACAATTTTAGATTTTGAGCATTGGAAGAATAGTCATAGCTTCTGCATAACACATCAAACTCAAATAAGAAGGCATCAGGATCTTCACTAGAGGCACCACGAAAATTAGGCAAGGCTGAGGGAGGAATGTTTTTCATCTGAGTAGCTCCACCAGTCTCCCTGATAGGTAATTCCAAGGTAACCAGTTCCTCTTCTTCATCAGTGTATATCCCATCTGTGTTACCAGTACCCTCTTCATGAGCCATATCTGACCAAGAGAGAGCATGACCTCTGTAAAATACAGATTCCTCAAAATCAATGGTTTGGAATTATGGTTCTTGAATAGGACTAATGAAGAAATCCTCTTCAGGCTTACCAGTGAGAAACTATGTTGACTTCCTTGGGAGGGGAGGTTCTAAATGGGTAGCAACAGAAGATTTCCTAATAGAAGATTCTGTTGTAGAAGTATTGACTTGTTTGGAATCAACAACCAAACTCTCTTCAGGACTACAGACCTCCTGTTCAGATTCTCCTTCTTTTGCTTCCTTGTTTCTTGCAGACCTCCTTGTTCTAGCCAGTGTATTAGTGAATGAAGTGGTGCTCAAACCACCACGAAAAATAATTGAAAATATTGGACCCTATTCATCTATTATACAAACAAATTCAAAAATTCTACTTACCAAATAAGAAGGACATGGCTTTGGTGAAATTCTGATCTCTGCAAGTGCGTAGGCCTTACCCCACGTCTTACCACTTTGACTCCCACATTCTTGCAAAAATATCAAACAGTAAAAAAATCATAAAAACACTTTCAGTATCATCCCTGGTAGGTAGGATTATGAGATGTTGTGAAAAATATGTGCAGGCTTAATACTTCAAGTGTTTACTAATCAAACCAGTCAATCACTCATCAAACTAATGCCTCTTTTCTGAATCCACATTTTGCAGCAAAGGCTATGAAGTGGATCTGGACATCCCTCTACAGCTCTTAGTCTTGCGATGTGATCAGAAAAGATATGAGATAAAACTTATAGCAAGAAAGAAATCAACTTGACAATACAAATCAAACTTGATCAAATGAAATCCATACATTTAACACAAAAATTGAATCATTTAATCAATTGATAATTTCTTTTGAAAACTTCAGAAAGAGTACATTAGATTAATGAAAGAATTATTACCGCATAATAAAAATTAAAATGCACACACACACAAAACTAAGGGAGTTGTGATCGAAAGGGGGCCCTCCCTCACTCACAACCCCTGCAAGATAAAAGAGGCTTGCTCAGTAGAGTAGACAGAACATGAAATATTTTATTAATATGGAAATATTACAATCGAGTACAATTTGATATGTGTTATCAGCAAATCCCAACCCAATCAAATCCTTACATCATAAAACACAGTCAAATTTATAGAAGTTTGAAAGCCCATATTTGGCTCGAATAAGGAAAATGCTAATTTCAACTAGGATCCATCAATACAAGTACAATATCATCAAAATTAGCTAAGTTGGGTCTAATCCATGACTGGAATCATGGATTAGACAATTTTCGTTACAAGGCTATGTCAAACCAGGAGGTAACTCCTCAAATCAGAATATGTATTAGCTGAAGAATGTACATGCATTTATACATGGAGGTGAGGCTATTGGGATTCATCTCCCAATGACTCTTGGCCTTCCTTATTTCCTAATATTATTTATTATACAAAATTACATATCCACACCCATCCCATAGGATTAGGTGTCAACATTCCCCCCTTTAATCCGAAGGTATGTTGGTGAGCCCAAGCATCGATCTGAATTTTTCAAACTCTTCTCTTCCAAGTGCTTTGGTGAAGATATCAGCAGTTTGCTCATTTGTGGAACAATGATGTAGATGGATGGTTTTGGCTTGAACATGATGTCGAATTAGATGGTACTTTGTATTGATGTGCTTTGTTCGATCATGGAACTTTGGGTTCTTGGCCAACTTTATTGCAGAAGTGTTGTCGATCATGAGTGGTGTGGAATTCATTTGTTTCATCTGCAAATCTTCGAGGATTTTCCAGAGCCACACAATTTCCTTTGTTGCTTCAGCTACTGCCACATATTTTGCCTCGGTCGTGGAATCTGCTGGAACTGACTGTTTGCGTGATCTCCATGAGACAGCTTCTGATCCAAGACTCGTGGTGTAACCTGTAGTAGACACCCCTGTTTCTTTGTCGCCATCAAAGTCTGAATCAGAGTATCCGATCAAGCTGAAGTCGCCTACCTGTTTATATTTGAGTCCAAAGTCTTGAGTCCCCTTCAAGTACCTTAACATTCTTTTTGCAGCAGACCAATATCCTTCACAAGGTTTTTGCATGAACCTTGAGAGGATTCCAACAGCAAATGAAATGTCAGGTCTGGTGGTGGTCAGATAGATAAGACTTCCTATAAGCTGTCTATACTTAGTTGCATCCTCAAATTCCTTGCCTTCAATAGATGTGAGCTTCAAGTTTTGTTCCATTGGAGTGGTTAAGGGATTACAGTCATCCATGCCAAATTTGTTCAAGAGATCTCCAATGTACTTCTTTTGAGAAAGAAATATAAATTTAGGATGTTGAATTACTTCAATACCCAAATAGTAATGAACATGACCCAAATCAGTCATTTCAAAACCTTTCTTCAATTCTTTCTTTATGGATGCAATATAGCTCTCATTATTCCCTGTTATCAAAAGATCATCTACATATACCACAAGATATACAACTGTTTTTCCAACTTTCTTAACAAACAAAATTGCATCATCAAGATCAAAATGTTTGAAGTCAAGTTTCAAAAGATGCTCGGTTAATTTCTCATATCAGGCTCGTGGTGCTTGCTTGAGGCCATACAAGGATTTTACAAGTTTGCAAACTTTGTGTTCTTGACCCTTTACCACAAATCCTTCTGGCTGGGACATATAAACTTTCTCCTTTAGATCTCCATTCAAAAAAGCTATTTTTACATCCATCTGATGGACTTTCCATCCATTCTGAGCTACTAGGCCAAAGAGAGTCTGGATGGTGGTCCATTTTGTTGTGGGAGAAAAAGTTTCTTCATAATCGACTCCTTCTTTTTGTGCAAAACCTTTTGCCACAAGCCTGGCCTTGTGCTTGTCAAGTGAGCCGTCTGCTTTGTACTTGTTCTTGTAGACCCACTTACAGCCAATTGGTTTTGTTCCCAAAGGCGGATCAACCAGCTTCCAAGTGCCATTCTTTATCAAGGTATCATACTCCTTCTGCATCGCTTCTTTCCATTCATCATGAGAAGCGACTTCTTTGAAGGAAGTTGGTTCATGATCTGTAGACCAACTCAATTCACAGTTATAAGCAATATCCATATCAACAGGAGAATCAGAATTATCTACATCACCTTCGATTTGTTGAGTGGAACTTCTTGTTCCTGTTTTTCCAACCTCATCAGGATGAACATTCTTCAGTGTCTTTGTCAGCCATTTGGGAGGACCTTTCTGAGATGGCCCAGGCTGGTCATTTGACTGAGTTGGGATTGATTCAAGATTCAATCTCCCAATTCTGTCAATCACATCATCCAATGTGTCATCCATGGTTGTTTCTTCATGTGGGGGAGAGAGTGCTTCAAGACATGATTCCACAATTTGATTCAATATCGGAATCCCCCCTTCAAGATGTGGAATCACATTATCAAATTCTTGGAAGGACTTTTCATGTTTGAATCTATCCAGGCGATCAAGTTGCCGTTCAACAACCCTGTCACTCTTGGAAGATTCAAGAAATATGACATCTCTTTCTATTACAAACTTCTTATTTGTTTCATCATAGAGACGATATCCTTTGGAGGTATTGGAGTACCCCAAGAAGATACATTTTCTACTTCTAGCACCAAGTTTCTTCCTTTGACCCTTGGGTATCAAGGCATAACAGGTGGACCCAAAGACCCTGAAATGCTTTACCGAAGGAATGTGGCCATGCAAAATTTAAAAAGGATTTTTGTTTCTAATTGAACTTGAAGGACACCTATTCTTTATGTAAACAGCACATAGAACTGCATCAGCCCAAAACATCAATTTCACATTCTTGAAAAATAACATGGAGCGAACCATATTTAAGATAGTTCTGTTCATTCTTTCAGCTACACCATTCTGTTGGGGATTATATGGCACTGTTGTTTGATGTTGGATTCCATGTTGACAAAGATAATTTTCAAATTCATTTGAAGTGTATTCTTTTCCATTATCAGTACGTAGAGAGCCAATATGTGTTTGTGCATCATTTTCAATCCATGCATGAAAATTCTTGAAAGTTTGAAAAGCATCAGACTTATTCTTCAATAAGTAAATCCAACACATTCTGGTGTAGTCATCAATAAATGTCATCATGTATTTATTTCCATTTGCAGAAGCAACATGCATAGGGCCACATAAATCTGAATGAACAAGCTCAAGTTTTCTATGTGCTCTGGAGTGTGAATCATGAAATGGTTGTTTGCTATGCTTTCCTAGAATACAAGCATCACATTCCTTAGGTTTTCTCGGAATTGTAGGCAGTCCATTAACACCATTTTTCTTCAACAAATGAAGGCTTTCGTAGTTTAAGTGTCCAAATCTAGCATGCCATAAAAGACTTGATGGGAATGTACCTTCATCATGATGTGAACTGAATGCAAAGTTTTGAGCATGAGCAGATGAACCTTTCAGCTTCAAGAGTCTCCCTTCTTCTATTCCCTCCATGACAACTGAGTGATCTAATGCTTTTCTGACCTCTGCCTTGCCATCAAACAAGTGAATGGAGTGTCCTTGCTGGCGGATTTGGACCAGGGACAAGAAGTTTCTCCTCAACTCAGGGAGGTATAGAACCTCATGTAGGATATGATCTGGAAGACCAGGCAGTTTAAGCCTGACTGTGCCAAGCCCTGATGGCTTGAGTTTGGATTTATCTGCGAAATATACTGCTCCATCAACTTTGTCAATGAATTCTTCAAAAAATATTTTCTAAATGTCATGTGACATGTTGCTCCTGAATCTAGCAACCAATCATCTCTCCATGAAGTAAATGAAACATCAAATAAGTCTTCAGTTACTCCATTGTTACAATGTGCTAGAACATAATGAGCGGATTCAGGTGCTTTACCTTTGTCTTTTTCATTGGTTTTACCTTTGTCTTGATTTCTTTGCTGCTCAATTTTCTCCCAAGGTGTTCTGCATTTGGATGCATCATGTCCATCTCTATTGCAACGTGTGCAATGAAGATTGGATTTGTCAGATTGTCTGCCCCCCCTTTCTGTGAAGTTTCTTCTTCCTCTTCCTCTTCTACCACCTCTTCCTCTGGATGAATCTGGAGCATGACTCTTTTCTCTATGTGCCAAGTATGCAGCCTCTTCGAAAGATGAAGGGACTGTCATCTTCCCAAAAGCTTTCTCTCTTTCTGCAAACTTTTTCTCAAGTGTATCAAAGGTGATATGCTCAAGGTTCCCACTTGCTTGCAAAGACTGAATATAATGTGAGTAAGTCAGATATAATGCCTTAACATATGCTATGAGAGGTATGTCCATTTATACACCAGTGCTATCAATATCATGCATGATCGATCTAACTTCTGAAGCTAAGGAAAGGGGATAATCATTCTTCATTTCAAGACTGAACAACTTAATCATCAATTGAACATTTTCTAATTCTGAATGTGAGTCATGGAGTTCTTTTAGCTTTCTCAAGGCATCATAGGCATTTGAGAATGATGAAATGTGGAGACTCACCTCTTCATTTACGGAAGCTGCAATCAAGGCATAGGCTTTGCAGTTCTTGTTTTCCCAAATGGCGAGCTCTTTGTCTGAAGTGGGCTTTGCTGGTGGATTTCCTTCTTGTCCTTCACAGATTCCTCTCCACAACTCATTAAAAATGAGTGTGTGTTTAATCTTCCGAGACCATTCAAGATAGTTCTCTTTGCCGGAGAGAACCACCCCAACAATAGAGATGAGAGAATGCATTAGTTTGTTGGAAAAAATTCTGCTAGAAAACTTTCAACTCTGGAAATTTGCTCAATTAAAGGGGACAAAAACTCTTTGCTGGAAAATATACTGAATTTAAAAGGACAAAAAATCTTTGCTGCAAATACTGAATTCTGCACAAAAAAATATATGTATATTTTTTTTTGTTTGGAGAAAAAATTTATATGAAAAAATGGTGGAAGGGGTGGTGTTGTGTATGTGGAGGGGTCGATGGTAAAAATGAAATGGTATTAAATATGACAAAGGAGAGGCGATTTTGAAGTTATGGAAGGGCGGTATTATTTGAAAGGGCGGGAATATTATATATGAGTAGGGACGGTATTATTTAAAATGGCGAACAGTGGTGTTATAAAGTGGTATTGTAAATAGAATGAAGGGCGGGAGTGGTATTTACTACAAACATGGAAGAGGAGGGGCGGTTTATATTACAAAGACAGCGTGTATTGAAAATGGTATTGAACGATAATGGTGGGCGGTTATATATGCAGCGTATAAGTGGAGGCGGTATTATGGTGGGAGGCGGTATTATAGAATGGTATATGGAACAATGATTTGGAACACGCGTGGACTGTGTATATTATAAACAGCGTGGAGGAGCGTTATATATCCCAATTTATGCAGCGTGGAGGAGCGTTATATATCACAATTTATGCAGCGTGGAGGCGTGTATTGTAATATGGATGTGTGACAGCGTTGGGAGGGCCGACAGGCCACGGTTTATTTGCAGTCGACAGCTAAACGGAGCCAAACCAGGAGTCGAGGGCGGTATCTGAGACTGTATTGCAAGGTTGTAATGCAAAGGAGGGCGCCAAACAGTGTTGTAGGAGGTGAAGGGACGTATTAGAAATGCCAGACAGCGTTGTAGGAGTACTGTACTCTGTTGTAATACGTATGAGCCAAACAGAATAACATATGAGGGCAGTATGCAGCGTGTTATAATGACAGCGTGGATGTATAAACTATTAAAAATACCGCCAGACAGAGCTGTGTATGAGCGACGGCTCGGTGTTATATATGCAGTCATGGAGGGCGTGATATAATGGTGGTGGGTGTTAGAGTTGGCCCTTACAGCCCTCCGTCAGTGATCATTTCGTCTTTGCATATTCATTCTTAGGTGTCTCGCTTGTTCCACTTCGTTGCATTTCACTAGGAGCATGCCATGGACTGACGAAGGGGTCTGTTGTCTTATGTTTCCTCATATTTACACCTGCAGTGCTATTTTAAAAATTTCCTCAAAAAATTACTCAAAGTCATTGTTATTTCATATATGGTCATTAAAATGTCAATAAGTGTCTTTGGTCCTAGTGTCTAGGGTTTTTTGAGTCATTTGTATACCAGTCATAAAGCCTGCAAGGTGAGGAAAGTTCCGCATATTGTGATTTTTTGTTTTATTATCATCAGCATTTTAAAAAAAAAAAACATTTCTAGTCCAAAACTCTGTTTTGGAACTAGAAATTGATCATTATTATTGTTGTAATAAATTGTACTTATTCCACCAAGAAGAAAATGTCAAAATCAGACCCCTGGTCTTTTCCTTAGCTGAATAGCCATATCCCTGCAAGAAGACAGCAAAATCATCAAAATCGAGCTCAGAAAAGCCAAAAGAAGATTGTATTTAAAAAGCCAAATGTGAAATTACAAAAACATTGTAATATGGGTTTTCAATTAGATTTGAAACAAATCTGATTGTGGAAGATATTTGCAGCATATATAAAAGCCAAACCAATTTCATTTGCACCAATCTACAGCACCCAAGTCGAGATTTGGAGTTGGAGGGCCGAATTCACGTTTAAAACTGCGTTGACAGGGTCTTGGAGCTCGAGCAACCCACCTGGGCGCGAGCGACCCACCTGGGCAGAGCGACCCACTTGGGTTATTGCCGCAGTGTGAACTTACAAGGTGAGCGACCCACCTAGGCCGAGCGACCCACGCAGAGGTGAGCGACCCACGCATCAACAGAGGTTCGAAAATTCGTTTTGAGCGCCCAGTCTTGTTTGGGATCGCCCCCATCGGCCTTCAAACAGGTTTTTAGCAATTGCTTGATGTTTTTAAATGCGTTGGTGGCATCATTGATGATTTCAAACACTTCAAATGGAGGATTTAAACCCCACAGTCATGGCAATATCGTTTTTCAGGGTTTTAAAATGAATATGGATGGTTACATGAGTTTGTCTCCTATTTTATGTCAGTGATATATCCAGCCTTGCATATATTATCAAAACCCTATTATTCTCATACCCATTATATTGCTATTACTTTACCATGTTTAAGACTTTCGTTCCATGGTGACTGTGGTTGTATTGTGTCTCACTTCCCAATGTTAAAAACACTCTCATAACTCTGTTTCATTGCCCATTGACCCTTATAACTCTGTTGTAATTGTTCATAGACAAACACATTCATATGATGCCATGCTCCCTTTGACAAGATTTGTTCAATATTCTGAAGGTTGCCTGCTCCCTTTGGTCAAAGTTTCACTTGCATTTAAAACAGAGATTGTGCCTCTTTTCCAATCCATTTAAAACAGAGATATTATCATGGTTTGTTTCCTTATGGTGTTTGGACGGTGGGGATATTTGTTGGGTGTTGAAACACACATCATAACTTTGTTCGCACTGCTTTCATATCAGTATACATAGTGCCAATAGCTTGGTCAGAGCCATGTCGGAGACAGAGTCAGAATATGAGCTAGGGTCAGGCAGTGATTCGGTGACTGAAGGTAATGTGTCACGGGGGTCTCACAGAGATCACAGAAGTGGTAATCATCGCAGAGAGGAGCCTACTTCTTTGGCTCGGTTGCAGGCATGTCCATTAGCTATGGATTGTTTTCGATACTTGTCATGTTTCAGATTTTGTGAGATGGTTGCACAAACCCGGCCTCATCGTGAATTGGCCCGTTTGTTTGTTCTACATTTACGGGATGGCCGGATAAGTCTTGCTGGGGTTGATTTCATTGTGTCACCCTTGACTATTGCTCAAGCCACTGGTATACCAAACATGGGCGAGGAATGGAACAAGGGTCAGCATTTAGAGAAATTTCACTATGAGCCATATATTAAAACTGGATATATGGGTTACTTGAGCAGAGTTTTTCCATTCAGATTCTTGAGAGATGAGTATGCACCGCTCATGAGGCTCATCATTCAGTATTTTAGTTGTGAGGGCAGGTATGCTCGTCTTTTCGCGTACCATATTCGTTTGTTGATGCACTTCACAAGGGTACGTATGATGAATATCCCGTATTTCATATACCGCAACATAGAGAGGATGGTGATGTTTGTGCAGAAGAAGACGAGCCCAGTGCAGCAGTACAGGAGTATATATCATTTCGCCTTGATCAAGATCATGGTGTCACATCAGTTGGCAGAGCAGGGCATCACTTGGGAGGATTTCATTTCTAGAGACTTTTTCAGAGTGCCACAGCCGCTTCTTGAGACAGTTCATGATGAAGGAGAGCCTTCACACCAGCCGGACATACTTGAGGTTGAGCATATCAGCACTCCTTTGATTCAGACATATCAGCGAGGCCACAGGGCCTTATTTGCAGCGACACGGCGAGTATTATCTCCACGTGAGGTGGAAGGGGTCTTGCCGACTTCATCGACACGGCGATTATTATCTCCACATGATGTGGAAGGGGTCTCGCCTTCTTCTTCAGTGCAGGTACAGGTACAGGACAGGGGCAAGAGGCCCATGCATGATGAGGGCCCATCAGGAGGCCTGGACACAGATTTCACAGTCATTGATGTTGATGCGAGTTCTCCCAGCTCGAAGCTGAGGGAAGTCATCCAGGAGCAGAGGGTCGAGAATGACCAGCTGAGAGATCAATTGCAGAAGGCTCAATGGGTGATTAACTATGTGGAGCAGTGCAACAAACAGCTTGAGGATGAGCTCACATACTATGAGTTGCGTCGAATCCGTGAGGACCGACAGTGGAATCGAAAGAGACCCGGTGACATGACACCAGCTGACAGAGATACTGTACTCACACATGTGAATATCCATCTGGAGAAGTTGTTGGCGAAGGCCAATCGAGACAAAGACATGCTTCGCCACATGAAAGGCCATTATTGGGCTCGCATGCATGTGTGCAAAGCGAGAATGAAGATCATGAAGAGGAGGTTGCGCAAGGCACTTAGACGGCAGAAAAGGCCTAATCCACTTCGGATTTTGGCCGAGGCTTCATTGACTGGGTAGGACACATGATGGAGGACCTCCGCTCCGAATTTGGGCAAATTCGGAGAAAATTTTGTCATTTTCAAATTTTTGGGTCAAAAAACATGTTTTGCAGTTAAGTGGGTCGCGCGCTCATGCGCTCACTTTTTTTTGGGACACTTGCTGGAGGAAATTTTTACATTTTTGGGTTTTTTCATGGTTAATTATGCATTCTTTGAATTCAACTTAGCATTTCATCGAAATCTGGGTAGTCAAAAAGCTCAAAAACACCATGAAAACCACCTTGCTGCCACCTTTTGCACCAGCAGGGAGTACCTCTGGGAGAATGAGGTTTTGGAGGGTCAAATGAGCTCTAAATTCAAAAATTCCACTTGGGTTGGAAAGTAGACATCTAGGGCTTTCCAACGAGCTATCATGAGCTCAATTTGGATGCCGAGAAGTACCTCAAATTCAGCCTGGAACATGAGCGACCCACACGGCTCAGGAGCGACCCACTTGAAATTTTTCCTGAATTTTCAGCTGCCAGCTCAGTTTTTCGCCTAGTATGGACCAGTTTTGCTTATGGATAGAATTTTTGGGTTTTTATGATGTAAATTCATGTTTGGTATGTAACTTTGGCTTGTTTTTATCTCTTCTAGAAGATTCACTCTCAAATGAGTAAAAAATCATGTAATGGATCAGTTTCCACTCTTTTAGAGGCAAGTTGTTAGCTGCCTAGATTGTAGTTCCATGATTAGAATTAGTTGAAACTGATCCCTGAAGAGGGAATTCGACCCCTAGAGGTGGGGAAAGGTGTTAGAGTGATCTATATATTGTAATTTCTGAGGCATTCTACAAGTTGGACTCTTGGGATACTTTTGATATCATTGTACATATTTTTCATATTTTGGCTAAGGAAAGATCAGGGGTTTTGCGGCACTTGTTGGGATCCTTGTGGTGTTCTGTTCTTGATGGTGTTTCTTCTTTTTTTACTGTAAGTTTCTCCATGTTTAATGTATGCCATCCTTTCATTATGCTTCTGAACTAAATTGAATGAGTGAATAAGGTTGAATCCATTGTTTACAGTGCTTGGCCTTTGAATTCAATTAGTTCTATATGTTTTCAGCTGTTTGGAGAGGATCCAAGTTCTTCTTTGCCCTCTTCAGCTCCTCGTCGGTCTAATCTATCCATATATCCAATTTAAAGCATCAATATCATCACCTACCTCGCCCCAGCTTGAACTCTGCAAAGGTCTGACCTTATCCCCGGACCCAAAATTTGTTTTCCCATTACTCCAGCGAAAAACCAAAAAACCAAAAATCAAACATACTTATCTCTTTACTAGCCTAAAATCAGTTCTTATTGTAAGTCATCTCGCATCCTATTGCTTATTTTCTCGAGATTGATGGAGAGAGCCCTCTCCTGTCCTCGTAGGGCTAGCTACGAGGCTGAGCGTGGTTTGATGTAGCCTCGAGTTTTACTTCATTTCAGCCTGAGGTAGATTTGAGTGCTAACATAGTGGCGACCATACTGGGGAAGATCTCAATGGTTTGCTTGTTATAGACGGAGTCTGAAGTCACGCCAGGTAGCCTTTGAAACGCTGTTGCTATGCATCAGCGAAGTAGATAAACGCTGCTTCAGTCGATCTCCGGTATAACTTGTAATCGTAGTATTTAACTTGTAAATTGCCCCAGTACATGTATCAGGTTCAGATCTGATCGTTGATGGTGAACAACGGTCAGACATCGCAAGGCTGAAATCATTCACCTGGTGACTTCATTCACTGAACAAATCCAGAAATCGATGCTTCATGGTGACTTCACTGCAGCGAGATCAGTAGCTGTGAGATTTTCAAGATGGACCGAATCACGAGAAGATACGCTCCCATGAGCCGAGACCACATTCCAGGTTTTCCGAATAAGATGCCCAAGGCAGATTGGTCAAGGAATCTACCTACGTTTAACGATGATGGTAAGAAAGATGCTGCTTTACATCTGGTTAGATTTCATATGCATATTCGCAAGTTGAAAGTGGATTTTCCTGAAGATTGCTTGATGAAGATATTCCTGGCCACTCTGGAAGGTGAAGCCCAATCTTGGTATGAAAATTTTCCGCTGGCCTGTATTTACTGTTTGAAGGATTTTCATGCCTTGTTCATTGAAAGATATCGAACATCTTATCCATCGTTAAATTTAGTTCATGACTGTTGCAAACATGCTTTTTCTTTTATTGAAAGCCTTGAGAAATATTATGAAGATGATAATTTCATGGATGATGAAATCATGGAGGCCCTGTACGAGAATCCATTTCAGCAGAATGAAGAGAAACTAAAGGATACCTATCAAGATGCTCAGGAGACTTTGCAGCAGGTTGAAGAGGGCCATATGGCTGAAAATGATGAAAGGGAGAATGTCATTTCAGATCTGCCCACAGAAGACAGCAGCATGCAAGTAAGTCCAGTTCTAATTGCAGATCGTGATAATGTCCAGACAACTACTTCAGATTCAGATTCAGATCATGATGACCAAGCATATCTTGTGTTGAAGCCCATCAAGGAGAACTCTGCTGTTGAAATCATCTGGGATGCAGAAGACACAGTAATGGATCCAAATGTTCTCAGTCATACTGTCAGATCATCATTAGAACACAACCTTCATGAAGAAGCAATCCAGTCAGTTCATGAAAGACAGAATGAGATCTTTGTGCAAGTAAGTGATAAATCTCCTTTCAATAACTCAGTAATGAATGATAGTTTGAATGCCCTGTCATATGAAGATAATTAATGTTTAAGCAGAAGAAAACAAAAGGCATTGTCTCCTTTGTCTGAAGATGAGATAGATCTACTTTTGAAAGGTCATGTTTCAGCCAAAACTACAACAGATTTGCAGTGCATACATAATCAGGAAAGTGTTGGTGAAATTTCTTCCTCTGTTAGAAAAGATGATTGTCTTGTAATCAGTTGTGTAGATCAGCAAACAGATAATTTTTTCCTTCACAAAGATGATAAGGCTGTCATGTTTGATAATCTTGAAGATTGTTTTTTGTTTAAGAATGACCTAGATCATGAAATTGAAGAGTATATGCCAGAATTTCTCATGGTCAAGGAACCTACAACTAACACTCAGATGGCAGATTTGTGCATTTCTATCCCTCAGAAATCAATTTCTATCCCTTTCAGATCAGAATCAGAAGAGAAGGACACCATGTTCTTTCAGCAGGAGGTAAATCTTCATGTTTTTCAGGATCCAATGGCAGATTTGTTACAGTCAGCAGTGAAGGTGTTTATTGCAGTGTTCAGTGATGAAGAAGATCATGGTCAGCTATGTTTTTGGATGCCCAGTTATCAGTTTGTATTGTTGACCAGGAGTTTTGATCGGGAGAACCAGTTAGCAAGGCATCTGCTTGACTGGTTACATTGGAAAGCCAATTATACATGATTGTACATATTTCATTAGTATGCAGGTGGTTGTCATCATGATTCCAAATCTTGATGGATTTCTGCCTTTTTTCCAAAAGCTTTGTAAAGTCTTGTTTTAAGTCAGTCTCAAAGGTTTTGTGTTATCTGTTCAGAATAATGATTCCATAGCCCAATGGATGGAGGCACTGTCTGCTCTCCCAAAGTTCTGCGGTTCTTGGCACCTCCACGGAGCTGGAGCTACCATCCCCATTGGAGCCAATGTTAGAGTCAGCCTTTGCAGCCTTCCCCCAGTGATCAAACATGCTCTTACAAAGTGATTTTAAGGTGTCAAGGTCAAATTTTGTCATTTCAATGAGTCTTCAAGCAAAATTTGGTCACTAGGCATTAGGTCTAGGGTTTGCTTTCACTTCTTCCAAAGTTGTCCAAATGTCAGTACATGTCACCATTCAGCTGAGTGTACCATCATTCATAGGGTTTTCATCATCATGTCAAGTTCCATTGAGTCATTTCACAGCTTGTTCATGCTTCAGTTGTGCCTTGGTAAGGTCCATTTCCCTCTCCTAGGGTTTTGGAGGTAATTTCTATTGGATGGTCAAATCATCGAAAAACTTGTATCCGGATGTTCATACACCTTCCCCTATCATTAATTCACCTAATTAAACACTTCCCATCACTGAGATCCCCCAAATTCCTCATTTTTGCACAAACCCTAGTTTCTAGCCAAAACTTGGCCATTTCCTAGGCTAGGCCTGTGTTTTTCCCTTTTGGACCCCTTCCCCTCACTCAATCTCTGTGATTCCACTTCCCCCTGCTTCCTAACATCCCTCCCTACTTCCCAAAATTTCCCAAAGAATTTATAAGCCCCCTATCCCCTTCATTTCGCTTCATTTCGACAAAATCCCTTGTTCCACACATCGGGATCGGTTTCACTCAAAAGATGTTTCAGAGCAATAAAAGATGAAATTTGGGGAAATGAGAGAGGGTTTTGTTCAAAACCTGCCAAGGAAGAAAAACCTCTTCCACTTTTTACACAGGTATCATGGTTTTGAAGAAATGTAAAAAATACCGTTGCCTCAAGAGAATTGAATGCACCTCTGAAGTGACCTTGGGAAAATCACGATTTCTCCTAGCATGGTTGGCCAAATGACTTGCATGATGAGTCAAATGATAACTAGACAAAAATATCTTTCCAATGAGCTATCTTGAGCTCAATTTGGAGTTGAGGAAGACCTTCAAAGGTTGACTGCAACAGCGCTCTGCCTTGAGGCAGCCTCATTCTGCTAATTTTTCCTAGTGTTGGGAGATTTGATTTTTTACAGGGTAAATGGAATCCAAATTTCATAATTCCACTTTTTTTGGAAAGTAGACTCCAATATCTTTCCAACGAGCTATCACACGCCTGATTTGGACACCGGGAAGGCCTCCAAAAGCTTTCTGAAAAATTCACTATGAGGCAAGAGCGACCCACTTGAGGGGAGCGACCCACTTGGGCAATTTTCACAGTGTAAAAATGAATGGGAGCGACCCACCTGGGCAGAGCGACCCACTTAAACAACAAAGCCCAGAAAAGTGTGTTTTGCGCCCAGTTTTGATTCAAAACATCTCCAACAACTTGCAAACAAGTTTTTATCATTGCTCAGTAGTTTTTCATGTGTTAATGGTATCTTGAAATCTTCAAACATTTGAATGGAGGAGTAAAACCCTACATACATGGCTGACTTGTTCCTCAGGGTTTTGAAATATGTATGGATGGTTTTATGAGTGTTTTATCCACCTTATATCATTGATATATCCACCTTGGCACGTATGTTCAAAGCCCACTGTCTTCACACCTATTATACCACCGTGGTCATCATTATTGTTTTACCACTGTCATGGCTTGTGTTTCATGGTGATCTTGGTCATATTGTGTCTCACTGCCCAATGATAAACACGTTCTTATACTCATTGTTCACTGCCAATTGAAAAACACAGTCTTATGATTCATTTTTCCCTTTGACAAAGTTTATCCAATATTCTAAAGGCTGCCTGCTACCATTTGCCAAATTTCACTTGCAATTAAAACAAAGACTGTGCTTCTATCTCAATCCACCTAAAACAGAGCTATTATCATTGTTTGTTTCTTTATGGTGCTTTGACAGTGGGGGATATTTGTTGGGTGTTTGAAACATACATTATAACTCTGTTTTCACTGCATCTATATCAGTATACATAGTGCCAATATCTTGTTCCAGGCCATGTCAGAGACAGAGTCAGTGTAGGAGCAGGAGTCGAACAATGACTCAATCGTTGAGGTTGATGCACTGAGATGGAGCATAGCAGTGCACCAGTAGTGGTAACATATCAGAGAAGCCACAGAGCTTTGTTTCAACATCACGACGAGTACTATCTTCACCCGGGGTGGAAGGGGTCTCGTTGACTTCATCAGCAACGCGAGTACTATCTCCACATGGCGTGGAAGGGGTCTCGCCTTCTTCATCAGCGCAGGTACATTCACGGGATAATGATGGAGACAAAGACACCAAGGTCCCATTTTTCATTTTCAACAGGTTGAACATACACATTGCTACATCATGACTGACAACAACACATCATACAACCGAGACAGTGTTTTCATCACAGGAAGGCAGAGCGACCCACCTGGGCATTTTTCATAGTGTAAATTTGCACAGGAAAGACCCACCTGGCCAGAGCGACCCACTCATCAACAGAGGTCCAAAAAATCATTTTGAGCGCCCAGTCTTGTTTGGGATTGCTTCAACTGGCCTTCAAACAGGTTTCTATCAATTGCTTGATGTTTTTGAATGCATTGGTGGCATCATTGGTGGTTTCAAACGTTTCAAACGGAGGATTTAAACCCCACAGTCATAGCATGATCGTTTTCAGGGTTTTAAAATGAAAATGAATGGTTGCATGAGTTTGTTTTCTATCTTATATCAGTGACACATCCAGCCTTGCATATAGTATCAAAACCATATTGTTCTCATGCCCATTATGCCATTGTGACCATTGCTATTATTATACCATGTTTAAAACCTTTGTTCCATGGTGACTGTGGTTGTACTATCTCTCACTGCCCAATGTAAAAACATTCTCATGACTTTGTTTCAAACTGCCCATTGACACTTGTGTTGTTATTACTCAGGGACAAAAACATTCATATGATGCCCTTCTCCCTTTGACTAGACTTGTTCAATATTTTGAAGGTTGCCTGCTCCCTTTGGTCAAAATTTCACTTGCATTCAAAACAGAGATTGTGCCTTTTCCAATCCATTTAAAACTGAGATATTATCATGGTTTGTTTCCTTATGGTGTTTTGACGGTGGGAATACTTGTTGGGTGTTGAAACAAACATCATAACCTTGTTTGCACTGCTTTCATATCAGTATACATAGTGCCAATAGCTTGTTCAAAGCCATGTCAGGGACAGAGTCAGAGTATGAGCAGGAGTCGGACAATGACTCAATCGTTGAGGTTGATGTACTGAGATGGAGCATAGCAGTGCGTCAGTAGTGGTAGCATATCAGAGAGGCCACAGAGCTTTGTTTGCAGCATCCCGACGAGTACTATCTTCACCCGGGGTGGAAGGGGTCTCGTTGACTTCATCAGCAACGCGAGTACTATCTCCACATGGCGTGGAAGGGGTCTCGCCTTCTTCATCAGCGCAGGTACATTCACAGGATAATGATGGAGACAAATACACCAAGGTCCCATTTTTCATTTTCAACAGGTTGAACATACACATTGCTACATCATGACTAACAACAACACATCATACAACCGAGACAGTGTTTTCATCACAGGAGCTGCATGCACCAGGAGAGCACTAAAATGGCGGAAAAGGCCTGATCCACTCCGGATTTTGGCCGAGGCTTCATTGACTGAGCAAGATACATGATGGAGGGTCTTCGCTCCGAATTTGAGCAAATTCGGAGAAAATTTTGTCATTTTGAAATTTTTTGGTCTAAAAACAGGGTTTTCAGTTACGTGGGTCGCGCGCTCATGCGCTCACTTTTTTTTGGGACGCTTGTTGGAGGAGATTTTTACATTTTTGGATTTTTCATGGTTAATTATGCATCCTCTGAAGTCAACTTAGCATTTCATCGAAATCTGGATGGTCAAAAAGCTCAAAAACACCATGAAAACCACCTTGTTGCCACCTTTTGCACCAGCAGGGAGTACCTCTGGGAGAATGAGGTTTTGGAGGGTCAAATCAACTCCAAATTCAGAAATTCCACTTGGGTTGGAAAGTAGACATCCAGGGATTTCCAACGAGCTATCATGAGCTCAATTTGGATGTCGGGAGCTACCTCAAAATCAGCCTGGAACATGAGCGACCCACGTAGTTCAGGAGCGACCCACCTAGAGATTTTTTTGAGTTTTCAGCTGCCAGCTCAGTATTTCGCCTATTTTGGACCAGTTTTGCCTATGGATAGAATTTTTGGGTTTTTATGATGTAAATTCATGTTTGGCATGTAACTTTGGCTTGTTTTAATCTCTTCTAGAAGATTCACTCTCAAATGAGTAAAAAATCATGTAATGGATCAGTTTCCACTCTTTTAGAGGCAAGTTGTTAGCTGCCTAGATTGTATTTCCATGATTAGAATTGGTTGAAACTGATCCCTGAAGAGGGAATTCGACCCCTAGAGGTGGGGAAAGGTGTTAGAGTGATCTATATATTGTAATTTCTCAATCATTTTCAGAGGTTGGAGAGGTTGGACTCTTGGGATACTTCTGATACTATTGTACATACTTTTCATATTTTGGCTAAGGAAAGATCAGGGGTTTTGCGGCACTTGCTGGGATCCTTGTGGTGTTCTGTTCTTGATGGTGTTTCTTCTTTGTTTACTGTAAGTTTCTTCATGTTTAATGTATGCCATCCTTTCATTATGCTTCTGAACTAAGTTGAATGAGTGATTAAGGTTGAATCCATTGTTTACAATGCTTGGCCTTTGAATTCAGTTAGTTCTATATGTTTTCAGCTGTTTGGAGAGGATCCAAGTTCTTCTTTGCCCTCTTCAGCTCCTCGTCGGTCTAATCTATCCATGTATCCAATTTAAAGCATCAAGATCATCACCTACCTCGCCCCAGCTTGAACTCTGCAAAGGTCTGACCTTATCCCCTGACTCAAAATTTGTTTTCCCATTTCTCCAGCGAAAACCCAAAAACCAAAAAACAAACATACCTATCTCTTTACTAGCCTAAAATCAGTTCTTATTGTAAGTCATCTCGCATTCTATTGCTTATTTTCTCGAGATTGACGGAGAGAGCCCTCTCCTGTCCTCGTAGGGCTAGCTACGAGGCTGAGCGTGGTTTGATGTAGCCTTGAGTTTTACTTCATTTCAGCCTGAGGTAGATTTGAGTGCTAACACATTGTTGTTGATCCATTAATAGAATGATGGATGAATATTTTTCTCTCTCATGACATGATCATATTTTATGTGTTTACAATATTGTGTTCATGTATTGCTATAGCTCCACTTTTGGAATATCTTAAGATATTCCCAATAGTGTAGATTTTTCCTATTTTGGAATATTACAGTGGTATCAAAGCATAATCTTGGCTCAACCTGTGCATCCAAGGCATTATGCCATTAGGAGGAGAAGCTTCTAACAGAAGAGAGAAGTTGTGCAGAAGAAAAAAAAAAGCATGACTCCATTATTTGGAGGAATGAAGGAAGAGAGGGTCTCCCTGCTTCTTCTCCAAACTATGAAGGACATCAAAGAAGATCTCAAGGAGATGAAAGGGGAGGAGTGTAGAAGATTTCTGAGAGGGTTTGAAGAAATCCCTAGCTATTCACATGATGGGTGTGAGCATTCAGCCACACATGCAGATCCACAGTGCATTCTATTGCCCACATTGACTGCTATAAAGATGGAGGAAGAAGATGCACCAAGGGAGGAGACCTTGAGTGACTATCTTCAGGAGTATGAATCTCAATCATGGAGATTCAAAGAGAACTTAGACTTCCAAAGGTTTTGAAAACTCAAGGAGGAAAGATACAGCAGCCACAAAAGAAGTAAGAGAGGTAGAATCTTTCTATCTCACTTTGATGGATCAACAGAGTGCATAGCAAAAGCTTGGGTAGGAGAGCTAGATTCCTATTTTCAACTACACCAAGTTTCAGAGAAGGAGGCCATCAAAGTAGCAGCGCTGCACCTCAAAGGTATGGCACATGATTGGTGGTTTTATAGTTCTACTTCATTTTATCATGCAAATTTAAAACCTATGTTGAGTTCACTAAAGAATTGGTGAGGAGATTTGATAAAGAACATTGTGAACCATCATTTGTGAAAAACAAAAAATCAAACACTTTGCACTGAGTTGGAGAGACCTATTGAACCAACTCCACTCCATATTTTTAAAGGGGATAAAAACATGCATGATATTTTTCCAAGTGCAAGATCCCCATTTCTTGAAGAGCCCTCTTCTATTTGTGAAGACATGGAGTATTCTCCTTGAAAGGATGACCAAGATCAAGGGTCTCTCATTGAGGATGAGGCATTCTCATACATGGAAGAAGAGGAGAAGGATCAGCATCAAGGGATGATGAGAATTCACCCTTATCTATTTTGGGAGGTTTCTGCACATAAGTAGGGGACTGCACTGCGCAGTGAAGAGAGGGACTATACAGTCCACTTCAGATTTTGATGTCTCACTACATGGAGGCATTCCACCTGGGAGGCCACCAGATCTAGAGTTGATGAGATACATCTTATCTGTGGGTTAACCACTCTTGTATTTTGGAGAGGTGAAGAGTTTGGAGGAAGAATTTGGCATGGGGGATGTCAAAGTAGCAGGCAACAACATGAGGAGAGCTTCACATGCCAGATCACTAGCGCTATCTCTTGGGAGGATTGATCCCTATTGGAGGTCTCAATTCTTGGTAGAGTACTCCAAGGATCTTGGTGCTTGCATGATTATTGATGAATCAGATGTAGATGATAGATATATGGTGGATGACATGGTCATCTATTCTTATGGCAGAGTCTTCTTGACTAGAGCTTCTAGCCTCAAGGATAATTTGTTACATGCAGCACATGAGGACTTCCTTTCCATGCATTATGATGCATATCTTTCTTTGACAAAGGAGTTCACTTGGGAGGGCATCCAACATGACATATTACAACATATGGAGAGATGTATAGCCTGGATGGTGATAGAGAGGAGGTCACAACCACTTCCCTACTCATTGGAGATGAGGGAAATATTCTAGTTGAGCCATTTCAGCTCAAGACCTCAAGTACATGATGGAGGAGGTATAATTTCACATCTTTTATTGTACTTATTTTCCTTCTTTGAGCAACATGATGTATCAAGGAGAACTATCCCTTCTTGCATATTGTATGATGATGTACTTGTAGCTACTTGTATCATTGATTTTGGCTACCTTATTGGTGGTTTGTGGGGGAAGCCACATGATTCTTGGTGTGCACCATTGACACCACACTGTATCTTCATGTTTCCATCTTATGAGATGATTGTGGCAGCAAAAAAGTGGCTGGTAAAGAACTTGTTACTTTTTATTTTGAGGCAGGCATGGAATGCACTACGCTGGTTCCTTGTGTGGAACTATGATTCACTCTCCAGTTGTCATTTGGCAGCGTGTTTTCATAGTATTTTTCTTCCATATATTGCTGATATACTTATACTCATGGGAAGATTTTTTGGAGAGTGGGATTTGAGATGGATATGCCCATTGGGAGTATCATTCTCCCTATTCTACATGTTGTATGTTTCAGGAGAAACAATGGGCACACCATGATTGCCACAACACACCTCTTTCCTTCATGTAGGAGGAGCCATTGGGAGAACTTGCATTCTTGGAGGAGGCACTTCATGGTTGACTTATCTTGTGGGGTAGCTTGGGCCATTTTTGAAGGCCATGAAATTGCAGCCCAATATCAACAACCCCCCCATACTTACCATAAATGGAGAGAGAAACTACTTGGATGGGAAAACATAAAATCTCCATTCCGTCCCAACACATTGCATAAAATTGGGGTTGCAAATTTCTTTGATGAGCTACCTAGGATGGCTAATTTCATTTGGATGATAGCATGGAATGAGATTTCCCATGTGTATCATCACTCCTACCTTGAGGAGGCCATGAGACAACAATATGGTTTCCACTTACACCTTCCACCTTTTCATGGTGTGATCCATTTGGTCATGCATCTTTGGGAGGAGACATTGGAGGGCAGATTTGTTGTAGATTATCTTGAGCAGTGGTGGGGAATATTGATGAGGAGGCCACAAGAGGAGAAGGGGAGGAATTTTGCTCTTTTTGTGCAGTTGCTTGAGGACAAGCAAAATTTTGGAGGGGAGGACTGTAATGTTCCCAAATTTTAGCCTCAAGCTAAAAGGAACATTATAGTTGGCACTAGATGAATAAAATGGTTAGGGAGGCCCATTAACCTCTTTAGAAGAGAAAATAACATTCCTCATGTGAAAAGGGGAAGAATAAGTAGCTGGATTGAGCACCTACAGGTGTGAACAGGATTGGATCATGTTGATTCAGTCATATTTGACCAAGTCCACATGCACTGTCTAGATACATTGTATCTCCATGATGGACTGTGTTATCACTATCAAAATTTTCTAAACTTGGTCATTTTATACTTGCTCCTAAGTCATGGTATTAGATAGGGTTTGAGTCATTTTTATGTTTTATAAGGTCTAATCCATAGGTCACAAGTCTCATTTCATCACCAAATAAAGTGCATAAACCTTGCTTCACTCTTTAGAAGTCTCATGCCACATTTTGAAAACCATATTTTAAGTGTTTTTCAAAAAAAATCCGAATAAGCCACGAAACCACGTTTTCGTAGCGTGCTCAGTGTAAAAAACTACTTCTGCACTATGAAAATGCTGGTCTTTTCGTAGCGCAAAATCCCGAAATCAAATTATCAGAGCTACGAAATCGGGGATTCAAATTTTTTCGGTTTAGCTGTCACATCCATCAGTTTGGGTTAAATTTTAATGATTATGGTGTCAGTCCATGAATCCTCCCTCACACATGCAACCATCCAAAGTAGTTATGAAGTCATTATGGGATTCATTAGGGGTCATTTGTCATTGGTCCTTTGCAAATTTGAAAAGGGGTTGGTTATCATTGTTTTTATCTCATGCAAAGAAAGCACTGCATGCATATCTATTGTTGAACGAGAAGCTCATGATAAGAAACCGGAGCTCTCATTAAGTTTTCAAGCGAGGCAGAGTTTTCAATCAAGCAAGGCAGAATCCAATTGATGTTATGTCAGCAGTTTCGATACTTGATAATCCAGTGAGTTTGAAAATAATTGCTGACTGAAACAAGGTTTATAATCAAGAGAGGCTGAACCCAATTTTCAAGCGAGCCATTTCATCCAAAAATGAGGTTTATTACATATTTGCTGAAGACACAGGGTTTTCAGGAGGATGATGAAAGAATAAAAAAGAAATCACCGGTCTGGTCACTGTCTGAGAACAGAACCTGAAGGTTTAGAAGCTCTCACAAGAGATAAATCTGTTGAAGAAGCCTTCAAGAAGGTAGGGTGCTGGAGGTTCTGCGAAAAGCTTCAAGGAGGGCATAACCAGGTTACCAAAGAATTTTCCATGAACTTCACAGGGTCAAACACAAAGGTTGGTTTTCTCAATTTACCAATTTCTCCTGAAGTCATATCAGCAGTCGCAAAAATTCAAAGAGGGAAGGAGAGATGGTTTAAGAATTTTAGGTTTGAAATGCAACCCTGCAAAATATTTTTGAAACCAGAGTTTATGGATACTGATTTGAACAAAGTTGTGCCAAGAAGTTATGTCAAGGATGCATTTTCCAATATTCTCTACAATATCCAAAGGTACTTCACCTGCGAAGGGAGATACCACAAGGTGTACACTTATCACTTTAAACTCTTGTTAAATTTCACAGTAATAATCTCTCTAGACTTACCCTTCTTTCTATTTCGAAGTCTGGCCAAGATGGCAGACAAAGTACAGATGAAGACTCAGGCATGTGAAACATCATTATTTCATCATGGTCTAGTCAAGTTAATAGTTTTGCATGAGCTTCAGAAAGTGAATAGAGAATGGTCTGCATTTCTCTTTTTGAGTGGAATAGGAGTTGAAGGAATAGGTGCTAGCCCTCAAGTCAAAGAAACATCTTCATCAAAGACTACTGAACCTGCAAAACCAAAATCAAGGAGGTTTGTCAAGCTTAAGCCCAGGAAACAGGTTAAGGAACCAATGATAAACACATCAGTGAATATCCAAAGGAATCATCAATATGCACAGAAGAAGAAAACTCATGTGAAAGAGACAATTCAGGAACAATCAACTAGTAAAACATCTCAGAAGAAGTTGACTAGGAATCAAAGGTCAAAGAAGAAGGGTAAAGTTGTGGTAAAAAATGAAAACTTGGAGTTAAGAGGTGACTTGAATGATATATTATAAGCTATTGACATAGAAGAGTCTCCCCTGGTTCAAGCAGATTTCATCAAACTAGATACAGGTGGCAAATCAAAGAAATTGAAAAACATCCAAAAAATTAAATTTTGAGGATGAAGTGTCAGAGTTTGTCTTTAAGCCTAGAAAACCCTTGTCTAGGCAGTCTAAGAAATTGCAGCAGCTAGACATGGATATAGACCAAACAGGAGGTGAGGATGCAATTTTTTTTGAATAAACCATAAATATATCATCTCAAATACTTGAAGAAGACAGAAACAGAGTTTTTAATACTTAGAGAGAAAAGAGTAGTTATGAAGAGGTTAAAGACAAACTAAAACTTTCAAACATTGAAATTGATAAATTGAAGAATAAAGTGAGAATGCATGCTATAGAAAGGTCAAACTTTGAGAGGATGAAAGGCCTGTGGGAGCTAGAAAAGGTTTCAAACATTGAGTCAATTAGCAGTCAAGATCAATTCTTCATATGGACTGTCCCTGCAATCAAGGAGGCAAAGTTCATAAGGATGGTTAATACCAAACTAAGAGCAAATAATAGAAGGCTTAAAAGGCAGGTTGAAGATCTTGAGATACAACTAGCAAAGTGTGAAGATCAACCAAATCCAAAATGAGTGTAAACAGTAAGTGACATCTCCTAACACATTTTTGAGGTTATGTGGAAAGATTTCATTTTTTATGCAGTTCAGAGTTGGTTTTTGTTGATTATGAAAGCCTATATATAACTGGCAGGATGGCAGTAAAGGTATGAAGCTTTAAATTTTAGAAACAAGCTGTGAAAAGATAGACACAACAATTTCATATCGTGCTATGAAACTGTTGTAGGTGTCATGCATAGCAGTTTCGTAGCGTGCTACGAAACTGCTGTAGGATGCAGTTTAATCAATTTTGCAAGGTTTAAAAGGGTGAAAGGGCATGTTTTTAAAACCTTGATGCTGTTGAATAATGTATAAATATCATAAGTGAATATCCAATGGCAAAACAAATAAAATTGAAGGTTTCAAATGAATTTTTCAAAGGTGAAGTTCTGCGCTACGAAAATAGCAGATAGTTTCGTAGCGCAGCAATGTTAACAGTTTTTGGCACTTCTTCAAATGTTTGGTTTGGGCACAAATGGAAGGACAAAGTCACAAGAGCTTAATAAGACTTTGCCACATGTTTTGAGCACAAGTTGGTTAGCAGTTGGTTTGAAGAAACATAAATGAAGCATTATAGCTATTTTGTAGGGAGCATGTTCCTATCTTTCAGGGCAAATAAGAGGCAAATCAATACAGTCAAATAGCAAGGAGATGGACATCATCAAGGTTGAAGTTTAGGAGGAGCAGTTGTCAGATAGAAGATTTAATGTTTGGATAAGGTTGTTAAGTTATAATAAATATTTTTAATCCTAGTTGTATTAGGACTCTAGAACAGATAGTTTAAACTGTTAGATGTAATTAAAGTTTGTTTTAGCAGTTGATAGGTGTCAAGCTAGCAAATTCAAATTTCTCTCAAGTGATTGGAGAGAATCCAAGAATGCAATTATGACTCTATAAAAGACAAGAAGTCGAATTTCATAGGGTTGGAAATTTTCATTAACAAGCATACTATTTTGTTGTAGTAGAGACTATGTTTTTATATTAATACAGAGATATTGGTTTCATCACTCAGGATTCAGAAAGGGTTATTGATGTTTGATATTCTCATGGTTTTCCTCTTTCAATTACTTGCAGTGGCATGAATGTATGTTACTTGGAATTCACTGAACATGCTCTAACTTCCTTCATATGTTCATGAACTGTGTTTATTTTCTGTCCTACTATTTTGTTGATGCATCTAAACCCTGAAATTCCTTGACTTCCATATGAAGCTGATATTCATGTTTTGTGAAAACACATTTGACTCCATAAGCCCAATAGATGTTTTTTGATTAGTAGTACAACCAATTATCCATTTTTATCCATTTTACTCATAGAGTTAGCCATCTAATCCTTATTTGAAAATCATAAACCTATTAAGAGAGCCCTCTCAGGTTGAAGAGGCTAAGCCTCAACTAAAAGTTTGGTTTGAAATAGTTACACTGAGGTAGCCTGACCAACAACCTATCAGGACCTATTTTGGTGATAACAGACTGCGCAGTTTTTATGGAGGACAACTTGCATGGGCTAGGTGGCACATATGGATGGGACCTATTGTGGAGAGGAGCACCCTCTATATATGGAGAGGAGGACATCCATTGTATTCATGCTTGGATTATTATTTTATTTGGTCCATTGAGACTTTGCTTCCTCTTGTTGTTTAGCAGGGTTGCAGTGTTGTTTAGCACAAGGGTGTTCCCGGTCAGGAATCCCTACCTCATCCTCAGGGAAGGAGAGGTTCTTTGGGATACATTTCCTCATTCCTACATTTTTTCCAAGCTACCTCCTTCAGCTACATCACAGTTTCTGTTTAGAGTTGGGTTGTGTTGCAGGGTGTAGCAAAGGAGGATCTCTTTGAGTCATTTCCAGGATTGTTTTTCAATGGAGAGCTTGTTTATCCATTGGAGGATCAGTAAGAAGGACTCCCGGGAAGATTTTCATATCTTTGGCATCATGCCAACCATCTATCATCCCTCACAGCATAGTTTTAGTCCAGATCTGCGTTATTTTCAAAGGCAGTTGTTGGGAGGGTTCATTGAGCTCAGTAGGGGGGTCTATTTCTGAGTAGAGGGATCAGCCTTCTAATTAGAAATACCATTGGAGGAGGAAATCAGTATTTCAGATTTTTCATAGCCTCATTTTATATCAGATCCAGTTTGCAGTGGCACATTAACCCTTGGGTTATTTTTCACATTGTATGTTTTCCGGCATTTCTAGCAATCCTTTCTGGGTTGGCTAGAATTATTGTATTGGAGCCCATATCTTTATTATTGGGCATTTATTTTGTTTCCTTCAGCCATATTTCACGTATGTACATTTTTAGCAGAAGCTACACTAATATAGACTGCGCATTCATTACTCTCCAGCATTCTATATAGTTGCAGCATCTCATGTATCTATTGCTTTGATCATTGGAGACTTGTTCTTATGGCTTGAGTGACATTTTTGTACATTTTTGCTGATCCATTAATAGAATGATGGCTTAATATTGTTCTCTCTCATGACATGATCATATTTTCTGTGTTTACAATATTGTGTTCATGTATTGTTGTAGCTCCACTTTTGGAATATCTTAAGATATTCCCAATAGTGTAGATTTTTCCTATTTTGGAATATTACATTATCACTGATGTCCATAGGTTCTCTAGGGTGATAAGCCTCCATCCCAGTTTTTCCGCCAGATAAAGGGTGAAGGACGAGAGCTCCCTTATTCCCCATCCTCCCTAAGCCTTTGGTCTCGCCACTTTCTCCCATGCCACCCATGGCATTATAGGTTCTACCTTTGATCCTTCCCATAGAAATCTATTACATAGTTTGCTTATTTTTGAGAGCATACCTTTTGGGACCCAAGTTAAGGCAGCCCAATACACCGGGATAGCCAATGCCAGTCCTGAGTTCTATAAGAGTCGGGATTTAAATGGAAACCCACGTACTTGAAACTTTCATTGAAATATTTAACTTCAAATGGGAGCACTTCAAAGATTATATCCACTGTATTCCCTCAAAAACCCTTCCATGGTTATAAAGGATTTTTTACTATTGATGGTTAAACCCGTAGCCTTGAGGAGGAGATCCAACACTGATTTGATTCGTCTGATTTCTTCACTATTTCCATTACTGAATAGAAGGATATCATATACAAAAATAAAATGGATAATGGATAGGTTGACTGCCACTTCAATTCCTTTCAGTTCTCCTCTCCTTTTTGCATTATGGATCATCTAACTTAGGCCTTCTACTGCGAGGAGGAAGAGAAGGGGTGATAAAGGGCAGCCCTAACGAAGACCCCTCTGAACTTGAAAAAAATGAGTTGCAACCCCATTGATCATAATGGAAATACTGGTAGTGGTGATGCACCCCATCACCCAGTTGATGAAATCATTCCCGAACCCCATATGGGTTAGGAGCAGTCAAAGGTACAACCAACTTATTCGATCATATGCCTTAGATAGATAATTTTTCACTATTTCTCTTTTCTTCTTGCTTCTCTTTAGGATGTGTAGAGTTTCTTGAGCCAACCCCACCACCTCATGAATTTTCCTTCCATCCAAAAACAAAAATTGTTCCATATAGATGTTTTTTCCGAGGAAAGGCTTTATCCAAGTGGCTATCACCTTTTCAATGTTTTTTTAAATGTAGGTGCAAAGAGAAATAGGCCTAAAATCCTCAAAATATTTAGGGTCATCCTTTTTGGGGATGAGTGTGAGGAAAGTGGAATTGAAGGGTTGGTGGATGTTTCCCATGATCCTTGACTCTTCTACCACCCCAAGCAGATCCTCCCCTAGGGATTTGAAAAAGTGTTGAAATAATTCCACCATCAATCCATATGGGCTAGAGCTTTTTTCCTTCTGCATTGACTTAAGAATCCCTTCCACCTCCTCTTTTGACACCAAATCCACTATGCTATCATTCCCTTCCTCTTCAATATATCTGGGGAAGAACTGAGCCACTCTGATCACTTCTGCTATTGTGGGCTCTGATGGGGATATGAATAGTGATCTGAAATGATTGCATTCCATACTAGATAGTTCCTTAAAGGATTTTTTCAGTTCCCCCTTCCTCTGATTTCATCCCCCAAATGGTATTTCTATTTTTGCGGCCTTTTGAATAATTCTAGAAGAAACTGGTATTCTCATCCCCTACTGACAGCTAGATTACACTACTTTTGAGGTGCCACCTTTCCTCATTTTCAAGTAAAATTTTATTCCTTGTTGATCCTAGGCTCTTTATCGTGTCCCTCATTTCATTTGATTCATAGCCCGCACCCTCAGGCTTCTCCAAGTGGTCCAATTCCTCATTAATCAATCTAAGGGATCCCTCCTCCCTACATTTTTCGCTTTTTCCCACTCCAAAGTGGCCTTTTTCATCTTTTTGAGGTTCTCCATGAAGTGGATGCTCTTTCTTCCATGTCTAACCTCCTCCCCCTTCCTCTAGGTCTCTCTGAAAATTTGATTGAATGACTCACCCTTGAGCCACGAGGAGTTGAACTTGAAGGGAGATCCAGGTTTCTTGTGGGGGCCCTTGATTTCCAGGAGAATGGGTAGATGGTCTGAGACACCCCCTTCCCCCACCTAGTTTCGAAAGATAGAGGATCGAGGTACCAGCTCCTCTTTAAGAAGAAACCTATCCAGTTTTTTTGCCACCCTGTCCTCTCCAGCTCTTCTGTTCCTCTAGGTGGGTCTTGGTTTGATTAAGTTGGCATCCACCAGGTGTGAAGAGACTATCTTGTTCATGAAAAAATCAGTGAGGGGGTTCACTCAAGCAGAGGAGACCCGAGCTTCACAGAGCCCTAGAGAAAAATTTAGATCCCCTCCCAATATGAGGTTTTGATCTTTCAGACTAGACTTGGCAAACATATTATTCCAGAAAGAGACCCTTTCCACGCAAGGGCCATATACATTAAGAAGCAGGAGGGGGTGGAAGATATCATTGGAGTAGACTTCCATAGCTAAGGCATGGTCCATTCCCCATGAGGAAATATCCTTCAGTATTCTAGAATTTATACCCATCGCCAGACCCCCGGACCTTCCTAGAGAATCTAGGGCCTAAAAGGACCAACCCGGGAACATTCAGCACAAGGCTCCAACAACTTCCTCCCCTGCCCCCAAAGTCTCTTGAAGCATAAGAACATCCAGCTAATAGGACTTCATCAAGGCCCTAAGTGCTAGTTTTTTGGGCTAACTAGAAAAATCCCTGCAGTTGAAAGATATAATAATCATCGGTAACCCAGGGAGGGGGTCTGCGTTGTTTTTTTTTTTTTTTTCCACAGAAAAAAAATCGGTAACTTTTTATTTATAAAATGAAAATTTACATGTAGCAGATGCATTTAAGAATTTTCACACAACTGCCCATAGGGCTCATGTGCTTTGGCACACAATGCATTGTAGCAGGGCTGCCATTGCATTTGGTAGAAAAAAGAAGAAAAATAAAAAGAGTCGAGAGAGGGAGGGCGAGAGAAAACTAGATTGATGGCCCCAAGAAAGAGACCACTGCTACCAGAGAGTGAGTAGCTGACTCACAACTCAGGTTCTCCTCCCCTTCTTCTTCTCGACCTTGCGCCACTCACCCTGGGAAGGCGCAATCGTTGCAAGGACTAACTGATTTTCTTCTATCTGGGTACCTGTGTCCTTGTTTGAATCTGAAGTGTCTGAGGAGTGGTGCCGTTTGATCCCTCCGGTACTCAATTCCTCGCTAGTCTTTTATACCTGATTTGGATGAAGTTGAGAGTCCTTGTTAGCTGCTATGTCTTTCCTTTGGATCTCTTGTCCCTGTGTAGGCTCAATATTCCCTGTGGGAGTAATTTCCTCCTTTGCTTCGGATTCGTCCTCCTCTGAATCAGGAGGGGGATATTGCCACCCTTTTCTCAGTTTCCCTTTCTGTTTATTCTTGCTGTTTGATTTCTTAGCTTCTAGACATGTACTTTGCAAATGTCCTGTCATCCTACAAATTTTTCATCTGAATGCAGTGTTTTCATAATCTAATCCTTGCAGTTAGTTCTATTGCTTGTAGATCAGCATAATATTTTCCGGCATTCCTTTACTTAGATCGACTTCCACGCAGATGCGTGAAAAAGTGTAAATCCTCTCCTCAATTCTCTCCATATCTATTTTGATGTATTTCCCTATACTGTTCTCGATTCCCTCCAGGACCCATTCACTCTAGAAGTGAAGGGGGAGGTTATATAACTGGACCCAGACCGGCATTATGGAGATAGTCATGGTGTTTGGGTCAAAATATAGAAACCATGGGGTCATAAAAAGGCCCGTTGTTCCCCAAAACCATGGTCCTGCTCTGATGATTGTATCTCTGGCTTCCGGAGATATAAAATTAACAATGAAAAACCCTTTGGAGCAGAGGTGTATATCACATTCCATGGTCCATTGAGTGAAGATCCAGTGGAAGAGGTCCATTGGCTTCAGCCAGAAACAGTTAAATCGACAAATTAAATCTTGGGTTTCATATATCTTGACGTACTCTTCTGTTCCTAAAAAATAAATCTTTAGGGCAGGGGTTTTCCCAAGCTGATCCACTATATATGGCCTAGGTGTATATCCTCCTTGATCTGGAGGTGACCCTGTAGCTTTGTTACCCAGTAAGATATTTTTATAGGAGAGGCCTCCATTAGGTTGTTGCTGGGTTGTGGATTTTTTCCCTTTATCTCCTCCTATAGTACTTGATATACCCTGGTACGCAACACCCCCTCTCAGCCGAAGGTTCAGTACGATGGTTGTTTCTACGCTAATTTCATAGTTCTTCAAGGATCTACTATCCTGAAGAGAGCGGCTACCACTGACCAAGTATTGGATCTGGACAGGGTATCCCATCAATCTCCATATTTGTTGTTTCAGCTGCAGAATGGTATTGTCTACATGTACCAAAACTAAACAAGATTTACCCACAGGGGGTTTGATGAAAATCTAAAAGCAGTTTAATGTTACCTATTGCCTGTGATCTGAATGTAATAACGGCCCATGTCGCTACTCTGGATCAAGTTGCAAGAAAGAGGGCTGCTTCCACAGTGAATGCAGATTTGGCCATTTCCTTGCCTCACGCTGAATCCGAGGAATCGAGGCTCGTTCTAAGCCTATGGAATTTAGCAGCAAGACTGTCATCAGAAAATTACCCTTGGATTTCTTCTTTCTTGTGAAAAAATCTACGATTCCATCCTGGATCTGATTTTCCAACGCCCACTGGTCGCTGATCAGGGCTATGTCTCTGGCTTCTATGTCTAGTGGCTCCTCTCGACTGCTTGAGGTAGGGTAACAAGCCCTTAGATGGAACAGTAGATTCAGACTTTCAGCGTGAGAGCCAACCAGAAGTTCCCTGACGCGCGCTATCTTTACCTCCCTTACCAACTGTGTCGACTGGGTCTCTTCGAGACGCTGCACCTCTTGGCTTACCAGAAGTAGCAGAGGAGCAGTAGATCGAAACACTAGTTGCTGGCCATTTTCTGCAGGGCGGCGCTCTGAAAGCACGGATCTAAGGCTAGAGCTAGATCCTTCTCCAAAAACACTTATATTCATAAACCCTTGAGATTCCTTACAGTTTTCGAAGGGCTTTCTTCCCCCGGCTACGTTGGTCTCCTTGCCCTCATTAAAATGGCCATATGCCAAAACATTTTCATCATCTTCATCGCCCAAGAGAGACAAATCTAGTGGATCTGGCTGGTGATAGACCCTTATTCAAAGCTCGTCCCTCTTCTTAGGTCCTTGATCTGGGTATACAGCTCTCGATTTGTGTTTGCTAGCTCCTGTAGCTAGGAGCCAGAGTTCTAGACCAAAGGCATAAGCCAGAGCCACTTCTGGTGCAGCGAGGGATTCTGAACCTCCTTTTATCTTTGAAGCAGAAAAATCTGGAATGAAGGCTACTATGTTGACGCTGAGAGAAAACTTCCCCAGGGCTACAGCTCCAAGATCGGCTTCCTCGGCGGCGGTAGAGATCTGCGAAGCCCTAAATGAAACCTTTATTGTAGCCATCGTTTCTGTTTTGGAAAAAAATCGTCAGTCATATATTTTCCAAATGCCCTGTGTCTTTATGTGCCCGAGTTTGCGCTGTTCTAAGCACCCATAACAGAGAAATTTGTTTCCCATCAGCAAGGTCAAGTTTTTCCCTAACCTGGGCTTTGGATAGGTTGGATTTCTGACCCCTTGAATTTATGGGGCCGACCAAGAGAGGCTGAGGTCCAAGACCTCCCACCACATTCTAAGGCGTAGGCTTCTTATCCCTAGACCTTAGGCTATAAGGAGGTTTCTCAAGAGGGAAGGACAAGGAGGGGGGAAGCTCAGGGCCCAGGATGATAGGGGTAGTAATGAGGAGATCAGGAATAGAGGTAATGATACTGTCCAAGGTCTTCAACATAGAATTCATTTGCATATATTCCATTAGGACAGGCTTGGAGGGACTAGGGCTTGAAAGAGAAAAATTATAAGTAAACATAGAGGTGCATGGAGAGATGACATGGTCCAGGATCGTACCCTCCTACTGAGGTGCCGAGGCCACAACATCTAGAGGATGAGAGGGAATTGGAAGCCGATACTCCTACGAGATTGGTATGATGGGACTTCTTGGTTATGTCTGCATGTCTTGAGGTCCATCTTCTGGCTGCTGCCCACTTTCTCCCTCTAAACCTTCCATCATCTCCCTTTCGACTTCTCTTAGATCCTCTACTTCTTATGACCCTTCTAGAATTCGGATCACCCTCTTCTGCTTCCTTCTTCTTCGGTGGCCTATAGGAAATTCCTTAGCCAGGTGACCATATTTGTGGAAATGGTGGTAGCAGAAGGGCATATGGTCATATTCAAGTATCTGTGTGAAAGCAAGGTCCTTTTACTTTAGGTGTATCTCCTCTGCTAGACCTTCTTTTGGGTTAAGACTGACCAGAATTCTTGTTGCACTCTTATCCATGGTCTAAAGGTAAGACATATCCACTTCCAGGAACTACCCAAGGGTGTTCCCTATTGATCTAAAGGCTGATTTCATCCAGAAATGAATAGGCAGTCCCGGAAGTTTAACGCACATGGGGGTTTCCTCAATTTTCTCCCTTTATGCATAAAACAATCGATTGCACTTCCTGAATAATATAAGCCATTTCCCAAAGTTCCAATTACGCCTCAACACCCATTCCAATGATTCGTTCTTAGAAATTTGATCATAAACCACCCTCGAGCAAGGGTTTGGACTTCAACCTGTCTCTCTGGAGCCTCTAACCACACTTTTGTGGTCCATTACGAGATGTACTTTGTCGTGAATTTCCTCCCTTGTACACGACCTACTAGAATTTTTTCGACGACTTCCATTACTTCGTCTATATGAATATAAACCCTAAGGACACAACATGGGCTCTCCTCCTTCTTCCTTTTCAACTTAGCTTTATTTCTCTTATTTCATGCAACCCCACTCCTTCCTCCTTCCTCACCCTCTAGCGGGATTTTGACAGCATCTGGCCCTTCTGATTCAAGCGACCCAGGTTGACCTTCCATCTAAAGAATGGGTTTCTCCCGATAAGTGCCCCCTCCTACTTGACCGCTTATGGCCCCAGCGCCATCCTGCACCTCCACTTCTCTATGAACACCTGAGCACTTCTCTTGTTCCTCAGCTTGACTTGTGGGTCGAAACCCACCTTCAAATCTGATCTCTGTCTCCTATTTGCAAGTAGGGTTTGGAAATGGACCTTTTCCCACCTCCGGCCAAGATCCCACCACCTCACAACCCTGAAAAGGATGTCATTCCTCAAAATGCCAAGTCTCTTTCCACTAAAAGGGACTTTTGTGAGAAAAAGAGGCGTCCAAACAGACTCCTCTAACCAGTTCCCACTTTCTATAGCTTTCTTCCAGAAAGGCCTTCAGCCCCACCTTTCCTTGTATCCCACAGCTAGCAACAATATATTCCAACCCCCCGAAGAAAAAATAATTATTTAGGTCGCCGAGTAAGGAGGTACTTACATGAATAGTCGTGATGTCTGCTTCTGCTGCTGACCCAATATTTGCAAGCTTCTGATGCCGGCCAGATCCTCTATCTACCTTCCAAGCACAGTTGAAGGTACTTAGAAGACTTTCCTCTAAAAACCCAATTCCGTTCCCTATGCCCCAGGCCTCCCTCGAACCTCTGAGCTTTGACCCAACTCCACTGATCACCAGAATATACCTCTCGAGGTTTTTCTCCGATAATTCCTAACCCAGACCGCAAGAAGATCTTCAGGCTCGAGGTCAAGGTCTACAGAGTCTCGTTCATTAACCATGGTTCATGATTATGTTAACAGTTAAAAACCCCCCTTGATAGCGCAGGGCCACCTTCAAACCCGTGCCAGCATGCTTACTCCTCAGTGTGGAAATAGGATTAGAGGCATAACCAGCATAGAATTCCATCCTAAACCCTCTGCCTCTCGTTCCATGGCTCTTGTTCCGATGCACGGCGTGGGTTTCTGCGATGAGACCAGGTGTCAACCGTACCCTGACAGCCCGAGACGGTTGTCTCATCCCTACTGCCTTTGAACCGTCACCTGGACCGTAACTGAGAGCACCAGTGTTTGCCTCCCGCCACCATGGTTGGGGTTTGGAGCTCTGCCATCGCCTTCCATCACTTCTCCTTTTGGATAGCTATCTCATTACTAAAAACATTATAAATAAGATAAATATTTGAAATAATTTTTAAAATAATAATTTTAATTAACGATAAAATGCATCAATATAAGAACAATTATAATTATTATGCATATAAGTTTGGATTACTTTAAACATTTATGTACGAAAATTTTGGGTATAGGTTTATATTCTTTAATACTATAATTATATATGAACTGCTATAAGCACATATATGGAAAATTTTCATGGATATGGTGAGATGACTCTAGGGTTTCATTACCTAACTGCCCGCTCCAAAGCTATAAATTTTATTTATATGCTAATGGTGATAAATTCATAACGGTAACATTATAGTGAATTTGTTATAATTCGTGGACAATAAATGGTAAAAGAGTTTTCTATATCAACAAAATTTAGAAATAGTTATTTTTTTAATTAGAGATTATGAATTTTTTTATCTTTAAGATATTTTATGACAATATAGGATAAACTAGTGCAGTTGTAAGGTCTTTCCCTACCAACCATCAACAATATAGATAATAATATAGATAAGTAGAGGTCACATTAATCACTAATACTCGTTTTTTTTTTTTTTAACATTACTAACTTAGTTATCATGTAATAATGTTGCTTCATCTATTTCAATATAAGAATATCACATAAGAAGTCAAGGATAACTTTATCTTAAAACTAATTCCAAAACACATTTCCTCTCAATTTTAAAAGATGATACCATGTTCTCTTTTCATACTTTTACATGAGCTCTAAGTAAGATTGGGAATAAATTCCACCATAATGCCATGTGCGAACATTAAGTTAGGTCAACCTATCTAGTATCCTAAATTATGCTAAATAAGCCACACTTATTGACTCTTGATATCATAACCACAAAATTATCATGTTTATATTACAAAAATCACATATAACTGTATGAATATTAACCTACCTATAACAAGGTAATTGGGGGAAGAATATGCCTTTCTTCATGAGTAAATCTAATAAATATAATATGTTTATGAAATGGAATCACAAAATATATTGACCCAACAACATTTCCAAACTTATCAATTAAAAATTTCTCAATCTCAATTATTATGGAAATGCTTCAATCATGAAAATTGTATAATGAATGTTGTAGCAAGAGCAACTCCTATTGCCAATTCAGAAGCATATTATTCTTCTAAAAGTGCCAAATAAAACAATGGACTTGCCAAAATTGAGCACACTAGTTGTTTTCTATAGCCATTAAAACATAATTGCACCTCTGAATACTTGAAACTTAGATGAAACTTATTATGCTCACTTGCATAAATCCAACAAAATTAGTCACACTAAAATTGTTTCCAACAACAACCCTTCTTTCTTAATGAAATATTTCGATAATAAAACTAACAACTATCATATTCTCCATTCACGCTTCATTAGTTTATTAAATTCATTTTCACATTCTTACAAACTTGATGACATAGGAAGCTACATCCATTAAATAATCTATTCATAAATATTCTCGTACATAAAAGCTACAGTAAGTAGGACATTTACTCTAACAAATTATATGCACAAAAACTACATCCATTGAAGTTTTTACAAACACTTTGCAAACATGCAATTTATAAGCTACAACCATTGAAGCCTTTTGACAAACACTTTGAAAACATGCAATCTACAGCCATTGAGGCCTTTTGACAAACACTTTGCAAGCATGCAAGCAATCTACAACCATTGAGACATTTTTTCAAACACTTGGAAGCCATAATCTCTTAAGGAAATTTGACATGAATCTAAGATTCTCCCTCAACTTATTAGCTCATAAAATTTATAAATTAATTCTTCAAATCACAAAATATTAAAATGGGGGCTAAATCATCTTATTTTTTTCACCCAAAATTTGACAACAGGCGCACACAGTGGGCAACAACAATCTGCAAAATTGCCCAGATTTATGATCTGGGTTTCAAAAAGTGTTTTTTTGGAATCAAGCCAGGGGTTATAGGTATTTTTTGTATGGATACCCCCTGATGTTAAGGTGATTCACAACAAACACAATCAACGATGCGATTTATTAAAACAACAAAAAAAACAATTTCTACTACCTCATTTATCAATTGTATCAAACAATTAGTGTGAAAACTTCAACTACAACCGTACATGGAGAAACGAAACCCGAATTTATGCTGATATTATATTTTCATCAACTCATGAAAACTTGCTATGAACAAAAATTCATTATAAACTGAACTTAAAAACTTTAACAACACATTCTTGTTTTAATACCTCCTACATGTACATGCTCAACTACAACTACCATTCATTATTGGTTAGCCTAGGATTAACTCTATAAATATCTCACAAACATTCACAATCTTCAGTTCCAATAAATTGAAATTTATACAACACTTTAAACTAGTAATAACTGAAATATCAAGGATTCTTATGAACATACCTGGTTGTGTATTTATACAAGTCCAAAAGGATGGGAATATTCTCCAGCTCCAATGAGAGTATGCATATCCTTACCAACTCATTGTGACCATCCAGTTTTCCACCCAACCATATCCAGGGAGAACTTCTCCCCCTGGAACCCCCCTGCCATAAGAGCTCAGGAATAGTACCAAAATATAGCAGTAAATAGATATCCAAGGAAAATTGAGGAAGATAAGTTTCACTTCATCCCAATACAGCTCATGGTTAGCTCCACCATGTAGAGCTACTTAGTAATTTATTTTAGGAATTTCAAATTCATTTCGAAAGATGGATACTCTCCAAGTCTCTCCATCTCATAATATTTTTCAAATCTCTCAAACCCTTGGTATCACAATGCACCTCCTCAAGTGAGAATACATGAGACACATATATAGGAGGAGCAAAAAATTATTTTCATAAAAGAGGATTAATATGCATTCCTTGTATTCCATTTAGAGGAGTGTAACTCGTGCCATTAAGGAGAAGTATGCATGCCTTAGTTAAGGAGAGTGTAACATATGCATTAAAGAGAGTGTAAGAGGAATATTTTATGACATGTCTTTAATGAGTGTAAGAGGAATATGCATTTCTTTGATGAGTACATAAAAGAGAGTGTAATGTATTATTAAAAGAGAGAGAGTTACATAGAGTCATGAAAATCATCAAGGAGAGAGGTGTCGAGTGATTGAGGAGATATAATTCCCTTTTAATAATAATATAATAGTCTCATAAAAGATAACAATAACATTAATAATATTAATAATATTGAGAATTAATTCAACATCGAACTATTAGGATTAATCAATGATAAGTTAAGTTATTTTCCTTTAAGTATACTTTATTACCCATTGATTGGAGGTGATTTACTATTTTTGGAAAGTCATACTTGAGATGCTAGACATGACTTTCTATTTTTATAAAGTCACTCCAAAATTATTAGGAATGAGATTTTATTGAGAAAATTCATCCCTGAGCTTCCCATGAGTGGTATTTTTCTTTTGGATAATAGAGGTTCTGCACACCTATCACATGTATCTCTGTGCCTTAGTAGATTGAGGAATTCACGCCCCAATCTACTCTAAAGATCCAAGATTCCACACCTTGATCTTTTTAAATATTTAGGACTCCACGCCCTAAACACTTCATTATAGATCCAAGACTCCATGTATTTATCTTTCATGGATTTAAGACTCTACACCCTAATCCTTTTATTATATATCCAAGACTCCACGTCTTTATATTTCATGGATTTAGGAATTCATGTCCTAATTTTCATGGCTTCTCATCTACTTTTCTTTGAAACTCCGCGCTTCAGACCTTAAGGTATTGATTTTGAGCTCATACCCATTTGATTTTTCATTGGTAATCTCTTCTTCCAAGACCTGCACACATCACAATCTCATAGATCAAAGGAATCAAATGAATTTCATAATCAACTTATTCACATTTTACCAAGGATTGAGCATGACTTACATAGTCATTTTTATTTTAGGTAACTGACTTCTGCATTCATTTATAAGTCGAGCATCCTTGTTGGAAATGACCAAGTCCCCTGCAACATCATGCTTAGTATGATATTAAGCACATATAATCATACAAATAATGTATCATCCATAAATCATAATTAACCATATGTTCCACATAACCATGATCATCCATGGATCTATGTGTCCAAATCATGGATCACCATCCATGTCATACACCTATGTCAAAACTAGGATATTGTTGATGGGTAAAAATGACTCACCAACAGTGAGGGGATCTCCCCGATATAGAATCCCAACTAGAATCTACACTATTTGTTGTAGGGATCCCATCCGGTATGTTGGCCCGATTGCCATCATATTGGTAAGAGATATGCCTTTTCTTGGACGAAGAGGAGACTCACAGTTATGTGAATGTATGGATGTTGAACGAACCACAGTCAATGATCGATGAATACCCTGTAAAACAAAATACCATAGATAGCAGAGTGAAATTTAAATCATAAGACTTAAGAGAAGAATTGTTAGAAAAACTTCACTAAGATCATACTTGTACTGAGATCCACTTAAAAATATGAGAAATAGTTCACTATGATCAACTGTCTCTTTTATCATCTAAGCACATTTCAATAAATATCTAGGCATATATCAGCGACCAAGGTCATTAACATATCCCTACATTTAAACCATCATACATCATCCACATACCAAAGAAACTCAAATAAATAGACAATGCATCAACATAAATGTACACCAATTAGTTAAAGAAAATATCATTCATTCAAAATTAATATATTCATGGCATCATCACACAAATAAGCCTTCGTTAGATGCAACAGTGAGATCCAAAATACTCCTTTGTATCCATTCCCAGAATTTACATTCAATTCTATACAATTATCTCTCTCGAGAGTCCAAGCAAAAAATATTTTACAATCTCTCACGAGGTAGTACATATAGGGCAAAAATGAATTTTGGGTTACCATGCTACCTTTCATCTCCCTGACTGTTGGGATGACTTGTGACTTGGAGACATCTATGACCTGCGACCTAGGTCGAGCAACGACCTGCGACTTGGAAGGATTTTCGACTTGTGACCTAGGAGGAGTTGCGACTTGCTACCTGAGCCTTACAACCCTTGCCATCCTATTGGTCTTTTGGGGAGAATATTGGTGATCGTTGGAATATATTAATCACTATTAAATTACTAATACGGTACACATAAATTATCAATCGAGGGACGTATTTTATTTCAATGACAGCTGCATAGACTGTGCTGATACATCAAACCAGAAGCAAATCCAAATAAAGAGAAATCCTTGTTGAATTAAATGCTAGAAGGAATCGCTCATGCAGAAATAAAAAGATCTACAGGAATATAATCATGCCTCAATTAACTATACCTAGCGCGCCACACAACAATTACCTAGCTGGTATCTCTAATCACATCCGTGTAACAACATAATAATATTGAAATTGAAGCAGATCTACTCACAGCCAGAACAACAGAAATATCACTTCCACCAATACATAAAGAAAATAAGAAATATGTACAACTACCTTAACTGCTACAGTCCCTACTAAAGAGGAGGGCCCTTCCTCCCTAGCAGGGCATAGGAAGAGAAAGAAACTTAAACAGAAACTAAACCAGACAATGCATGCAACAACATCAACGTGATAAATTTGTATTAATGTGGCTAAAATTAGAGATCCAAATTAATACTGTTCTCCGCTAACCTTTTGACCTCAAGGGTCGAGAATTATATAGTGGTTACATGTTTAGAAAAATGAGGGATGAATCAGTCATGAGAGTCTTATAATTCTCATGTTGATCAAAATAATATTCATATAGTTACAACCACTTCTTAATAAAAAGTCTGACTGGAAGAATATAAATTACAATCAAAACTGCCTAAAATTTGTCATCCTAAAATAAAATACGTAATGACTTCTACAACTATCCATGGAAAATGACAATTGTAGCATAACAACAATTGTAGATAGGTTAGCATCCAGAAGTTGACAATGTCCAGTCAGAAGTACATTTGTAATAGCAGTTTATATAGTGGGTTTGTAACAACATCGTGACGTAACAGCATCGTGGTGTAATAGCTCACTGTAACAGGGCACTTTCAATGCTTCTGTACGCCTCATGATCTAGTTATTTTGTGCTTAAAATAACATCTGGAAGGAAAACAAAATATCAAAGAACTTCTTCCAACATTTATCCCAGTTAGTCATAAAAAAAGACATGATACATCATAATAATTGATGAAACGGAAATATAATGAAAATAAGGTAAAAAAACACTATTTAAAATAGAAAGGCAAGAAAAGAAGAAAAGATAGTCCCAATGGTTGTAGTCATAATGTAACAATGGGGGAAACAGATGTAGGAAATAAGTAAAAAACTGGCACCAAACATCTCCCCCAAGCTGAAGCACTTGCTTGTCCTCATGAAAAATATCATCTTCCATGAGAATATCTCCGGTGCAGGTCAGTGAGGTCATAAGCGCTGCCTGTGTCTTCATCGGCAAACCTGTACCCTTGAGTAGCCATCACCTGTCGTACCCAAGACTCTACTTCATACTTGCTCAATTCATAATGAATCTGGTAATCATCTATTGGCAGCCAAATCAAATGTAATTTTAATCTTATCCCAACCCAGGAAGTTCCAAGGGTCTGTATTATTTCTGCATATGCTGGTACATGTGTAACAACTACCACAAAGTGCTGAAATCCAAAAAATTCCCCCTTCAACAGCTCAACGCTGCTGGCTTCTGTACGTTTCAAACACCCAGTTAGAGCCCAAATCTTCATTACTGAAAACTGATTAATGCAGAAGTTCACAAACCTTCTTCTGTAAGTGGCAGTAGGTTCCCTTATCGTAGTAGTGCTTAGAATTCTTCTAAATTCCCGCCTTAACTCGGCGGCCCGTCCTGGTTCTTCCTAGATCTATAATGTTGTATTTTCTTCATTGGCATCCATAGATTTGGTGAAAAATTTCCACTCAATCTTATTCCTCATGAATGACACAAAGGCTCGTGACTGAAAATCCCCCATGTAGGAGAATATAGTCACCACAATTTTCATACTTATGTGCTCACAAATAATATTATGAAAAAATAACTCACACATCATGCTTTGTTCGTCAAATTTAGAAGCACGAAAGACATCTAAAAATGTGTGAGTGGAAAAAAACAGATAGGGCTTGTTCTCCATGATGGCTTTTAATTGAAACAGGTAATAGCGTTCCCATAGGAAAATAGGGTAAGATGGGGAAGGTCGCCTACACCCCAAAAAATTGAGGGCAAGCTCATGGATTTTTTTTCTTATCCAAAATCAGATCCTGAACCTGCTACTGTAACAGTAACAACTATTCCTCCTACTTCTTTACAACTTCCTTCTGCTTATACTCTTCCTAACTTTTCTTCAACTCTTCTTTCATCCATTTTTCGTGTAAAACACTTATCTCTTTCTAATGTTCTTTCAATGATATCATCCCCTCCCGAAGGAATATTGCTTCATGTTTACACTTCTGCAATTCAGAAATCAACAAATTTTATCGGAACTCTATCCTGTGACAGGACCCAACGTTCCTCTAAATTCAACATCAAATTCAATAATGAGTGTAACAGCCTCCGTTGGATGGGTCTTCTCCACCTCTAATGCTAGTTCTTGTGTAACAACAACTTCATCACTGGGTTCTTGTGTATCAACCCCTTCATTTTCGCCTAGAGTAGCCTCTGTGTCCACTGTTGGTTCTTCTGTAATAGCAGTGGCCTCCACAAGTTCTTGTGTATTTGCCTCTAGGTCAATCACTATGGAAGGCTCTGCTTTAACTGTTGGTTCTTTTGTAACAAAAATATCCTTAGCAAGTTCTTTTGTAACAACTTCCCGAAGTTTTGTTTCTGTTTCCGTTGGGCTAGTGTTTTCCCCACGGACCTTATATGCTACTGCTTTTAGTCCTTGAGAACATGATGTGCATACAGATACTAATATTTCCTTCCCCTCAAATGATATTTATTTCAACTATTCATTTTCCTTTCTTAAATTTTCAAGTTATAAAAGCAGAACATGAGTTTCGTCCTTACCTAACAAGGAGGGTTCTCCTTCTCCTTCTTCTAATCCTTCTGATTATTTCTTCTTTTCAGCTGTGGGAAATGGTTTTTTTGGCAAGTTAACTCTCACCCTCTGTTTTGGCCATCTGTCCCCAATTGGCTTGTCAGTGGGTTATTTTCCAATCCTGACCCTGACGGGCCGATTCTGGACCTCAACTTTCACATGAATTCCTTCTGAAGTTGCGGCCCGTTTTCTCCAGCTTGTCCTAGGCCTTTTTCGTTTAAATTCTTCCCAACTCCTTCCTTTCTAGTTTAGGGCATCCAAAACAATCAATTTAATAAGTCCATGATTGGTCACACATGCTTGTAGATGTGTTGTTGTCTTCACCGCCGCTGCCATATGCTTAATGTTTCCCAATAGGAAAAATGGGAGGTTGATCTTCTATTGATGCGGAAGATGATTTAGTATAGGGAAATGGTAATTGAAGATGATTGTGGATCTTCCCTCACAAGTATTGTACTTGATTAGGCCCAAGGCGTAATTAGCCAAAGGCTAGGGGAGTGATAATTTGTCAACTCCTCTCCCCTTCTTTTCCAGTTTTTCCTCCCCTTCAAGAAAATCTTCCTTCAAAGAAGGATCATGAATTTTCTTATTGAACCATATCTATCCTTCTGCTGGAAATGTGGTCACTCAGGCAATAACTTCTTCTATCACTTCAATTTGCAGGCCCCTGACTAGAGTATGGTGGTTATTCAAATTCTTAGCGAATTAGATTGCAATAGTCTCATCTGAGCCTTCCAAATTTTGAAAATATTCAATCCACCGGGTGTCCCTAAACACCAGATAAGATTTGAGACAGTTCTGTAAAGCTTCCATGGAGTCTGGCTCATGTCTTACTACTGCTCCTCCCATCTTGATGTTATTCTGAATCACTTCTTAAGCTCAACCGACTGTAATTTCGTTGCACTACTCTCGGCACCCTGATCTTCTTATCTCGGATGAAGAGTTTCGAAAGAGGATACAAGACTTCAGCTAAGGCAGGTGATGGGAGGTGAAAGGATTTTCGAATTACCAAATTTTACTTTGCACATTCCTACATAAATTTCTAATTATGGAAGTAACGGGATTTAAGTGCAAATGCCTTTTCCGATCGGACTTGGTAATAATTGACTATCGTGCTATTTAATTCAATGCATGTGGGGTTAATAATGGTTTCATGAATATGGATTTCTTGCAATTATTATGAGATTTTATCCCACCCTGCTTTAATGGTGACGGCTGCCCACGGCCGTCACGGGAATATCATCCCATTAATCACCAAACTATTAAATGATGTCGTTACCTTTTTGAATGACGTAATGAAATGATGTGTGTTGGGTGTGGAGCCTGATTATCTTGTTTACTTTGTATCACATCATTGGACCCCTGTACCTTAAAAAGGGGCGGCAACGCTGCCCATAATTAATCGCTGCCATGGGGGGTCCAGGGGGGGCGACAGCGCTTTTTGGAGCCCCCCCCTGGCGGGAATTTCGGGGGCAGCGCCCCCGAAGCTAAAAATGTAAACTTGCCTTGTAAAATTATAGTAATTTCTAGTCAATCTGGGTCGTTCATTAGGCAAATGATCTGACGATAGAAGTTATGTTTAGATTAGGGTTTTTGGCCCTAGAAGCAACCCCTCGCTTTTATGAGGGTATTGTATTGCGGTTATGTATTGTATGTGTATTATTTGAGCGAGAAACATAGAGGGAGACTGTGAGAAAGAACAGAGGATATTACAATGGATCTGCTGTAGGTTTTGTCTTTTCATTTTGCTGGATAATAGAAAGGAAGGACTGGCTGTTCGGGGTGGACGTAGCCCAAACTGGGTGAACCATGTATATCTGTGTCTCTCTGGATTTTTGTGTTTTTTGTGTGCTTATATTTTCCACATATTTTATGTGTTGCATTGCTCCATCGTATATAATTTTCTAACAATGTGGAGAAGGGATTTGAATTGATGGCATAACCACTTTCAATGATCGTGTTGGTCACGCTTGAATGTTGTAATTATTGTTGCATGTGATGAAATAGGAAACACTATTCATGGTTGTTGTTCGTTACATGTGTAACATCCAAGATAGCCTTTGTATTATTCTTCAGAAAACATGATGATTAGGAAAAATAGATACATAAAAGAAACAAATAAGTAACATCATCTTGTAAAATATATCGGGAAGGAAGGATGATATTTTGGAAAAGGGAAAAAAATTGGGTGTAACAACCGCCACAGAATTGGTTTTCAATTGTTACAAATTGTCTGACTATGCCCCGAAAAGAGGTTTTCACAATCAGATTTTTATTATTATTTTTATTTTTGTTATTTATGTTTTTATTTTTCTTTTTTTTCTTTTTTTTTAAAACAGGTGTAACAACTTCCACAAGGGTGGCTTTCAACTGCTGCACTTATTATAATTTCAAATTTCATGCTGCACAGGGCAACATTCCCCTGCTACTATAACATAAAGATCAGAGTCCGCGACAATGTTAACAAATGATTCCTTCAAAGCAGGTTGATGATATACCCTTAGACGGTTCCCATTAACCAGTAATAGTGTCTTGGCATTGTCAATGGTGACAAATTGTACAGTCCCATTATTAAATACCATGTCTACTTTGTAAGTACCTAGCCATCTGGTGCAGCGCTTGCCTTTGAAATCCTTGAATCTTGAATCAAACAAGAGATCCAAATCTCCTTTCTGTAATTTCTTATTCTTAATGAAAATGTCATGCCATCTAGCTCTTTGCTGCTAAATGATCTTTGTATGTTGAATGGAAACCAATCGTTTCTCTTCCAACTCATTGAGTTGGTTCAATCTTTGTCTTTGCGTTGTGCTTGAATCCAAATTGAACTGCAATGTTGTTCTTAATGTCTTTATTTCGAACTCTATGGGGAATAAAGGATTCTTACCATACACCAATTCATATGGTGAGAAGCCTGTAGTATTCCTCCATGTTGTTCTATAAGCCCACATCACCTTTGGAAGTTTCTCGGCCTAATTTCTTGGGTGGATGGCTACTGTCTTTGTTAAAATTCCCACAATAAATTTGTTGGTGCTCTCCACTTGACCATTTTCTTGTAGGTGATAATGTGAAGTGATCCTTTGATGAATTTCATACTTCTCAACTAGCTTCTGTATCAAATGATATGTGAACTAAGGCCCTCTATCCATCACTATCTCCATGGGTATCTCGAAGTGAACAAAGATATATTCGAACAAGAAGTCTGAAAAAACATGCTTTGTAGCTCTAGTTAGTGCCTTTTCTTCGACCCACATTGTGAAATAGTTGGTGCAGACCAATATGTATGATATTTGCTATGATGAAGGATTAATTGGCCCTACAAAATCCAGGGCCCATTTCTCAAATGGTTCTATCACTATATGAGGCTGTAACAACATCTCATCTGATTTCAGAGGCTGGCCCATCCTTTGGCAGCTATTACATCCCTTCAAAAAATTCTTAGCATCCTGGAATATAGTTGGCCAGTAGTACCCTGTTGATAGTACTTTATATCCCATCCTTTTGTCAGTGAAGTGCCCTCCACAGGGTTCCTCATGACAAACTTTCAAGATATCAAAAACCTCATCTTCTCTAACACACCACCTGATCTAAAAGTATGGCTTAGTGTGATAGAGATTGCCTTCTATCCAGGAATAGGTAGCATTTTTTTATATGATCTTCCTCTTTTCTTTGGAAGATAAATGGTGTGGGAATTTTCCTACAGAAAGATAATTGGCTATATCTTCATACCACCGTGAGTGAGTAGATATGGAAAAAAGATATTCATATGGAAAAGAATCCTCAGTAGGAGTGCAATCATCACCTATAGTTAATTTGGAAATAAAATCAGCAACCTTATTATCTTTCCCAGGTTTATCTAAAATAGTGATATCAAATTCCTGTAACAACAATAATCCTCGTGTAACTCTACCATTGGTAACAGGTTTATTCATTAAAAATTGGATTGCAGCATGATCAATGTGTACAAATAATTGATACCCAGTGATGTAGTATCAAAATTTGTTGATAGCATGCACGACTACTAGGAATTCTTTCTCAGTCATTGTATAGTTGAGTTCAGCTGAAGTTAAATTCTTGCTGATGTAGTAAATGGCATAAGGTTTATTTTCCTCTAGCTGCCCCAAAACAACACCTACAGCTATGTCAAATGAATCTGTGGCGATATGGAATGGCAGTCTCCAGTTTCATCCTCACAAAATAGGTGCAATTGTTACACAGTTCTTTAACTTCAAAAAGGCTTGCTCACACTTTCCTGTCCACACAAATTTTGCATCTTTCATGAGCAAATAAAATGAAGGAGATGAAATCTTTGAAAAAATTTCTATAAATCTCCTGTAGTACCCTGCATGTCCCAAAAAAATACGTACCTCTTTTTGAGTTCTAGGAGTTGTTATTTTCAAGATTACCTCAATTTTTGCAGGGTCTACCTTGATTCCATCTTTAGAAATGAAATGTCCCAGCACAATTCCCTCAGTCATCATCATGTGGCATTTCTCCATGCTCAAAGCAACATTAGTTTGTTCACAACATTCCAGCACCTTTTCCAAATTAACTAATGTTGTTTCATAGGAATCCTTGTAGGGTGTAAAGTCATCCATGAAATTTTCAAGACAATCATTGAAGAGATCCGAAAAGATACCCAATATTTCCCTTTGAAAAGTTGTTGGCGCATTGTAGAGGCCAAAAGGAAGGACTCTGTATGCGAAAGTACCCCACGGGTAGGTAAAGGTTGTCTTGTCTTGGTTTTCTGGGGAAATCTCTATTTGATTACAGCCACTGAACCCATCCAAGAATGAAAATTACTTTTTCCTAGGGAGAGTATCCAGGACCTGTCAATGAATGGTAAAGGGAAATGGTCCTTTTGGGTGGCTTTGTTAAGCTCTCTATAGCCTACACAAACTCTTCACTTGTCATTATTTTTTGGAAAAATGACAAGCGGAGACACCCACTGACTGTCAGAAATGGGGTAGATGAAATTAGCATCAAGGATTTTCTGTAATTCCTCTTTCACTATCTCCTTAAGTATGGGATTCATTTGGCCTTGCGGTTGTCTAACTGGTTTTAAACCCTCTTTAAGGTAAATGTGGTGAGTGCATAGGCCAAGGTGGATTCCTTTCATATCAGTATAGTCCTACGTAAATGCTTTTTTATATTTATGTAACAGTTGTATCAGAAATCTGTTTTGTTCAGTAGTCAAGTTAGGATTGATTTTTAAATATTTCCCAGACTCAATTTCAACAAGACTATTGGCAGTATGCAGAGTAGTTTTCAAATGTTCAATAATTGCATCATCTACCTCATCTTCTTCCCCTAGATCTCTAATAGAGGCAAAAGAGAGTGAATTTATAATAAAACCATTAATAATATCATCCTTCTTTTCATCCTTAAAGTATTGTAATTTTCCAAGTGTGAGGAGAGGTAGGGAAAAATCAGATTCAGGTTCAAATTCGTCCCACTAGGGACTATTCAAATCCATATGCGGTTTTGCTGGGGGGTAAAGGTTCAGGTTCTTAGTGGACTGCCCATCTAAGATCACCATAGATCCGGACCTACATCTGATATATGCGTTTGCAGTGGCTAGCCACGGTCTTCCCAAGATTAAAGGATGACCCCCTAGGTTGGATTTGGTTTGTAAAATCAGAAAATCAGCCAGATAATTCCAAGAAGCTACAGTGATCACCACATCTTCTATCATTCCCTCGGGCTTGACACAGGACCTATCTACTAATTTTCTATGGGTGTAGGTCTAAATCCATGAAGTCCTAGGGAGATAAAGAGATCTTTGGTCATTACATTAATGGTTGCCCCAAAATTAATCAAAGTGTTAGTTATGGGCTGGTCATCAATATGGAAATTAACTGTAGGATTTCGTGGGCCATTATATTTAGTCAACAAAGGCTGATCAATCATAAATTCGGACAGTTTCCCCATAACATGGATAGTAGCAGGGTCTTTCAATTTTCTTCAGGCTTTCTGACACACATATCTCTCATTTTTTTGGCATAGATAGGTACTTCCTTAAGAGCTTGTAACAGTGGAATCCACGCATACAAATTATGTAATTCCTTGAGGAACTCAGATTCAGTTTGTGAGGCTGGCCTAGTTTCAATTAATTGTTGAGGGTATGGAGGATCATGAACCTTAACAGCTGAGTCAACTATCACATATGCACCAGCCCTACTCGGGTTGGCTGATGTAGAAACATCAGACCTTCCTGAGTTGGCTTGTAACAATAGGTGTTGTATCAATTGTTACAGGTGTAACAACTGTCTCATAATCGACTATATCCTTTCTAGGTGAATCACATTCTTCCTCAGTAATAATGGGAGTATGTTTAGGTCTAATTAATTTTCCTGACCAAAGTTGAACCTCGTTAAGCCTAATAGGAGTCATAAGATAAGTCTGAAAGGTAATTGGGACATCTATGCTCTCAACTCCTTTATTATTCATATTAGGGTTAGGTTACACAGGTAATTGGGGTCGAACAGGAGGTGCAAGAGTTTGAAGAGGAGGCAGTTGTAACTACTGCTGCATTGGTAGTGCAGGGGGTGCTAGACCTTGGCAATTACCTCTCCAATTCTGGCTCCAAGGATGAGATTGTGATGGAGGATATTTCATTGGTGGAGAGGAAGGCCACTGGTTCCATGGTGAAGGAAAGTGTGTTGAGGAAGGAGTAGGATGCTGCCATGGAAATTGTTGACTATTATAAACATTATTCCAAGGATTAAAAGAGGAAAAATCTAGAGGCATATCTATAGGTCGTGGTTGCCATGGTCTCTTTGATCTAATGAAGTAGGAATACTAGAAATCCTCTCTTGATTCTTGAAGTACAACTTTCAGTCTGGGTAGTTCCGGGCATTGACTAGTGGAATGTGTCAACTCACAGATGTTGCACAAGATGGCGCTATTTAGTCCACATTCTCTTTCTAAATGTTTCTTTTTACATAGAGGACATAATATTTCCAAAGTTGCTTCAGCTTCTACTTGTGTTTTATTAACTTGTAACATAGGGATCTGGGCAGAAAGAGTACTGAGGAGGTCAATTTTAAAATCCTCAAATAGATTCTCGATCTCTGCTCTGGTTACTCCTCCACTTGTGGACTTTTGTATCTGAATTGAAGGGTCTCGAACTGAACTCCTCCCCTTGACGAATCCTCTTGAACTCTGCAAACAAAGCTTCGTTATTTCTTCAAGTGGTTCTTGTGATAGTCTCCTTTTTCCAATAGATTCAAATTCTCTATACAATCATCTCTTATACCTCTTAAGAATATAGGTTTCAAAATTTCCAGGGCTAAGTTACCAAACATAGACCTTTGTAAATTATAATGGAATTTTTCCATGTAGTATTCCAAGATCTCCTCCTCCTTCTGTACAATTTTGAATATTTCTTCCTGCAAATCCCTGGTTCAACAGTAATCCTGATACTTAAAGAGGAAGGCCTCCCTCATGTCATCCCAAGTTCTAATTGTGCCAGCACCCAATTTCATGAACTGTCTTAATGCTGCCTCTTTTAGAGTAGCAGGAAACAATTTCAGCTTTTGGGCATCTGAAGTGTAGTCATAACCTCTACATAGCACATTGAACTTGAACAGAAAGGTATCGAGATCTTCAAAAACCATCCCTTTAAAGGAATGCTTTCATAGGAGCTTCATCTCGTGTAGCCATTATCAGGAATTCAAAATTAATAGAACCATCTGTCTTAATATTTTCATCCCCCATGGCTGGCCCTTCATGATGGGGTGAAATGACCTCGGAAAATGCAGGGGATTGACAAATTAATAACGAATCAGTCTCTTCCAGGACCAATTGTTTAACTTCACTACCCGCATCCAAATGATGTTCAACTAAATGTTGTTCCTCAGGCCCCTGGTGCTCCCCACTAGTCTTCCCTTGTCCTAGAATTTCTAGATTCTCATCAATGACCTTCCACTGTTGTTTCATATCTGGAGTCTTAATATCAGGAGTGGATATGCCATTTGAAGGGTGATGAGGTCCAAACATGGAAGGTACCAAAGCCTCAGGGTTTGGTATAGTAGCAACTTTTTGTGGTCTCGTATTCCTGCTGTCTTTGTATGAAGTAGATTGTTCCTTTTCTATTTTTGAGATCAGATCTCCAAAGAATGTCTTTCTTCCCAAATCTGCACTCTTCTTTTCCTTTTTACGATTTGTCTTTCCTGTAGTTCATTAGAGTGGGGGGTGTTGTGGATTTTTTCTATTGTCCTACTAGCACACATGGACCCTATGTGTATCAATTCATCCTACAAGTGCTTTATTATATAGTGGTGAGCCTGCCCAAGTATGTTAGAGCTATGCGCAGGTTCTTACCTCTTGTCCTACCGCCCAACAATTGTATAGTTGAAGACACACTGAAGAACAAACCCAAAAATTCACACTTCTAAGTGTCTCAGCGAGACATTGGTGAGCCCGCCCAAGTATGTTAAAGTGATGCGCAGGTTCTTACCTCTTGTCTTACCACCCAGAAATTGTGTAGCTTGTTGTACCTATTTCTCGTAGGCAATCCTTGGCTGCAAAAAATATGCCAGGAAACCAACTCAACCAACTTTAGGTTCAAGCTAGCCCTTGAACCAGATGGGAATCCCTTAGTTATTATGAGGTCTTGTGTTGTTCACTGTCACCGAACAATAGCCTTTGAAGCACAATGGCCAGATTTATGGTTTTAATTGGGGGTGGTTGTCTATCAATGACAATCCTTAATAATTATAAAATACATCTCTCACAGGCTCCCTTCTGAACGTGTCAGCTTCCAGCCTAACATAACGACTTGATTTGTATAAGAATTTGACAGAATAATGCAAGGATATTCCTAATAATTTGAGCAGCTAGACTAACTACTTAACAACTAGGGAGATTTGGATGCGTGTAGAGGATTTCTATAGCCCAACAAAACATATTTTAGAGAAGATAGAAGGGAAAAAAATAACCAATTCAAAGAAGAGCTAGCTCAGACAGATAGTCCAATATACTAATTTCTTTCAATGATTACTAATTTGGTAGATATTTCGGAGAGATTGAAATTCAATCTATTCTTACCCAGGTCTTCTATGCAACTCTGAAACATGTGCATAAAACATATATGGAAATACTGGAAAAACGTACTAGAAACACAAAATTCTATCAAAAATTGAAGTCGGAAGGCTTTCATTAGAAATTGAATAAGAGAAGCTATTACAAAGAATAGAGTCTTGGCATCAAAATCCTATCCCTTTATTATTACAAATGATCAAATATATAAAATATTACAATAAGCTAGTTGTTGCTAGCCTTTAGGAAAATAAAAAACCAAAATGTTCTAAACTTAATCAAGCTATCTACAATAATTAAATGAAAACAGTCCCGGATGGACTCTCCTTGAAATCTGCAACCTCATAACCGTTTCTAAATTCCTAATATATATCAAAAGGCTCGTAGGCCTAGCTACTTAATAAAAATTAACAACTTCCAACTAATCTCTCAACCTAACTAACACCTATTAGCTAAAAAATCTATGAGCTTATTCCACCTATGAACTTTCTAGATTGATTTAGATTGCAAGGAAGTGTGTTGTTGACATCTGGAAGGAGAAGAAGATTTTTTCTTAAACTAAGAGATTTGGAAGCCTGCTTTCAAATATGCTTGCTAACTTGTCCTTTCCATCTGCTACTACCTGCACAACTGCCCTCAAAATCTGGAAATCCTTTTGCCACTTTCCCAACTGTTACAATGATTGCCACCTATACCACATTTTAAGCCTTGCAAAGATCTCAACACATTTGTAGCCTGTTCTTCTTCCTGAAATTGCAGATACACATTCCCATTGACCGTATGATCAACGAAATCACAAACTTTCAAACTCTAGAGTTCTTCCTACTTGCCGAGTTATTCATCCATATTCAACCCTGAATATCTCTCTTTGAAAACCCCTGACGTTCTTTCAATAACTATGTACTTGAAACTTGATATTCTGATGAATATGTAGATTATTTTCTGTCGCTTCCCAAGTAAGAAAGAATGTGAGTCATACGTTGTTTAGAAGACAAACCAGTATCACTACCAATATTGGTATGATTTGAAAGCTCATATCGATGTTACCGGTTGTTGCCTCAATCTGTTACTATGCTCCACACTTAAGCAAACCCTGTCGATTATTCATAACCTCTTGTATAAACTTTTAATTCTTTGAAACTTCTTGAAAAAGGTAAAAACTCCAATATGCTTATTCTGACAATGAGACCATCTGCCCGATGTTTCCTTCAATACAGCTTGAAAACGCAATCACACTTTTGTTTCTCGTTTGATGAATCCTCTGATATATCAAATCTCCAAAATCTGCAGCCGAATTTTACTGTCTGGAGAACCTTCTATTTGTTGCACTGTCATTTAAAACCATGAGTATATTTTAGGAGGGTACCTTTGCTGGTAAGCAGTTTCGTAGCTGGGGGTGCGAACTATCACAATTTCTGACACGTGGCCAAGATTTTTTTTACAAATAAGCTAATTTCGTACCCCCCAGCTGTTAAATCTCAAATGACCCTGGGGCTTCCGAAATTGAATGGAGACCGTTGATCTTTATGCATTAAAAATTGACCATTTATAATGATTGATATTTATTGCACTTGAATAATTACATATTTTAAATAAAAACAATTTTAATAAAAATATATTTTTATATTTTTAAAAAATTAAATATTTAAAAATATTTAAAATTATCCAAGATGGCTGAGCTACCATATGGCCATGAAACTTTATAAATGCCAATTAAAAAATTTCAGTGTGCCAAAATATGTTACAACATCGGCTTCAATGGGGACTGCTCCCCCCGTGGGATGCAGAGAACTAGTAGACCAGTTGCCTTTTAGTGTTGGGTATGGAGTCATACAATAAACCTGTGACCTGAAGCTATAATCCGCTATAATCAAACTGATACTCCCAACTGAAACACTGCAATCCTTATTTTTAAATTTCAACTTAAAATCTGACCACTGTAACCAGTTAGCTGGATAAATCCTCTATCCATTGTTATCTATTTACAGTAGAAATAATATAAAGAAGAAAGAAAAATACAGAACTATAAAAAATACGCTTGAAAATAATTTCTCACTTACTGCCTAACAACTTTCTTAAAATGAAATAATCCTCATGTTGCAAATTGTTAGACATGGGGTCGTACTAAAAACTATCAAGAATTTTTATGCCTCAATTTAAAAAAGATATAACCAATCGTCATGGATCAATCCTGTCATTTGAATAGCCTGCTAGTGCAGACTACAACCTGCAACTATGAAATGTGATCATATATCTGCACTAATTCGAATACTTTTTCATACTGAAATATGAAAACTAAAAAATTCTAAGTACTGAAAATATAAGCTGATCTATCATATAGTCTTCAAATCACACCATTCATTAAAAAATGAAATCATTGATCTACTACATACTGAAACTCTAAATATCTATTCAATCCCCATACCTCTATATAAATGAACTGGAAACTTTACACTGTTAGGTGAAATATGATTTCCAATGTAACCAAGTGTGGAGTGGATTTATTGACAAACCACGTTGCCAGCAGCTGAAAATCTGAATAATAATAAACAATATGAACATAAACTCTCATGGAAAAATTATACTCACAGGAGTACTTTAAAAGCTGCTTCCTATATAGAGATGTTAGAATTCTGATCATGGCTAAGAGGAGAAAACATATACTACTAATTTCAGGTATCAATGAACCTAGCATAGCAGTAAAGGAAACTGAAATTTCAAAACAGTGGGATCGGTTTCCCAGTGGAATCTCCATATGAAAAAGTGGAATCTCCAGGTGAAAATAATGCAACCAATACAAATGCCTATAGCAAGGAATAGATCTAGTCATTATCATGATCCGCGAAAAAAGTCTTCGTCACATTGTTCCCCAGCAACGATGCCAAATGTTGTACCTGTTTCCCGTAGGCAGTCCTTGGCTACAAAAACTACGCCAGGAAACCAACTCAACCAGATTTAGTTTCAAGCTAGCCCTTGAACCATAGGGGGCTCCCTCGGTTGTTACGAGGCCTTGTTTAATGCTATTCACTGTCACTGAACAACAACCTTTGAAGCACAATGGCCATATTTATGGTTTTAATTGGGGGTGGTTGGCTATCAATTAAAATCCTTAATCATTATAAAATACCTCTCTCACAGACTCCCTTCTGAAGGTGTCAACTTCCAGCCTGACAAAACGACTTGATTTGTATAAGAATTTGACAGAAGAATGCAAGTTGATTCCTAATAATTTGAGTAGCCGGACTGACTACTTAACAACTAGGGAGATTTGGATGCATATAGATGATTTCTACAACCCAAAAAAACATATTTAAGAGAAGATAGAAGGGCAAATAATAATCAGTTCAAAGAAGAGCTAACTTAGACAGATAGTCCAATATACTAATTTCTTCAATGATTACTAATTTGGCAGATATTTTAGAGAGATTGAAATTCAATCTATTCTTACCTAGGTCTTCTATGCAACTCTGAAACATGTGCAGAAAACAGATATGGAAATACTAGAAAAACGTACTAGAAACAAAAAATTCTGTCAAAAACTAGAGCTGGAAGGCTTTCATTAGAAATTGAATAAGAGAAGCTATTACAAAATATAGAGTCTTGGCATCAAAATCCCACCCATTTATTATTAAAAATGATCAAATATATAAACTATTACAATAAGCTAGTTGTTGGTAGCTTTTAGGAAAATAAAAAAATAAAAATATTCTAAACTTGATCAAGCTATCTAATAATTAAATGAAAACAGTCCCGAATGGACTCTCCTTGAAATATACAACCTCCTAACTGTTTCTAAATTCCTAATATATATCAAAATGCTCACAAGCCTAGCTACTTAATACAAATTGAAAACTTCCTACTAATCTCTCAACTGACCTAACACCTATTAGCTAAAAACTCTACAAGCTTATTCCACCTATGAACTTTCTAGATTAATTTAGATTGCAAGGAAGTGTGTTTTTGAAATTTGGAAGGAGAAGAAGATTTTTCCTTAAACTGAGAGATTTGGAAGGCTTTCGAATCTGCTTGCTAACTTATCCTTGCCATTTGCTGCTACCTGCACAACTACCCTCAAAATCTGGAAATGATTTTTCCACTTGCCCAACTGTTACAATGACTGCCACCTATGCCACATTTCAAGCCTCACAAAGATCTCAATGCATTTGTATCCTGTTCTTCTTCCTGAAATTTCACATACACATTCCCAACCGTATGATCAAATAAATCACAAACTTTCAAACTCTCAAGTTCTTCCTACTTTCTGAGTTCTTCATCCATATTTAACCCTGAATATCACTCTTTGCAAACCCTCGACATTATTTCAATAGCCGTTTACTTGAAACTTGATGTTCTGATGAATATGCAGAGTATTTTCCACCGCTTCCCAAGTAAGAAAGAATGTGAGTGATACGTTGTTTAGAATACACACTAGTATCATTGCCAATATTTGTATGATTTGCAAGCTCAGATCGATGTTACTGGTTGCTGCCTCAATCCATGCATATGCTCCACACTTAAGTAAACCCTGTCGATTATTCATAATCTCTTTATAAAATTTCAATTATTTGAAATTTCTTGAAAAAGGTAAAAACTCCAATATGCTTGTTCGGATAATGACACCATCTGCCCAGTATTTCCTTCAATATAGCTCGAAAACACAATCACACTTTTTTTTCCCGTTTGATGAATCCTCTGATATATCAAATCTCCAAAATATGGAGTCGAATTTTATTTTCTGGAGAACCTTCTGTTTTCTACGCTGTCATATAAAACCATGAGCATATTTTCAGAGGGGGCCTTTGCTGGTAAGCAGTTTGATAGCTAGGGGGTGCGAACTATCGAAATTTCTAACACGTGGCCAAGAGTTGTTTTGAAAAAAAACTAATTTCGGACCCCCCTAGCTGTTAAAGCTCGAATGACCCTAGGGGGTTTGAAATTGAATGGAGACCATTGATATTTATGCGTTAACATTTGACCATTTAAAAATGATCGATATTTATTGCACTTGAATAATTACATATTTTAAATAACAATAATTTTAATAAAAATATAATTTTATATTTTTAATAAAATTAAATATTTAAAATTATTTAAAATTATCCAAGATTGTTGAACAACCATATGGCCATGTAACTTTATATATTCCCCCAGAATTTGGCCCATAAAGAAATTGGCGATTTTTTATTGAAAATTTAAAAAATTTCAGTGTGCCAAAATATGTTTCAACATAGCTGAAGACGCACTAAAGAAAAACACCCAAAAATTACACCTCTAAGTGCCCTAGTGTAGCAATGGTGAGCCCTCCCAGGTATTATAGAGTGATGCGTAGGTTCTTACCTCTCATCTTACCACCTAGCAGTTGCAGACTAGGAGCACTCTATCATCAAAAAACAATTTTGGTTGATTGGATCGTCACTGCCATCCCCGGAAATGGCACCAAAATGTTGGATTGTATTAATAATTGTTAAATGACTAAGATGGTACATGTAAATTATCAATCCAAGGATGTCTTTTATTTCAATGACAGCTACACTGTCTGTGCCGATACATCAAACCATAAGAAAATCCAAATAAAGAGAAATTTTTGTTGAATTAAATGCTGGAAGGAATCACTCATGCAGAAATAAAATGATCTACAGGAATGTAGTCATGCCTCAGTTAACTATACCTAGAAAACCACACAACAATTACCCAACTGGTATCTCTAATCACATCCATGTAACAACATAATAATAATGAAATTGAACCAGATCTACTCACAACCATAACAACAACAACAAAACTTCCACCAATACATAAAGAAAATAAGAAATATTTACAACTACCTTAGCCACTGTAGTCCCTGCTAAAGAGGAGGGCCCTTCCTCCCTAGCAGGATGTAGGAAGAGAAAGAAAGTTAAATGGAAACTAAACCAGACAATTCATGTAACAGCAACAACGTGATAGATTTGTATTAATGTGACCAAAATACAAATCCAAAGTAATACTATTCTCCGCTAACCTTTTGACCTCAAGGGTCGAGGATTATATAGTGGTTACATGTTCATAAAAACGAGCGATGGATCAGGCATGAGAATCTTATGATTCTCATGTTGATCAAAATAAGATACATATACTTACAACCACTTCTTAATAAAAAGTATGACTGGAAGAATATAGATTACAATCAAAACTGCTTAAAAGTTGTCATCCTAAAATACAATACGTAATGACTTCTACAACTATCCATGGAAAATGACAGCTGTAGCGTAACAACAATTGCGGACAGGTCGACATCCAGAAGTTGAAAATATCCAGTCAACAATACAATTGTAACATCAGTTTATATAGTGGGTCTGTAACAACACCGTGATGTAACAACATTGTGGTGTTACAACTCACTGTAATAGCAAACTTTCACTGCTTCTGTATGCCTCATGCTCTAGATCTTTTATGCTACAAATAACATCTAGAAGGACAAAAAAAGACTAGAGAACTTCTTCCAACATTTATCCCAGTTAGTCATTAAAAAAAGACATGATACATCATAATAATCGATGAAATGGAAACATAATGTAAATAAGGTAAAACAACATCGTTTAAGATAGAAAGGCAGGAAAAGAGGAAAAGATACTCCCAATGGTTGTAGTCAAAAGGTAACAATGGGGGAAAAAGATGTAGGAAATATGTACAAAACTGGCACCCAACAATGGATAAGGCTAGAGTTTCTACCTGCAGTTGCTCCTTGAGATATGTCTACTGCGACTATCAAGGTGAGTTGCAGCATGTCTTCCCTTAGTGTATGCAGGCATTCAAAGGCTTCAGGAACCAGCGTGCGCTTCTTTGAACTAATCTGATTGGATAGTGAGGCCAACTTTGTGTAAATTCTGACTGACTCCATGACGTATTGTGCAATGTTTTCCTTGGTAACTGGAAGGTCCTTTGAGCTGTCTCCCTGTCTGATCAGTTCCATGAATGACTGGATCTCCTGTAATACCTCTTCTTGACTCTTTTTCTCAGTCAGCGTACCCGTGGAGGGTATGTGATGAACTTTCGCCATTGAGTCAATGCCGTTGATGAGATGTTCTTAGGCAGTCATTGCTTTGTCAACATCTTTCACGATCTTGGCTCGAGATTGCAATTTCATGCACATTTTTAACCTTTCATTTTGGGTACGCATCCAATCCCTCTTTGGTAGTGTAGAAAGGGCTTGCGAGTACTTCTCGCACCAGTCTAATATGTTATCAAGTGTTGTGGAGGCCTCCTTCAACTGGGTGGATTTATTTCTTGTATCTTCTTGGACTCATACCAAGGGAGCAACTATCTACCTCGGCCTCATCATATATTCATAGAACAACACCATGGTTCTTCTTAAGATGTCTAGTTCTCATTGAATTGTAGCTTGCAGCCCACCGAATTGGGTGAGTGTGAGTTGAAGCGTTTGATTTTCTTCTTTGAGGGCGCTTTTATCTTCTTCTGCTTGGGTGACCTTCTGCTCAGCTATGTGGATCCTGTTTTGCAGCTGTAAGACTTCCTTGCTCATTCTATTGATGTTCTCTTCAATAACAGCTCCGAAAGCGGTCCCGACCGATGCTATCATTATGGGATTTTTTCTGGTATCTAGGACTATGTCCTTTTCAGTTATAACTGCCGGAGGCTTGGCCGGGTTCTGGGTGTTAGCCATCAGTAAATTTTTGTCATAGCAAATGATGGCTAAAACAGATCCTAAGCCTTCAAGAGATTATTTTCATAGAAAATTTCTCATTCTTGAAGCCTTCTGATGCTTTCAAATTCAAAATATAATCTTCACTTCTGTTTCATTCATAAATTCACCAAGAAACCCTGTTGATATCCAAAAGAAACTGTTCTTAGGCCTAAATTTCCACCATTTCGTGCCTCCAAAAAACCTTTCATTTCATTCAATATTACTCATTTCAAGATGACCTTTTTCCTCTACTAAAATTCCCCTTTTCCCTTTAAATTACCCTTCATTTCATTAAAAATCCCATTTTAGACCGAGAAAACCCCTTTCTATGGTTTAAAAACCCCCATTTTACCTATCGGAACACTAAAAAAACCATACAAACCCATTAAAAACCTTTAAAAACCTCTTCCACCCATTTTAGGCCTTAAACCCCTAAGCGCTTAACCTTCTTCTCCTTTTCTTCATGTGACTAACATCTGTGACCTGATGCTGGCGCTCATCGCATCGCAACTTTATATCGCATCGGCGTTATCATGTTTTTATCCCCTCATCCTGTTCCCCCGCCAATGCAGTTAGCCCCTTCCAGCTTAGGCCCCAACTTTTTCTTTGCCATAAGACCTGGCGCCCGTGACCAAGCCCTTAGCCCCAATTCCATCGCGCCATCGGTATCCCCCTTTCTCCTTCTCCCTTGTCTTGTGTTACATCGGACCCCCGATGCGATTAGCCCTTCCACTGCCCAAAAAATTAGCTGATGTAATACCCACATCCTCACTCTGGTCCCACCTCCCACTACCCTGCCACTCCTCCAATCCCCTCTTGCCACCTGGCTTCCACTATTTCCCTCGCCTGTGCACCTCTCTCCATCACATTCCTCCCTCACCATTAGATCTGTACCCCCAGATCCAACGGCTTACGATCTATTTCGCGCCCATTTCCCAAAATAATTAATCAAACGTTAATTGTGCGAAAAGAGTGGTTTGGGGAGGATGCATGTCGCGCAATAATTGGATCACATTCCCTCTGGGCTAAACCGCTTACCACCGTTTATAAACACGAAAACCATTCATGGTTTTCACAAAACTGCCAAGCTACAATTTCACGCCAAATGCAGTTTTAAACCTAGTTTTCGTTGTTTTCGTCCATAAAACCTCCCCATACATGTGTTTCCTCTATATATTTCCCCTCTCGCCCTCCACTAGCCTCTGTAAGTAGTTTTTTCCAACCTCGCAGGGTTTTATAACGTTTTGTTGGTTTTTTGCAGGGTTCGAGGACAGTTTTAAAGACCAAGAGCCTTCTCATGGTTCAATAAGGAACGCGGCTGAATATTTCCACATCTGAAGCCTAAACACTGCAGATTAAAGGTTTCCAGGAAAAAAAGGTAAAGGTTAGCGAATATTTGAAGATTAAAAGGGATAAAGCACAGTTCGAAGATAAAGTCAGTTTAAAAGGTTAAAACAATGAAGGTAGAGGTTAAAGATTAAAAGATAAAATCAATTCTGGTGTCCAAGATGAAGAGTTGAAAGATTAAAAGCTTAAACCTACAGTTTAAGGATAAATCCATGGTTTAAAGGTTAAATACATTTGATAAAAGACAGAAAGCCCTAAAAGTGATTAAAGGAAAGAATTAAGGCTGAAAACCAAAGGAAAAATATAATTAAACGTGAATACAATCAACAAGAAAAGTTTAAAAGCCCGAAAAATATTATAAAGCCTTAAAACATAGAATCAGAGTTAAATCAATGTTTAAAGCCACAAATTAGATAGATCAAAAAAGAGAGCCTCCAAATGCCACATCATTGAGGCAATTACTCCTCAAAATGCCACCTACCAGCTGATTTCACCTAAAAAGAATGCAAATTGAATGCACAGTCAGAGATATTTGTCAAAGACAGCTCAAAATTAATTTCCAGCCTACCAAAAGCCCCCAAAGTCAACAAAAGTGATTGAAGTTGATGAAATTTAATGTAATAATCAATTAGCAAAGTTAAAACATTTGAAAACTTCTCCATTTGGCCCTTCAAAGGCCAAGAAGCACTTACTCTACATTAATTGAACATATAGACCTTTCTTTCACTCCACCTCCTCATTCTTCTATAAATTCTGCTCTAGAAGACAGTATAAGGGTTGGTCTTTGAATACTCATTGAATGTAAATAGTAATTGAGGCTGTTGAAGCTCTTTTTTGTAATAGAAGAAAGATAGGCTGATGAGAAGTCTGAAGTTGTAAAGACCCACTGGACTTGAAGATTGTAATTGGTTTGAACATCAAATACAAGTTGATTTATGCGATCCTGGTCTATGTCAATGGTGATGTTTTTCTTACTGTAATTGTTATTTTTCTCATGTTTTCCATACTGTCCATTTTCTCTGATAAAGAACAGCAAATATAGATTAGGATTTACTGTTAAGTACCCTAAATCTCACTGAAAAATATTTATCTTTATGTTTTCTACTAATTGTGTATTTGAGGATAATTCAATAGAGTGTGATCAGTCAAGGAATGTTGGTGAGCCCTTGTCTTGTTGAGTAAAACTTGAGATTTTTTCCTTGGATTTTCTTACAAATTTTGCTAACTAAAGTTGAATTATAAAATTTTATGGTTAGCCCTGTCCTCTAGTTTCTTCTCCAACAGTTTCAGTTTGAAAAGATCCCTTGAAAGTATGTCAAAAGAAGGCTAGGTTAAAATTCCTTACATGATCTTAGACAACTTTTTATGTTTATCTTGAATGATTTCCTTTGAATATGCTGAAAGCAGGCTAGGTTAAAAGTCCTTACTTAATCTTAAGTTATTCTTTGTTTATCTTAAATGTTTTCTTTTGAGAATATCCTGAAAGCAGACTAGGTTAAAAGTCATTATTTGATCTTAAGCTATTCTTTGTTTTGTATTTGAGTATAACTCAACAAAGTGTGATCATTCAAGGAATGTTGGTGAGCCCATGTCTTGCTGAGTAAAACTTGAGATTCTGTCCTCGAATGTTCTTGAAAAGTTTGCTAAGTAAAGTTGAATTAGGGAAGTCTATGGTTAGCCCTGTCCTCTAGTTTCTTCTCCAACAGTTGCTTTGAAAATATCCCTTTGAGTATGCTGAAAGCAGGCTAGGTTAAAAGTCCTTACTTGATCTTAAGCTACTCTTTTTTCTCTCATATGTTTGCTTCTTTCACCACTTCTTAATGTTTCATACCATAAATCAACTTAAAGAGATCTGTTGACATAGATGACTTGCCCCATAGACCACTCTTGAAACTTGTTGTGCAATTAAATCATTTATGAATCCATAGCCCAATGGATTGGCATTGTTTCTTACCTATCTTATCAGCTGAAGCATTTTCAACCTACTCACATCTTTACCCCTCAAAAGACTTCCTTCATTTTGATGATATTCATCCCAACCAAAACAAACAAAAACCCTTGTGCTTTATAACTAGCCTAATATCATATCATAAACCTTAAAGATAATATCTTTGAAAACACTTATAAAGAGAGATACCTCTCTGAATCCAGGAGGGTTAGATCCTAGGATTCCAAAGTGGTTTTGATGTTGGCTCTGTAGCATTTCTTCTTGCCAATCTTGCAAACTACGGAAACCTAATAGAGTGGCGACTCCACTGGGGAGATTATTGAGTAATAGATAACTTCACAACTCAACTAACTCCTATTTCTAAATGAATCAAGTATCACCAAGACTAGTTATTATTGATTGTTGATGGTGAACAACAACCAAACCTTGAAAACAAGTAAAAATCCTTCACTTGGCGATTTCATTGGTGTTCAGTAGGCCTGCTGACCCCACTGGTTTTTCTTAAAAAAATACACTGGGAAATTCTGAGTGAATTACATCTTGTACATCCTTAAAACCTCAGAAAACCCAGAAAATTTCAGATTAGTGTCTAAATAAATCAATGGTGGTGGACCATAAAAAAATTTATCTTCAAAAAGCTAAAAATTTCCACCTGGTGACTCCACAACTCCCAAAAGACCAAATGACTCCACTGGTAGAAGACTCTGAACTGGTTGACAAGATACAATGACCTATTTTATGATTTACAGTCATGGATCCAAGGATTCAAAGAATATATGCTCCAATGAACAGAGATAATATCCCTGGATTCCCACATAAAATGCCCCAAGTGAATTGGGATGATAACCTTCCTATTTTTCAAGGTGAAAAGTTTTATGACCCATTGTTACATCTCATCAAATTTCATATACATGTATGGAGGTTAAAAGTAGAATGGCATGAATATTTCCTTATGAAAATTTTCATGTTAACATTAGAAGGAAAGGCAAGGGATTGGTATGAATGGTTGAGTGTTGGTAGTTTGTTTTCTCTAAGAGACCTCCACATAGTATTTTATGATCATTATAAGGAAGAATCCCCTTATCTATCATTAGAGGGAAGTTGTTGTAATCAATCTGAGGGCATCCTAGAATACCTTGCAGGCATTTATGAAGATCTGAGAAATTGGCAGCTTGAAGATCTCACAGCAGCTATCTATGAATTTCATACTCAAGACAACTATCATAAAAACCTAGATGAATTAGCTGAGGAAGAAATTAATTAAGAAATAGAAGAAAATCCTCAGGATTCAATTGGAAACATAACTAATAATGATTCATCATCCCTTCTAGGTCAGGCTTATTTAAATATTGATGATCTAGAGCAGCCCATGCTTTCTCCAATCCAAGAACAAACTCAACCACTACAAGACCTAGATAAAGAGCAAGACATGTATGATGATCAAGAATTTATAAAAGATAATGAGGAAGGTTGTCTAGAAATTCCTGATTTCTTACCTATAACTTGTGTTTTACTGTTAAGAGATCTTTACGAACAAAATGCCAATAATAATAGTGAGCAGTGCTTTGAGGAAATAAGTAGTCACTTAGAAAATGTTGAATCTGAAATAGAAGGAAAATTAGCACATATAGGGACTCTCTCTCTATGTTATAACTCATTTCAAATTACACAAGAGGAGTGGCACCCTGATAGAGTAGAAGAAACAACTCATGAACCCTGTATTCAAATTGAAAATCATAACAATCATGAGGAGTTGTTTGAAATGGAATTATATCAGGAAATACTAGAAAATCCTCAAGGTTTCCCTGCAAGCACAAGTGAAGCTCCTCTAGAAGAGGCTCAAGAAGACATTCAGTCTCAAAACTAGTTTACACAAGAAAAAGAGGACTATTGTTCTTCTGTTCATGCTGAAAAAGAAATTCCCCTTTTGATAGAAGAAGAAATTGATCAAATATTAAACAAATAGTTAGCCTCTGAAATATTTTATAAAACAAACACTTCTGCTCATCTACCTACTGAACCTTGTAGTCTTGAATCAGAAAATGAACTTATAGATCAGCTTAAAGAAAAAAAAACTGATAACCCAATATGCTTGATTGGTGAGATTGTTTATACTAATTATTGTTCAATTTTTGATCAGTCTGATGATGAGGATGAGCTTCAAATACAAAATATTCATGCAGGGAAACCAACAGTTGATTAGTGTCATGAAATTCACTATCATCAGCCTGATAGTAGCAATCAGCCTATCCAATCCATCATAAACAAATTTTACATAATTGGAAATCAGCAGTCTTTCAGCTCAAAGGTTGAGGAGGAAAATCATGAAGAATTTCTTGAGCATGATGAATATAAAGAACCTTCTCCTGAAATGGTTAAGGTAATCAAAGACACCCCTACTCAAGAATATGATGATCTCTTCATAGGATACATTCCATTGAATCAAAGCATACCAGGACTACAAGAGGACATCACTGCAATCTATGATGAGTCCTCTAGTTCAGATTACAATGAAGACGAGGAAGATTTTCTTTCTCAAAAGAATATTTTCTTGATCCAGTGGAGAAAAAGATAATCCTGGTTGAAAAATATCCTCCTAATATTCATAACCAGGCTTTATTTCATGATCCCTATGCTCATTTCTTGAAGATATTTCAAGAAGGAATAAATATTGTTAAGAGCAGTTTGTTGCAAATACCAAGGAAGATTTTTAACATTGCTACTAAGAGACAAGTGAGATGGGAGTGCCCCTGTTGTTTATCTAGCATGCTCAAAGAGATGAGCAAGGACCAGTCATGGAACCATCTGATTGATTAGATATACTGGAAAGAGAATTTTCCAGCTAAACATGTAAATATTTCAGAGTTAGATTAGGTTAGATAGGAAAGCAAATAAGCTCAGCCTTTGAGCATTTACTTAGTATTTTGATTTTTTCTTTAAAAAATAAAATACAAAAAACAATAGAAAAAGAAAAAAAAAGAGGGCAGATATTAAAGAAGACAGGTACAGCCCCATACCAAAAAAGAAAGGAAAAATATGAAAGTGTGCAAGCTTAAATGCCACTACCCAAACAACAACACTGTTATTTTAGTCATACAGCCTAATCATGACTAAGATAGATTTCAATTCTATTGATAGGTTAGTGAAGAAGATTGTCCAAACTGTTTAATCTTGGCTTATCAGTAGAATAGATTAGGATAGAAATACAGTGGTTCAAACAAGCTTAAATCCTAAACCTGTAAGTTTGATGAAGAATTGGTTCTAATATGCTCAAAATATGAACCAAGAGATAAGAGAAAAACTCTAAAAGATCAAAATCAGAGCTAAATAAAGAGTGAAGAATGTCTTTTATTTTTCAGATCTTGAGCCCTCACATTTTTGTTTTTATTTTTCTGCAAATTTTAGTCTATGTTCAGCTTGTTTTTGTGTCATAGTCCCACAAAAAATCAGACTGCTTAATCCTGGTTTGACTGTCTTTCAATTTATGTTTTAGAAAATAGAGAATAAAATCTGCCAGACAGTCTAATCCTGGAAAATAGTAGCTTAGGTAGAGAATTAATGAGTTCAACTGCCTAATTTGAACTCACGTGAGAAATAAGGGTAGATTTAGAATAGTTTCCTGTTTTCAACAAAAGAATAAAATGTTGATGGAAAAGGTTTGCAAGTCCAAGTGCACCTTATGAAGAATTTTTTTTAGGAAAAGTAGGCTATGTAGGTAGATTGATTGGGAGAAATTTGTTTACTGATATGAAATACTGATCATCTTTTCTAAAGCAACATGATAAAATAAGAAGCAGGTTGTCAATGGATAAAGGCAGAGGTTTTCATTCCAAAGATGAAATTCTGAATTTCTTGACACCTTCAAGGAGCTGCCATCCCCAAGTGGAGCCACTGTTAGCCATCAGTAAATTTTTGTCATAGCAAATGATGGCTAAAACAGGTCTCAAGCCTTCAAGAGATTATTTTCATAGAAAATTTCTCATTCTTGAAGCCTTCTGATTCTTTCAAATTCAAAAGATAATATTCACTGTTGTTTCATTCATAAATTCACCAAGAAACCCTGTTGATATCCAAAAGAAACTGTTCTTAGGCCTAAATTTCCACCATTTCATGTCTCCAAAAAACCCTTCATTTCATTCACTATTACTCATTTCAAGATGACCTTTTTCCTCTGCTAAAATTCCCTTTTCCCCTTTAAATTACCCTTCATTTCATTAAAAATCACATTTTAGACCAAGAAAACCCCTTTCTATGGTTTAAAAACCCCCATTTTACCTATCGAAACACTAAAAAAACCATACAAACCCATTTAAAACTTTTAAAAACCTCCTTCGCCCCTTTTAGGCCTTAAACCCTTGAGTGCTTAACCTTTTGCTCCTTTTCTTCATGTGACTAAAATCTGTGACCTGATGCTAGCGCTCATCGCATCGCAACTTTATATCGCGTCGGTGTTATCATTTTTTTATCCCCTCATCCTGTTCCCCCGCCGATGCGATTAGCCCCTTCCGGCTTAGCCCCCAACTTTTTCTCCGCCATAAGACCTGGTGCCGGAGACCAAGCCCTTAGCCCCATTTCCATCGTGCCATCGGCATCCCCCTTTCTCCTTCTCCCTTGTCTTGTGTTACATCGGACCCCCGATGCGATTAGCCCTTCCACTCCCCGACAAATTAGCTGATGTAATACCCACGTCATCACTCCGGCCCCACCTCCCACTACCCTGCCGCTCCTCCAATCCCCTCTTTCCACCTGGCTTTTACTATTTCCCTCACCCATGCACTTCTCTCCATCGCGTTCCTCCCTCACTGTTGGATCTGTACCCACAGATCCAACGGCTTACGATCTATTTCGCGCCCATTTCCCAAAATAATTAATTAAACGTTAACTCCGCGAAAAGAGTGATTTGGGGAGGACATGTGTCACACGATAATTGGATTGCGTTCCCTCCGGGCTAAACCACTTACCACCATTTATAAACGTGAAAACCATTCGCGGTTTTCACAAAACCACCAAGCTACAACTTTGCGCCAATTGTAGTTTTAAACCTGGTTTTCGCTATTTTTGTCCATAAAACCTCCCCATACATGTGTTTCCTCTGTATATTTCCCCTCTCACCCTCCGACAGCCTCTGTAAGCATTTTTTTCCAACCCTGCATGGTTTTATAACGTTTTGTTGGTTTTTTGCAGGGTTCGAGGACAATTTTAAAGACCAAGAGCCTTCTCATGGTTCAATAAGGAACGCGGCCGAAGATTGCCACCTCTGAAGCCTAAATACTGCAGATTAAAGGTTTCCAAACAAAAAAGGGAAAGGTCAGCGAATATTTGAAGATTAAATGGGATAAAGCACAGTTAGAAGATAAAGTCAGTTTAAAAGGTTAAAACAGTGAAGGCAGAGGTTAAAGATTAAAAGATCAAATAAATTCTATTGTCCGAGATGAAGAGTTGAAAGATTAAAAGCTTAAACCTACAGTTTAAGGATAAATCCATGGTTTAAAGGTTAAATACAGTTGATAAAAGACAGAAAGCCTGAAAAGTGATTAAAGGAAGGAATTAAGGCTGAAAACCAAAGGAAAACGATAATTAAAGGTGAATACAATCAGCAGGAAAAGTTTAAAAGCCCGAAAAAGATTATAAAGCCTTAAAACACAGAATCAGAGTTAAATCAGTGTTTAAAGCCACAAGGTAGAAAGATCAACAAAGAGAGCCTCCAAATGCCACATCATTGAGGCAATTACTCCTCAAAATGCCACCTACCAGCTGATTTCACCTAAAAAGAATGCAAATTGAATGCACAGCCAGAGATATTTGTCAAAGACAGCTCAAAATTAATTGCCAACCTACCAAAAGCCCCCAAAGTCAACAAAAGTGACTGAAGTTGATGACCTTTAATGTAATAATAAATTACCAGAGTTAAAACATTTGAAAACTTCTCTATTTGGCCCTTCAAAGGCCAAGAAGCACTTACTCTGCATTAATTGAACAGATAGACCTTTCTTTCACTCCACCTCCTCATTCTTCTATAAATACTACTCTAGAAGACAGTATAAGGGTTGGTCTTTGAATACTCATTGAATGTAAATAGAAATTGAGGCTGTTGAAGCTCTGTTTTGTAATAGAAGAAAGATATGTTGAGATGAGAAGTCTGAAGCTGTAAAGACCCACTGGACTTGAAGATTGTAACTGGTTTGAACATCAAATACAAGTTTATTTATGGGATCCTGGTCTATGTCAATGGTGATTTTTTTCTTACTGTAATTGTTATTTTTCTCATGTTTTCCATACTGTCCATTTTCTCTGATAAAGAACAACAAATATAGATTAGGATTTACTATCAAGTACCCTAAATCTCACTGATAAATCTTTATCTTTATGTTTGCTACTAATTGTGTATTTGAGGATAATTCAATAGATTGTGATCAGTCAAGGAATGTTGGTGAGCCCTTTTCTTGTTGAGTAAAACTTGAGATTCTGTCCTTGGATTTTCTTACAAATTTTGCTAACTAAAGTTGAATTAGAGAAGTTTATGGTTAGCCCTGTCCTCTAGTTTCTTCTCCAACAGTTGCTTTGAAAATATCCCTTGAAAGTATGTCAAAAGCAGGCTAGGTTAAAAGTCCTTACATGATCTTAGACTACCTTTTATGTTTATCTTGAATGTTTTCCTTTGAATATGTTTAAAGCAGGCTAGGTTAAAAGCCTTACTTGATCTTAAGCTATTCTTTGTTTATCTTAAATGTTTTCTTTTGAGAATATGCTGAAAGCATACTAGGTTAAAAGTCCTTACTTGATCTTAAACTATTCTTTGTTTTGTATTTGAGCATAATTTAACAAAGTGTGATCAGTCAAGGAATGTTAGTGAGCCCATGTCTTTCTAAGTAAAACTTGAGATTCTGTCCTCGAATGTTCTTGAAAAGTTTTCTAAGTAAAGTTGAATTAGGGAATTCTATGGTTAGCCTTGTCCTCTAGTTTATTTTCCAACAGTTGCTTTGAAAAGATCCCTTTGAGTATGCTGAAAGAAGGCTAGGTTAAAATTCCTTACTTGATCTTAAGTTTCTCTTTGTTCTCTCATATGTTTTCTTCTTTCACCACTTCTTAATGTTTCATACCATAACTCAACTTAAAGAGATCTATTGACATAGATGACTTGCCCCATAGACCACTCTTGAAACTTGTTGTGCAATTAGATCCTTTATGAATCCATAGCCCAATGGATTGACATTGTTTCTTACCTATCTTATCAGCTGAAGCATTTTCAACCTACTCACATCTTTACCCCTCAAAAGACTTCCTTCATTTTGATGATATTCATCCCAACCAAAACAAACAAAAACCCTTGTGCTTTATAACTAGCCTAATATCATATCATAAACCTTAAAGATAATATCTTTGAAAACACTTATAAAGAGAGATCCCTCTCTAAATCCAAGAGGGCTAGATCCTATGATTCCAAAGTGGTTTTGATGTTGGCTCTGCAGCGTTTGTTCTTGCCAATCTTGCAAAATACGGAGACCTAACATTGAGAAAGATATTTCCTCCTTTGCTGCATAATCTTGTGAGTGTACTGATCATAGGACAACCTTGTCAAGTCCAGTACATCGTCCTCTTGTTATCCTAATAGACATAGCTCGGAGAGGGGAAAGTGCCCGCCTGTCATGGGAGTTACTGGGGGGATATCAATCGGGGGCAGATCCACTCGTTTACCAAGTTTCAAAGGTTGTGATTAACCCCCTTCAACTCCTTTAGCTTCCTCCTACCACTTTTGGGCTTCTTCTTCCATTCTCCTTTTCTCTGCTTCCTCTTTATCCTGTTCCTGTTTCATCTTGCTCTCTGCCTCTTTTATCCTCTATGCTTATTCTTTTGATTTTGCTTCTTCTTCCTTCTTCTTGTGTGCTTCCTCTGCTTACTTCCTTTTATGTTCCTATTTTTGCTGCTTCTTTCATTTTTCTTCCTCCTACTGCCTTTGGCTCTCCTCTGCTTGTTTCTAGGCCAGTGCATCTTAGGTCCTTTTAAGTTCTTCCTCACTTTTCTTTTGCTTTGTGAGGGTGGTGCTTTTTTGTTCTAAGGTTTCTTTCTCCTCTTATTCTTCTAGATTTTTATGGGAATTATTTCCTGCAGTATTCTTCAGTTTTTTGGCCTTGGAGGTAGAAGCCCCTCCTATCTGTGTTTTCTACTTCATGGCAGAAGCTCTGTCTTGTAGGCCTAGGTCATCTGAGACAGTTCCCTTTGGTCTCCATCTACCTCAAAATCTTCTTCAGGGGCTACATGCCTGAGCGCATTATACCAATTTCTTACTTCATCTTCTAATGTTGTTTCAGTGTGCTAATAGGAAAAATTGAACTTGGCCTGCTTGCGGTGTGCAGGTACGATCATTTCTACGTCATAGGATCATAAACCAAAGTTTACGAAGTTAAATCCTTTTATTTTTTTGGCCTCGACCTCCACTTCTTTGAAATCCTTGACTATATAGGCACCGATGGTGAGCGTAAGGGTAGGCCATGGTTTCTTCTTACCCTTTCTCAGTGTTTTAGAGAAGCCACTCGACATCTGGTAGCAGCCTTCTTGCAGCAGCAACTTGTTGGCGATGAATTTTGGCAATGCATGGGGTTGCTTGAAGGATCCAAAAGCCCTAATGAGGATGCCTTCTCGAACGGGAAACCAAAGAGCCACCTTAATGACTGTCTCTATGGCTCTTCTTGACTTGCAGGGCAGATCTTCCCTGAATAGAAAACGGTAGAGCACGGTGACAAATTTTTTTGATATAAGGTCACTATCCTCCTTGTACCTAGAATCCCAGAAAATATTCAAGTCCTTGTGGATAGGGCCTCTCGTCGTTGTGTCCTAGTTATGTGACCACTGATCGAAATGGAATCATGAAAATAACGCATCTAATAGATAGGAAGCCATGTAGAATTCTGATTCTAACTTCCTCCAGAACCTATGACGTTGATATGTTTTCCCTCAGAGCCGAAATTAGCAATTGGGACCAGTTGAAGCATGTACCATAGGTGGTGACTACGTGCATTAGGGGAACGCACGGCCCATTGAATGTGGTAGCATATGCCCTTCCATACATTCGACACATCATAGCCACGGCGAGCCTATAAACCCTTCTAGGACCCTCTGTCTTATATTCCCGATCCTTCTTCCCCTTGAACTTCTCGAGATCTTCCCAACATCTCTTTAGGGTGTCGTGCACTAGCATGTCATGCATTTCTATCCATTGAGTGTTAAAGGATTCTTCTTTGTCTGGCAAAGAGTAATATACGATGGTGTCTCCTGGGGAAAGGTTGGCAAAGGCTAGCCCGACGGAGTCTCTTTGATCAGGAGTTCATAAATTTTGCTCAAAATTCAAAGTTGTAGTATTGGGTTGAAATAAATATGGCTTTGTATATCTCATCTTCCTGATTCCGTCATCATGAACGGTTCGAAAAACCGATGTCATATGAGGGAGATATCGCGTTCTGATCGAAATGCCAAATAGGTAAATTTTCGACTGTTTGACCAGGTTTGACTGGGATGCACAGCCAACAAGGTGGAGGTATAGTCAGAGAAAAATGAATATTCTGAATAATATTCCTTTCCACCGAGCCAATCAATGGATGACAAGTGGCATTGTTTTATTCGTTGAAAGTACGGTTTGAAGGGCCAATCACAAGGTGCCACATGGCCAACCTTGAGGCCGCCACGTGTACCTGAAATGGGGTGTTAAATTTTTTTTGGAGGGTCCGCAGGAATCAACCGTGGGACCTCCTGCCCAGCACACACACGCCTTACCACCCGAGCTACGTTTATGACTTAACTGTATAAGGTGTCGGGTTCTATTTATGGTTCTATTTATTTATGCATCATATGGTTACATGCTCTTCTAAATGAAATTTTGTATGCATCTTTGAAGTGAAAATATTTGTATTGTCTACTTATATCCCCTCACACCTGATTTTTGATAAGGTAGGGAATCAGTCCATACATCAAGAGATTGGTCCCCGTAATGTTGAGATGGTAGAAAATATTGTACATATCATTTACTTGCCATCATCTATGGGAATGGTACCTTCTTATCCACTGGGAGTGTTTGACTATGTACATTCAAACATACCTTATGTATTTGATTTTGCTTAGGTATCAACATTGGTGAAACTTTAGTCCGCTAGTCATCAATGTATCTCATTATATGTCATGCTTATGAACCATGTCTCCCATGAAGATGATGTTAGGTCCCTATATTACTAGTATAGTCCCTTATTATTGTTAGTGTAACCCCCTTATTGTTATTATTGTACCCTTGTAACCCCCATATTGTTATTATTGTGCCCTTAAATTATTATTTCTAGGTCGGCTAGGATTACATGGTGGCCCCACTAGGATTAAATTATGGCCCCATGGACTCCTATACATAGAAAGAAGGTTTTGTAAATTGAATCATCCGAGAATTTTTCATCTATGTAATGTATTGGAGGTTTTCCCCTCGAAGTGGATTATTTATAAGGCTTTGATATCTCTTTTATTCTATTTTTGGAGCTGGTTACATAACATTTGGTATCAGAGCTTTGGATTCTAGGGTTTCGCTGATCTAAATAGGTCATCGTGGCATTTTCGCTATAACGTTTTTTCTACGAAGGTTAAGAATCTGAAATTTTTAGGGTGCGAAGCCGAAATCCTGAGCAAACTCTTCAAACAATTTCAGAGCTTGGTTCAAAACATTTTCAGAGATATGATCTGTGGAAGGTAGTGCTTTTTCAGGCTCCCGAATTTCATCTCATATAGGTGATCATGGGAAAAGTTTCATAACTCTCTCTCTGAACATCAGATTTGAGTTCCATAAAAATTGGTTGCAATTACACGGAATTTAGTTTCTTGGCTATCAATTTCAGAGCCGAAGGATGAAACAGTGACACGTGGCAAGTCGTACAAATTCGCTCTACTGAACTAGTCCATAATTAGGTCATTGTGGGAGATTGGACATAAATTTCTCTTGGAGAATCCAAATCAGGTTAGACCTGTGGCATTCAAAAGAGAATTCATAGGGATACTTTAGTGCTTAATTTCATATATTTAAGAGCTTCAATCATAGATATAATCCAATTTCAATATCGAGCTTCTCAAAAGCAAGAAAAAGGTGTGTATTTTTTTCTGAATTGCATAAGTCTTGTTTGAAGAATCAATTTGAATTGATTCCAAGGGCATATTGTAGAATAGATATCAATATTGGGTTCTAAAAAATTCCCCATAAAAATAATTCAACACCCATTAAGCCTTCAGAAGGCTCTACTATGACTCATGAAGATGAATAATTGCAACATGATCTATCAAAATTACAAGAGCAAGTGCACCAAATTTTGCTCTCGCAAAGAGCAGCAAAAAATGAAATGGAAGTTTTGAAGAAAGGCGTGGAATCGAAGATGGATGGTGTGAAGAATCATATGGATGGTTTGAAGGAAGGCGTGGAATCTAAGATAGATGGCATGGAAGCTGGCATGGAATCTAAGATGGATGACATCGAAGCTAAAATGGAAAACATGAAGAATGATCTAAAAGCAGACATGGAACGTTTGACAAAGTTGATACAAGAAATGTTTCCTAATGGTGAAAATATAGTAGAGGAAACTCATGATGAGAAAAAAATAAATGTTAATCGTGATTTCATAAACTCTAATGTTGGTAGGAAGAACCACCATATTCCAAAAATGGATATGAGGAAGTTTGATGGAAAGGATCCTGTAACATGGATACTACAGATGGAGCAATATTTTGATCTCCATAATGTGCAAAACACACAAAAGGTACGCATTGCAACTTTACATTTAGAACAAAATACATTTGTATGGTATCGATGGCTTTGCTCCGTAAAAAAATTGTCACTTGGTCAATTTTTACGGAGGAAATGATAGCACATTATGAGGATACAAAGAGCAACACCTTCTTTAGCCAATTGATAAATCTCAAACAAAAGGGTTTAGTGGGGCAGCACATTGAGGACTTCCAAAAATTGAATATAAGGGTAACTGATATTCCAGAGGAACAGAGGATTGATCTCTTCATAGCACTTTAAAGGATAACATACAACATTAATTTCGTGTTCTGGAACCTGATTCATTGGAGAAGGCATTCAGGTTGGCAAGAAAAGTTGAATGTAAAATTATGGCGACAAGGAAGCCTACCACTCAATTCTATAAAGAAGGAAGTGTTGCTACGCCTAGATTTCCACAACCTACAAGGTTGACACCACAACAATTGGAAGAAAAAGAGAAAAAGGGCTTTGCTACAGTTGTGATAGCAAATACACTAAAGGTCATAAGTGTGCTGAGAAGAAATTATTTTACATAGATTGTGAAGAAGAAGAATAAAATGAACAAGAAGAGGATATACACCGGGAACCATCCCTAGAAGAGGAAGAAATGAATCCGACCATATCGTGTAATGCACTGGCAGGAATTACCACTCCTCAAACTCTCAAGATAGAAGGACATCTCAAGAAGAAAAAGGTAATAGTGTTGATTGATTCAGGTAGCACCCATAATTTTATTCATTGTAAGGTAGCCAAGGAATTAAATTGTTTCCTATACCCAGCACCAGAATGTCAAGTGATGGCTGCAAATGGAGGAACTATAAATTGCTCTGGAAAATGCCATAATATCAAGCTAACCATGGGGGAATATGTATTGACTAGTCCAATGCTTTCCATTCCCATGGGAGGTGCTGATGTTGTACTAGGAGTACAATGGTTACAATCTTTGGGGACGGTAGCTTTTAATTTTCAAGAACTTTTCTTGAAATTTTTTTCAGAAGGAAAGGAAGTCGAATTACGGGGTATTGTAGGGAAGCCAGGAAAGATAATAAGCTCTAATGTCATGACAAAGCTTCTAAAGAAATAACAATGAGGTGTAATTGCACAATTATGCTCACTAGAAGTTCCAACATCAAAATCATCTATTTCTGTAGATCTCCAACAAGTCTTGGACAATCATTCCAAGGTGTTTGAAACTCCCAAATGACTCCCACCTATTCATGATCATTATCATGCTATTCATTTGATTCTAGGAAGTGTTCCTCCAAACATCAGGCCTTATAGATATCCTTATGTCCAAAAGAGCGAAATTGAACGTATGATTGCAGAAATGTTAGAGGCGGGTATAATTCAACCTAGTCAAAGCTCTTTCTCTGCTCCTGTAGTATTGGTACACAAGAAGGATGGATCATGGCGCATGTGTCTGGATTATAGGGAGCTCAATAAGCTTACCATTAAAGATAAATTTCCCATTCCCGTGATTGATGAATTATTGGATGAATTAGATGGAGCAATTTATTTTACCAAGTTGGATCTTCGTTTAGGATATCATCAAATTAGAATGAAGACTGAAGATATTCCAAAAACAGCATTTCAAACTCATGAGGGTCATTATGAATTTTTGGTCATGCCTTTTGGCCTTACCAATGCACCTTCTACATTTTAAGGATTGATGAATTCCATTTTCAAACCCTTCCTTAGAAAATTTGTGCTAGTATTTTTTGATGATATACTAATCTACAACAGGTCTTGGAAGGATCATGTTGAACATGCTGACAGGGTGCTCAAACTATTGCAGGAGAAACAATTATATGCAAAAACATCCAAATGTTTCTTTGGAGTACAAGAGGTGGAATATCTGGGTCATATTTTATCTCACGAGGGTGTTAAGGTATACCCTAACAAAATTAAAGCCATTAAGGAATGGAAAGTCCCCACAACCATAAAGCAGTTGCGAGGATTTCTCGGGTTAACAGGGTATTATCGCAAGTTTGTTAAGAATTATGGGAGAATAGCAGCACCTCTAACAATATTATTGAAGAAAGATGCATTTTCATGGACTCCTGAAGCAACTAAGGCCTTTGAACATCTTAAAGTGGCAATGTGCCTAGCACCGGTCTTAGCTACGCCAGACTTCACAAAAACCTTTATTGTGGAATGTGATGCCTCAGGAAATGGAATTGGTGCAGTTTTAATGCAGGAAGGAAGACCCATTGCTTTTGAAAGTCGTCCAATCAAAGGAAAGTATTTACAGAAACCTATTTATGAGAAGGAAATGTTAACAATACTGCATGCACTAAAGAAATGGAGAACTTACCTAATGGGAAGACACTTCAAGGTAAAAATTGATCATGATAGTCTTAAACACTTTTTGGAACAAAGACTATCTTCGAAAGAGCAGCAAAAATGGGTCACAAAGATGTTGGGTTATGACTTTGAAATAATCTACAAAAAAGGAAAGCTTAATGTTGTTGCAGATGCACTCTCAAGAAAGAATGAAGAGGTGGAAGCATTTATTTGTGCCATTTCTATTATCCAACTAGATTGGATAACCGAAGCAAGAGATGAATGGAAGAAGGACAAAGATGTATGGACACTCATTCAAAATTTGCACCAAGATCCTAGTAAATCCGATACATTTAGTTGGAAAAATGATTCTTTATGGTACAAAGATCGCTTATATCTTTGTAATAATTCCCAACTAAAAAAAAATATTCTTTTGGACTTGCACACTTCTCATTTAGGGGGACACTCAGGATTTTTAAAAACTTACCACAGTGTGAAGAAAGAATTATTTTGGGATGGCCTTAAATCTGATATTCAAAATTTTGTGGTGGAATGTTTGGTTTTCCAGCAGAATAAAGTTGAGACAATTAAGACCCCGAGACTTCTACAACTTTTATCCATTCCAAGTCAATGTTGGGAGGAGATTTCAATGGATTTTATCACAGGCTTACCTAATTCCAAAGGAAAGAGTGTCATCATGGTGGTAGTTGATACACTTACCAAGTATGCACACTTTTGTGCATGATCTCATCCATTTAAAGAAAGTACAGTTGCTACTACATTTATGAACACAATTCAAAAGCTACATGGAAGCCCAAGGGTTATTGTGAGCGACAGAGATCCCATTTTTACTGGAAATTTTTGGACGGAGTTATTTTCTTGTTTGGGTACTCAATTATCTCATAGCTTATCTTATCATCCTCAATCTGATGGTCAAACTGGGATAGTAAATAAATTTTTGGAAGGATATCTTCATTGTTTTGTATCTGATAAATAAACACAATGGGTCAAGTGGTTGCCTCTCACTGAATGGTGGTATAACACTTCCTTCCATACTACAGCAAAAATGACCCCATTTATGGCACTTTATGGATATCATCCACCATCCATCACATCATCTTTAAAGGAAAATTCGAAGGTTCAAGCAGTGGAAGATCACATCGAGCATCAGCAAGAAGTTCTCCAACTCTTAAAGGATAACCTGAATTTGGCACAAAATAGAATGAAACAACAGGCAGATCAACATCGCAGCGAGAGAAGTTTTGATGTAGGAGATTGGGTATTTTTACGGCTACAACCATACAAACAAATGTCCCTCAAGCAAGCTAAGAAGGATAATAAATTATCACCAAAGTACTATGGTCCTTACAAGGTGTTGCAAAAGATTGGTACTATGGCATACAAATTGGAGCTTCCTACTTCTTCACGAGTACATCCAGTTTTCCATGTTTCATGCTTAAAGAAGGTTATAGGTGAAAATATTCCAGTTCAAACAATATTGCCAGAACTTGATGAGGAAGGAAAAATCATATTGGAACATGAAGCGGTCATGGAAACAATAACTCGACAGCTACAGAATCGATCAATTTCAGAGTATCTCATCAAGTGGAAGAACTTACCCACTGAAGATTCTACATGGGAGGATGAGAATTTTATACAAAAGCACCCAGAGCTACTCAAGCGTTGAGGACAACAATTTTTTTAAGGAGAGGGGAATGTTAGGTCCCTATATTACTAGTATAGTACCTTATTATTGTTAGTGTAACCCCCTTATTTTTACTATTGTACCCTTGTAACCCCCATATTTTTATTATTGTGCCCTTAAATTATTATTGTTAGGTCGGCTAGGATTACATGGTGGCCCCACTAGGATTAAATTATGGCCCCATGGACTCCTATATATAGAAATGAGGTTTTGTAAATTGTGTCATCCAAGAATTGTTCATTTATGTAATGTATTGGAGGTTGCCCCCTTGAAGTGGCTTATTTCTAAGGCATTGATATCTCTAATTTTCTTCTATTTTTGGAGCTGGTTACACAACATATGATTTGGATAAAGCTTCATCGTCAACATCACGTGGTCCTTAGTAGTCTCACCTTCTAGTATTTCACTCCAATGAGGACATCATGGAGTCCATGACCACACGATATTATCCATGGGATAATATGCATCATCGTTCCCATTTTCTACTGGCACAACAACCAAGTCCATTTGACCAATATGTTGTGAAATAAAAAAACGTAATTCAAAATCTAGTATATTGGTTTAAAAACCTCTTATTTTCAAATCCAGCAATTTGAACAACGTCCACCTCATGGTCATTACATTACGAAAAAATATTTGGGTAAGGGGGCATACATTTGTGAGGGTTCAGACATCGAAGTTATGCCAAACCCTTGTATAGCATATAGTAGTGTTGATTCTAGTACCATTATTCTTCGCCATCCTGAATAACGTTTAGAACCACATATCACTCTTGATCGCCATGGGGATTATCCACTCAATCATTCCTACTTCTTACATCAAAAACCCAATCCCTTTGACAATAATGTTATTAATCCCCAGTTTTGTTTAAGTGAACATTTGTTCACTATAGCCCAAGCCACTCCTTGGTATGGTGACAACTATTTGAAAACCCAAATATTTAATCCCTTTGTCTCACATATGCAGTACCAAGTGAGATTGGCACTCCATCATTGCCTTTATCCCATTATATTCAACAATTTTTTTCATAAGATAAATAATACACAACGGATGGTGAAAAAACAAGACATAAAAATATGCATAATCACATTATGTATACCATAATGTTGTATCATCATCCATAAAATATTTGGATTCCACCACTCTAGATATATCCATCTTTTCCATAGAAAATTAAAACTTGGGGGAATATTTCCCCCCATCTAATACTCCCCAGATGGAGGGTTCTGTTTCAAAAACCATATATCATTTCTAAAGTTGTACCAGTAGTGTAACACTCCCTCCCACCCCCTTGGAATTTCTAGGTTGAATTAGAGGTGTTATTTTTAATTAAACCAATCTCCATGGTCTCATTATGAATGTGGGGTTACAAAATTTCTTCTTCCCCAAAGTGTTCAGAACTCAATTTGGATAATAGTATCACATCCAACTCATCAAGCGCTTTCTAGTGATATAAACCTTTCCTTAATCTAATACCTAGATTGAAAGTTATGCCCTCCTAAATATTGAACAATTAGGGAGTGCAACATAGCACCCTTCTTGCTATCTTGGTCCATTAACCATATTACATTTTAAACCTTTAGTCTAAGTTAAAAGTGGAACACCCTACCTTCCCGATAGATTACGAATTATTCTACTGACACCATTTCCGCTAGATAACGAGCAATCCCTTTTGTTTTTCTTATGGCTTTTTTGGGTGTGGTTTGGGATGATGTGGCACTCAAGGCATTAGCTGAAATCCACATGTTCATGTAGAGTCCATTTCCGCTGACTCCATGTCACACTAACATCATAACGCCTTGCTAACCACATTCTGATGTTAGGATGATGTCACCTTGCCACGTTACATCCTTCATCGGTGCCACATGTCATCTGAAATCCAACCACTTGGCCCTCCAAAAGGATTGTTTCTACTTTCCATGTGTCACACTGACAATTTTCCATGTCAACATCCTTAAATATTTGAACTACCTACAGGGTGTGCAAATAGGTGTATCATGCCCTTGTGGAATTTTCTAGCTCAGCTCGCTTTGGGTCCAACAAAACTAAAATCTCTTTGTGCAATCCCACACTTTCTCTCTGATATACAAAAGAGGTGTCGGTTGTGCTCTCTATTAACTGTGCCCAAATAAAAAGAGACCTCAGTCTAGACCTAGCGCTAGAATGGTGGCGAAGTGTAAACTTTCTCTTTGTTTGTCTCCAACCTTGGAATCATAGATTCTATATACCATGCCCATTCCAAAGGATTGTAAATTGGTGACTAGACATGGTGTGGATTATGCACTAATCCCTTGGATTAATGATAATCCTATCATTTAAATAATCACAACGATTAACACTAATACAAGATATTGGTACAAGTTAATTTTGTCTATACTCAGACTTAGAAATTCCATGAAACTCCTAGACAATTGTTGAACTTTCATGAAGCAAAATGTGCTCAAAACTATGAAGTATACATGCACCAAGATCTTATTGCATATTTTAATTTGAGGCATTATGTATAGCCATGAAACATCAACAAAACTCTTGACATGCCTACCATTAGGCACATAACAAGCTAGACCATAATTGATATTATTCAATAATTTGAATCATATAAGTATCACATTAATAACACAATGGATCACATACATACTCCATTATATCTACTAGTAAAGCATATATTACAACACAAAAATGTTCCACAACCTTATTCAGTGAAACATTCATGACCATGCAAAAAAGGGAATCCTCACATTGTAACAGTTTACCATGCATAACAAGCATTCATTCCAACTACATGAACAACTCCACAACTCAAGAAAACATTAGAAAACACATGATCCAAAAGCCCTTCTTCCATGAAAATACTTATATCAATATTTAATTATAAACAACCATGAATATCATATTCCTCCATTCAGAAGTTGATACATTCATTGTCACATTTCACAACACATCATTCAACATATAGAGTGACAAATGTGTACAGCTAAATATACTTTTCAGATTCTAAGGAGTTAAGGGCTTATTGATGGTGTTGGGTACCACCAACAGCAAGGGGTCTCACCATTATGAAGTCCCAATTAGACCTCACACCATTTGGGATAGGAATCTTGTCTAGAATAAAATCATGGGTGCCATTTATACTTAGAGATTTTCCTTGACTAGAATTAACACATAAGAGAGCACACATATAATTTGAGATAAGAAAGTAATTTAGCCCTGTGAAGTATACAGTTGTAATATATATTTCATACTTCCACAAAACATAGTAAAGAGAGTGATCCTTTAGAAGAAAAGTAACAATACCATCCTAATAAATACACACACATACATAGAAGAGATCATTAATTAATCTACAAAATAGTTAGCAAAGTAACAATGATCATGAAATCAAGTAAGACACACCATTCAACAAGATTTGTACTAAATATAGCAAAATAATTCATTTCCCTTAATACATGTGAACACAAACATATATCATAAACATTAAAATAACAGTATTACAACATCCATGATGCATTCATTAAAGTGTGTCGGCCCATAGAGCTTCAATATATTAAGTGAAAGTTCTAAGATACACAATTACAATGATGCATCCATAGCCCCAATAGTGGAACATGAAGCCATTTCTTCATCATCCAAAGAATGATCTTCTCCCCTATGCTAAGCTTGAGATCCAAGGCTAAAATTCCTTTCTTCAGGCATGATGGTGTATTTATAACAAACTAGGTGACCTTTCACCTCCCATGTGACTCTTGAACTCCCCCATAACTCTTGAGCTACCACATGAATTTTGAGCTCCTACATGACCTTTGGAATTCCTAGTGACTCTTCACATTCCATGTGTAACCCTTGGGCTTCCACACATTTTACATTTTCGAATTTTTGAAATTACATAATTACATTCCACCAATAATGTCGTGAAAATACATCAAAAAAATAATAATTTTGTGTTCACATTTTGAGAAGCTACAATTTTGCGAATGTGACATGAGACTTCATTGTAATGTATTGATGAAAAGTTCTTCTCTTTGATGTTATATCTTAAGCTCTTCATTATTGATCTAATATGTGCTTCTTATTCACCCTCCAAAGGGTCTAGATAATTATTGGAAACCTCTAAGTCAACATGAGTTTCCATCTCTCTATTGTGGTTCAAGATTCCTTTATTCCTACATGATAGCATCTTTGTGTCTTAGCTCCACAAGTGTCTTTTTGAAACACCTTCTTGATGACCTCCTTGAACATCACTTGCCCTATTAAGATGATAGTACCTGCAAATGAATTTCACTCATGGAAAGAAAATATCAGTCCCAAAATCACCTATTCTATCTTTTTTTTCTTATGCAATATGTCAGCTATGATGGGATAGTGTGTTAGGACCAAGGGAGATTCCTTCTTAGGCATAGAGCACAGGTTCAAGAGGTTGGATGTGGATGTTTGGGCACTGGTAGTTTTCACTGCACAAGGGAAAGAGGGAGAGGGACGAGCTTGGGTGCAAAGAGTAGGTCCAAGAGGAAAGGGTGATAGTATTTCTCCTTAGGAATGCGTAGTGTGCTTATGAAGGAAAGGATGCCCATGCCTTGTGTAGGTCGCAGTTGCATGAGGTAGGGGATGATGAATGTTCTTGGAAATACTAAGTGGGGGGGTGAATCAATATTCCTTTGAATTCAAGCATTAGTTAATCTTCAATTATTATCAGTGTTTGTACAATTATAGTATAAAACAAAAGAAACACAAATGCACATAGTTTTTAAGGTGGAAACCCACTCCGAGACAAAAACCACCTAATGCTTTTCTAATAATTCTTTAATATTAAACTCCAATTGAAGATAAAAATCCAACTTCCTAGAATCTAGAAAATCATTCTTCTCCAGCTCCCACTGGATGGACGCTCCAACGCCTGAGATTCTTCAGTAGTCAATTAAACGGATGCCCCAACACCCAATGAGATAAACTCACCCTAGCACCACCCTACCACCTTGTATAAGAATAAAAGAAGAATGGACTCCCGTACCAGGGAAAATGGTCCACTTTAAAATGATATAGAATGATGTAGAAGAAGAAGACACACTAGACCATAACTCCAACTATGACTCAACCACCTAATGATGATCCTAGACCTCCCGACACTGCCTCTTCAACTCCTGGCAGATATACACTAGTACAATTTTTACAATAATGTATTTACAATGACTTAGTACAATGATACCTTTACAGTGACCGTATGCAGTGATGCCCACTTGAAGACTTCATGTGATGGACTTCTTGCTACTAATATGCACCTTGGTTGCTTCTCTTGTCATGCTACCCTCTGCTGCACCTTTCTTTGCTTTTCTTCCCTAGAAATTCTGATCCTTCGCAACCCTTGACAACACATGATATAGCTTCTTCTTGCCTTCTATGAGCTCGATATTGAATCTGGTGTATCTCTGTTATTTCAGATCCCCAATATGTGATTTTAGGTCCTATAGTATTCTTCTGAGTATTCTTTCCAATCCCACAAGTCTGACCCAATTTGGATTCTTCAAGGGAGAGTTATGCCCAATCTATCACAATTCCCTAATTATGGACTTGTTCAGTATAGCGAACTTGTATGGCATGCCACATGTCATTGTTTCTTCATTTGGCTCTTAAATTGATAGGGTAAAAAATTCAGTCTATGCACTATCTGTCACTTCTTACATAATTCCAATATGATACTCAGTGAGAGATTTAGGATGATTTTCCCAAGGCCTCTTCTTTGGGATAAATTTCAGGAGCCTCCAAAAACACTGACTTCCACATATCATATCTCCGAAAATATTGCTCACCTTGATCTAAAATTTTTACAAGATCTTGCTCCAGATTTATTCTTTGCCTCATAAAAATCTAAGCTTTTGAAACTTCGTAAAAAAAAATTTAGAGCGAAAATTCCACGATGACCTGTTTCAGATAATGAAATCCCTACCTAAGGAGGATATGAGGATCACAATTTATATAAATGCTTAGGTTGAGAGGGGCTTCAACAAGTTAACGTGGGAGGGATTTTAGGAGCTTAAAAAATATTAATTATGAATTTTCAATGACACATGCCACAACCCCATGGGGTTTTAGCCCACTAACTGGGGTTCCAACTTCAAACATGAATATCTCTCAAACCGTGAAGAATTACGTGGCGTGCCATATATCAACAGAAACATCTCAACAAGAAGAAACCATAAAAAGAATTATTGACCTAGAATAGAGTAGTTTGGTAGGTCAAAATTCCCATGAAATATTGGGGTAGCCCCTAGTGCTTCTTGGGTTGACACCAGTGACAACCGTTGATCAAAAATCTCCCCCTTTGGAATTGATGGCAACACAAGTACTCCCCCTGCGATCATGACACCTCTTCCTACAACATTCTCTCCCCCTTTGAAATCAATGGCAAAGGGTAAATCCCCCTAACACACAACCATCCTGAGAACCTATACACACTTCCACTCCCCTTTTATATTCTGAATAAGGAAAATCTAAGGAGAACTTGGGAGAATCCCAAGCTTTTGGTGAAGATATTCAAATGCTTCACGAGGTAAAGGTTTAGTGAAGATATTAGCTATTTTTTCTTTTGTACCAACATACTCAAGTTTGATATTCTTTTCAGTGACTTGTTCTCTAACAAAATGATATTTGATCGGAATGTGTTTTTTTTTTTAATGCATGCAATGATTCTTGGAGATGCTGATGGCACTGGTGTTGTCACAGAATATGGGAATATGCTCATTGAATTGTACTTGAATATCTTGCAAAGTTTTTTTCATCCAAAGGACTTGAGTACAACATGCTGCCACAGCAATATATTATTCTTCTGCTGTAGATAACGAGATTGAGGTTTTCTTTTTTCTCAACCATAATACGAGACAACCACCTAGATAGAATGTTGCTCCACTAGTACTCTTACAATCATCAACGCTTCCTGCCCAATCTACATCTATAAAGGCTTGAATAATGAGATTTTTACCCTTGGGATACCACAATCCATATTCTCTTGTGCCCTTTAGATATCGAAGAATTATTTTGACAAAAATAGCATGTGATTCTTTTGGTGCTGCTTGGATTCTTACTACTTGTCCAACTGCTTGCATAACATCTGGTCGGGAAGCTGTTACATATAGAAGAATACCAATCATAGATCTATACAACCTCTGATCCACATCCTTAAATGAGTCATTTATGCTCAATTTTCAATCTGTTACCATCAGAGTAAGGACGGGTTTGCAATCTTCCATTTTGAATTTCTTGAGCATTTCCTTGATGTACTTAGCTTGACATATAAATATTCCTTTCTCTTGTTGAGATATTTGAAGCCCTAAGAAGTATTTCAGCTCACTAAGTAAAGGCATCTCAAACTCACTTTTCATATTTGTAGAAAATTTCTTAATTAGTTTATCATCATTGCTACCAAATATTATATCATCCACATATACCTCAACGATTGTTAAATTATCTTTATCTATTTGTACATAAATATTGATATCAAAAATACCTTTCCTGAACCCTTGTTGATGTAGATATCCATCAAGATGAGCATACCATGCTCTGGGAGCCTGCTTGAGACCATATAGAGCCTTCTTTAACCTGCAAACATAGTCTTCTTTTTTTTATAGTAGAAAACCTTCAGGTTGTTCGATGTAAATTTCTTCTTCTAATTCTCCATTCAAAAATGCTGACTTAACATCCATTTGGTAGATTTTGATTTTTCTTGAACATGCATACATTTATATCGCTTCCTTTCTGGCAATTGGTGCACATGTTTCATCGAAATCAATTCCTTCCACTTGTGCATAACCTTTGCAAACCAATCTTGCTTTGTTTCTGGTAACCTGTCCATCTTCATTCAATTTGTTCCTGAACACCCATTTAGTCCCAATGAAATTTTTATCTTTTGGTCGTGGAACTAATTCCCAGGTGTTATTCTTCTCGATTTGATCCAATTCTTCATTCATAGCTACTACCCAATGTTCATTCTGGCTGGCTTCCTCAAAACTACTAGGCTCAAAGGTTTCTAGAAAAGCAATGTGAGCTTGTTGTGATGAACGGAGCTGTCGACCTTCATTTATGTCACCAATGATTTGATTTGATGGATGGTTCTTTTGAATCCATTCTTTTGTTCTCTTTGGAGGAGATTCTTGTTGTTGTTCTGGTATATCTTGAAGATCATTATTTACTTCTTCCTGGTTTATATTTGCTTCTTGTTCTAGAAATTTATCTGTGTCTTTTTCAGCCTCTGTCTCAAGTTTCAAAGATTCTATATCCTCATCATTATTCGTTAGAACACCATATTCATCAAATGTAACATTTATGCTCTCCACTATCATTTTTCGTCTTAGATTATAACATTTATAGGTCTTTCTTTTGCGTGAGTAACCAATAAAGATACCTTCATCAACACGTGATTCAAACTTACCCAAATTTTGATCTTCCCTTTTGATATAACATTTTCTTCCAAATATTCTGAAATATTTTACATTAGTTGGTTTTCCTTTCCATAATTCATATGGGGTCTTGTTGCAATTATTTATGAGAAGACTTCGGTTGATAATGAAGACTGTCATATCAATTGCTTGAGCCCAGAATTTTTCATCCAATTTTGAGTCCTTCAAAATCGTTCTACCCATTTCCTGTATGGTTCTGTTCTTTCTTTCAACAACTCCATTTTTTTGAGGTGTTCGTGCGGTTGAAAATTGTCTTTTTATTCCATTTTCGTCACAGTATTGCTGAAATAATTTGGAAGTGAATTCTCCTCCATTATCTGATCTTAGACACTTTATTTTCAAATCAGTTTCACTTTCGACCAACTCCTTGTAGATATTAAAGCACTGAAATGCTTCAGATTTTTTCTTTAGGAAACTAACAGTTGTCATCCTGGTATAGTCATATATCATTAACATGAAATATAATTCTCCATCTAAGCCTTTTGTTCTCACAGGACCACATAGATCAGTATGTATCAATTCCAATGGATGTGATGCAAAGTTTTCTTTTGCTTTAAATTGGACTTTTTTCTGCTTTTCATGCCGACAAGCCTCACATAGTGTGTTGGAAGGTTTTGAGATTTTCAGCATTTCACATATTGCTTCCTTTTTTCTTATCCTGACAAGATTGTCAAAGTTTATGTGACCCATTAGTTTGTTCCATAACCAACTTTCATCTTCTTTAGCTATTAGACATGCTTTAGTTGCTTCATCTAGAACATATATGTCATTTGGAGCTCGACTTGATGTAGCCACAATTTTACCATACATTCCTTTCCTGATTTCACATTTTGTGGAGTTGAATAGCATTGTGTGTCCTTGATCACACATTTTTCCAACACTAAGAAGATTGTGATTCATGTTTTCAACCAATAGAACATTCTTGGCTATAACATCTTCACTTCCGAGAGTGACGGTACCTGATCCTATAACATTTGAAGATCCATCATTTCCAAAGGATACGGTTCCATCCTTCTTCTCTTTCAGAGATACAAATTTCCTTCTATCTCCAGTCATATGCGTTGAGCAACCACTATCAACATACCACACATCTTTCTTGTTTTGAGCCTTGAGAGCGAGAGCACAATTATCAGTCTTCTTCTCCCTCCATGTTCATTAATTCTGTGGCTTCGAAGATTCTTCTGGAGGATTTTCAAGTCTGTCGTCTTTGGCTATGTGTCCAAAGTTCTGAAATTTGTAACATTCCATATTATTTCTTAAATTTTCAAATCTATTTATGTTTTGTTGAGCCCTGGGAGGTTCATATTTGAAGGATCTCTTGGAATTTTATTGGTTCCTAGGGTACGTGTTGTTAGCCACCTATAAATTTTTGACAAGCAAACAGGTGGCTAAATATGTTTCTGAGCCTTCAAGAGAGACATTTTCTTTTAAAATCTATCATTCTTGAAGCCTCTATGTGTCTTTTTCCTTTGAAGAGATCTTCACTGCTGTTTCCATTGAAAAAGCCCTGCTGTTTTATGAAAAAGAATGCTTCAAAAGGCCTTTGTAATTGCCCATTTTCACTCATTTCCCTTCATTTTCATTAAGCCTCCTTTTCCTTTTTAGAACCTCCATATCCCTCTAAAAAGCCTCCAAAATCCTTTTAAGCCACTAAAAATCCCTTCTACAATTTTAAAACACCCTTTTCCCCTTTACCGAAAGCTAAGAAATTCCTTAAAAAACACTGATTTTGGCCTAAAAACACATTTTTTTAACTAAGGCGTTAAGCCCCTTTCAGCCTAGCCCTTAGCCCCTTTTCCGCATGTGACTTGCGCCCAGGACTAGGCACTAAGCCCCATTGCTCAATCACGATCGGAGCTTTCATTATCACCTTTTCCTTTGTTATTTCAAATCTTCCGATGCGATGAAATTTTGTTCTGTTGACCTCCACTGCAATCTTCACCGTCGATCTTAACAGATCTAATAGCTAGCACTAAAATCGCACCGCACCCAGCACCTCTCTTCATTACCCCTCTGATTGTGTATCCACTATTGATCTCTTTCATAATCCGACGGCCCGCACTAAATCGCAAATCGCAAAACCAAAAGACTTCAGAATTTTGACCCACTACCTTTCTTCGATGCGATTAAATCCTGGCTGTTATTTCCACCCAATCCGACGGTCCAGATTTCATCTCACTCTGCCTCCCCCTTTCCCTGTTCCACTGTTCCGCCGATCCCCGATCAAATCTTGGCCATCCATTCCATAGATCCAACGGCCAGGATTTAATCCGCCATTGGCTTTCCCCGTCGCATCGCCCGTGCATCTTTCCATATCGCGCTCTCATTCCCACTGTCAGATCTCCCTGCCTTTCATCCAATGGATAAGAATGCATATCGCGTAATTTTTGCGCCCAAGGTTTAATGTTTCAAAATTACGCAATAAAAGTGGTTTTTGAGGGACACGTGTCAGGCAGCGAGGCATATCGCATTTTTTTGGAGAAGTTTCAAAACCACTTCGGAGCTGCGCAAAACCAGCAGTTTTCCTCTAAAACCACCCCTCCCCGATATATTCCTTCATTTAATCTTGACCATTCATTTGATCCAGATCAACGACTCACATTATATCGCGTTACCATCCATATTTCTTTTCATCGGACCTTCCAAATGATTTAATAGGAGGATCTCCACCATCGATCTCTTCCATTGATCCGACGGTCCACATTCACTCTTCCTCCGCCCTCTCGGTCCCACCACCAAATGCCCCGATTTCCTTCATTTTGGCCTTTTTCCTTTGTATTCGCCCAAACATTAAACTTTTATGTTTTAAGACTAAAAGTTATTTCTTCCGCCTAGACTTCTAAAACACCTCCACTGGTGAATCTCGACCGTTGGTCACCATCTGTCAGTCTAATCCAACAGTCCAAAACCGTTCTTGCACCAGACCTCCATCAGGCCAGTTTTCTTCCATTCTGCCATGATTTTTACCCGTTTTTTCACCTACATCCTCCATTTTCACTGCTGCGCTACCATTCCCCCGACCTCTACAGCAACCCCACCACACTCCCCATGGATTTCTTAACATGTTTATCATCCTTTTGCAGGTTTTAAAGGGGCATGAATACACTCTGATTCACAGTCGCAGACAGTGTTTTTTAGAGCACAGGAAGATATTTTTAGAGCCAGAGATCGCAGAGGAAGGTGCCTGAGAAGGTTTAAACTTGATTTCCAGCAAAGATCAAGTTATTAACTCTATTTCAAACCCTCCAACGCCATTTAAACCTGTGTATCCACAGGCAGGCGAGAATGCAGCAGCAGAGAATATCATAAGATTGATTAAGGGATTAAAGCCCATTATTGAATATTTAATTCCTATAATACAGTATTTAAATGCAAAAGATACAGTCCAAAGACCTAAGAATGATTAAGGAGGCCTAATGAGGCCTAAAACACATGAAACAAGCCATATCAGTGCTCTCATATCAGCAGAATGTCCTTTCCCTAAGAAGGACACATTCGTACAACATTATCCATGCCTCCTTGAGCCCTTAAAAGTTATTACACTGACAGAAGCTTCTAAAGTTGTCAGGACAGCAGTTACGGAAGTATGGAAGACCCGAAAGACCTTCTATCCACCTTACTTGTCACAGAAGATAAAACAGAGTACTTACAGTTAGAGAGTACTGCAAGAGACATACCTGAAGATATTGTCAACCTGAAAAAGACTTCTAGACCATCCTAGAGGGTACCAACGATTAATGCAAATCCATTAAGTATAGTGGGAATTCGAATACTTCCTCCACTCTATCTTAATGAATCAATTAAGTTTACATCTACTACTACTGCTACTCATTCTCCTATAAGAACTCCTAAAGAATACATTGTAAAGGTTGTTGTTGGTTGATAGGAATTTTATCAACTGTTAGAACTGTTATTGGGGGAAGTAGCTGAGTAGTTTGTAAATAGTAGGCTAGGAGGAGAATTCTGGACTGTAAAGGGCCATTGAGCTCAAGGTATGTGATTGGTTTTGCACATCAATTGAACAAGAAAAATTCACAGGATCCTGGTCTATATTACTGGTGATGTTTTTCTTACTGAAATTGTCTCCTTTCATGCTTTTCATATTGTCCATCATTCTCTGATAAGAATCAGTAATCTAGCTTAGGATATACTGCTGCAAAGTAACCCAATGCTTCCTGCTCTTCTTATCCTTTATGTTTTCTACTGATTGTATATCTGAGAACAAATTCAGCATAATTTAACCATTCAAAGATGTTGGTTTGCCCATGCTTACTGATGTATGAATTTAGAGTTTGTTTCTTAGATGTTCTTGTTTGGTTTCAGTTGAAAGAATTGGGATACTGGGGATTTAGAGTTAGCCTTGTCCACTAGGGTCCTTTTCCAACAGCTAGCCTTTCTAAGATCCCTTTGAGTTGGTGTCAAAGTAGAGAAGGTTAAAATTCTTTCTCCGATCTATAGACCCTGCTCTGTGTTTAACCTTAAATGTTTTCTACTTTCTGAAAGTGGTTATGAGGACTGCTATATTGTTTTCCTTTAGAGTATGCTGAAAGTAGGCCTGGATTTAAATGACATCTGACCCGATCTTAAGCTACCCTTTGTGCCTTTATTGAGAGTTTCCTTTGAAGTATGTCAAAAGCAATATAGGTTCAAAGTCCTTACCTGATCTTAGACTGCACTTTGGTTTCTTTCTTTCACCTACTCTTAATGTTCCATCCCACCATCGATCTAAAAATATCCTTTGGTATAGATGACTTTCCCTATGGAAAACCTTGGATGGTTGTTTTGAAAGTAATCCCCTTTCATGACTCCATAGCCCAATGGATTGGCACTTTCTTTGACTTATCTTCCCATGTTGAAACATCCTACTACTTTGTACCTTTTTCATTCCACATAACCTTCTTAGTCAATGATCTCCAACCAAACAAACCAACCAAATCAAAAAACCCCTGTGCTTCATACCTAGCCTAATACCTCATGTTAGTATGAATCTTTTGTCGAAGTGTACGAAAAAAGACCACTTTAGCTAAGCATAACTAATAGCCCTAACATAAAATATGGCTGCAAATATCTTCAGATCTACAGTTAGTTGATCAAGACAAGTGCTGCAAAAACCAGATCTATGCATAAAAATACATTAAGCAGTAAAAACAAGGTTTTGCTCCATATATCCAATAGACAAGACAAGAACAATATTTTTGAAAGAATTTTTGTATTAAGGGCACCTGGGAGGAAAAAAAGAAGGAGTTTCCAATTCTCCTCAATGGGATGGGTTCTTGGAAGTCCTCAGCACTTCAAATCTAGCATTTCTCTCTCTTGTTGGTGTAGAAAACCCAGACAAAGATAGAACTCAAAGGGAGCTCACACAGAAAAAAATGGAAAATATGACAATGATAATGGCTCAAAGTTAGACCAAGAGTTTGGATCCAGAGTGATCTAATACGCAACAAAAGGTCAAGAATGGTAGGAAAAACCCTCCTATTTATAACAAAATATTGGCTCATTCTAGATCTTGCTGCATGATTAAAATAACATTAACCAAATCTAGATCCACCTTTTATGGAATATTTTATTATATTTTTTGGAGGGAAAAAGTATTTGACTTGGGTCAAATCCCTTTATTTGTGAGTAATAAATAAATAAATGATTTATTTATCATTTTAAGGAAGTGGTTGAAGGATAATCAAATAAATAATGATTTATTTAATTATTTATGGGTGATTTAGTCATATTTAACAATGAATATTATTTAAATAAGATTTAAATAATTATTCCTAGAAAATAATAAGATAAATAAAGATTTATCTAATTAATTTCTTTGTTTTGGGTTAAACATGACCAGGAATAATAATTGAATTATTGTTTAATTAATTATTCTTGAGGAAAATCAAACAAATATAGGTTTGTTTAATATTTCCTTTTGGGGTTTCCTTTTTAGACCATAAACAACCTAATAAATGTGTTTTATTAAGTTATTTCACATAGTGAAAGCAATTTTACTTAGGGTAAAATTGGTCTTACATGGTGTACTTGTGTCCATCTAATGATAATAGGTTAGATGACCAAAAAATGGTGTAACAGATTGCCCCCCAGCGTGCGAGTGTTAGGAGAAAATCGTATGACCGAAGTACGTTGTAAGAACTCAATCACCATACATCAAAAGGGAAGTCAGAGAGAGAAATGTAAGGTAGACTAATGTGCTGAAGAACTAGACCCTGAGGAGACGAGACTTACAGGTGCAACAAGTCTCTTTTTATGAGAGGGTACCTGTGCTAAAGGCGGCGGGGGAGGCATACCTATGCCCGCCGAGACAAAGTACAAAAGAATAGTGTGTCCAGTAAACAAGGGACCAAACCATAAAGTACAACCGGCATAAACATGAGCCAGATAAAAATACAATGAGGGATCCCACATACATGCTGTGCCTGGGATAACAGCCAGGACTTATACAATAATATTTGAGTACATGAGATACAAATACAACCCAAATGCCCCCTATAAGCGGGGAAGGGCTCACAAAATCTGACTGATACATGCAAATCAAAGAGGCGCTGCAAGCGGCTAAGGCCGACATCATCAAATATATGGAGCTGCATCGAAGGCGGTAATGAAGAGGTCATCCGGGTATGTGGGGGGCTACCTGCAGGGCCACCCCCTCATGAGGGCTGAGACATCTCACACACACCCGGGCATCACCAATAGCTGCTGCTGCATCACTGGACCATCAAGCATACGGATCTCGATCATGCTGAAAGGAGCTGGAGTGGAGAAACAATCAAGTCAAAGGGAAATGAGAGATCCCTTTGCATAATCCGAGGCACCGAACAAGAGTGGAAGCTGGAACCAAGGTACACCGCCCTCTAGACCTGTCTTCTGGAATGAAGGAGCTGATGTCGACAGAAGGAGGTCCGCCATAGGTGAGGCAATGAGATATCCTCAACTAAGGCACGAGAGAAAATAGTAGAGCGACGGACAGACTAATACCAATGATGATGATGGAATGGAGGGGACTGAGTAGCGAATGGACGACTTCCCTTGCTAGAGCATAAAGGGCATGAATGACATGGCAGCGACTGACACAATATCATAAGGGATAGGGGACAGTGGGACTGAAGGCCATGATGTGCGACACAAGAGAGAGACCAAGCAATGAAGGAGGGAGGACTATAGCAGGGTACAAAGGGACTCGGGATAGACTCTAGGAAAACGATGATGACTCAACTTGGATGCTCTAAACAAGGGCGACTCGATGGTGCTGCCACACAGAAAAGGTCCCATGGGGGACCATGAAAGCATGAGTACAAGATGGTAGCTCATGACGAAAATCAACACAAACAAGGACAAGTATGGAGGCAGAGTGGTGCCCCAAGTACAAGTGTGGTAAGTGAGGAGATTCGATTTTGAGGAGGGTTATGGTTGAGGGGCATAGGTGCCCCCAAGCATGGTGTGGTCATGCCAAAATGTATTTAGAAAAAGGGGAATCTAAACACATTGTAATGATGTGGTGCGCCATTTTTTTTTCGTTATGGTTATGCAGTGTGAGAAAGGAAATGGAGGATTACCAATCTCTTTTAGTACTGCATATATGAAGCAAATGGACTTTAAGTTTTCGGGTGGGCATACCTGGTGTCACTATCACAAAGAGAGGATTTGGAGATAATGAACTAATGCTCTCCTAGAAAACCCATAGGTTGGTCAACAACAATATCTAAGAGATTGGGTTGCTGATGGAAGATGAGGGAACGATAAGGGGTATCATCCCTAGAGTGATCTGAAGTGATATGGGACTCTAGAGGTTCTTCGAAATGTGGAAGAATAATGGTACTAAATTCAACACGACCAGATACACGAGGAGAGTTTTGGAGAATTTCTTCTCCTGGTCTCTCGAATATGGGTGCCCCCTTACCCAAATATTGGGTTTCAATGTAATGGCCACAAGGTGCATGTGGTTCAACCGCATGGGTTCGATGTAAGGGGGAATAGATAAATTCAAGGGTGGGGATTTCATCCATAATGTCATCATAGTGATAGAATATGGGGTGACTGGTGGAAGAAAGACCACCGGACGTGGCGAAGCTACCTGACTCATCATCATGAGAAGAGAGGTTAACATGCGCATCGTCACAAGGAGTGACAGAAAAGTAAGCAGATAAAGGATCTACTGATGTTGAGCCCAGGGTGATCGCTGAAGGAAGGTCAAGCGAAACAACAGGGGAGGATTCAGAGGAAATGTTCTCCGAGGGTCTCATGGATGATGATAGGTAGAAAATGGTGGATGAAGGCTCCGTCATCTTGACATCAGGAGGGGGAATGTCAATGGGAGCAGTCATGTCTGGTAGTTCTGCCGAAGAAAAAAGCGCAAATAGGGGAGAGGTGGACTCATTGCGCTTGGCCTCGAATTGGGGGACCGCGGCTAGAGAGGTGCGGAAGTCCTCGAGGCGGGGACAAAGATGGGCGTAATGGCCATGGAGATCACACAAAGCACAGGGGTGGTTGGTGTGAATAGTCGTGGGGTTCTTGGCCGCGATCGCGGAAGGAACAGAGGCTTCCGGGACCGTGGACTCAGGGAACGCGACATTAACCATGGGCTTGAGATGAAGCAATTCAGGACAGGTATGGGTGGTGTGACCGAAAACATCACACAAAGCACACTGGATGGTATGCTTTCGAGGCCGAGGAGGGGCAGGGTTTGTCGGGGCAGCCTTGTCCTTTGATGTCCCCTTGCGAGCTTTTCCCTTCTTACCCGAAGCGGTCACAACAGGAGGTGGTTCCTGTTGAGGTGACTGAGGCACTGTTGCAGCGGGAGAATTCATGGGGACCGGTTGAACCGGGGTCAAAGCAATATAAGGTTTGGGTTGACCAGGCGGGGTTGCGGCTGGAGGATCATGGTACCAGACGGGAATCCCAAGGGTCAAGTTAGGAAGAGAGAGGGTGGCCATGACAGGTACCGTGTACACTCCTGGTGGGGGAGCTAGGAACGGTATCTGACCAGAGGGGTAATGGCCAGGTGGGACGGCTCCTAAATGGCGAAGGCTTGGAGGAACCATGCTAGGAGGGTAAAGAGGCGCATGAATACCAGCTGCAGGTGAAGGGCTAGGAGCAGGTTGCGGAGAGCGCAGTTGCTGACTAGCCGAAGCAGGTTGCTTGAGAGCAGCCTGAGACAATTGCATCATGCAAACATTCGATGAGCTGGGGTCAGAGATAGGAGGAGGAGGGAGACCAGGGAAAGTTCCAAGCAAAGAGGAGTCTTTATAGACGCTGGGAGAGACACTGGTCAAGGAATCGACGGTTTTCTTATTGGCTACATAATAGATGGTCGTCTCAGGGTGTTGAAAATGCAGCAAGATGATGGAGCTTAGTGAAATGAAGTCGCCTTCACTAAGTGGGCCCGCAGGCAAATTCTGGCACAAAATCTATTTTTAGACTATGTCTATTTTTAGACATATGGAGCATGGTCCGGGGATTGCAGTATGAGATTCTTGGAGCATTGTTCATGTTGGTAAAAATATATGGGACTCTATTTTTTGGACCTATAGGTCGAAGTCTATTTTTAGACTGCCTCTCCTTAAAATAGGGAAGTCAAATATTATTTACCCTTAATAATATTTGGCTATAAACTTTAGTTTACTCTCTTGGAGCACTTCAGTTCGAGCCTTGGAAGTGGCTCATGCATCTGAAAGAGGAATTACGCTATTCGTAGGGTTTGGTGAGCACATGCATGGTTGACTTCAGTTAGGACTTCAGTGGCAGAAGTTTGGTGGAGTTAATGAGACAGCTAGTGGAGTTGTGTTCGGTTTAATTTAGTTGAACTGGTTGAGATTAGTTTAAATAGCTAATCAACTAGTTATGAGTGGAGTGAATTAAATATTATTTAATTAATTAATTAGTAACTCATTATTCAACTCAAGAACACATCAGTTCACTACGGTGCATGATCGATTCGGTGGAGACCGGTGAAGAGGTAGATGAAAGAGGTGGAGTTAGCTATCGGTGGCGACATCGGTTGTGCATAGAGTTGCACCACAGAGTCCAATTTCCCATGATGATCGTGCTGTCAAGCCAAGGAGATTCGAACCTTGGATCTCTATTTAGACAGGCCATCATTGCGCAATAGAGGTAGGCAATTAGTGGATGAGTTTTGAACCTGTGACTTGTTCAAAACCAAGCTAGTTGGTGTGTAACTTTTGGAGACAGTACTGAGTACTTGTGAGGAGTATTGTACTGAGATTGTTACATGTTTCTCTTCTATTATAATATACAAATAGTTGGGGGTTTTCAGCTATAAGCTTTCCCCATTACATATTGTGTTTATGTGCGCATGCGACTGTTTCTATTTCCGCAAATTGATGATTGATTGTAGAAGAGATTATGTGTTTCATATGAATTCGAATTAGTATGTGATCAGGATAATCTCGGTGGATAAATCTTCATTATTCAGCAAATTTCTACATGGTATCGGAGCTATTGAAGCATAGATTGATCATCACAATGATTACAAACTTATTTCGGTAGACAGAGTCTGCATGCGGGCCAGGTAGCCTCTGGATCCATCCTTTCCTTTGAAAGGTGATATATCCAGTAAATTCCCCTGCAGTCGATCTCTGTGCTAGAAATAATTTGTTCTCACAGATCTAGAGCGATTGAGCTTTGAAGTGGAATTCGAATTTTGCAGCAGTTTTGTTTTCTTGGTGCCGGTGTTGAAAATGTCTTTCAACGATTTGCGACTCGAATATGCCTTTGAAGGCAGTTCAAATTATGTTGCATGGAAGGATCGCATGGAGGCAGTATTAGAAGATAATGGACTGAAGGAGTTTGTAGATACGGATGTCTAAAAGCCCACTGATCCTACTGAAGTCGAAGCCTGGAAAAATAAGATGGTGAAATGTCGAAGGATCCTGTTGGAGGGCGCCAAGGATCATATTGTATCCAGCCTGCATGGAAAGGCTTCTCCATATTTAATGTGGAAAGATTTGACGGATCTATTCCAGAGTAAGAGTGACCAAAGGAAGCTGGCGCTCAAAGATAAGCTCAGAAACATCAAGATGGAGAGAGGCGACAGTATCTCCAAATACCTCACGAAGTTCACTCGGTGGGAATGGTGGGAAGTGTGGAGGTATTTGTCGAAAGATGAGGACATGGTGGCTGGCTCTCCTTGGTTTTAGAAGGCTTGGCACTCATATCAAGATAGTGTCAGCGATGGGGAGAAGGCTGTAGGATAGGAGCGCCTTTGGGCGGATCTCATGCAGGAGGAGATAAGGAGGACTATTCGGGATGGATCTTCATCAAAGGGAGCCGATGAAGAAAATTGCGCTTTGGTGGCCAAAGAAAAGAAGGGGAAGGGTAAGAAGCCTTCTCATTCCGGTGCAAAGGGTAAGAAGTAGGATATGGCAAAAGTGAAGTGTTTTCACTGCCATGATCACGGACATTATGCTACCAATTGTCCCAAGAAGAAGAAGAACAAGAAAGAGGGTAGATCTGCAGATGGAGAAGCTTTGGCTTCACAATTCGAGCTTGAATTTTCACTGATCGCATGCTTGGTTTCAAGTGTGATGGGATCGGTGTGGTTCTTGGGCGGCGGTGCGTCATTTCATATGACGGGAGATCGAGTTGTTCTCGAGATGCGGGAGGACAATCCTAGGATTGTGCACATCGAGATGGAGATGATGGTAGATACGGTGGGACTGGTATCGGTAGACTGATATCGATACCATATCCTTTGAGATGGTCTGGTAAACCCTTTGTATTAAAGGATGTAATGCATGTACACGGATTGAAGAAGAACTTGATCTACGTGGCGATGTTGGAGGATAAGGGGTATGATGTGGTCTTGAGCGAAGGAAAATCCTTCTTTGCTTGTGATAAGACACTGGAGAGACCGGAAGATAGGGGTTCGGAGCAGGAACGCTATCGATTTACAGTATATGCGTGCCATGACAACTGGCATGCAAAGTGAAGAAGAAGTGGTGAGTCGGGATGATGAGGGCGAACTGTGGCACAGAAGATTGGGCCACCTTCACCATGGAGCTTTGAAAATACTGCAGCGGATTTCTACTAGGCTTCCTAAGGGCACTCTTGCGCAGTCAGATCAGTGCAAGGGGTGTACCTTGTGGAAGTATGTGAAAGCCACCTTTCACGAGAAGGATATTCGCGCCACGACGATCCTTGAGAGAGTTCACACAGACATGTGTGGTCCTTTCTCAGTTGCTTCGACAGCAAAGCACAAGTATTATGTGATCTTTATTAATGATTTCTCTCGAAAGTGCTGGATCTTCTTCATGCAGAAGAAGAGCGATACATTCACGAAGTTCTCTAAGTTTAAAGCACTGGTCGAGAAGGAGTCGGGGAAGAAGGTGATTGCTCTAGGGAGTGATAACGGTGGTGAATTCATCTCGGCTGAATTCAAGGAGTTAACGGCGGGGATTCGGAGAAGGCTCATCGCACCCGCAACCGACGAATGGGGTGGGCGAGCGAAGAAACGAACGATCGTGGGTGTTCCCGCAGGCGATGTTGCATGATCGGGCCTACCCCTTCACTTGTGGGCTGAGGCATACAATACAACGGTGTATGTGTAGAAGTTGTTTTCTCCCTTGATTTCTTGGCATGAGTACAGGAGAGGCTTATTCTGGCAAGAGGCCTGATATTTCTCATCTGATAATTTTTGGCTCACCTGTCTACATGCATGTGACGAAGGACGCCAGAAGGAAGCTAGATCCGACCGTAGAGGTTGAAATATTTGTGGGGTACACTGATACACCTCACAACTATCGGGTGTATTTTCCAGACAGTCGCAAGACTGTTGTGCGACGGGATATCAAGTTTCGGGAGGAGAAAGCCATGTAGTGTTCGCTTGAGAGGGAGCCACACTTGCATGCAGATGAGGAGCTGTTAGTTCCTAAGGAGGAGCTTACGGATGTGGATCAGCCACAAGAGGAAGTTCAGGAGGTGGAAGAGACCACCCATGCAGCGCCAACCATCATAGGGCGCAAGCGCACTACAGAAGCTGAGCGACTGGCTCGAGATGCAGAGAAGGTTGTAGGACCACCTCTGACACGCGAGACAGAGCGATCCTGGATCGATACCACTTGGATACATGGCTCTTGTGAGTCAATGTGTTGTGAGAGCCATCCTCTTTTGAGAAGAGCGTTGGAGGAACCGCATGGGTAGATGCCATGATCGAAGAATATGATTCCGATGCGTCGAAGCTGATGCATGGGAAATTGTCCCAAGGCCGGAAGGAAATCGGTGGTGGGTTCGCGATGGATCTACAAAGTGAAGCGGCGGTCGACGGGAGTGTGGAAGTACAAGGTGATATTTGTTGCCCCGTGGCTTTTCACAAATCGAGGATCGGTGTAAAGGAGACCTTTGCACCTGTCGCAAGGTATTCTTCCATACAGACGATCCTAGCTCTCTCAACGCAGATGGGGTGGCACATTCATCAGATGGATGTGAAGACTTCGTTCCTCAACGGATTCATTGAGGAGGAGGTGTACATAGAGCAGCCCGAAGGTTTCGAGATCTTCAGTAGCGAGTCGCATGTGTGAAGACTCAAGAGAGCCTTGTATGGGTTCAAAGAAGCACCTCGTGCTTGGTACACACGGATAGACAGTTATTTCACTAGACTTGGATTCTCCAAGAGTGAGGCGGATCCTAACCTATACCAGATTGTGGTGGAGGGTAAGTTGCTGATCATTGTACTTTATGTAGATGATTTGATTTTGACAGGTGATGAGCTGTTGATATTTTCATGCAAGGAGGATCTTGCACGAGTTTTTGTTGAGATGAGACTTGGGCATATCCTTCATTATTTCACAGGATTGGAGATTTGGCGGCGCGTGAGAAATTATTTGTTTTCTCGGGACAAAGTATGCCCGGGAGATTACGGAGAGGTTCAACATGCAAGGCTGCAAGCTGTTGGCCTCCTCGTCCTGGTGGTTGGAGGAAGGAGGATGCTATCCCTAAAGCGGTAGTGGATGCTGCTTGTCTTATTTCAGGTTGGAAGAGCACTTCTGGAGGAGTTTTCAGCATTGGGTTGACAGTAGTTTCCTGGTACAGCAGGAAGCAGAGATTCGTGGCACTCAGTTCAGCAGAGGCCGAGTACATGGCAGCTAGCTTGGCCGCATGCGAGGCTATTTGGATGAGGAAGATCCTCGTTGGATTGTTCGGGTTGCATTTGGAGCCTACAGTGATCTACTGTGATAACCAGAGTTGCATTAAACTCTCGGCTAATCCAGTATTTCATGATAGGTCCAAACACATCGACCTCAGGTACCATCATATCGGTGTGTTCAGTGGAGAATCATGATGCTTTCATATTTTCCCACGGAGGATCAGGATGCCGACATCCTGACAAAGGCGCTCACCGGGAGCAAGTTTGAATTCCACAGAGGTAGGATAGGGGTTGCGGATAATCCATATCTTCTTTGAGAGGAATGTTGAAAATGCAACAAGATGATGGAGCTTAGTGAAAAAAAGTCGCCTTCACTAAGTGGGCCCGCAGGCTATTTTTGGCGCAAAGTCTATTTTTAGACTATGTCTGTTTTTAGACATATGGATCATGGTCTATGAGTTGCAGGATGCTATTTATGGATGATTGGTCGAGTTGGTAAAAATATATGGACCTCTATTTTTAGACATTGGGCGGTTTCTATTTTTAGACTGCCAGGCTAAAAATAGTATAGTCAAATATTATTAACCCTTAATAATATTTAGACTATAAACATTATCTTTTCCTCTTGGAGCACTTCAGTTTGATGCTTGGATGTGGCACATGCAGCTGACAGAAGGAAATACGCTTTTCCTAAGGGTTAGTTGAGCTATTGCATGGTTGACTTTAGTTAGGACTCAAGTGGCAGAGTTTGGTGGAGTTGATGAGACAGTTGGTGGAGTTGTGTTCGGTTTAACTTAGTTGAACTAGTTGTATTTAGTCTAACTGACAAATACACTAGTGATGAGTGGTGTGAATTAATTATTATTTAATTCATTAATTAGTAATATTATTCAACTCAATAACATCATTTCACTACATTGCATGATCGGTCGGTGGAGACCGATGAAAGAGGTAGATGAAAGTGGAGTTAGCTATCAGTGGCGACATCGAGTTGTGCATGAGACACCACACTTGGAGGAATTGCCCACGATGATTGATGATTTCTTTGTCAAGCCAAGGAGATTCGAACCTTGGATATCTATATAGACAGGCCTGGATTGCGCAATAGAGGAAAGGCAATTGGCGGTGAGTTTTGAACCAGTAACCTGTTCAAAAGTGAGCTAGATTGTGGGTAACTTCATGAGAAAGTACTGAGTACTTGTGAGGAGTATTGTACTGATTTTGTTACTTGATTTCTCCATTATAATATACACAATAGCTGCGGGGTTTTCAGCTATAAGCTTTCCCCATACATACTGTGTTAATGTGTATGATTATTTGATGTGTTATCACTTGATTTTATTTCCGCATGTTTGATGATACGAGTGGAAGAGATTATGTGTTGCATATAAATTCGAATTGTATGTGATCGGGATAGTCTCGGTGGATAATCAATCATTATTCGACAAATTTCTGAGGAGGTACGAGATTTTTCCTCATGGTAAGTCAACTGGTCGATGGTGACTATCTTTCCATTGTGAGGAAAAGACATCTTGCGAAAAACCGCAGATGGGACAGCAGACATGGCATAGGTGTAGCTTTGCCCTAATAGAATGTTGTAGTCTAGAGGGGCGTCAATGACTTCGACGTCAACGCAAATGGTCTTACCGGCAAGGGTGATAGGACAATTACGGAAAAGGCCAATGGGCTGGGAGGCGTGGCCGTCCCACGCTCGAAGGGTGATCATGGAAGGGGCCAACTCAGGAGATCCGAGTTGCTTCCAAACCGAAGCGGACATCACACAGGTGGATGCCCCCTCATCAATTATACACCGAGAAATGTTAGCGTTCCGGATTTTGACTGGGATTTGGAAGGCTACGGAAGCAGGAAGAGGAGGATGTTCTGATTGATGGGCGTCGAAAACAATCATTTGGTCATCAGCAGGATCTACAGTGCCCATGGCAGATAGTAGAGCCTTATTTTGGGAAGGGCATGACTGGAGGAGTTCCAATGTGGAAATGGCAGTAGGAGACTGCGCCAAATCATCTACTATGCTATATGAATGAGCAGCTCGACCATATTGTAGACCCTCAAGCACATATTGTTCAGCTCAGCACATAATTGAAGATGGCAGAACGAGATCGAAAGCAGGCTCAATCAGAGTTAGAAACGGCCACCAAGATCATGCGGGCACTAGAAGATAAAGCGGATGAGAATAAACAGAAATTACAGAAGGCTGAAGATGAAATTAAAGATCTCAAGGAGAATTTAAAAGGTAATATCTCACTTATAAAAGCTAAAGATATCATTTGGGGTGAGATTATTTCAGAAATGAAGTCAAATTGGAATTCCCTGAATATAGTTGCTAAAGAGAAAAGCCTCATCTCAGAACATGAAGAGGAGATATTATCTGAAAAGAAGACGGCCATTAAAAGAGAAAATTGGGCTAGGAAGTTTATAAATTTTATCAATTCCAAATCAGACGAAGAATTAGAAGATATTGGAATACAAGACAGATATTTTTATGCTGAGGAAGTTAATAAGATGATAATTAAGAATGATCTTTGGAAGGTTGCAGAGAAAAGGTTACTGGGAATCAAGGAGATAGTAAAGAAGTTTGATATATCATTTGACAAATTGACCAGAACAGGTTTACCTTCATGCTAGAATGAGAAAGGAAATATCATGTCATGGAAGTTTTATGAAGATCAGTTAACATTAGCAAAAAGTAAGGCAGATAATAGGCATGAAAAGACACAGATCTTAAAAGGGGAAACTGTGTTTAACTTCTTGCATAGGCATTTCAATTTGCTATGCATGGTGAAGACTCTCTTTACAGGAAACCTACACACAGTCAAATTGTGGCGTTCAGGATAGAATATCAAAGTTTCAAAAATTCCTCTACAACTCAAAATGAGCTATGGAAGAAGTGCAAGAAATTTTCAATGGACTCAACAAAAGAGGTCCCAATGGCTCAACCAAAAGTAGTCGTTGATTCAACAATCGCTTCAGGAGCAGCTGTTCTCATAGATTAGAAGTTTTCAAATTCTCATTATGTTATTTCTCAAAATCATGTAAATGTAATAGAACCTTTTTGAGGCATGTGCCTCCGTAACAGTCAGTAGTTCAAGCAGTTAGAATTAGTTAGAGCAGTTAGAATCAGTTTCATTATTGGAAACTGTCTTGTGATACTGTATTTAAAGACAATTTCAAGAAAGATGAAGGTTCTGAGTTTTTGAACCTTGAAGAAAAATTTTGTACTGAGAATTGCAAATCAATGAAAGAATTATGCAAGTTTCTATTATTCTGTTTATGTTGAAAGTTTATCCAGTTTACATAATGTTTTCATATCTATGAATGAAATAGAGTAATTTGTGCAGCGGGTCTCTTTATACATGTGTATTTAAGAGCTAAACAAACCTTAATGTGCACTCCTCTATTTTAACTTTATCTTTACATAATTCTTCTGGGTTTTAAAATGGTAGATTCTGTTTTAAACAACATATCAGTTTGAAATCCTCTTCTCATTTTCTTCCATTCATTCATTTCAGCATAAGTGGAATATGGCATTGCAGAAACATGTATGGGTTTGATATTTGAAGGTTACGGAGTCAATGTTTAAGAGTTTTTAATACAGAGACAGATATATAACAATTTTGTGACATCATCAGATAATGTCTTGAGCGCGGATTCCTTTACACAACAAGGAATTGTTTCTCAAGGTACAACATTAATTGGTGCCATTGCCGGGGATGAAGATTCGAAGATTTTCCCTGGGTTTTGTTTTACATTTCCTCTGGTTTTTCAGAGAGGAGGAAATAGTAAGCTGTGTTTGTTTTAAAATAGATCTGGCTCCCAAGAAACCTCACACGAGGTCGGATACTTCTCAGCAAAAATATCCTGTTTTGTCTGATCCTGAGAAGCTTGTTTCCAAGAAGGACCGGAACCCAAAAACATTTGATACACCAGAATTTACACTTCTCGCACCAGGAAGTATTTCATGTACTCCCTCATCCAAGAATATTTCCAGGAAACTCATTTTCTTGGAAAAAGAATCCTCACCATCACCCATTCATTTCCAAGAACCCACATTAGAAGAGAAATATTTAGAGTTTGTGTCTTTCCTGTTTACAAAAACTCAACCTCATACAGTCGCCAGCTATTATGCAGTCGTTCTTAAACCAACTCCTATATCAGTTGTTTCACCTCATTCACCCCCATTTACAATTGGTATTCATTTCACCCCCGCTCAAGGAGCAGTTAACCCGGGCATAAACATGGCAGCCCCTGCTTTCTTGATGAATAGATATGCACCATTAAATCTACCCCAACCACTGCATGATATGCCTCAGGATTATCTCAAGTTACTCCCTATATTTACTAGTGAAGATAAAATAACTGCAGAGCAGCACTTGCCCCTATTTTGCACATTTGATGAGAATTTAAATGTTGAACATTTGGACGTTGTAATGAGACTTTTTGTTCAGTCTCTAAGTGGAGAGGCAAGGAAATGGTTTAAATGATTTCCTAATGGTACCATAAATGACTGGGATGCCCTAGAAAGACTTTTCATCGAGAGATGGGGCGAAAAGAGGGACCACGGTTATTCTTTGACAGAATTTAATGCAATAAAGAAGAAATCCGATGAAAATATGAGTGATTTTGTGAAAAGATTTAACAAATTGTATAATAGTTTGCCTGCGGAAATGAAGCCTCCTCCTATTGGAGCAAGGGTTGTTTTTGCTGGTGCATTTGAGCCAGAGTTCAGTTTCACATTGAGAGAAAGAAGGTCTCCTACTTTGGAGCAGATTCAAACTGTTGATCTGGAGATTGAGGCTAATATGTTCGCTACTGGTAAAGTTCAAGATAAAGGAAAAGCTAAAGAAGAAGCCTCATCTCAAGATCAGAGAATTGACGATATGACTAAGACCATAAAAAATTTGTCTAATAAATTGGTGAAGTTGGAAATAGATAATAAGCCTGCAAGACAAAATAGAGGGGTTTTTAATCCCCAATTTAAAAAACATCCCCTGCAGATTCTACAAAGAGAAAGGAAAGATCAAGATCAGGTGCAAGCACCTTTGTATATAGAAGCATCTCCATCCCGTTCAGCAGATGATGATGATGAGAAAGAGGATGATGCTCAAATTTTGGCTGTGTACATGGAAGACGATGAAACAGAAGAAGAAGCTGAGGAAGAAGGAGTGGAAGAAAATGAAGAAACTGATCTTTAATTTGATCAAGAAGAGATGGATGATTACTGCAGACAGTTCACAAACTTCATGCAATCAGAATTACATAAAAAATATGATTTGAGGTCAAAGAAGAGGTTAAGAACTCAATATGATGAGGGAAGAGAACCATAAGCGATACCTGCTCCAATGGCGACTCCATTATAGGAAAATCAGATAAGGGGAAGAAGCCCATGAATGAAGAGAAAGAGAAGGAAAAACAGCAAGTTGGGGTTTCTCAAACAAAGATTAAGGATCCTAATATTTTGGAGAAAGTTGTTACTGTTTCTAATCAAGGTCTGAATTCCAATAAAAATAAATAAGAACCTGAAAATTTGACAAAACAAAATCAAACTTTCAGTTTGTCGAAAGAGTTGGAGAAAGTGAAAATTCAAATACCTCTTCTTGAGTTAATGAAAACACCTGGTTATAATAAGGAGATTGCAGAGTTTATCAATTTATCTCAGTCTGATGAAGTGGGCGATATAGTAAATCTGCAAGAAAAAAAACCAGTGGTTACCTTTGGACCTCATGTTGAGGAGGTAGATTCATCTGTTCCTCATTTTTATATATCACTTCTGTTACATGATTTTGTTTTACATAATTGTATGCTAGATTCTGGTGCATCCCACAATCTGATGCCATTGTGTGTGATGAAAGAGTTGAATATACAAATCACTAAGCCATACAGAGATCTTTATTCTTTTGATTCAAAAAGGGTGAAGTGTGTGGGTCTTATTAAGGATATGGTTGTTACATTGGCTCAAATGCCAGCCAAGAGCATTATGATGGACGTGGTAGTGGTAGATATTCCAGCCAGATTTGGTATGCTATTATCTATATCTTGGGGGGAAAAGCTTGGAGGAGTTTTAAAGCTAGATTTTACATATGCCATCATTCCTGTTTTTAATGGGGAAGAAAGGAGGTTGTATAGAGAAACTAGATTTCAAAAAAATTCTACCAAGAAAGATGCAGGTAATTCACCTATTTATGGCCAAGAGAAGGATGACCTCTCTTGTTTCATGTTGCATGAAGATGCAGAATTTGCTGAAGAAACACAAGGGCAGCTCCCTTTAGCTATTTTACATAAGGAGCTGCATTCAAACAGACTTTGGAAGTGTTATTTTGATGGCACGTTTTCTAAAGAAGGCACTGGAGCTGGTTTCATTTTTGTATCTCCGGAAGGTAACCTTGTACCTTTTTCTTTCAAATTGGAGTTTGAATACACTAATAATGTAGCGGAATATGAAGCATTAATCATTAGTATGCAGAAAACTAAGAAAATGGGAATTCAGTCTATGACCGTGTTTGGTGATTCTGAATTAATCATAAGACAAATAAAGAATTTGTGTCAAACTAAACATCCCAGATTAAGAGCATATAGGAATGAGGTTTGGGATTTAATTGAAAACTACTTTGAAGCTTTCAACTTACAGTTTGTTCCAAGGGAAGAGAATAGAATGGCTGATTCTTTAGCAGTTGCAGCCAGTACATTCAAGCCTCCGATCAATCCGAGACTAAGATATGAAATTGAGATGAGATATAGACCTTCAATTCCTGGCATTGTCAAACATTGGCAGGTCTTTGAGGACGATGAACAGATTAAGAAATTTTTTTTTATGATTGAAGATTTTGAAGATCATCAGATTGATTTGGAAACTGATGAAGATGAGTTGGCTGGTAAGACTCTGAAAAAGAAGATTGGTGGTCAGGAGATTATTCAATTGAAAGACAATGTTTTTCCAAGAGGCTTGGTGCCTCTCGAAAGATTGTTTGGTGCAAATGATGTGGCAGTGAATCAGAAGAAAGAAAACCAAGATGAGAATGTGGAAGATTGTAATTTAGGAACTCAACATGAGCCTAAAATGATCAAATTGTTCAAAGGAGTCCCGAAGGACTATAAAGAGAGGTACATAGATCTGTTCAAACAATTCAAAGATGTATTTGCTTGGTCTTATGATGATTTGAAGACGTATGATAAGAGTATTATACAGCATAAAATCCCACTGAAAGATGGAGTCAAACCGCATAAACAGAAGCTCAGACAAATCAATCCATTATTGTTGGCTCCGATTGAAAAGGAGGTAAAGAAATTTCTGCAGGAAAAAATAATTGTTCCTCTCAGATATTCAGATTGGGTTTCCAATCTTGTACCAGTCAGAAAGAAAAATAGAGAGATAAGGTTGTGCGTAGATTTCAGGAACTTGAATAGGGCTTCATTGAAAGATAATTACCCTTTGCCGAAGATGGATTTTGTCTTACAAAAGGTGACTGGAGCTTGTAGATTATCTATGGTGGATGGTTTTTCAGGGTATAACCAAGTTGCTGTGGAGAAGGGAGATCAAAAGAAAACTGCTTTCACTACACCCTGGGGAACTTTCATGTATGCTAGGATGTCGTTTGGCCTAATGAATGCAGGAGCCACATTCCAAAGAGCGATGGATATTGCATTTGTAGGAGATGAGTTTGTGGTTATTTATCTGGATGATGTCACATTTTTTTCAAATTCTGATGAGGAACATCTACAACATTTGCAAAAATCCTTCCTGAAGTGTAGGAAGTATGGGTGATCGTTGAATCCTAAAAAATCTTTGTTTGCTCTGGAGGAGGGTAAACTGCTGGGACATATTGTTTCCAAACAAGGAGTGAAGATTGATCCAGCAAGGGTCGAAGCAATACAGTCAATTCCACTGCCCCGAAGTAAGAAATATATTCAGAGGTTTCTTGGAAAAATTAATTTTCTAAGAAGGTTTGTTCCTAATTACGCAGAGATCGTCAAGAAAATAACAGATATGCTGAAAAAGGATGCTGAGGTGAAGTGGGAAAAAGAAGAAAGGGAATCTTTTCAAAGGATTAAAGAAGCTTTAAAGGAAGCGCCTGTTCTAATTAGTCCAGATTATTTGAAGCCATTTCAAATTTTCTCATTTGCGTCTGCTTCAACAATTGCTGTTGTGTTATTATAGAGAAATGAAGAAAAGTATGAACAACATGTAGCATATTTCATTAAAGTGCTCCGAGATGCAGAATTGAAATATAATATATTGGAGAAACAAGTCTATGCTCTAGTGAAAGCATTGAAAGCATTCAGAACCTATATCCTTCATTCTCAAATCTTGGCATACGTTCCTAATTCTACTGTAAAGGATGTTTTAGTACAGAGCGATGTAGAAGGGAAAAGGGGCAAATGGATTGCTAAAATCCAAGAATACGACCTGGATGTTAAACCAACCAAATTGGTCAAAGGATTGGGATTGGAAAAATTATTAACAGAGTCAAATTTCCAAGCACTGGGAATTAATTTTTTGGCCTCTGTAGAGGAAGTTGATGGAGAAACAGGTGATAATCAGCCAAAGCCAGCAATTAAATATAAATTCCTCTGCTCAGATTGGTACAAGGATATTGTTCATTATTTATGCTTTCTTTCTTGTCCTCCTTCAATATATAGAACTAAATACAGAGCTTTAAAACTTAAGGTTCAACCTTATGTCATAATTGAAGAAAAGCTACATTGGAAAGATCCTACTGGTGTATTATTGCTATGTTTGACAGAGGAGGAAGTTTTAGAAGTAATTAAAGAATATCATGAATGTTTGTGCGGGGGTCACTACAGTTGGAAGGTAACTACTCACAAAGTTTTTAAATTAGGTTTCTATTGGCCATCTATGTTTTTTGATGTTTATGAATCAGTCAGAAGTTGTCAAAAATGCCAGGTGTTTACAGAAAAGAAAAATTTAGCTCCTTTACCTCTTCTCCCTGTTTTTGTCGAAGAACCTTTCAGACAATGGGGATTGGATTTCATTGGAGAAATCAATCCACCATCCAGTGGGAAATTTAAGTGGATCCTTACTGCTACAGATTATTTTACAAAGTGGGTGGAGGTAATCCCCACCAGGAAGGCAAATGATTTGGCTGTTATGAAGTTTCTAGAAGAAAATATCTTTAGCAGGTTTGGATGTCCAGTAAAGATTGTGACAGATAATGCCCAATTTTTCAGCTCACTCAGGTTTATTAATTTTTGTCAGAATTATAGTGTAATATTGTCTCATTCTACAGTTTATCATCCATAGGGAAACAGATTGGCAGAATCTTCTAATAAAATGCTAGTAAAAATTTTGAAGAAGACAATAAATGAAAATCAGAAGGATTGGGATTCAAAGCTAGTTTTTGCTCTATGGGCAACAAGGATGACCACTAGGAGGTCCACTGGAAAGTCTCTTTATGAGCTCGTATATGGTACTCAGGCATTTTTTCCCACCCAGTTGTTGAAACCTGTGATTTCCTTCCTTCAATATGCTCAAGCAGAACCTAATGCCACGATTAGAAGAATGAATAATGTAATGGAGCTAAGTGAAAACAGAAATAAAGTTCGGGAGAATTTGCTTACTTATCAGCAGAAAATGAAGACAATATTTGACAAGAAAGAAAAATAAATCATGTTTCAGAAGGGAGACCTGGTATTGAGGTGGGCTACCCGAAGGGAAGACAAAGGGAAACACGGAAAATTTGATCCCTTGTGGTATGGTCCGTTCAAAATCAATGAAGTCAGGTTGAAAAATACTTTCATGCTGGAAAATCTTGAAGGAGAAGTACTAGATATGCCTGTGAATGGGAAATATATAAAGCATTATTTCTAGCATTAAGAGCTGTTTCACCATCATTGTATATATCCGGTGTGATCATTGTACATTTTCCATCAAGAAATGTTTGACTCCATGCCCGAAGTGAAGGCACTGATCTGCAGGTTCTTAGTGTTTCGTGGAAAAAACACTATCCCCAGGTGGAGCCAGATGTTGTGGATCATCTGCATATCCTTTTTTATTTTATTTTGAAAATCGAAAAATAGAAAAAAAAATCTGAAATTTCAAAAAGCATATGCTATAGTATAATGTATTTATACTGTATCATAAAAAATGAAATTTTTCTTCGAGCTCGCTGCAGATTAAATTTTATCGTTAAGCTTTATTTGAATGTATGTTACTTCATGTTTAAGGTTCGAGCAACTCTTCGAGCGGGAGTAGTGATCGTTTAAGATTGAAATAGGATGAGTCAATGTGGGGGTGCAAAGAGCTCGTTAATTACCAAATACAATGCCCCCGCAGTTGACTCATTTGACCGCAGGTGAGCCGTGATCAATGGCTTGGATTCATTACGGGGGGTGCAAGTCGAATTTCACCACCATACTCCAGGAGCCCCCGCAGTGATGTCATAAAGCGAGGTGGAAGACAGTTGTACCCCACATCAGCAGCTTTACGCGTCATCTTGGTCATTTAATATGGGTTTTCCGCAGCTATTAAATAATTTCGTATCCCGTTTTCAAATCACTTGCAGTCCTTTTCCTTTTGAGCCATGTCACCGTCACCTTTCCGTTCGTCATCCGTTTTCCTTTAAGCCATGGAAAAACAAGTCTCTCTATCTGGTTCGTCAAGCCTCAATTCCCTCATGGACAGTGAAAAAGACGTCCAAGATACCATATCTTCTGTAAATCATCCCTTATTGTATCATCAAGTGACCCTAAACGCTGAGAAATCCCCAGTTTTTTCCGCCATGAAGAATTCCGATATATTGTCCGCCTGTATCCCAAAAGCCCATTTCTTTCTCAAGTTTATCTCATGGTTGGTCTCTTCAATGTATCCTGGTAAGTGCTTCATAATGAATTCGCAGGGAGAAAACGTTTTGCAGGTATCGACGCAATTAATTCGCCAAGCATTATGCTTTCCTGAAAACGAGTCACCACTGTAATTCTCTGAAGATTCATTGGCTCGTTATTTTGAGGACCTTTCAAATGAAGAATTTGATCAATGTATGTCCTACTTGAGATCAAATTCAAAGGAAGCTCAACTAGAAGGAGAATAATTTAGTTTGGAAGTGTTCAATGCTGAGTATAGACTAATTCTGAGTTGCATTGCAGAGATTTTGGGCAAAGACAATGACCATACAATTGATAAATCAATATTGGAAATGTACGCACTGATGATGAAACCAGGGGTTGTTCTCGACATTCCATCTTTCTGGCAGGAGATTGTAAATTCTTAGTTGATGACCTTTCCTCTTACAGGTTTCTTTAAATTCCCATCATTGATTGTGTATTTATTTTTATATCAAAATGTTGAAGAATTTATGAGTTTGGGGTTGAATATAGTTGATGTTAACAAGCAAAAGAAATCAGTTTTATTTTGGACTGACATGACTAGAAAAGAAGGAAATGAAGCAGGGTTATTTGAGTTTGCTAGTCATTATATGTCTATTGCTTATAGAATTTTGAATGGAGTCCCTCCTCCATGTTTTCTACCAAAAGCCCGGGAGTTTCTACAGTTAGGACCTAGTTGCAGATTCGGAGATTGGTTTGTGTTTGAAGAATATTCAGAGATAAGATTGTATGGAGCTAGTATTGAGCCTTATAGGCTCCCGAATTTTGTACCTATGTGGATTTTCGCCTTGGAATTCATAAGACAGAGCCTTAATGTGGATCAGGTGCACTTTTTTCCCATGAAGAAATGTTTTATGTATAAATTGCCTATGAGTGTGGGACCTTTCGTGGTCAATATGAGGCAAGCTTTTGATGAAGTTTCTAAAATGTTGGAAGAGACACATTTGCTACTAGGAGAAAAATGGTCATATGATCCGCATAGAGTGATTTCCCAGAGAAGACTTGAGAATGGATATTCTGCGTTTTCTCACGTAAGCAGACCTGATCAGGAGAAACTGGCAAACCCAGGTGAATTAAATACATCAAAAACTAGTATTCAAACACCTGTTATAACTGAAAGGAAAAATAGAAGAGGTAGGGATGTTGTTGTTGAAGTAGATGATGAAGAGCCGAGAGAGGAAAAGAGAACTAAATTGGCTGAAGATCATTCTTCAAACTCACCTGGTTTTACCTTCCATATCAATGAAGAACAAAATGTCCCCTCTTCTCCTAGAGGCCATGAACTTTACTTAGAGAATATGCCTTCAGTCAAACAAATATTTACACAGATTGAAGAAAGAAATCAGAAAATAAAAGCTAATGTAGAGGCTCAGGCGGAGCACCATATAGCTGCTGATCAGACTAGGTTGTTGACTATAATGGACCTTGAAAAGGATCAATTCAGAATGGCTCTAACACATCCAACAGGGATGTCCCTTGGATCTTCAAGCAGTTTCAATGAGGTAAATATAACTATGGATGTTAAGAAGATCCCACTGTGGGATAAGATGAACCTTCATATGCAGACTGGACAGTTAATTGTTAATGATTTAACCAAGACTAATGCCACAGCGGTTAAAGCTGAAAACATGCTTGCAAAAGTTATCAAACAGTTCAGAATGGAAAAGGCCAATTCAAGGGCCTTATCAGTTCAAAACGAAGAGTTAAAAAAGATTATCATGAAGATTGGTGTGGATCCGAATGACAAGGCTGCAGTGCAGAAGCTCATGAAGAGTGCAGAAATAGAGATATCCACCCTAAGAAGAAAGCTGAAATTACCTGTTGCAGAAGTAGCAGAGGTGGAAAAAGAGAAAGAAGAATTGTGTCAGCAATTGTTGCAGAAAGATGAAGAGTTGACTAAAGTAAAGCAGACTGTTATTTCATTACAAAACCATATTGAAAATCATACTTGTACATTTGTTTTTCCTACAGGTAATGTAGACCCTCAAGCACAGATTGTTCAGCTCAGCACAGAATTGAAGAAGGCAGAACGAGATCGAAAGCAGGCTCAATCAGAGTTAGAAACGGCCACCAAGATCATGCGGGCACTAGAAGATAAAGCGGATGAGAATAAACAGAAATTACAGAAGGCTGAAGATGAAATTAAAGATCTCAAGGAGAAGTTAAAAGGTAATATCTCACTTATAAAAGCTAAAGATATCATTTGGGGTGAGATTATTTCAGAAATGAAGTCAAATTGGAATTCCCTGAATATAGTTGCTAAAGAGAAAAGCCTCATCTCAGAACATGAAGAGAAGATATTATCTGAAAAGCAGACGGCCATTAAAAGAGAAAATTGGGCTAGGAAGTTTATAAATTTTATCAATTCCAAATCAGACCAAGAATTAGAATATATTGGAATACAAGACAAATATTTTTACGCTGAGGAAGTTAATAAGATGATAATTAAGAATGATCTTTGGAAGGTTGCAGAGAAAAGGTTACTGGGAATCAAGGAGACAGTAAAGAAGTTTGATATATCATTTGACAAATTTACCAGAACAGGTTTACCTTCATGCTGGACTGAGAAAGGAAATATCATGTCATGGAAGTTTTATGAAAATCGGTTAACATTAGCAAAAAGTAAGGCAGATAATAGGCACGAAAAGACACAGATCTTAAAAGGGGAAACTGTGTTTAACTTCTTGCATAGGCATCTCAATTTTCTATGGATGGTGAAGACTCTCTTTACAGGAAAACCTACACATAGTCAAATTGTGGCGTTCAGGATAGAATATCAAAGTTTCAAAAATTCCTCGATGACTCAAAATGAGCTATGGAAGAAGTGCAAGAAATTTTCAATGGACTCAACAAAAGAGGTCCCAACGGCTCAACCAAAAGTAGTCATTGATTCAACAACCGCTTCAGGAGCAGCTGTTCTCATAGATTAGAAGTTTTCAAATTCTCATTATGTTATTTCTCAAAATCATGTAAATGTAATAGAACCTTTTTGAGGCATGTGCCTCCGTAACAGCCAGTAGTTCAAGCAGTTAGAATTAGTTAGAGCAGTTAGAATCAGTTTCATTACTGGAAACTGTCTTGTGATACTGTATTTAAAGACAATTTCAAGAAAGATGAAGGTTCCGAGTTTTTGAACCTTGAAGCAAAATTTTGTACTGAGAATTGCAAATCAATGAAAGAAGTATGCAAGTTTCTATTATTCTGTTTATGTTGAAAGTTTATCCAGTTTATATAATGTTTTCATATCTATGAATGAAATAGAGTAATTTGTGCAGCGGGTCTCTTTATACATGTGTATTTAAGAGTTAAACAAACCTTAATGTGCGCTCCTCTATTTTAACTTTATCTTTACATAATTCTTCTGGGTTTTAAAATGGTAGATTATGTTTTAAACAACATATCAGTTTGAAATCCTCTTCTCATTTTCTTCCATTCATTCATTTCAGCATAAGTGGAATATGGCATTGCAGAAACATGTATGGGTTTGATATTTGAAGGTTACAGAATCAATGTTTAAGGGTTTTTAATACATAGACAGATATATAACAATTTTGTGACATCATCAAATAATGTCTTGAGCACGGATTCCTTTACACAGCAAGGAATTGTTTCTCAAGGTAAAACAGACCTAATTTGATGTGGTGGATTTGATGAGGATAATAATTGCATAGTGGTGCTAAGGTGGAGGTTAAGTGGTAGGTGAAGTAATGTGACATGTAATAACAAGTGTTCTAGATCTAGAAATATGAAAGTCCATGTTTTTTGGTTAACTTATACTTTTCAAGTTTTTTTGGATTCATATGTTGACAATGTTGACCATGGTGGGAAAAAGTAAAATCCTGGATCCAAATAGATCTAGAAGTTTTGAAATTCCAAAATAAATCTATAAATTTAGCAAGATGAAAAATTACTATAAAAGGGTTCTTTGGGAATCATGGATCTAAACGTAAGCATTGTGTTTGTTAGAGTCAGCCCTTACAGCCCTCCGTCAGTGATCGTCTCGTCTTTTGCATATTCATTTTTAGGTGTCTCGCTTGTTCCACTTCGTTGCATTTCACTAGGAGCATGCCATAGAACTGACGAAGGGGTCTGTCGTCTTATGTTTCCTCATGTTTACACCTGCAGTGCTATTTTAAAATTTTCCTCAAAAAATCACTCAAAATAATTGTCATTTCATTTCTGGTCATTAAAATATCAATAATTGTCTTAGGTCTTAGTGTCTAGGGTTTTTGAGTCATTTGTATACCAGTCATAAAGCCTGCAAGGTGAGGAAAAGTTCCGCATATTGTGATTGTTTGTTTTATTATCATCATCATTTTAAAAAAAAATATTTCTAGTCCAAAACTCTGTTTTGGAACTAGAAATTGTTCATTATTATTTTTGTAATAAATTGTAATTATTCCGCCAAGAAGACATTGTCAAAAGCAGACCCCTGGTCTTTGCCTTAGCTAAATAGCCATATCCCTGCAAAAAGACAGCAAAATCATCAAAATCGACTTCAGAAAAGCCAAAAGAAGATTGTATTTAAAAAGCCAAAAGTGAAATTACAAAAACATTGTAATATGGGTTTTCAATTAGATTTGAAACAAAATCTGATTGTGAAGATATTTGTATCATATATAAAAGCCAAGCAAGTTTCATTTGCACCAAAAATACAGCACCCCAATCGTGTTTTGGAGATTGGAGGTCGATTTCAAAGTTTTAAGCTGCGTGGACAGAGTTTTGGGGCTCGAGCGACCCACCTGGGCGCGAGCGACCCACCTGGGCAGAGCAACCCACGTAGGTCATTTCATCAGTGTAAAGTTGCAAGGGGTGCGACCCACCTGGGCCGAGCGACCCACGCAGGAGGTGAGCGATCCACGCAAATACAGAAGTTCGAAAATTCATTCTGAGCGCCCAGTCTTGCTTGGGATCAATTCATCGGCCTTCAAACAGGTTTCTATCAATTGCTTGATGTTTTTGAATGCGTTGGTGGCATCGTTGGTGGTTGCAAACATTTCAAATGGAGGATTTAAACATCACAGTCATAGCAATATCGTTTTCAGGGTTTTGAAATGAAAATCTATGGTTGCATGAGTTTGCTTTTTATCTTATATCAGTGACACATCCAGCCTTGCATATAATATCAAAACCATATTGCTCTCATGCCCATTATGCCATTGTGACCATTGCTATTATTATACCATGTTTAAAACCTTTGTTCCATGGTGACTGTGGTTGTATTATGTCTCACTGCCCAAGGCAAAAACATTCTCATGACTTTGTTTCAAACTGCCCATTGACACCTTTGTTGTTATTACTCATAGACAAACACATTCTATTGATGCCATGCTCTTCTTTGATAAGATTTGTTCAATATTTTGAAAGTTGCCCGCTCCCTTTGGTCAAAATTTCACTTGCATTCAAAACAGATATTGTGCCTTTTCCAATCCATTTAAAACTGATATTTTATCATGGTTTGTTTCCTTATGGTGTTGTGACGGTGGGATATTTGTTGGGTTTTGAAACACACCATCATAACCTTGTTTGCACTGCTTTCATATCAGTATACATAGTGCCAAAAGCTTGGTCTGAGCCATGTCGGAGACAGAGTCAGAATATGAGCTAGGGTCAGGCAGTGTTTCGGTGACTGAAGGTAATGTGCCACGGGGGTCCCGCAGAGATCATAGAAGTGGTGATCATCGCAGAGAGGAGCCTACTTCTTTGGCTCGGTTGCAGGCATGTCCATTAGCTATGGATTGTTTTCGATTTTTGTCATGTTTCAGATTTTGTGAGATGGTTGCACAAACCCGACCTCATCGTGAATTGGCCCGTCTGTTTGTTCTTCATTTACGGGATGGTCGGGTAAGCCTTGCTGGGGTTGATTTCATTGTATCACCCTTGACTATTGCTCGAGCCACTGGTATACCGAACATGGGCGAGGAATGGAACAAGGGTCAGCAGTTAGAGAAATTTCATTATGAGCCATACATTAAAACTGGATATATGGCTTACTTGAGCAGAGTTTTTCCATTCAGATTCTTGAGAGATGAGTATGCACCGCTTATGAGACTCATCATTCAGTATTTTAGTTGTGAGGGCAGGTATGCTCGTCTTTTCGCGTACCATATTCGTTTGCTGATGCACTTCACAAGGGTAGGTATGATGAATATTCCGTATTTCATACACCGCAACATAGAGAGGATGGTGACATTTGTGCAGAAGAAGACGAGCCTAGTGCAGCAGTACAGGAGTATATATCATTTCACTTTGATCAAAATCTTGGTGTCACATCAGTTGGCAGAGCAGGGCATCACTTGGGAGGATTTCATTTCTAGAGACTTTTTCAGAGTGCCACAGCAAGCAGCCCTCCTGAGACAAGCCAGATGGTGCAGAGAGCCTTCACACCAGCCGGACATGCTTGAGGTTGAGTATATCAAAGACTCCTTTGGTTTGGACATATCAGCGAGGCCACAGGGCCTTATTTGCAGCGACACGGCGAGTATTATCTCCACATGAGGTGGAAAGGGTCTTGCCGACTTCATCAGCAGAGCGAGTATTATCTCCACATGATGTGGAAGGGGTCTCGCCTTCTTCTTCAGCGCAGGTACAGATACAGGACAGGGGCAAGAGGCCCATGCATGATGAGGGCCCATCAGGATGCCGGGACACCGATATGACAGTCATTGATGTTGATACGGGCTCTCCTAGCTCGAAGCTGAGGGAAGTCATCCAGGAGCAAAGGGCCGAGAATGACCAGCTGAAAGACCAATTGCAGAAGGCTCAGTGGGTGATTAACTATTTGGAGCAACGCAACAAACAGCTCGAGGATGAGCTCACATTTTATGAGGTGCGCCAAATCCGTGAGGACAGGCAGTGGAATCGAAAGAGGCCTGGTGACATGACACCAGCTGACAGAGATACTGTACTCACGCGGGTGAATATACATTTGGAGAAGCTGTTGGCGAAGGCCAACTGAGACAAAGACATGCTTCGCCACATGAAAGGCCATTACTGGGCTCGCATGCATGTTTGCAAAGCGAGGATGAGGATCATGAAGAGGAGGTTGCGCAAGGCACTTCGACGGCGGAAAAGGCCTAATCCACTTCGGATTTTGGCCGAGGCTTCATTGACTGGGCAGACACATGATGGAGGACCTCCGCTCCGAATTTGGGCAAATTCGGAGAAAATTTTGTCATTTTCAAATTTTTGGTCTAAAAAACAGGTTTTGCAGCTACGTGGGTCGCGCGCTCATGCGCTCGCATTTTTTTGAGACACTTGCTGGAGGAGATTTTTACATTTTTGGATTTCTCATGGTTAATTATGCATCCTCTGAAGTCAACTTAGCATTTCAACAAAATCTGGATGGTCAAACAGCTCAAAAACACCATGAAAACCACCTTGCTGCCACCTTTTGCACCAGCAGGAAGTACCTCTGGGAGAATGAGGTTTTGGAGGATCAAATCAACTCCAAATTCAGAAATTCCACTTGGGTTGGAAAGTAGACATCCAGGGATTTCCAACGCGCTATCATGAGCGCAATTTGGATATCGGGAGCTACCTCAAAATCAGCCTGGAACATGCTTGAGGTTGAGCATATCAGCACTCCTTTGGTTCAGACATATCAGCGAGGCCACAGGGCCTTATTTGCAGCGACACGGCGAGTACTATCTCCACGTGAGGTGGAAGGGGTCTTGCCGACTTCATCGACACGGCGAGTATTATCTCCACATGATGTGGAAGGGGTCTCGCCTTCTTCTTCAGTGCAGGTATAGGTACAGGACAGGGGCAAGAGGCCCATGCATGATGAGGGCCCATCAGGAGGCCGGGATACAGATTTGACAGTCATTGATGTTGATGCGGGCTCTCCCAGCTCGAAGCTGAGGGAAGTCATCCAGGAGCAAAGGGCCGAGAATGACCAGCTGAAAGACCAATTGCAGAAGGCTCAGTGGGTGATTAACTATTTGGAGCAGCGCAACAAACAGCTTGAGGATGAGCTCACATTTTATGAGGTGCGCCAAATCCGTGAGGACAGACAGTGGAATCGAAAGAGACCCGGTGACATGACACCGACTGACAGAGATACTGTACTCACACGTGTGAATATCCATCTGGAGAAGTTGTTGGCGAAGGCCAATCGAGACAAAGACATGCTTCGCCACATGAAAGGCCATTATTGGGCTCGCATGCATGTTTGCAAAGCGAGGATGAAGATCATGAAGAGGAGGTTGCGCAAGGCACTTAGACGGAAAAGGCCTAATCCACTTTGGATTTTGGCCGAGGCTTCATTGACTGGGTAGGACACATGATGGAGGACCTCCGCTCCGAATTTGGGCAAATTCGGAGAAAATTTTGTCATTTTCAAATTTTTGGTCTAAAAAACAGGTTTTGCAGCTACGTGGGTCGCGCGCTCATGCGCTCGCATTTTTTTGAGACACTTGCTGGAGGAGATTTTTACATTTTTGGATTTTTAATGGTTAATTATGCATCCTCTGAAGTCAACTTAGCATTTCAACAAAATCTGGATGGTCAAACAGCTCAAAAACACCATGAAAACCACCTTGCTGCCACCTTTTGCACCAGCAGAGAGTACCTCTGGGAGAATGCGATTTGGGAGGGTCAAATCAACTCCAAATTCCGATATTCCACTTGGGTTGGAAATTAGACATCCAGGGCTTTCCAACGAGCTATCATGAGCTCAATTTGGATTGGGAATTCTATCAATTCTTTCAGAACATGGCGACCCACAGATTGGAGGCAACCCACAAAATTTTTGAATTTTGTTTATGTCGATATTTCGCCTATTATGGACCAGTTTTGCTTATGGATAGAATTTTTGGGTTTTTATGATGTAAATTCATGTTTGATATGTAACTTTGGCTTGTTTTTATCTCTTCTAGAAGATTCACTCTCAAATGAGTAAAAAAATCATGTAATGGATCAGTTTCCACTCTTTTAGAGGCAAGTTGTTAGCTGCCTAGATTGTAGTTCCATGATTAGAATTGGTTGAAACTGATCCCTGAAGACGGAATTCGACCCCTAGAGGTGGGGAAAGGTGTTAGAGAGATCTATATATTGTAATTTCTGAGGCATTCTACAGGTTGGACTCTTGGGATACTTTTGATACCATTGTACATATTTTTCATATTTTGGCTAAGGAAAGATCAGGGGTTTTGCCGCACTTGTTGGGATCCTTGTGGTGTTCTGTTCTTGATGGTGTTTCTTCTTTGTTTACTGTAAGTTTCTTCATGTTTAATGTATGCCATCCTTTCATTATGCTTCCGAACTAAGTTGAATGAGTGATTAAGGTTGAATCCATTGTTTACAGTGCTTGGCCTTTGAATTCAGTTAGTTCTATATGTTTTCAGCTGTTTGGAGAGGATCCAAGTTCTTCTTTTCCCTCTTCAGCTCCTCGTCGGTCTAATCTATCCATATATCCAATTTAAAGCATCAAGATCATCACCTACCTCGCCCCAGCTTGAACTCTGCAAAGGTCTGACCTTATCCTCGGACCCAAAATTTGTTTTCCCATTACTCCAGCGAAAACCCAAAAAACCAAAAATTAAACATACCTATCTCTTTACTAGCCTAAAATCAGTTCTTATTGTAAGTCATCTCGTATCCTATTGCTTATTTTCTCGAGATTGACGGAGAGAGCCCTCTCCTGTCCTCGTAGGGCTAGCTACGAGGCTGAGCGTGGTTTGATGTAGCCTTGAGTTTTACTTCATTTCAGCCTGAGGTAGATTTGAGTGCTAACATGGTGGCGACCATACTGGGGAAATCTCAATGGTTTGCTTGTTGATGTGTTTGTTCCACGAGTCTTAGACGGAGTCTGAAGTCACGCCAGGTAGCTTTCGAAACGCTTTTGTTATGCATAAGCGGAAGTAGATAAACGCTGCTTCAGTCGATCTCCGGTAAGCTTGTGTGTGCAGTACTTGATTTGTAAATAACCCCAGTATACTTATTCGTTCTAGACCTTTTGGTTGATTGAGTCTAGAAGTCGAAAGGCTGAAAATAATTGACCGTGTTCCTTGAAATTTTTCCCTAGAAAATCAATACACTGGCTTCAAGAAGGAATACTAGGGAGAATCCTGACCCTGATCCACCAACAATATTCGAAAATCCAAATCTGATTCCGAGGACCCTTAGAAAACAAGGAAGTCAAGAGAGTTCTGAAAGAGAAAGCCAATTGAGTTTTGAGAGTTCCAGAGTGCTTACCCGATCTGCATCCTGTCCTGTCAAAATCATATATGTTGATGAAATTCCTTTTGATGCACGGTTTGAAACATCCTTGTTTGTGAATTTTTCGGAAACTGAATTGTCAAGATTAGTTCCAGATCCATTGTTTACTGAAGATTTGCAATATAGATTTGTTTCACATTACCTGGATAAACAGTTGCAAAGTTCTATTGGGGATACTAACACTCTTGAGTTTACTGAATCTGCTTCACAAATTCTTGACCCATCTGAAATTGCATCGAGTTCACGGATCCCTACCGAGCCTCTCTTTATCCCTACCATTCCGGTTCAGCCTGAGCTTTCTGATCAGCAATCAATAGTAATTTCTCCTCCGTCTCCATTGAATACATCTCGCAGACCTACTGCTTCCACTCCTCCTGTGTCTCCTCGACAACAGATTGTCTTCAATCCACCAAGAGCTATGGCTGCTCGTTTTGCACCTCTTGTGTTACCCCAGCAGTTGAATGATATGCCCGCAGACTATCAGAGCAAGATCCCAACATTTGATGGCACTCCACAGAGTCTTCCTGCACAACAGCATGTAGACAATATGGCAGATTTCTTTGATCGTTTCGAGATTGATGAAGAGAATGTGAGTATGAGGCTTTTTGTGCAAACCTTTGGAGGAGAGGTAAGGAAATGGTTTAGAGCCTTGCCGCAAAGAAGCATCGATACATTAACAGAACTTCAGAGGCAGTTTTTAGATCGATGGGAGATGAAAAAGGATCCGCTGCAGATTACTTCAGAATATACAAACCTCAAACGTAATCCTGGTGAGTCTGTTCAGGATTATATCATTAGATTCAATACAGTGTATAATGCTATTCCAGATGACTTGAGACCGTCTAAAAATTCTGCTCTCCTTAAATTTCCGGATGGCTTTGATCGGGAGATGGCTTATTCCCTTCGTGATAGAGATCCACCTACTTTAGAAGATATGCAGAAGGTCGCTGTTAGTGTTGAGGCAAATCTGAATGATAAAAGAGCACGGTTGAAAGCGGAGAAAAGAGTGACAATAAAGGAAGAGCCTTCTACATCTATATCAGAACAACACTTAGCTCGTGAGTTGGAAAAGGTTTTGAAAAGAATGAATCTCGACAAATCAGAAACACAGTTTTGAAATCCAAATTTCCGTGGCCAGCAGCAGCCACAATTTAGAATTAAGCAGCGTGAACAAAGAGCTCAAGAGCCAGCAGCCCAACAGAAGATTAAGACCCCTCTTTTGCAGAATTTTGTGAGTCATGACTCCGATGATGATGATGATGTGTCAGGTGAGAAAAATCATTTCTTCACTCCCGATGATTTGCCTATTTATATCACTGAGGATGAGGAGTATGGTGAAAGTTCAGTTGTTCAGAAAGATGAGGATTTCATCCTAACAAATGATGCTGATTTAGAGGAAGAGTCAGATGAATACCAAAGAGGATATATGAATGCATTGACTGCCCAGCAGAAACAATACTCATTGAGAAATCGAGATGTGCCCATAAATCCCATTCAGAAAAGAAAAGAAGCTTCAACACCGAAGACAGATTCACCGATACCACAGAAAAGAGGAAAAGAAACAATTGATCCCGCAGCTAGTAAAGTATCATCAGCTGAGAAGGTAAATCAGTCAAACATAGTGAAAGACAAGGCTGAAAAGAAGGAAGTTCCGGTTAAAGAGGTTGAGAAAGTTTCAGCATTTAGTTTGGAAAATGAAATTTCCAAACTGAAAATATCTATTCCTTTGACGGAAATTATGAAGAACAGAAGCTACCGTAGTCAAGTCTCCAAAATTCTGAACTTTGATCCAATGATTGACACAGTAAATGTTGAGGATGATCAGCCGGAATTGATTTTTGGGCCTGCATTAAATGGTGAGTCTCCTGACAGTAATGTCCCTCCTTTTTACATCAGTTTGAGGTTGCATGAATATATATTGCATAATGCTATGCTCGATTCGGGTGCTTCACACAATTTGATGCCAAAGGCAATCATGGAAAAGTTAGGATTAGACATTACAAGAGAGTATCATGATTTGTATTCATTCGATTCCAGCCGGGTAAAGTGTATAGGACTCATCAAAGATTTGGTGGTAAGTTTAGATCAAATCCCAGCGAAGAATGTTTTGATGGATGTGGTGGTTGCTGACATTCCTCCACGGTTCGGGATGCTCCTTGCAAGATCTTGGGGGGCAAAGTTGAAAGGTACACTTCAATTAGATTTCTCTTATGCTACAATTCCAGTCTTCGGTCAAATGAGAAAGTTGTATCGTGAGCAGAAGATGAAATACATGATAACTAGCGAAGAGAAGCCAGTCAATCATCCTGTGAATTATGTACATACTGATTTAGAGTCGTTTGTGTTGCTTGCTGATAGTTTTAATGATGTAGAAAGTCAATTAGTTCAGGCAGAAGACATACCAGAAATAAATGAGAATTTTAGAGAAGTTTTTCAAAAATAAAGAAGAGAAAAACAAGCTGTTTTGGAGCAATCAGCTGAAGACAATGGGCAGCAAACAGGAAAAACAGAGCCGGCACAGTTTCAGCATTTAGAGGACGATGAAGATGGTCTTTGGACCATGGATTTTGATGGTGCAGTGGGAAGCGATGGTGCTGGGATTGGTGTGTGGATTCGTAGTCCATTTTCCGCTCCTGATAGAGTTCCGAGCAATGTGAGAGTGTGTTCTTACAAGCTTGCATTCGATTGTTCAAATAATGAAGCGAAATACGAGGCTCTTATTGCTGGCCTTAAGATTCTTAAGAAGCTGAAAGCGAAGAGGATTGCAGTATATGGTGATTCGGAATTAGTGATAAAGAAAGTTAAAGGTGAGTTTCAGGCTAAGCATCCTCGCATGAGGGCTTACCGAAATGTAGTTTTGGACATTCTGAAGTTATTTTCTGATCATACTTTGACATGTGTGCCCCGCATACAAAATGGTGTTGCTGATGGACTTGCTAAGGCAGCAAGCAATCTTAAGATTCCAATGAATTCAAGCAACAAGTTTGAGATACATGTGAAACACCGGCCCACCGTTCCAGACAATCAGCGATGTTGGCAAGTCTTTGAGGATGATGAGGAGATTAGTGAATTTCTGCAGAATAAGGGTAAGTTTAAAGATACCTCCATAGATACAGAATTTTATGATGGTATTGATGACATACAGATAAACCAAATGGATGTGCTGCAACTGAAGGATAACATTATTCCTAAGGGATTGATTCCTTTGGAAGAGTTGTTTGATCAAGATGATGTAGCCCGCAAGCCTACATTGAGGCCAACAGAGAAGGGTGTCGAAGAGGTAAATATTGGGACAGCTGAGAATCCCAAGATGGTAAAATTGTCAAAGTCATTGTCACCAAAGGTAAAAGCAGAATATGTGAAATTGTTATCTTCATTTTCTGATGTGTTTGCGTGGGATTATTCAGATCTTAAAACATATGATACCAATATCATTCAGCATACTATTCCCATCAAACCAAATCAGAAGCCTTTTCGTCAAAATTTGAGGAGGATCAATCCAAAGCTGCTACCATCAATCGAAAAAGAGGTAAATAGGTTGTATAAGTCAGGAATCATTGTGCCTATTCGATTTTCAGATTGGATATCAAACTTGGTTCCCGTGAGAAAGAAGACAGGTGAGATCCGTTTATGTATTGACTTCAGAAATCTGAATAAGGTATCATTAAAAGACAATTATCCGCTGCCAAAAATGGACCATATATTGCAGCAAGTAGTTGGAGCATCAAGGATGTCACTACTCGACGGATACTCAGGTTATAATCAGATTTTAGTGCAGGAAGATGATCGTGACAAGACTGCGTTCACCACTCCTTGGGGAACATTTCATTATGCAAAGATGTCGTTTGGTTTAAAGAATGCAGGCGCTACTTTTCAGCGTGCAATGGACATGGCTTTTGCCAATGAGAAAGATGTGTTTTTGGTTGTTTACCTTGATGATCTAACTGTGTTTTCCAATTCTGATGAGGAACATTTATATCATTTGAAAATTGTTTTCCAGAAGTGCAGAAAATATGGCATTTCGCTGAATCCGAAAAAGAGCCTTTTCGCCATGGATGAAGGAAAGCTCCTTGGCCAAATCATATCGAAATATGGCATTCGAGTTGATCCTGCACGTGTTGAAGCCATACAGCATGTTGAACAGCCCCGGAACAAGAAAGAAATATAGTCATTTAATGGTAAAATGAATTTTCTGCGTCGTTTCATTCCAAATCTTGCAGAACACCTTAGAGAAATCACGAACATGCTGAAAAAGGACAGTCAGGTAAGATGGACAGAAGAGGCGGTAAAGTCATTCAATTTGGTAAAGATAGCTCTTTCCTCAGCCCCTATTTTAATCAGCCCAGATTACACACAAGACTTCATTTTATTTTCTTTCGCTTCTGAGCACACATTGGCAGCTGTTTTGATGCAAAAAAGGGATGGAGTTGAGAAGCCCATCGCTTTTTTCAGTCGGATCATAAGAGATGGAGCATTGAAGTATAATATCATTGAGAAGCAAGCACTTGCGCTTGTAAAGGCTTTGAAGGATTTCCGTGTGTACATATTGCATTCCCACATTACAGCATATGTTCCTAACGCAGCAGTTAAAGATGTTTTGGTACAGGCAGATCCAGAAGGAAGAAGAGGTAAGTGGATCGCTGCGTTATTAGAATACGATGTGGAGATTAAACCGACCAAGCTGATCAAAGGACAAGGACTCGCCAAGCTCATGGCTGAAACAAATTTGCATGCTCTAGACATAAATTTGATTGCTGCCATGTCTGATGAAGAAGAGGAAAGTACGTCAGTTCAGGTATCCGATATTTTTGTTTCTTCTCCTTGGTATGCTGACATTTTATACGTGCTTCAGAATTTGTCTACACCGCCCGGGATGCCTAGAAATAAGAGTAGAACATTAAAGTTAAGAGCTGCTAAATTCTGCATTTTGAATTCTGCATTATATTGGAAAGACCCTGGAGGTATGTTGTTGAATTGTTTGGTAGAGGAGGAAGCTCAAAGAGTTTTGGAGGATTTTCACAAAGGTGATTGTGGAGGTCATTTGTTTTGGAAGACCACAGCGAATAAGATTCTAAGGGCAGGGTATTATTGGCCTTCTTTGTTTTCTGATGTGTTCAAGGCTGTTAAAAATTGTCATGAGTGTCAAATTTTCGAAGGGAAGCAGAAACTACAGCCTTTGCCTCTAAAACCAATCGAAGTTAATGCACCATTCCAGCAGTGGGGATTGGATTTTATCGGAGAAATCCACCCAGCATCTTCCGGATAGCATAGATGGATCTTGACAGCTACAGACTACTTCACGAAGTGGATTGAGGCGATTCCCACTCGACAGGCCACTGATGCGGTAATTATCTCGTTCCTTGAAAACAATATTTGTCACGCTTTGGGTGTCCTAGTAAAATAATCACAGATAATGCAGCAGCTTTTAAGTCTAAGAGGATGGTTGATTTTTGTTTTAAGTACAATATTACCTTGGGACATTCAACTGCATACCATCCGCAAGGGAATGGCTTGGCGGAATCTTCAAATAAATCCTTGGTGAATATCATTAAGAAATTGCTGGAAATCAACAAGAAGGCTTGGCACAAAAAGTTGGTAAATGCATTATGGGCTGATAGGGTAAGTCAGAAAAGGTCTATTGGTATGTCTCCTTTCGATTTGGTGTATGGGACGGATACAGTCTTTCCTACTTCACTTGCTGTCCCGGTGGTCAGATTGCTTCAGGAGGCTGGAAGTGAAGAGGATCCTATGCAGCGGAGGATTAATGAGATGATTCATTTACAGCAGACACGAGAGGAGGTATTTCAAAACACTTTCAAGTTGCAGGAGCGCATAAAGAAGATCTACGACAGAAAGGAAAAAGCAGATAAGTTTCAGTTGGATGAGGTAGTTTTGAAATGGGATGCTCGGAATGAAGATAAGGGAAAGCACGACAAATTTGAAAATCTGTGGAAGGGTCCTTTTAAGATTGCAGCGTATCGGGGTCAGAATGCATTTCTTCTCAAAGAAATGAATGGAGATGATTGTCCTGGAGGACCGATCAATGGTCGGTTGCTGAAGCGTTATTATTTCTGAGTACTTGCTGTTGATCTCATTGTCATTGTATATATCATTTTACTTTTGTTTCATTGCAAGTGTACACTGATCTCTCATTTTCAGTCTGGGGCCCGGAGCGAAGGCTATAATTCTGGAGATAGAGGTTGGTTGGTTTGAAATTGTCAAGTTAAGTTTCATCAGTCTTTAAGTTTTAAAGTCATGTCAGTTTGAGTCATGTCAGTTTTGGTCAAATTGCAGTCCGTCGTTGGTCAAATCTGCAGTCAATAAAATTGTCCAAAGTTTGTTTATCAGTTGAAATAATGATTCCATCGCCCAATGGATGAGAGGCATTGTCTGACTCCCCCAGAGATCTGCCGTTCTTGGCATCTCCATGGAGCCACCATCCCCATTGGAGCCAATGTTAGAGTCGGCCTTTGCAGCCCTCCGTCAGTGATCATTTCGTCTTTTGCATATTCATTATTAGGTGTCTCGCTTGTTCCACTTCGTTGCATTTCACTAGGAGCATGCCATGCAAGCGGAAAGTGCAATAGTATGGATCCTCATGTTTACACCTGCGATTGCTATTTTAAAAATTTTCCTCAAAAAAATCATTCATAGTCATTGTCATTACATATATGATGTTAAAATTGTCCAGCAAGGTATGATCTGATGTTGAGTATCCAGGGTTTTTGGGTGTTTATATACAGTCACTTAAAGCACATAAAGCCTGCAAGGTGAGGAAAGTTCCGCATATTGTGATTTTTTGTTTTATTATCATCAGCATTTTGAAAAATATTTCTAGTCCAAAACTCTGTTTTGGAACTAGAAAATTGTTCATTATCATTTTGTAATAAATTGTAATTATTCCGCCAAGAAGACATTGTCAAGGGCAGACCCCTGGTCTCTTCCTTAGCTAAATAGCCATATCCCTGCAAAAAGACAGCAAAATCATCAAAATCGACCTCAGAAAAGCCAAAAGAAGATTGTATTTAAAAAGCCAAAAGTGAAATTACAAAAACATTGTAATATGGGTTTTCAATTAGATTTGAAACAAAATCTGATTGTGAAGATATTTGTATCATATATAAAAGCCAAGCAAGTTTCATTTGCACCAAAAATACAGCACCCCAATCGTGTTTTGGAGATTGGAGGTCGATTTCAAAGTTTTAAGCTGCGTGGACAGAGTTTTGGGGCTCGAGCGACCCACCTGGGCGCGAGCGACCCACCTGGGCAGAGCGACCCACGTAGGTCATTTCAGCAGTGTGAAGTTGCAAGGGGTGCGACCCACTTGGGCCGAGCGACCCACGCAGGAGGTGAGCGACCCACGCAAATACAGAAGTTCGAAAATTCATTCTGAGCGCCCAGTCTTGCTTGGGATCAATTCATCGGCCTTCAAACAGGTTTTTTGCAATTGCTTGGTGTTTTTAGTGCGTTGGTGGCATCGTTGGTGGTTGCAAATATTTCAAATGGAGGATTTAAACATCACAGTCATAGCAATATCGTTTTCAGGGTTTTGAAATGAAAATCTATGGTTGCATGAGTTTGCTTTTTATCTTATATCAGTGACACATCCAGCTTTGCATATAATATCAAAACCATATTGCTCTCATGCCCATTTTGCCATTTTGACCATTGCTATTATTATACCATGTTTAAAACCCTTTGTTCCATGGTGACTGTGGTTGTAATGAGTCTCACTGCCTAATGTAAAAATATTCTCATGACTTTGTTTCAAACTGCCCATTGAGACCTTTGTGGTTATTACTCATAGACAAACACATTCTATTGATGCCATGCTCTCCTTTGATAAGATTTGTTCAAAATTTTGAAAGTTGCCCGCTCCCTTTGATCAAAGTTTCACTTGCATTTAAACACAGAGATTGTGCCTCTTTTCCAATCCATTTAAAACAGATATTTTATCCATGGTTTGTTTCCTTATGGTGTTTTGACGGTGGGATACTTGTTGGCTGTTAAAACACACTTCATAACTTTGTTTGCACTGCTTTCATATCAGTATACATAGTGCCAAAAGCTTGGTCAGAGCCATGTCGGAGACAGAGTCAGAATATGAGCTAGGGTCAGGCAGTGATTCGGTGACTGAAGGTAATGTGCCACGGGGGTCCCGCAGAGAACATAGAAGCGGTGATCATCGCAGAGAGGAGCCTACTTCTTTGGCTCGGTTGCAGGCATGTCCATTAGCTATGGATTGTTTTCGATTCTTGTCATGTTTCAGATTTTGTGAGATGGTTACACAAACCCGGCCTCATCGTGAATTAGCACGTCTGTTTGTTCTTCATTTACGGGGTGATCGGGTAAGCCTTGCTGGGGTTGATTTCATTGTATCACCCTTGACTATTGCTCAAGCCACTGGTATACCGAACATGGGCGAGGAATGGAACAAGGGTCAGCAGTTAGAGAAATTTCATTATGAGCCATACATTAAAACTGGATATATGGCTTACTTGAGCAGAGTTTTTCCATTCGGATTCTTGAGAGATGAGTATGCACCGCTTATGAGACTCATCATTCAGTATTTTAGTTGTGAGGGCAGGTATGCTCGTCTTTTCGCGTACCATATTCGTTTGCTGATGCACTTCACAAGGGTACGTATGATGAATATTCCGTATTTCATATACCGCAACATAGAGAGGATGGTGATGTTTGTGCAGAAGAAGACGAGCCCAGTGCAGCAGTACAGGAGTATATACCATTTCACTTTGATCAAGATCATAGTGTCGCATCAGTTGGCAGAGCAGGGCATCACTTGGGAGGATTTCATTTCTAGAGACTTTTTCAGAGTGCCACAGCCGCTTCCCGAGACAGTTCATGATGCAGGAGAGCCTTCACACCAGCCGGACATGCCTGAGGTTGAGCATATCAGCGCTCCTTTGGTTCGGACATATCAGCGAGGCCACAGGGCCTTATTTGCAGCGACACGGCGAGTATTATCTCCACGTGAGGTGGAAGGGGTCTTGCCGACTTCATCGACACGGCGAGTATTATCTCCACGTGATGTGGAAAGGGTCTCGCTTTCTTCTTCAGTGCAGGTACAGGTACAAGACAGGGGCAAGAGGCCCATGCATGATGAGGGCCCATCAGGAGGGCGGGACACCGATATGACAGTCATTGATGTTGATACGGGCTCTCCTAGCTCGAAGCTGAGGGAAGTCATCCAGGAGCAAAGGGCCGAGAATGACCAGCTGAAAGACCAATTGCAGAAGGCTCGGTGGGTGATTAACTATTTGGAGCAGCGCAACAAACAGCTTGAGGATGAGCTCACATTTTATGAGGTGCGCCAAATCCGTGAGGACAGACAGTGGAATCGAAAGAGACCCGGTGACATGACACCAGCTGACAGAGATACTGTACTCACGCGGGTGAATATACATCTGGAGAAGTTGTTGGCGAAGGCCAATCGAGACAAAGACATGCTTCGCCACATGAAAGGCCATTACTGGGCTCGCATGCATGTTTACAAAGCGAGGATGAAGATCATGAAGAGGAGGTTGCGCAAGGCACTTCGACGGCGGAAAAGGCCTAATCCACTTCGGATTTTGGCCGAGGCTTCATTGACTGGGCAAGACACATGATGGAGGACCTCCGCTCCGAATTTGGGCAAATTCGGAGGAAATTTTGTCATTTCCAAATTTTTGGTCTTAAAAACAGGTTTTGTGGCTAGGTGGGTCGCGCGCTCTTGCGCTCGCATTTTTTTGGGGCACTTGCTGGAGGAGATTTTTACATTTTTGGATTTTTCATGGTTAAATATGCATCCTCTGAAGTCAACTTAGCATTTCAACAAAATCTGGATGGTCAAATAGCTCAAAAACACCATAAAAAACACCTTGCTGCCACCTTTTGCACCAGCAGGAAGTACCTCTGGGAGAATGAAGTTTTGAGGGGTCAAATCAACTCCAAATTCAGAAATTCCACTTGGGTTGGAAATTAGACATCCAGGGCTTTCCAACGAGCTATCATGAGCTCAATTTGGATGCCGGGAGCTACCTCAAAATCAGCCTGGAACATGAGCGACCCACGCAGTTCAGGAGCGACCCACCTAGAAATTTTTCTGAATTTTCAGCTGCCAGCTCAATATTTCGCCTATTATGGACCAGTTTTGCTTATGGATAGAATTTTTGGGTTTTTATGATGTAAATTCATGTTTGATATGTAACTTTGGCTTGTTTTTATCTCTTCTAGAAGATTCACTCTCAAATGAGTAAAAAAATCATGTAATGGATCGGTTTCACTCTTTTAGAGGCAAGTTGTTATTTACCTAAATTTTGGTTCCATGATTAGGAGTGGACAGGCTTCGATCCCTGAAGAGGGAATTCGACCCCTAGAGGTGGGGAAAGGGGTTAGAGTGATCTATATGTTGTAATTTCTGAGGCATTCTACAGGTTGGACTCTTGGGATACTTTTGATACCATTGTACATATTTTTCATATTTTGGCTAAGGAAAGATCAGGGGTTTTGCGGCACTTGTTGGGATCCTTGTGGTGTTCTGTTCTTGATGGTGTTTCTTCTTTGTTTACTGTAAGTTTCTTCATGTTTAATGTATGCCATCCCTTCATTATGCTTCTGAACTAAATTGAATGAGTGAATAAGGTTGAATCCATTGTTTACAGTGCTTAGCCTTTGAATTCAGTTAGTTCTATATGTTTTCAGCTGTTTGGAGAGGATCCAAGTTCTTCTTTGCCCTCTTCAGCTCCTCGTCGGTCTAATCTATCCATAAATCCAATTTATTGCATCAAGATCATCACCTACCTCGCCCCAGCTTGAACTCTGCAAAGGTCTGACCTTATCCCCGGACCCAAAACTTGTTTTCCCATTTCTCCAGCGAAAACCCAAAAAATAAAAAAACAAACATACCTATCTCTTTACTAGCCTAAAATCAGTTCTTATTGTAAGTCATCTCACATCCTATTGCTTATTTTCTCGAGATTGACGGAGAGAGCCCTCTCCTGTCCTCGTAGGGCTAGCTACGAGGCTGAGCGTGGTTTGATGTAGCCTTGAGTTTTACTTCATTTTAGCCTGAGGTAGATTTGAGTGCTAACATAGTGGCGACCATACTGGGGAACATCTCAATGGTTTGCTTGTTGATGTGTTTGTTCCACGAGTCTTAGACGGAGTCTGAAGTCACGCCAGGTAGCTTTCGAAACGCTTTTGTTATGCATAAGCGGAAGTAGATAAACGCTGCTTCAGTCGATCTCCGGTAAGCTTGTGTGTGCAGTACTTGATTTGTAAATCACCCCAGTATACTTATTCGTTCTAGACCTTTTGGATGATTGAGTCTAGAAGTAGAAAGGCTGAAAATAATTGACTGTGTTCCTTGAAATTTTTCCCTAGAAAATCAATACACTGGCTTCAAGAAGGAATACTAGGGCGAATCCTGACCCTGATCCACCAACAATATTCGAAAATCCAAATCTGATTCCGAGTACCCTTAGAAAACAAGGAAGTCAAGAAAGTTCTGAAAGAGAAAGCCAATTGAGTTTGAAGTTATTAAGTACTTACGATGCGCATCCCGTCTGTCCAAAATCATATATGTTGATGAATTGCTTTTGATGCGCGGTTTTGAAACATCCTTGTTTGTGAATGCCCTCATTTTGAATTGTGAGATTGGTTTCCGGATCCATTGTTCACAATTTGCAATATAGATTTGTTTCACATTACCTGGATAAACAGTTGCAAAGTTCTATTGGGGATACTAACACTCTTGAGTTTACTGAATCTGCTTCACAAATTCTTGACCCATCTGAAATTGCATCAAGTTCACGGATCCCTACTGAGCCTCTCTTTATCCCTACCATTCCGGTTCAGCCTGAGCTTTCTGATCAGCAATCAATAGTAATTTCTCCTGGTATGCTTTTGATGACTATTTCAGTGGCTTTTTAATAGAATTTGTGAACCTTTTTGTATCATGAATTTGGAAAGTAATAAGGAACCATAACAAAACATGTGAGAATTGATATGCAAGACTTAGCCACTGATAATGGTTATTTTCTGTACAGGAAAAGGAGAAAACGAGGAATTTCCGTTCCAAAGGAAAGGACAAAGTCGAGATAACTGCTGTCCCTCTGAACGAGAACCGAATGCAAACAAGGCTAAATAGATTACAGCAAATCGGCTCGGAAAAGAAGGAGAAGACACCAGCTCGGCGCCAAAGAAAGGAAAGGATGAAGAATTAACAGTTTGGCGAATCCCTCAGGATCTTCGATCCTGAGGGATCGCTGCTTTATTTATCATGTTACTTGGACATCTCCGCCATCACCTTTATATAAAGGGACAACACTGTTAGCTTGATAGATAGGATACGCTTTTATGTAATTTTCTGTAAAACATCAACTTTGATTATTGAGTCTCGTTGAGAACTGGTTCAATGTATTTTTGACCGATGCATTAATAAAAGCTTGGTGATTATTTCATCTCTGCGTCTGGATTAACTTAAAGCGGTGTATCCTTGGAGGCTAAGGGCCCGGCCCCGAAGGACACTTGCTTCTGTACCATTACGACTTGACTTTTGTGTGGTTTGTTTATCATTGTTATTTGGTAATTTGATATGCTTTATAAGTTCATATTACATGCTTTGTTAAAGATTGAATCATTGAGGTTTTTTACAGATAGAATCGTGTGTTGACTCCGCATCAAGTTATTAATCCTTTCAAGAGTTAATTGCATGTTCTTACTGTTTTGTTACAGAGCTGTTATACTAAACGTTCGTGTTGTGCGCGTTTCTGATTTATCAGTACTGTTCCATAATTCATTAATAGTTATTGCTGTTCCATTAGTGTGATTTGTGTGAATTGCTTTTAGAGTGAAAGAATGTTATTTGATTGCAAAGAATGCATTTGAGTTAATAGATTAAGTTTGGTTACAACCTGCGGGACTTAGTTATTCAATTGCTGTTCCATTTTAGACTTGCTGTTCTATTTCAGAATTGTTGTTCAATCCTTTATTTGCTTTGCTATTCCAT